>JAJTUV010000135.1:695648-1391297 GCA_021653895.1 Mastomys natalensis
ACTGAGAAAATGTTTTCATAAGATACAGCTGTAGGGCATTTTCTTAATTAGTGATGGATGGGGGAGGACCAGCCCATTGTGGGTGGAGCCATCCCTGGGCTGGTGGTCTTGGGTTCTATAAGAAAATAGGTTGAGCAAGTCATGAGGAGCAAGCCAGCAAGTAGCACTTCTCCATGGCCCCTGCATCAGCTCCTGCTTCCAGGTTCCTGCCTTGTTTAAGTTTCTGTCCTGACTTTCTTCGATGTTGAACAGTGCTGTGGAAGTATAAGGCAAATAATCCCTTTCCTCCCCAAGTTTCTTTGGTCATGGTGTTTCATTACAGCAATAGTGATCTTAATTAAGACATAGGAAGACCATAGACTCCTCCTAGACATGAATCCCATAGGAGATAGAGGGATAGGGGTGGATCTGAGAGCACAGAGAGGGGCTGTAAAAAGGAAGAGGGAAGGATCTAAAAGGAAGTTCCTATTTGGGAAGATTTCAGCACCAATTAGGGTTCATAATTAAACATTACAGGTAGGAACCAACACCAGAGTGATTTGGGGACTGGGGGGAGGGGTTGTGGCTTCTTCACCAGCAATTCCAACTTCTTATTCACTGTAATGAAGATTCAGATAGTGTCAAAACATTTGTCTCTCTTTCCAACCACATTATGACTTAGAGCCTTTCCTCTACAGAAACTCTAGAAGGTTCTAAAAGAGGCAATGACAACTGACTTAGCTTTTAAGAATGATACTTGACAATTATGTGGAGGTTGGACTTGGAGCAGAAAGTAGATATGAAGGGAGCTGTTAGGGTCTGTGTAGTGACCTGGGGGACAGCTCATGCAGGTTCCATGCCTATGGATCACGTTCTGAACCTCCTCATTAGTGAAGCTCTGCACTGTAACATGCAGCCTGTCCAGAGAGGCATTTAGAGAGCTCCATGTGACCTCTGTGACTGTGTCTTTGACATTTGTTCACTAATATTTTGCTTACTAAGCTCAGTGACATAAAGTATAATGCCCTAAGTCAGGAGCCAGGAAGTGCACTATAACTTCAGACACCTGGGAGATGGAGAGATGACCCTAAGTCCCCAGCCAGCCTGGCCTATAAGGCTTACAAAATCTAGGAAAGCTCTTCTGTGACTACATATGGTGAGTGGCGACTCTGAGGTACAAGTGAAGGGACTTGAGTCCCTGTAGGTGTGAGGACCATTAGGTGTTTCCTGGGAGCAACTTCACTATGTTGACCCATGGAAGATAGCAGGGTCTTGCTGAGCTAGACCTTTCAAGACCTAGTACTAGCATGTGGGATAGGACAGGAGGATGGAGGTAGGACATGTGTTCTGAAGTTATGATGCTTTGGGGTCTGACTGAAGATTCACAAAAAGAAGCAGATTCTATAAGGAAAGCTTGAGCATAGAGCACATGAAGGGAGCCATAGATGACATCACTCTCTGAGGATGAAGGAAAGAGAGAGAAAGGATGCTGATAGTGACTAGGACAATCAGGAGTCTATTTGCTTCTGGTTGACTCTCATCTGCATGTCATCCACAAGAGTAGATGTGCCCTGGAGACACATACTCCTCACTCAGGAAGTTTATGAGGAATGTCTTCCCAAATCTTCTCCTTGGAGATAGCCATCAAAGCAACTGAGAAGCACAGATTCCTCAAGAGACTGCCAGAGAACTAGCCAACAGGGCCAGAGGGAGAGGGTGCACAGGGACCAGCTTGGAGAAAGCTTACAGCAGAAGGCTGGAGGAAGAAGCAGCAGCAATGATGTCCAGATGATGTCACAGCTCTGTAGACCTCAGACGTGCTGGGGACCTGCAGCACAGCTGGTTTAGGGATGTTTCTGATGGCACATATTTTGCCTGTCTGGCTATTCTGTTATTTCACTGGATATGGTGATGCCCAATAACAGGATCTGCTGTTGCTGAGAACAGTCTTCCACCATGTTTCTGTTGCTGCACAGCGTTCATGTGCATCTTCGGCTGCCAGTGTAGCACAGTTCTCTACTTTAAGGTTTCCAGGACTCTGTGGATAATATTTATGTTTTCAGGACTGAGTATCTGAAAGACATTCAGTGATGTTGCAGTCCTAGGCCTGTGAGTCTTTTGGAAGTCTGGTTGGAAATGGTACATCTCTTTCAGTGGTGTTTGTGAGCTATGTCATACTGTCTATGCACATCCAGGTAAGTAGAAAGGTCCTCATCTTTCTACTGGTAATAACCCTCTTGTCTATGCACAGGTCGATATCACCACAGTGACCACAGTGTAGACGGTAATTATGGTTCAGACTGAAAGCCGGGCTGGCTTCACACCGCAGACTTCAAGTTGCCCAGGGTCAGAGCTGCACTGATGTCCTGCTGCTGTGCTTAATACCTTTTGAACAAAGAGCTTTGCATTTGTGTTTTGCACTGACCTAGCAAATTATATAGCGGGTCCTGCGTTGAGCCTAGCACATGTCCAAGTAATAACAGAGAAGGCCAATGGGGGGTCTCACATGGAAATAATGTTTGAAGTGGCTACATGGATCCATGGAAGCTGGGACCACAGGACACAGCCCCAGGGGCTTTCTAAAGTCCTCCTGGAGGTCAACCTGGGCGTGGCAAGGACTCAGCCACCGTGGCTCAGGGAGCATCTCCTTAGAGGCCTGTGTCAGGGCAACAGCTGCTGGCCCTGTTCAACTGAAAAATTTAGCTGAGAAAAATCTAATTTGGTGTGCTCTAATGAAGCTAATGGAGTCTGCTTAGTTTAATCTGCTCTTGCTCCAGCTCTGTCTAATCCTAGAATGAATAGGTAATTGTAACTCCATGGCATATGTATCCCTTTTCATTAGGATGTTCAAGTCGGGCAACAAATTTATGTGATTTTTTTTTTCTAAAAAAAAAAATGTGGCAAAGGGAAAATGAGTGTCTTTCCTTAGCTCGAAGTTAACTTGAAACTAAACCATCCACTCTTCTATTTTTACAGCCTCAGGCTAGCTACCAAAAGCAATGCACACTGGATCATTCTTCATTCTATGCGGTCCCGTCGGGTCCTTGTTTTAATGGACACTTGTGGATTAGAAACACTGCCACGCAGAGACGCCTGGGAAACAGGCTCCAGTTGGTGGAGCTCACACAGGCCAGCCTCGCCCTCTAGCCTCACACCCCACGGTGCAGGAAACTTGCTGCGTACCTTCAAGCTACACCGAATCATTGCCTGGAGAGTCATCATCTCCGTAGTGTCGGAAAAGCCTGTCAAATCTAGACACCCAGGGATGCCTCTGCCCTTCCCTCCGTGCCTATTGCTCTTCAGGAAAGATTTCCACTTTCTTTCCAAATAACTAAACCCAAATCACTTCTGTCTTTAGAATTTATTTCTTCTGATACCAGACCTTAAAAATGCCTATCCAAATGTTAGACTTCTTCTTTTAGTGTGATCTGTTGTCCTCTTCACAGGGATTTGATTCTATCTCTTAATAATTCAATTTCTAACAATATTATAAAATCTGAGAAGCATTTCTCAATATCCCAGTTGGGAATAACAGTAACAACAGTAGCTAATGGGTTTTTTTTTTAATTTCAAAATTTAATTAATAGTAGTTATACATATCAATGGGGTAGAGTGTGACGTTTTGATACATATAGTAGATAATGTTGATAGATTGCTTACTAAGTGTGTCAGGTGTCATGCAAGGGCTTTGCATCTTTCACAATTTAATCCCCCAGAATTGGAAGAGGGAGGGAATCCCACTGTTACATGTGAGGAAATTGAGGCTCACTGGCTCTGCTCTTACCAGGGATGCTGAGGAAACGGAGGGGAGGCCCTGAGCTTAGACACTTGGTCTTTGTAACTGTGGGCAGAGCTCAGTGGCAGTCACATCAGGAAGAGCACTACAGCCTTGGACCAGCCTTCATCCCAGCCAAGTCCTAGCAGTGGTGTTTCTGTTCCAGAGTTCCACTGACAACTGGGCGAGAACTCAGCGTAGTCCATCTCCACGCTGGAGGGTGAAGCTCTCTAACCCCACCTGTTCATTGCGTGTGTGAGGTTGGCTGCCCCATCCAGGGATTCACCAGTCAGCAGCACAGAGAGCCCAATAAAACACGGATATTTTATGCATTTTGTGATAGATTAAAGTAACCTGTTGATCTTGTTTGCTAAGAATAAGGGGTTTCCCAAGGCATAGGACTTGCTGTTTAAAAATCAGGAAAAGTCCTTGGCAGACCAAGGTGAGGTGGTGACTCAACTAAAAGAAAAGTAAATGGCACTCTTGTGTGCTTGGGAAAAAGCAGTGTAGACTGTTTGGCTTAGGCATACTTATCTAAGGCCTGTGACTTAGGAAAGTACAAAACAATATACAGGGTAGAAAAGATAACTTGGGGTTAGTTTCTGTTTAGCAGTATTGGTGAATGAAACCCAGGTTCTCCGGCATGCTACACAAGGGATCTACTTCTAAACCATACCAACAGCCCCAAGGAATTTGGAACTGGATCCTATCTGGTGCCAGTACCATATGGTCAAACCCTCTCTTGGGACACCAGGCAGCAGCAGTGACCATACTTCTGCCATTCCCTGATGACAAGGGGAAGTTACAACACTTGCAATGTGCTGCAGCCCTGAGCTGGAGTGTTTGGAGGTCAAGTTGACTAAAGGCATGTCTATCATATGAAAGATTTTCAATCTAATACTAGGTTTACCAGGATATAACCTCAGAGCAAGAAGAGACACTTCTATATACAGAAGCCTTTTCTGAGCATGTACACACACACACACTCATGCACAGATACTAATAAACATGAAGGCAGGATGTGTAATCTATTTAAATAGTGTGTTCAAGACTAGAATCTGAGGTTTATACATCCCTAAGGACATCAAAGTGCTGGCTATAAGGAAAGAGAGACCAGGTCAGGCAAAATCGTCTTCAAAGAAGATTCTGAAATGTTCAGGTTAGGTAAGGAGACCCTGTACCTGTGCAGGGAGCTATGTGCAGGGAGAGGCTTCTGAGAGCACACTCTCCTCTTCCCTCTTTCCTGAACTTTTCTCTGTCTTCTTCCCAGTGACTCCTGACTCAACAGCAAACATCATGGACCACAGCTCAGCTGAGCTTTGCTCCAGCTCCTTCATCTCAGTCACTCCTAATCCTCTCACTGATGACCAACATAGTAGCAACATCCTGAAAGTCTCAGACTGTCTGTATACATCGTTCTATCCCATAACTACAGTGGGTGTTCAAGGGTCACCATGACAGGCATGCTGAAGGGAGTGCATTTTCTTCCATGCAGACGTGATAGCCTCTACTCAGAGAACCCTTTGCACATTTAGGTGGAAGTCAGTATAGTTGATAAACCTGGAGGATTTTCATGAAGATGTGTAAAGAATCCAAAACTAGAAGAAACAAAACAAGGCTATAGCTTTTATTTTATTGGTATTTTGATACTTCATACTAATCAGCCCTTGTTTACAATCCTTTGGGAACACATTCAATGCCCATGGTGACGCCTGTGACAGAGCCCAAATGTGAAATGAGACCATTGTAGCCACAGATGTGCTGCTGGGGACTGGGCAGGGCTCCTGTAAGAGGTGGGGCACATCAGCTGGGCAACAATGCCTTGCTCTGTGCTGTTTATCATCTTCACAACAGTCCAGATGGAGAGCTATTCACTGCATGGCTGAAGACCTCAATAGGGAAGAGGAGGAAAGACCCATTGCATCTTCATCGATATATGGTGTGTAAGTTCAAAAAAACAGGGAGCCCTTGACTGTGGCCAGACCCTGGTTGAGCCAGCAGCAGTGTTGGTTGTTAACTTGCCGGGCTTGGCTTACCATATAGCCACATCTTCTGGAGATCACAGAGGTCTACATTCTATAAAGAAGTCAACTACTTTAAGAGTTCTATGAACCCCATTTAAACATGACACTTGAATAATGTTGTTTTGCTCCTGTTTTAATTTGAGATTAGAATGGGATCAGTTCTGAAGACAAGCATGAGTCTCACATCTGCATAATCTCTCAGCAGGAAAATGGCATCAATGTGACAGCCCACATGGCCAGTCACTGTTGATCTTCTTATATTAATATAAGAATCATATAATCATTTACAGGGAATCTCTAAATAAGCATCCTGTCTCATTTTTATTCCCTACTTTGTTGTCTGCATTTACAACTGGACCAAAATTTCTAGAAGAGGGATAGAACTTATTTTTATCCTTTATGCCTTATAGTGTCCAGTAAGCACATTGTAGCCCCTCAATAATCACTTGTTAAATGTATGACTACAAGAATCAACATAGTTTATTGAAGCAGAATCTCCACTTTTATATTACAACTATATACATTATATTACATATATATGTGTGTGTGTATATGTGTGCATGTATGCATATATATATGACATACAAATTGTACTAACTAACAGACAGAGGTACCAACATTCATGCAGTCAACAAATATAATTACTTCAGTATCTAGTGGGGAATTAGTTCTAAAATCTTCTTTGGATACCAAATATTGTGGATGTTCCTGTCTTTTAAAGAAAACTGTGTAGCATTTGCAAAACAAATATATATAATATGTATATATATTTCTAATAGTTGTTAAGGCAGTTAGTTTTAGATAACAAACTACTTAACAAAAGTACTATTAAAATGGATTTTACACGACATTGTTTATTAAATAATGAAAGAGAAAAAGACAGTATCTGCTCAGTGCAGATAAACTTTTAGAGAAAATTTTTGGTCTGTGGTTGGTTGAATCCATGACTACAGAATCCCATCCTTGTATTCACGGGGAGCTAGCTTTTAGCTTGAAGTGGTCCTTGTCATTTTTCTCAGCTGTGATGAAACACCCAGGAAAAGATTCCTTTTGTCTCCTTGTCCAGCATTATGGGCTCCACTCTCTCTTCACCGTGACAAGATTGGAACAGAGGGCTACGGCAGGGCCAAGTTATCCACCTTGTAGTGTGGGCAAACATGCAGAGACAGACAGGTTTGGGCCCAGGAGTATCCTACATTACTTAATTAAAAATTAAATTTACTTAATGATAAAAGTTTTAGCAAACCAGAAATACAGGATGACTTTTTTAACTTGATTTAAAAAAAAAAAAAACAAAACTACAAAGTACCTACAGATAACATATTTAATGTGTGATGATGGTGGGAGACTAAGATCTTTCACAGCAAGGTCAGAGATGAGGTGAGGGTCCTCTATGGAGAAAATGTGAGAAAACTGACCAGAAATTTCTAGAACCAGTAAGTGATTATAGCGAATCACAAGATGAAAGGGTAAGATGTAAAAGTCAGCTATAGCCCATGTACCCTTAGCAAAACCAGTAGAATTTAATATTAAAAAGCACAATGCCACATATACATATATATATATACATCATATACATATACATATTACTCTAAAGTAAAAACCTAACTTTTTCATATATGTATGACCATACACACACACACACACACACACACACACACGATCTCTGTTAGAATGACTAAAAACTGTTGAGAAAAAGATTAAAGAATGAAATAATAATGAGAGATGGCTGAGATGTCTCTGAAACCTCTTACAGAGGACCCAGGTTTGGTTCCCAGTACCCACATGATGGCTCACAACCATCTGTAACTCCAGTTCCCGGGGATTACACATCACCCCTCTCCCCCTATCTCAGGCACCATGTATGCCTGTGATACACATACGTACATGCAGACAAAACACTCAGACACATAAAAAATAAATCTTAAGAAAAGCCCCAAAGTGGACCTTCCGTAATCTCTGGAATCTGGGAGATCAGTGCACATTAACTATCGTAACAAATACAAATAGTGTGGACAGTGGGGGAGAATGCACAAATAGTACACAAATAGTGTGCATGGGAGATGAAGGGAGATCTCTGTGACTTGGTGGAATTCTGCTTTGAACTTAAAGCCACCATAAAAATCAAAGTCTATTGAAACGATACTCAGAAAAGCCAGTCGTGGTGATGCACACCCTTAATCCCAGCACTTGGGAGGCAGAGGCAGGTACATGCAGGTACTCTCTAAGTTTAAGGCCAGCCTGCTCTACAGAGCTAGTTCCAGGACAGCCACCGGAAAGAGCAAGGGCAAATTACAATCCCCTCTCCAGCACCATTTACTTCTTTACCAGTCCTTGCCCTAGTCCTTGTGCACTGTGCTCATGTTGGTGGGATCACTGAGGATCCCCTAAATGACTTCACTGAACAGTTCTTTGCTGACTCAACACAGAAGCATCTTGGTTGTAGTGAACCCCTGAAGGTCCTCAGTCTAGGAGGCTGTCTCTGCCGGTTCAACTGAGTTACGGACAGCACTGGAGTGGAAGCCAAGGTTTGTTTCAAATCTTTCAGTTCAAAGAGACTCTGACCTGGGGTTGGCGTCCCGTTTTCTTGCTGGCAGGAGGACAAACAGCCTTTGCTGCTGTTAGTCTGATAGCTGCTCCTTGCTCTGGCAAATGCCTCACCACGGTTGCCATTATGTGTCAACCAAGCCAAGTCAAAGTTGCCAGATTACAGTCCCCATTTCTGAATATAGAAACCTCATCTACCTCAGGTCACAGTCCCCAATCCCCACCCCCAGTTCACAGTCCCCACCCCGCATCCCCAGATCATAGTCCCCAGTTCACAGTCCCCAGCCCCCACCCCCAGTTCACAGTCCCCCTACCCCTGCTTCTTCTATGCCTTGCCTTCTGTGCTTTCTACTGTCTAAAATCCACCATGGCCTAACACATTACATCAAAGATTCTGCCTCATAAAGCAACCTGGGTTGCTTCTGACATGACACCTGAGTTTGCTCAACACCCGAAAGTGCAACTGCACACACGTGCATACACATCATTGTCAGAATGTGAGTGAAACCAACATCCAAAACCTCTTGATGATGAGATGGGCCTCATCCTGCTCATGACAGGTCTTTGGGAAGCACAATAGCCCCATGGAAGGATTCTTTCACCACAGTTGGCTTCAGCCTTGAGCCGGACTTACAGCCTGTTTGCCATACACATTCTGATCTTGTAGGGCTCCTAAGTCACGTGAGCAGTCTCTCTCTTCCCCAGGCCCCCCTCATTTTTTCTTTTTCTTTCTTTCTTCTTTCTTTCTTTCTTTCTTTCTTTCTTTTTCTTTCTCTTCTCTTCTTTCTTTCTTTCTTTCTTTTCTTTCTTTCTTTCTTTTCTTTCTTTCTTTCTTCTTCTCTTCTTCTCTCTTTCTTTCTCTTCTTTTCTTTCTTTCTTTCTTTCTTTCTTTCTTTCTTTCTTTCTTTCTTTTCTTCTCTCTTTCTCTCTCTCTCCTTTCTTTCTTTCTTTCTTTTCTTTCTTTCTTTCTTTCTTTCTTTCTTTCTTTCTTTCTTTCTTTCTTTCTTTTTCTTTCTAAGACAAGATCTCACTATGTAGCTCTGGCTGTCCTGGAATTCACCATATAAACCTCTCTCTCTCTCCTCTCTCTCTCTCCCTCCTCCCTCCTCCCTCTCCCTCTCCCCTCTCTCCTCTCCCTCTCCCTCTCCCTCCTCCCTCTCCTCTCTTCCTCTCCTCTCCCTCTCCCTCTCCCTCTCTCTCTGTCTCTTCTCTCTTCTCTCCCTCTCTCCTCTTGGTTTTGTTTTTTTTCCCCAAGATATAGATTGCTATGTAGCTCTGGCTGTCCTGGAATTCACCGTGCAGACCAGACTGACATTGATTGGACTCACCTGCCTCTGTCTCCACTGTGCTGTTATTAAAGACATGCTACCACAATGTACCACCCAGCTATGATCCAGTCTCTTAAGTAAATTCGAGTGTATAAAAATGTGCGCCCTCTTAGAAAATCAAGACTAGCCCAAGCCTCTGGTTGTAGACCTCTGATGAGTATGACTTTCAGTGCCAGCCCAGTTGCAGAGCTGGGCCAGTGGCTCCAGTACTCCACCAGGGAACATGGCTCCCAAACTGCCCTCCCTGTTGTAACCAGCCTTACAAAAACAGGAGGGGAATAGTCCTCTGGGAAGCAGCACCACTGTAGAGTGAGGTGGAAGAGGTGCAGATGCTTCCCTCATCTGGGAGGAGAAGCAGAGGGGTGAAGAGAGGGACTTCAGCATCCCAGTGCTCCCATCCCAGGGTCCTTCCTCCTCCCCTGCCCCCTGCAATGCTCAGAGGACCTGCCCGGAGAAGAAAAAGAACATTCTAAAAGGCTCAAAAAGAAATAGGAAGGAGAGAGAGGGTGAGGGGAAGGAAGAAGCAAAGAGGGCCAGGAGAAAGGGAGGGAGGATGCTATTTGGATATATGTGTCAAAAGACAAACTCCCATGAGGAGAAAAAACGAGAGTTGTTTGCCGCCCATGATATTTGTTGTTGTTTTATAAAAATACTGTGAAATTTGTGAGAATAAAAATGAATTCACATCTGCTCCCAAAAGAATGTGTAGTTTCTTCAATGGAGTCTCGCTGGGTACATAAGCCACACTCAAGGGCGTGGCTCCGTGGCAGCCTTAGATGGCAGACACGAAATGAACTTAGTAGCCTTTGTGTAGATTTTTGTCTCATGTTGCTTTGTTTGGGTATTTTTTGTCTATTGTTTTTTTGTTTATGTTTTTATGGGTTTTATTTGTGTTTGTGTGTGTTTCTTGTGCTTTATCTCTCTACTTTTTTTTCATTCTGGTTTGTTTACCTGTTTGTATGTTTTCTAAAGAGAGATAGAAAGAATGCTTGGAGTTGGGGGTGGGGTGGGGAGGTAGGAGATGTCAGAGAGAAGTTGGGAGATGGGATACTGTGATCGGAATATATTGTATGAAAAATATTTTCAATTAAAGTAAATAAACAAAACGAAGTCACTTGTGCTAACAAAATAAATAAACACTAAAATAAATAAATAATAATAAATAAATAAATAAATCTGGGAGGTCTCTGAGAAAGGGACTCAACCTTTTCCCATTTGTCTGATAAGGACTGACTAGAACCACAGCCGTGTACAAAGCCTTACACAAAGAGTGCTTTCTCAAGGGCATCTGCCCACAAGGGCCTCCAACCCATTCATTAGTCTCTGTACTCAAAAACAATTGTTTCAAAAGAACTTATCCACTCTCAAATTTACCTTTAAAACTTGTCTTCCTTTGTGCTCCTAATCACGTGTGTGTGTGTGTGGGGGGGGGGGGGGGTGATAACATTTACTTTACCATGGAACAAATATTTCTTTTTAAAATTTGTTTTTAGTTGAAATAGAATTACATTACTTTCTCCTTCCTTTTCCTCCCTCCAGCCCTCCCAGCTACTCTTCCTCAAACCCCTTCCATGGCCTCCTCCCACCCTCAAGTTGGTAGTCTTCTTTTCTTCAATATATATATATGTACTTATATAGACATACAAATATAACTTGCTGAGTTCATTTTGTTGTGTGTATGGTTTTAGTTGCATTAGATAACTAGTAAGGGGACCATTCCTGGGAAAGATGAATTCCCCATCATCAGTAGTCATTAGTTGACTGTAGTTCTTTGTATATGGTAGGACCCTCCACAAAAGTTTCTCCCTTCCATGCTAACATATCATCTATTGTGAGGTATCCACCAGAGTAGATCACTTGGACAAAGATTTAAACCAATAGAGAGTATTTATTAGTGGGCAGGCAACTACTCTCTGTGTTAGGGATCCTAGGGTAGCCCTAAGCCTTTCTCACAGTGAGCTTTTAAAACACACACACACACACACACACACACCACAATCACATTACATCTTAGGTTGGCATACTTCAGTTAACAAGAACAGTTATCCAGAAGTAGAACTAACTTTGATGGTTTGGATTTGGTTCTTGTTTTGACTGGTGGTGCTGTTTATGTACTGGGTTCCAGGGCCTGAATGATGTATCCATCTGGTATCAGTTATGCTAAGGTCTGGGGGCCTGTTACACATTGATACTGTTTTGTTTATGCAGCAATTTCTAGGAGTCACTGCTTCACAGAAGACTCCCTGGTCCTGTGGCTCTTACAGTCTTCCCACCCCATCTTCTGCCATGTTCCCTGAGCCAAAGACACAGGAGCTGTGATATAGATAGGTCTGTTGGGCCTGGGCTTCCACAGTCTGTTGGTCTCTATGTTGTGCCCAGTTACAGTTTTCTTTGATGCTCTCTATTTGCTATAAAGAAGGGATTCTTTGATAAGGGCTGGTGGCTACACATCAATTGGAATAAAGACAAGATTTACAATGTAGTAGGGAATTGTGTTGGTCTACCAAAATTCTTTTCTAAGGTCCATGACCTCAGTAGCCCTGGGAATCTTGCTAGGTTTCCAGTACTAGGAATGGTTTTCCTCCCGTTGAATGAACTTTACATCTAATTAGACATCTGTTGGAGGCCACCGACATGTGAGCAGCTGCCACTCACTGCACTTTTGTGTATATTGTACCATGCTGGGAATTGTCATGGCTCACTGTTGTTGCAGCTGGGTAGGACTATTTAATTCTTCCAGCTTTTGGCAGCTTGCATAGTATTTTCTGGAACCTGTATCCTAAGTGTGTATTGTCTTCAGCAATAGGGGCCACCCTCAACCCCGGAGAGGCAACCAAGGACAATATAGTCTATATTATCTTGGGAGTCACTTGGACTACCCTGACCAATCATTTCAAAGAATTATTGTGCCTGATACTGGGGTTCCTGCTACTCTATGATTCCTGTGAGGAGCACTGTCAGCCCAAGTAGCCCAACTTGCTTTTATATGAATATAAAATAATATGACTCTTGAGGATTTACCAAACAACCTCAGTGTCATTTATCTCTTTTCCCTCAGTTTCCTTTTGTGCTGACCTTACTCTCTCTCCTTTCTCCCCATTGGAACTCTCTCCTCATTACTCCATTTCCCACAGGTCTCCACTCCCTTACCCACCCCCACCTATGGCCCTTTATACTTCTTGTTTCTGTGGTTACTCTATGCTATATACTAACATCTGCTATATACTAACATGTTTTGGAGCTAGGAACTGCAGATGAAAGTGAATATGTGACATTCATCTTTCGGGGTCTGGATGATCTCACTCAATATAATCTTTTCCAGGCCCATCCATTTACCTGCACAATTCATGATTTCATTTTCCTTTACAGCAGGACACCATTCTATTGTACCACATTTTCATTATCTGCTAATCTATTGAAGGACATTTAGGTTGTTTTCATTTCCTGGCTGTAAGCAAGGGCACATTGAAAACATGAACTAGACCACTCCATGGTAGAAAGATTTATTTTGGATAAAACTGCCAAGAGCATGGGTGGAGGATGGGGGAGAGAGGGTAGAGAGAAGCAAAATGACAGAAAATCTAGTGGATTTTATATGACAGTCAGCAGTTTGTGTGTGTGTGTGTGTGTGTGTGTGTGTGTGTGTGTGTTGGATCTTAGAGCTGATAATATTCTTCCTTAGGGTAATTGAACTTTGAGGGTGGATTAAGGGAGGTTCCTGGTGAACAGAAAGCACCTTATGAGATCTACTTTTCTGGAAAAGACAGAAAACCACCTTTAAGCTTTTGTTTACCCAGTAATGAGCCATCAGTTTAGGATGCTGCCACCAGCACTGCCATTTTGGTGGGCCTCTTAGGACTAATACTGGCTATAGAACAAATAAATATTCTTTGGGGATTTTGTTTGTTTGAGATAGCGTCTCAACTATAAAGCCCTGGCTGTCATGGAACTCATTCTGTAGACCAGGCTGGCCTTAAACTCACAGAGATCTGCCTGCCTCTGTCTCCTGAGTACAGGGACTGAAAGTGTGCACCACCAAGCTCAGCAAGTACTTCAGCATTTGCTCCCCCAAAATTCATTGTCTTTGGGGATTGTTCTGTGTTTTTTATTTGTTAACAAAGATAATTTTTTCTTATTCACTACTATAAAACAGCAGCATATAGCAGTAAAGTTGTGTTACTTTAGTTAACAAAGAACCCCAAATCTTGGAACCACAACTAAAACCATTTGTCCCTCACAGCCCTGTTTCTTTTTGAAAATATATTTCTTCACATGGAAGCATTCCTGGTACCCATAAGTCCTTTGAAGGACCGTAGACTCCCTCAGTAAAAGGCAGAAATTTGGCTTTGGCTTCATGGGATAAAACAAAACTACAACCTCTAGTAGAGGCCAGACATGTGGTGCTTCCTCCTTTTCCTTCCCCACTCGGTGTAATAACATGTCCATTTTTCTAGAAGGTTGTCTGTCAATCCAAGAGTCTTCAAGAGAGCAGGGTTCCTGGGCTGGGTTCATGTGTGATCACCATCAACAGCAGCCCACACATCAAAATGGCTGATGGGTTGTCTACTGGGACCATCTATCCTGAGGGTGGAGGACACACTGCAGGCATGGTTTGTCCACAGAAATGTGTGGCCACCTATCAGAATGTGCTCCTGCCAGTACTTGGTCAGCTGCAGAATTTTGGGCCCCACACTTAAGCTGTTTTCTTTTAACCCATTGCTCTTGGATAGTTTATTGCACTCCATACCTTTATGGTGTCCTACAGGACAAGTGTTCTCTGGGTTTCAGAGAAGACAACCCCTAGCTCTTCAACCCCACTGTGTAAGCATGTATTAGCATGACATTTATTTATTTATTTATTTAAATTAAAATATGTAATTTTTACTTATCCACACAGGGGTTATAAACACAAAAAAGCGGACATGGGGAAGGGAATGACACCGGAGCATAGGTGTTCAGGGGAAGTACAGATATCTTTCAGAACAGGGTATCAGCTGGGTGAAGGTTTAGGGACAGGTCACTATGACTCTGCCTATGATTCACTTGTCCTTATCTAAGTTGGCACTATCCACCGAGGCTACCTATTTACAAGGTCTATGACTACTCAGGCTGGTCAATTTCCACAAAGCTACCTGTTCAATAGCTTATAGCCATTTGTTTCAGTGTTTTTCCACAGAGACCCAAGACTTTGTGTTAGCATGTATGTATGTCAGGCCTATTGCTGATTTTAGCCTATGGCTGATTTGTAGGCCTTCAGTGTATAAGCAGGGCTGCCCCTGACATCTCCTCCCTTCTCTAAGTATAGAAGGGCCTGGCGATTCTAATCTTTCGAAGGTGGGGATAGAGGCCTTACCTCCAATAATTGAAGGGGACCTTGTAATGGCTCTGGTCTCCTGCTGTGTCCAGTGAGGCATGAGGGCCATACCCATCCCAATGTCTTTTTCCTGGAGAGGGGATACTTTTGACATCAACCCCAATGCAGTCAGGCTTGTCCCTCAGGGAACCCAGAGAGATATTTTTACCTTTTATTTATATTCCCTTGCAGTGCTTAGCCTCGCAGCCTAAGCAAGAATTCAGATCCCAGTCAGAGGGGTTCTGGGTGGCCCCTCTCTAGCATGACATTTTAATATGTGAGCTCTCTCACTTCATTTCCATCAATAGCCCATCCAGGTACACACTGCTTTTCTCATTACACACAAAAACCCTCAGGCTACACATTTAGTTCACTTGCCCAGAGCTAGGTGTGAATTAGGAAGTTCCCTTGGCTCTCATCTGCTAGAAGCCTTTCCTCCAATGCCTTGTTTTTGTAATTAAACCTATCCATTTTTCATGTAGGTTCAAAGCTCCACATTCATTGATAGAGAACTGTTTCTCCATCTAGAGTTAGACTTTAAATATAAGTTCCCACTAGGAAGAATCAGGGCTCCTGGGAGAAACAGCTCATGAAAGATTTGGGGAAGGAGATCTACAGGGAGAGCCCAAGACATCTTGAGCATGCCAGCAAGGAAATCATAGACAAGAGTTTTTAAACTCCATGGGACCCATTGGAGGCTCACTGGCACACCACAGATGGGACCATTTAAGCACCTTTAAACAACAGCAACAAAATGGATTGCCATTAGATTATGTTAATTACTTTTCTTAGGAAGGGTATTCTTGCAGTTTGAGAGGATGCAGCCTATCACCTTGAAAAGGCACCATATTGTTGGGAACAAGCAAAAGAAACCTATTCTAAGTTTCTATTCAGACTACATTTAATCAAAGGGAGAAACTAAATTCAAAGTCCCAGGCTCTGGGGAGCTGGGGAGTCCAGACATCTCAGGGACAACTTGTGAGGAGACAGTTGTCTGAGTTCAGCCATCTCAAGGACAACGTCTCCATCTTGCTAGCAGGGTCAAACAAGTTCATGTTCCCAGACCTAGGAACGAACACCTAGCTCACTTCTTCAAATGTTTTAAATGTCTTTTAGCCAGTAAAGAGTATAGAAATTGCTGCTATCTAAACCAAGGTGTATAAGTTATAAAATATATAATCAATTATCTGTTATGCCCTAATTCACTACATGCAGCTGACCTGATCCTTTGTCCCTATATCACTCTGAGCTCTGAATCTAATGTCTAGGAGAATGAATTAAGGACCTTGAAACCAGGTGCCCTGGATACAGTCTAGTCTCCAACAGATACTCCCTTGGTTAACCCATAATATCAAAGTACAGCTGGGTAACACTGAAGCTCACCCAGCTTCCTGCTTGCTTTGTGTTCCCATCCTTTAACAATGTTGTGGAATCTCCCTTGGGGATGTGGTTCAGATACAGAACTGGCTGCCTTCCTAAGCGATCGGAAAATAAAGCTTTCATTTTTAAGCTTCCATACCTGAAGTGGGTTTTCTCAGCTTCTACTCCAAACCCAACAGTAGCAGGAATGAAAAGTGGCTAATCACTTCCAGGCTGCAGTCTGAAAACAGTGAACAGGAGAGAGGCTGATGATTGAACCTCAAGTCTAGTCTCAAGTGAACACTTCCTTCAACAAGGATCCACCTCCTAAAGGTTCCACAATCTTCCAAAACTGTGCTACCAGCTGGGGGCCAAGCAAACACAGGAGTCTGTTGGAACCATATCAAGGCAAAAGCTAGGACATGAGTGCTTAGGATATAAGGTGCTTGTGTTACAGGAGAGGCACCAGCTTTCCTGGAGACCAGGTATCCTAGTCCCTCCATTGGGCAATGCTGTTAGCTTGGCTTCACTTCTGCCTGGACCTCCACAGCTGGAAACCTGGGTGAGGTGAATGGAATAGAGAAACTCGGCCAGCTGTGGTGTAATAATGGAGATAAAGGATGCTGAGGGGCTGGGCCCAAGAGAAGAGGTGAGAGAAGAGCTGAGATGGGAGGTGAGGATCTAATGCAAGCTGTACTTGGGTACCACTTGAGAACACAAAGTTGGTATAGCTGCTACTCAGGCTGGGTGAGGTCAGCATGCAGCCTCATTGAGATGGTCATGAGAGAAGAGAAGGGGGCAGGGAGAGCTGGGATGCAGGAGGCTGGAAGAGTGGGAGAGGATGGGAGAAGAGTAGACAGAAAAAAAGAGTAGAAAACGGGAGGCTGGGGAATCGGGGAGGTGAGCTGCTGGCCCTGGCTTTGTACTTTGTACACCTACTGATGTCAGGTATATAACTGACATGCGAGCTGCAGCAGTTGCTGGTTTAAATTTGTTTTAATGACTAGGAACAGGGCTTAGGGGTTAGTTTAATTTTACCTGGTATACCAGATAAAAGATATCTTCTCTTGGGAAGTTAGAAGGCAAACACAGAGTGGAAAACAATGGGGGCAAACTGCAAGAAAAGGAGGCCTCAGAGACTAGGAGGCAACGGAGACCAGAACAAGGGAGCAGATTCATGGGGGGAAACTTGCAACAAGGAGCCATGGGGAAATCAGGCTCTCCCTCAGAGCCAAGTCCTCATCCCAGGGCCCTGGCTGGTGCTTAGGCATGCATAGAGAATGCCAAGGATGCCATGGCTGTATAGGGAAAGCATGGCCTGCATCTGCTGCAGAGCTACACACACACACACACACACACACACACACACACACACACACACACACCAGCAGCCCACTCCTGACACGATCCATTCCTGCATGGCCTGTTGCTACTGTGGAGTCAACAAGCTGCAGGCTTCAGCCCACTTCTGCTATCTCCTGCTCATTCAGGCTGACTCAGGCTGAGGAGCCAAACAGGCTGCTCTAGGAGCTGCTTGGCGTTCATCAGGAGAACCAGCCTTCTGGTTTACTCTCTTAAGGTCCCTGACAGTCAAATGCATTCTTCACTAAGACCTTCTCCCTACCTAAGGCAATCAGATGAGCATGTGTCTTCTCATTTGGGGCACTGACGAGTTATCTAAGATCACATCTGGTACTTACCTGTTCTTTCACCTTCAGTTTGCCATGTCTCAATTTGAGCTGAGCCAATAATAATGTGTTTTGAATAATGATGGATTTTCCAGTTCTGAACTCCCAAATGCTATGATTGCTGAGGTTGAGGATCTGTAGACTGTGTGTGTGTGTGTGTGTGTGTGTGTGTAGGTGGGTGTCTGGAGACAAAAATCAATTCATGGGTTCATTTACTGCACACAAGTAATACTCACTGGGATGGTTCCTGATGGACGTTCTAACCTTTCAGGTCTCCTCAGGAAAGACTTGGGGGACACAAGGATAAGTGAGTGGAGACAAAGACCTTGAGAAGATGCTCTGTGGCTAGAAGAAGAGGGGAATAGGCAAGCCCAGTTGTGGTATTTGAATAAGAATGGGCCCTGTGGGCTCATATATTTGAATGCTTGGTCATTAGGGAGTGGCACTACTTGAAAGGAGGTGTGGCCTTGTGGGAGTGGATGTAACTTTGTTGAAGAGAGTATGTCACTTGTTGAAGGGTGGGCTTTGTGGTTTCAAATGGTCAAGCCAGGCCTCTCTTCATGCTCTTCATGCTGCCAGAGGGATCCAGATGTAGAACTCTCAACTGCTTCTCTAGCACTGGTCTGCCTTCCCACCACCATTCTCCCACCGCGATGATGCTAAACCCCTAAAGCTGTAAGCTAGCCCCAGTTAAGTGCTTTCCTTTGTAAGAATTGCTGTGGTCATGGTGTCTCTTCACAGCAATAGAGCACTGACTAAGATGCCAGTCCATCTCCCATCGAAGACAGACGGGAAGTGCAGGAACAATACAGTACAGAGCAGGTGACAATGACACCGCTCAATACTATTCTATTCTCTCCAGGACAGGATCTTGTCCTCAGGGATGAGGTGACTCTCCAGTCAGGAACCCTGGAGAGCAGTCCTGCTGGATCCTGAGTGTTTCTGTCCTGTGGAAGCCAAGTGAAGGCCTAGCTCTGCCTGCCCTAGAAGTCCAAGACTGCAAAAGCAGGTTAGTACACATTCTTCAAACAGTGGCTACAGTGTACTCATCTTAGAAAAAATAAGCAAGGCCAAGTATAACAGCATCTTTTCAGTGGTTCCCCACATGGGCCATCTAGCTGAGGGACTTTGGAGAGCCAGGATTTCAGCTTCTTCCAGAGAAGGAAGTAGACTTCCATGTCAGGCACCAGCTTTCCCCATGAGACCTTGAGCTAAACATATAATGGGAACATTCAGAAACAAAGAATTGGCTTGCAATTCAAAGATCATAAAGTAATTCAACCTAGTAATGTGAATTAAAAATCAGATAAAACAAAAAAGTAAAACATTTTTTTAAAGATTTTATGATTTTTTTACACTAACAAAATTCTCAACACTCTGGCTGACTTCACCTGGACTCACAGACTGCTTGTTTCCGGTCCTTCTAGAACCTTCTATGCATGTAGAAAAAGGTGTTTTGTATGTGAAAACTGCTTCCTCTTATATTTTAAGGATCATTTATCCACATCAAATACCTTTACATGCACAGAATGTTCTAGAAGGAACAAAGCAAAGCTATGCCTGTGGCTGTCTTCCTACTTCAACTCTGGCCATATTCTACTCATCTGCTGAATTCAAGTCAGCTATCCCTCCAAGTGCCCTTCCTAACTTACTGAGCCTCAGCCTCCTCCAGCCTCCTTCCACTCCATCCCACAGCTCACTCAGGAGTCAGAACTCCCCTAGGAAAATAACCCTCTGCTATCAGCGTGACTTCCACTAAGAAGTTCCCTGCAGTCTGGGAGTGGCAGCTCAGGAGGCAGAAGCAGAGGCTCTGAAGTTCCAGGCTCCCTGGACTACATAGTCCAGCATTTACTGCCTCAAAACCAGTTTTCTGCAATGGCTCTTGGGGCACCCTGTTCCCTCCCCCCCAGCACACATCTTAACTGGTAGTGGAGGCAGACCCTCACCTGTACTGGTCTCGGTCATCAGTAGCACCACAGTGAATTTTTGGGAGGATAGGATGGAGGGAAGACAAGAGTGTCAGAGAGAGTAAGAGTATAATTGAGAGGGAAGATGGAGGGATGGAGGGATAGAGGGAGGGAGAACGGTCTTAGAGGGAAGGAAGGGGCCCTCATACAGTGAAAGGCCCACTCTACTGCCTACTAACCTTCAGGAACCACAAGGAAGCCACAAACGCATCATAAACTCCACCATAACTCACTTCGCTTATGCTTCATGCTCCACAGAAATGGTCTATTTCTCATAAAGCTATGTGGGCTTCACCATCTTCCTGCTTGATGTATTTAAGTTGTTTTCTTTTTCTTGAGACAAGCTTTTACTATAGTACCCCAGGCTGCCCTCAAACTCTGATCAAACTCCTGCCTCAGTCTCCAGAGTACTGAGATTGCCGCTATGCATTAACCAAGCCTAGCTTTGACTTTGCTGTGTAAACGCATGCCTGTGTTGATCTGTTTCAGAAAAGCTGTCTTCTCACAGGCTCCCCACAAGAATAGCATTGTCTTTGTTATTTTCTATTGCTGTGCTAAAACACCATGACCAAGGCAACTTATTGAAGGAAGAGTTTATTGGGCTTACAGTTTCAGAGAGTGAGTCCATGACCATTGAGGCAAGGGGGCACAGGACAAGCAGACAGTCATGGTGCTGGAGCAGTAGCTGAGAACCTAAATGTTGAAACAACCATGAGACAAGGAGAGAATATGCCAACTGGGAATGGCTTGGACTTTTGAGACCTTCAAGTCCACCACCAATGACACCCCTTTCCAACATGGTCACACCTCCTAATCCTCCCCAAAGCGTTCCACCATATGGGGACCAAGCATTCAAATATAGGAGCCTATAGATGCTATGTTTTTTTTCCTACACACACACACACACCACACACACACACACACACAC
The DNA here is from genome assembly GCA_021653895.1 of Mastomys natalensis. NCBI lineage: Eukaryota > Metazoa > Chordata > Mammalia > Rodentia > Muridae > Mastomys > Mastomys natalensis. The sequence goes on from JAJTUV010000135.1 coordinate 716,597, forward strand.
ACACACCTATGATAAAGCTTCACTTATAAATTACATACAATAAGAATTTTATAATAATATATAATGGTACTATCGCTTATAATAATCATAATGGTATAGTACAGTAACATTTATTTAAAATTTATGAACTACACCTGAAATTTTCCGTTAGTATGTTTAGGCTATGATTGACTGGATAACTGAAACTGCCAGAAAAACAGGAACCCTGGAAAAGGGTGACTAACTTCAATACTTCTGCGTGCAAAGAAGATGGAATAGGATGATGCCCTAGTTCACTTCGGTTGCTTTCATGAAATACTAGCTAAAACCTACTTAGGAGGTCTATTTTAGCTTACAGAGTAGAGTTCAGCATTGAAAGAAGTCAGGGAGGGAGCTCAGGGCAGGAACCTAGAGGCAGGAACTGAAGCCAAGACCATGAAGGAGTGCTGCTTACTGGCTTGCTTCCCCTGGCTTGCTTAGTTACCTTCCCTATACAACCCAGGATCACCTGCTAGGGATAGCACCACCCACAGTGGGCTTGGCCCTCCTACATCAGTTAACAATTAGTAAAATGATCTACAGACTTGCCCATAGCCCAATCCCATTGAGGCAATTCTGCAATTGAGACTCCCTCTTCCCAGGCGTGTCAAATTGACAAGTGAAGCTCAGGTGACAGACTGTAAATGCCACAATCACATACACAGTCTAAGGGGCCACTCAAGTTAGTCTTTGGGTTTCTGCTCTGTTCACCTCTCTAGGTATTCTAGGAAACAATGAAATGTCTGGTTCCCATGTGTTGGCCAGAGAACCTTGGGCCAAATCTTCATCATTTCCCAAACTCTCCTTTTGGACTGCAGGCACAGGCTAGCCCATCTCTGAGCTGTGAGGAGTGGCAAAGGAGAGGAACTGTGGGGGCATGCCACATACCAGAAAGCTCTGCCCAGGTGTATAATGTAACCTTTCCCACCTTCCCTCTTTGGAGGAAGGTTTTCTGATTTTCTCACACAGTTGGCACTATGTATTGTGTCACTGGGTACAACTGGAGACACATAAAAGTCTCACATGGGGTTCAGTTCTCCCTCAGACTCATCTTGTAGTGATTGAGGCTGGTGAAACAGCATGGGAGGCAGATTCTACTTGCAGCATCTCTCAGTAGAAAACCCTGGCTCTCTAGAACGCATGTGCTGGGTGTTCACACACAGCTCTGTCCTTCTGAGAACGTGACTGATAGACTATTTCCTGGACAGCATTTCTTCATGTCTCCATATAAAATAATATTTATGGAGTATTTTAAGCTTTTGGTTGAAAGTGAAACATGAGGGTCATAAATATACCATAGAGCTCATTAGGCTCATAGAGCTCCCAGGCTGCATAAAATGGGTCTGTAGCTTCAGGTCCCATTCATCACTCGGCTCCGGCTCCGTGGCTATTCTGAAACCCATACCATCCCCTGCATGGGGTGATGACAGAAGACCACACTTCCTTGGAAGCACAGAAGCCCCAGCTCTGCTGGCTGACATATGAACACGTGCAAAATGGACTAGGATTCAACTAATCCAGACTGATGGAGTCACCTCAGCCTCACCTTCAATACGTGCTCAGTCTCTTCATGTCACATGCCCAAGGCCTCTCCAAAGTGTCTCCTCTGCCTGTTCTTCTACAGCACAGTGTCTTTGAGGGGAAAGATGTGCACCAGCCAGCTTCCCGTCCGTTACTATGACAAATGCTGGAGACAATCAATGTAGCAGGAGGAAAGCTTTGTTCGGGCCCCCAGTTTCAGAGATTTCAATCTACAGTCAGCCAGCCTATAGGTTGGGGCCCTAGGCAGCCCATCCCATCCTGACTTTATCTCAACTCTCTTCCCCAAAGCAACAGAAAGGCTAATGGTGAGGGAGATGACAGAATGTGGATTCTCAAGGCACATTTAAAGTTGTCTTATAAAGCTGATTAAAATCAAAAGTTTACCTTAGGTCTGCAGACAGAGCTCTGTGGGAGAGCACCTGCCTGGCCCTCCTCAGCACTGGGGAGCCATGGGGGGCTAGGGAGATGGTTCAGGGGTAAAACCCTAGCTGACTGATGTTTGGATCCTCAGAACCCTCCTATAATCCTCGTCTGAGGGGCAAAGAAGTAGCAGGAAGACCACAAGCTCTGGGTTCAGTGAGAGACCCCACCTCCATATGTAAGGCAAGGAGAGGAATGGTGGAAGACACTGCCATCAGCTGATTCTCCACTAGCATGAGTGCACACATGTACACACACATAAACAAACACACATACTCGTATGCATGCACACTACATGGCATCTGAGCTAAAATAATAGCATAATTTGTAGGAGGATAAGGAATAGAAAATGGGTCTGTGCGTGACCCTAATGCCACCTGGCTCTCTCAAGACTGCACAAGTGGAATCAAATACACTTAATGACTTTAGCAAAGTGTGATTACCTCTGACTTGGGATTCAGGGTTTTGAAATGATGGAGTACTGTATGTAGAGAATTACTTATAAAAGATTAACTAGACAGTAATCTGATTTAAATCTGTAGTTTTACAGTGCGCTCCCTTTTCTCCTGGGAAATCCTAAGTTGCCTTGGCTAGACCATCAAGGGAACTAGAATTACCAAGTTCTCCCTGCAGGATAATAACCATGTTCATGAGTGAGATGGTAATACTGAGTCCTCTCTGCTGTGGTGGCCTTTAGCATACCTCCCCCACCCCCCACCCCCGCAGGACTGATGCCAGAGAGGAGCACCTGCAGGATTTGCCTCTTCAGAGTTTCAGCTCACAGCGTGCTGGAGAAGATGTTGCCCAGGGAGCTGGGAGAGCTCAGTGGAGATGGTCCACACAGTTTTACTCAGCTTTGTCATGGAGGTTGCCTGCTTGTAGCCCCACTACCATTTGAATGGCAGGTCAGTGGGAGGCCAGGGTGAGCACAATGCAGGCCCTGCTCTTCCGGCTAATCCAATAGCCTCAGATGTGGCCTTTCCCAGGCCAAGGGTGCTGTGTGAAGGTTTTTGGTCTTCCTAGATGGCAGGTCCCTTCTGTCCATACATGGTGGAGGGGACGGGTGATGGAGTTCACCCTAGCCACTTGCCAGGGCACTACTTGGTTCATAAGGGCAGATCCCCATGGCTTAATCACTTCCCACTGAAGTGCAGTTTCTTCTGAATTGAACTGCCATTGCTAATTCGTGAATGGTGTCTGTGAGTGGATCAAGCTACCTCTGCTAATTCATATGAACTGGACTGCTGCTATCCCGACAAGGAAGATTCAAATCACCCCAAAGAATTATTTCTAAACAGGTCCATATCCTCCTTTGCCCTATTAACCTTTCCTTTCCACTACCTCCGGTGGGTGGTGGGCTAGAAGGGAGATTAAAACATTTAAATACCCTTATTAAAATAGGGTTTGAAAAATATAAGCCTACAGACAATGGGGTCTTTTACTGTCCAACTTCTTCACATTTCCATGGTTCCTTCTCCTTTCCAAATCTCCTTTCTTGACTCCCTGGAAACAGGTCTTTACTGAGTGTCCACTGTGTTCTAGACTGTTGAGTGACATCACACATGTGTACATGCCTGCTCTAGTGGCGCACATGTTCAGAGAAGCATACTGACATTAAAAGGACTGACCTGAAAATGTTCTAACAGTGAGGGCAAGAGAAGGGCCGCACAAACACCAGTATCTTTCATTCACTCTCTTCCCCATCACCCTTTCTACCCAAGGCTAGCTCCTCACCAGCCCCCCATTTCTCCCACATGGTCTCCTTGGTAAGGCCATGTCATTCTATGTACACACAATCTTCCCTTCCTCTTAAGCCTGAGGACTCATTTTTTCATATCATCCCTTGGTTTCCATCACACAAAATAAGCGAGCCTCAGCTACCTACATTGACTGTAGCACCTGCTGGTTCTTCCTGGTGTCTCTTGTCCTGCCTGTGCCTTTTATATTCCCTTGGTGGCTAAGTTTGGAGTGAAGCTGATACTCTCTGTACCTTGTGATCCACAACCTAACCTGACCCCATGAAAAGACTGTAACCTACTCTTGTATGAAGTTGTAGAGTCACAACCAATCAAAGCAGCCAAAAGTTGAACCAACTGTTCAACAAGCTCAAATAAGATAGCAGAGGGATAACCTCACTTCTGTTTTCTGCTTATTACTTCTTTCCTCCTGGCTACAAACATGCCCTGTCTGTGTATGAGGTGTCACATTCTGATCCATATTTTGGGTTGTATTACTGACATTTCCACAATCTCAGATAAAGCCAATTAGAATCTTCAAAATTAGATTGTTTGACGCCTTTTTTTGCAGGTGTCATACTCACTTTTTCTCATGATTTAGTGTCTGATAGGGGTGTCTGAGCTACAGAGATGAGAAACCTCAAGGCCTTGTCCCTAAAAAGCTGTCAACTCATTTGAGGAAAACATCTTTTTGCATGCCTATATTTCATGCTGAGTGTTAGTCAGCTCTTTGTGGCTGTGACTGTACTTGAGACCAATAGCATCAAAGGAGAAAAGGTTTACTTTGACTCACAGCTTAATACGTTTCAGTCCATGATTTCTTAGTTCTCTTGTTTTGGGGACTGTGGTAAGGCAGAATATAGCCAAAGTCCAGCCTTGGCTTGGTTGAGAGAGTCTCCAGGAAGTGGTATTTGGGAGTGGCAAAAAAAACAACTCAAAGTCAAATTGTAGGTACAAGCTGATAGCCCGAGTTCTGCTCGAGACAGCTTTCTAAAGATCATCAGACAGTTCAGCTCTCACAGACCAAAGCTCAGTCTTTTATTTACATATCAATACAATCATCCACTCCTTGGTTCTGTTTGAATTATCCCACCAATCAGTATTTTTTTACCTTAGCCCCTTGACTCCTAGGAAAAGACAGAAAGCACATTTTTCTTAACATTGCAAATGAATTCAGAGATCTGCCTGCCTTTGTAAGCACAAACTGTAAACTAGCTGGGTGGTAGATCACTGCTTTCACCACATCTTGGCCTAAATTTGTTCTGTCCAGGCTGACCTTAAACTCAGGAATCTGCCTTCCTTTGTATCTTTCTGACAGCTGGCACATAGTGTAGCTGCCTCTGTTCTTTTAGATCCATGAAGCCCCTCATATAATTCATATTGCATCCTTATATTTTGCATAGTTAAGAAATTATATATTTTTGAACTTATGTTTTTAGAGTTCTTTCCCACAGCCTTAAGGGCTGTCCTGAAAGTCACAGTGCTTATCATTTTTGCTAAGGATATAGACACACCCTCAACTCCTGGACTTGTGCTGTTTCTAATTATCATGGAGTCATTAACTTTGGCAGGGAGAATATTTCCCAAAGGGGGAACATGAAGCAAAATATATACATTATTATACAAACAAGCCTCATGTTCAACAACCGTCAACACTAGTAGAGGCCTGCATCCTACTGGCTCTGCTCCAGAGGTGAGAGCTGTCCTTTGCACATGGCTATGCAGGACTTAGCAGAATATGGCATAGAGTGTGCCAGAGGAGACTGCTTACCTCATGGAAGCCAAGAAGCAAAACAGGGGAAAAAAACTGGACCTCACAGCCAGAGTTAATAATACACCTTGAAGTGCTATCCTACTGAGCACTCAGCCTATTTATTTAACCTGTCTATAAGAGAACAATGTAACAACCAACTGTATTTGCCTTGGATTTCCCATGTAATATTTTACATCCCAAGCTAATGCAGAGCTGTAATCTTAAGTTATATTCTCTTCCATGATACAACTCAAGAGTAGCACACATGTATATGTGTATTTGCCCTAACCCAAGAGTAGCACACATATATTTGTATGTGTATTATGATAATCATTTGCTGTAAATAGCAAATAAATGTTGAAAACAATCATAAAATAAATATCCATAAATGCTGAAAGCAGCATTTTGATGCAGTTTAATAGTGTTTATTTATTTTCTGGGTGAATTAGGTTTAGTTAGGGTGAGTGACTTAATCTATGGAAAACAAATTCTGTTAAAGATGTCTGTAAAGCATCTCTCATTCCTTTGCTGGCATGATGCTAAATAAATAGAGAGCAATGTCCTTTGTGAGGGACAGGGACAGATTCACAAAGCATCCCTCAGGAAGGCACAGATTCAGGTTCATACAACAGAGAAATGAGGATGAGGAACGACACAGGGAGAGCAAAGTGGAGAGTTCAAATCTGGGCTAGGTTTTAGTGAAACAAAGCAAGAGGTAGTGCTTTGATTCTTTTCCTTAATGTGATACTGATGTATCACTGCCCACTCTGAGTTTATTGTTAGTCGATTCAAATGGACACAGGAAAGATGGACATGGATGTCTCAACACCCTTATAAGGGAATGATTCCAAAAACCTAACTTCTTCCAAGGAGTCCCACTGCTTAAAGGTTTCTCCATTTCCCAACACTGGCCAAGTGCTTAACACATGTGCCCTTGGGAAACACTAAAGTACCATTCTATCACAGGTTTATATGAACCCCATTGGCCTGAGACAAAACAGAAAGGATACAGAGATGTTAGCTAAAAAGAGGCTCAGGTGGGGCACAATAAGAACATGGGTTGTACTGGCAGAGCAACTTCTTTCCTTCTAGACAGGTATCTTTAGCTCATGCTCACACTGTTGAGCAGCTAGGCTCTTAGCTGGTTTCCTACCCTATGTGCTTGCCCCTCTGGCCTGTGGTTTACTAAGGTGGGAACTATAAGCTTTATTTGAGTTACCGTTCTAAGGAAGAAAAATTTTAATAGGACTATAGCAATGCAAAGTTTAAAAATTAAGTTGGGGATGTGGCTCAGTTAATAACAAGTTTGCCTAGCATACACAAGCTCCTGGGTTTGATCCACATGCAACCAGCACATACCTGTATTCCCAGCACCTGGAAGGTGAAGGCAAGAAGATCAGAATCATGTCTTGACTACATAGTAAGTTTGAAGCCAGCCTGGGATACATGAAACTCTATCTCAAAAAAAATTCTCTTAGACATAAAGAACAAATACATAAATAAATCAGTGATAAAGAAATAGAAACAGGATGCAGAAAACAGGGAGTTTCAGAGCACAGTCAACCACTGACAAAGAGCTACAGCTGTGTAGAATTGATGCCTAGTGAGGGCAGGCACCTTGTACACTGGGAAGCACAAATCTGCCAGGCACAGACCTCTTTTCTGAGCCCTCTACCCTTAAGTTCAACATCCTACAGCCAACTCTGCTGATTTCCACATGATACCTGCATCTATGAGAAAGAGCCTGGTGTTGGCCTCCTGCACACACTGTTCTTACAGCTTTACTCCTCAACCTGGGCCAACATGTGGTCATCCCTGAGAGCTGTACGTCTTCTTCCCTACACTCATATCAACTGAGTCCCATGTCTTTGGCCCCTTGATCCCTGCCCCCACCCCCAGATCCCTCCCTGCTCTTTCCCCCACTGGACATTAGGCACAGTGTGTTCCTTTGGTACTGTGTCATCTCACTTCCTTCTGACACCTGCTATCCAGTCAGAGTCCCTCTTTTCCCTCCCCTTGAGCTGAGCATGAGTAGAACCTGGAAGCCAGGAGTAGATGTGGCAACAGGAATAAGGGGGCCAGGAGGCAGAGGAAGGGACATCGATAGAACAGTTAGTTACTAAGATCACCTCTGAGGGCACCTGAGCCTCCATCCTGTCTGGAACCTTCTTAGGCACAGACAGACTGACTCAATATTTTTTAACTGTGAACAACCCCCCCCCCCCGAAGGCCCATTTGTTCAAAGTTTGGTGCCCAGGAGGTACTATTTGGAAGTGGTGGAAATTTTAAGAGGTGGAGCCTAATGGGAGGCATTTAGGTGACTGGAGAATGATCTGGAAGAAAACTACAGAACCCCTGCTCCTTCATCTCTCTCTTTCACTTCTTGGTTATAATGTGACATGCTACATGTCCTTGTCATTATGTGTCCCTAGCATCATTACCACAGATCTAAAAGTAGATCATGGAGAGGACCTCCCCTCCCCCCCTCCATTTCTAAATTGTTATATCCAGTACGTACTGGAGCAACAGAAAGGTGACCACAGCTTGTGTTCTTTACTGAAGGTGGGTGGGGAAAACAGTTACTGCCCCATCCCTTCCTGTCAGGGTTAAATGTCCTGTACTTCCAAGTTGGGTTAGGGCTCTGAAGAACACCTAGGATGGAGACCATGAAGCGTGAGCCATGCTTTTGAATAAGCTTCGGTGTGGGTGTGCCCAAGCTGCACAAGTGCCCACTGCTGGAGAAGTCAGAGTGCTGTAGGAAGGAGGACAGAACAGAAGAGGCCAGTGGTACTTGTCCAGTTCACACCTATCCAAGATGTCTTCCTAAAGTGTAAAGTAAAGCTCCTTATGTGACACCCGAGCACGCTATTTAAATCCTCCAGCTCGGCAAGGCTGACAACCCAGCACCCACACCCTGCAGAAGACCACAGGATGTAGCCACCACCTTGGGCCTGATCTCATCACCTACCTCCCACCCCATCAATGTGCTGGAGCCCAGCTGGCAGAGCACCTGAAGTGCACTGGGAAGGCAATGGTCTGTCTCATCCCTTTGTGCTTGTCAGCTCCTCCCTCCTAAATGCTCTTCTTCTTCAGTGAGTGATCTAGTCCAACTATAACTGGACCCCTACAATCTCCCGGACTCCTATCCTGTGTCCTCCCCTGGCCCATAGGGAGAGCTAGCTCCCTCCTGTGTTTCTATGAAAGTCATCACAGGTAAATGTGACACACAGATCCCATGAGGAGCCTAGCCACTTCTTTGCATTATGTGCTATCTTAAGAGACTGTAGGACAAAGACTATATTACATCCCATTTATTTGGGTATTCTTAGTGCCTTACCCAGTCCAATATTTGACCAATAGGTCATTCACTAAATAGTCTCTAAGAATGACACACACATTGGTCACTTCGTCAGGGGCTTCACTGTGTGTTTAATGCATGTGCCACTTAACACCGCAGAGCATATGGTGTGTTCAAATAACATGCACCAGAAACCAGTATGCAGTAAAGGCACTAAATGCACACAGAGGTGGCTTTAAATAGCCAGGGCTTCAGTTCCTCTCCGTTTGCCCAGATCTACCAGTGGGAGCAGCTTTATCTCTTTTCCTTTAATATTTTACCCATTAAAATACAGTCCTGGAAGGGCAACTGCTATAAATTTTATTAGCTCAAATCAAAAGCCCCAGGAACTCAAAATTGAATGCTAAATGAGAAGCTTTGATGTGAGAGGCCCTGGGAAAGGGTAAGAGGAGAAAATGGCAGAGCAAGAAATTGGGTCAAAACATTCAATGGGTTAAAAAAAAATGAGGAAAGCATCCAAACAGAAGCCTTTCGCAAAGAGGGAAGCTCTTCACCAGCAGCTGCATAGGAAGGAGGGACATGAAACATTTATTAACACTGCACGTTTTCAGAATCATTTGGCAAAGCACCCTTGGCCTGACTCGTTATCCTTGAGGCCCTGCTGGCTACTTCAGAACACACAGGCTTGCTAAGGGACAGCTCCTATGTCAGAAAGCACAGGGCCTGGAGCACTGTTAGGATGTCTCCATTATGCAATTTCCTTGGTGTCTGTGGTCAGCATTCATATTTTAAAGTTCCAACTTGTTTCCAGTTACATAAGGCATTAAGATATACAGACCAAGTACTTGCCTGCAATTATGAGGGCAGGAAGAGAATATTAGAAGGACAGTTCTAGTGAACTGAAAAATTCTAGGCTACTTAAGAATGAATAGTATGCATTGCATGCATATTTTAACATGGTTCTCTTTAATTCCCTCTCTTTTAACTTCATTTTAAATTAGGAATAAATGGCAATGAGATGTCTGGGGTCATTTGCATATATCTTCTTATCTATTCATCATTCATTCTATACATCCATCATTTGCCCACCCACTTACCTTCCTGCCCACCTCATCCATCCATCCACACATCCATCCACCCAGAAGCCCATCCATTCATACACCTGCCCATCTGTCTCAATCCATCCATCTCCATCCATCCATCATCCCTGAGATCCACTAAGTATGGACCTACTGTTGAGTACCAGGCATTGTATTTATGCCTGACATTTAAAAAAAAAAAAAGCTTATATGATAGCTCAGGAAGAAACAAGATTCCCCATGAGATATCTTTTATTTTCCATATACAGTCTACAGGACATACCCATTCAAGTTTTCTATTTTGATGATCTTTACTATATCCAATTATTTTAGTGGAAAAGTTACACAGTAAGTTAAGGCATGTTTTTCCCCATGTGTGTGATCTTCATATTCATCCTCTCTACTCATCTCCAAAGCTCACAAAGCCATGGAGACTTTATTTCTGTTTCTACTACTTAGTGATGGAACTGTTTTTACCGAACAATGATGACATGGATGGTTCCTGTCATGATGGTTCATTCTGTCACCTAGGTGCTAGACTCACTAAGGATTCAAGTCTCTGGGAGTGTCTATAAGGTACTCCTCCTCTTCTTTGTCTTTTTTGGAGGGGAGAGATAGGTTAGGTCAACTGAGGTGGAATAATGAACCCCACATGCCCTGAATGTAACCAACCTACTTCTACTCTTGCCACAGTCACTTCCCTGCCAGTATGGACTGTGTCCCCTGGGAAAGTGAATCTTCTTTCCCTAAGTTGTCTGGTATTTTGCCAAAGCAGACAAGTGACTACTATACTACTCTTAAGAAGAAATGACCACTAGGTGGCATTTGAGATTGTTAATAACTTTCTCAAACTTTCTCCCTTGCTCAGTTTCTCCTGTTTTCCAGTGTTCTCCCAACCACAGCCTAGAAATCTAGGTCTGCCTAGATTCCAGAGCTACACACTGAGATACAGATCACCTATCTTACTCTATAAGATGTCCTGGGAAACTGTACACATGTCTATCTATAGCTTAACTCCTTATCATAAACTAGTAGATTCCAGATGCTCCCTCTCTTCCCCTAATTGATAGTTCCATATTCCAAGTGTTATAAAACACACCCCTCCACAGTGCCTCATGGACACTGCCAACACAGCACCCCTGAAAACAAAACCATCTTTCCCAGCCTGTACTGATCTACTTCATCAGACCTGGTGCCATCACTGATCTTCCCTGTGTTCATGCCTTGGTCCAAACATTTATGTCTGATCACTCTCGTCCTCGGTGGAAACCAGTCTCCAGTCTGCCTTACTGAAACTGAGGGCAAGTCCCTGGCTCCAGTAACTTTAGTCTCCAATCTCATCATCAATTTTAGAGGCCAGTGCTCTTACTTGCTGTGCAGCAGATGACATCCAAACATGTATATCTCAATGCTATTAACTGCATCAGAGGGTACTTTTGTCTGTGTCAAATTGCACAAAACTTTGAGCCTTTCACTTAGCTCTGTGCAAGAGTCTAAGGGATGGATGGGCTTTAGGGGTTCAGCAGGACGGAGGAAACTCCACCCTTAGAGCATGCTAACACAGTCACTTTTTAAAAGTACGATTCTATGAAGAACCAGCAACTGCACATGTTCACAACACTGCACTGATGACTTCTCTTGTCCCCATGCTCAGATAGGCCAGCCTGTTAGTTCATCCTGTAAACACTCCTGCTCTGTCCTCAGGGTGGAGGCTAAGCTTTCAGATTCCCACATCTCATAGTTGGCCACCTATTGAGTAAATTCTCTTGCAAAATGTATAGCCTTGATGGGAGCAGGCAGAATGGGCTTCCTGTGGTAACATTCCCATCTTCTTCTATATGATACTATTAATTGTCACTGTTCTCAAGTCATGTATCCTATGGAAAACTACTGAAAGTCAGGTTCTCCGGTACTTAATGTCTCTCTGCATGCAGACAAGTGACAGGGAAGCATCTGACAGCCTTTCTCTCGATTGGTGTGTGTTTGTGTATGTGTGTGTGTACTGTATGCACCTGGGTGTGAAAATGTGCAAGTAGAGGCCAGAGGTTGACATCAAATGTCCTCCTCGATTGTTCCAAGACATGTGTAGCTGGATATTTTCCTGCTACATTGTATTTGCAGTGGAGCTCCATGATTGGGCAGTAGAAGAGGTAGGCGGAACCAGGAGTTGGAAGGAGGAGAGAGGAGAAAGAAGGAAGAAAAGGAGACAAGATGGCAGGAGATGTTACACTCGTGTCTCTAGAAGTTATTCATTATCAAGGTTAGATATTGGGTAACAATTCTAATTGTGTGGGCATCTTGTGTATTGAGTATTTGTTGATATATAAATCCACTGAATAATCTTTAAGCATTAAGAGTTATCTTTCTACTGGGTACCGTGAGGATGGCGGGTATTGTCTGGGGTTAAACCAGGGGCCATGCTTGGAGCCGTGGAGTCCGCGGAGCTGGCCGGCAAAGGCAGCAGCCACAACAGCTTTTCGTGGGTCCCAGGCTGGCACTCCTGGGTAGCTGGTGCTGTGTCGGAGCGGGGACATAGAGTACCAACATAGCAGTGGCCCCATAACTAGCCAAGCTGCGAGCCATTTTTTAAAATTCTCTCGAAACAGACATGACCCTTCACTGAGCCTGGAGCGTACATTCTTGTCTGACTGGCTTGCCAGTGAGCCCCCAGGAACTGCTCGCCTCCACTCCATAGTGCTGAGGTTGCAGGTGCCTGCCACAACACCGGATCTAATGTAGGTGCTGAAGATATGAATCCAGGTCTTCATGCTTGCATGTAGCACCTTGCTCCCCATCTTCCCTGCCTTGGGTTAGGACTTCTTTATGCTAGAATAGAAAAACTACAGCCTTTGTATAGATGGGGATGAGGGCAGGGAGACAAGGCAGCAATTACCTTATATCCAATGCCAACTAGTCACCATGGGACTCACAACAAAAGACACATAATCACCTGTGAACCTCTTGAAATGCTGATCTGAGGACCCATGCCAGCATTCAGATCCAGTGATTTGGGACCTGGGCTCAAGATTCCAGATTTTAGCAGTACATCTAAGTGACTCTAAGATACAGTTGATCAGGAACCATCTTTTGAAGAACACTGAAATTACTAGCTCCCCACTCAGCCACCCAATACGTGTAGTATTAAGTACAGTAGTTTTGACAATTTTAAAATATCAAATACCTGGCACCAAATATGATTATGTGAATCAAATATACAGACAAATGACTTCAACCCATTAAGTTGCCATGGAAATAAAGGTGCTATAGGGTAACTCTACATTCCTAATGACAGGTCTTAGTTCTTGGTCCAGAATGTCATAGACTGCATCCTTTTCTGCTGTAAAAGAACAGGCAAACTTTTCACTGGATCCTTGGCCTAGGTTGGATAGCTCTCAGCACCCCCCCACACCTACTTCATTCCTAACACAGCTCATGTGAACATCTTCTGACCCTTTTCTCTTCAGTGTTCTCTCTCTTATAGTTCATATTCCACCCATGTCTTGTGCTTTCTCCTCTGACTCTTCCTGCTTCAGTTAGAGACCTGTCTCAAAAAACAGAGAACAACCAAAGGGAGAAACCACCAAAGGAAAAAATACTGATACTGACCTCTGGCCTCCACATGTACTTGTATTCTCATTCTCTCTCTCTCTCTCTCTCTCTCTCTCTCTCTCTCTCTCTCTCTCTCTCCACACACACACACACACACACACACACACACACACACACACACGAGGTGGGGGGGAAGGAAGAAAGGCTATTTTCCTTCCTGGAGGGAAGGGATAGAATATTTTTGGCTGGATGGGTATAACAGCTATGAAAGCAGCCAACACTGGCATCTATTTGGGCATAAATCCCTTAAAAGAACAAAGTCTTTTTGTTTGTTTGTTTGTTTGCTTGCTTGCTTGCTTGCTTGCTTTTCGAGACAGAGTTTCTCTGTGTAGCCCTGGCTGCCCTGGAACTCACTCTGTAGACCAGGCTGGCCTCGAACTCAGAAATACCCCTGCCTCTGCCTCCCAAGTGCTGGGATTAAAGGTGTGCACCACCACTGTCCAGCTAAGAACAAAGTCTTAAGTAACTCTTCAGAGGCAGCCTCCAGATCTACTCAAGGACAATTTGGAGTCAGTAGAACACAGTAGCTAACTCCAGAAGAGTAGGAAATGTGAAGAAACATGTCACCTAGCCAGCAAGCATCTGCCAGACAGGATGCTACACTCCTGTGGTGCCCTAGTCCCTGCATGTTGAAGCCGGAAGGTTGTGAGTTTGAGGCCAGACTGGGCTACATAGAGAAACCTTGACTAAGACAAAACAAAACCAAGCAACACTGCCTTCTCTGGTGGTGAAGCCCATCGCCTTCAGCCTCTGTGGTAAAAGAACTGAGCTCCTTGTTCTCTTTTTACAAACCTGAGGCCAAGTAGAACATCCTTGAGGACACCACACCCATGAAATGCACACTGAAAGCAGGTCAAGTTTAGCATATGGAAATCATCTCAGTGAAGCTGTTAGCCCCGAGAGACAGGTTGGAGTCAGATGCCTAGGCTTGTCCATGTCAGCAGGGTGCACTAGTGATTGCCGACAGGCCTAGTCTCTGTAAGTTACTTTTCTCATGGCTGTGACCAAATACCTGGCAGAAAGCAACTTAAAGGAGAAAGAGTTTGTCTGGTTTACAGTCTGAGAGGAGGCAGTTCACCATGGTGGGTAAGGCATGGTGAGCTGGCTCTGGGACTGCAGAAATTTGTGGCGGCTGCTTGCTGGCTTCTCAATGGAACAGAAAACAGGAAGAGCAGAAAGCTAGCCAGTGGTTAACTTTTAACTCTTCCCCTTCTCATTTAGACTGATACTCCTGGGACAGAACCACCCATATTCAGAGAGTATGTTCTGCTTTCAGTTAATACAAGAAATATCAACAGATACCTAAAAAAAAAAAAAAAAAAAAGTGCCTCATCAAACACCAGAAAAGCTACTAATCTAGTTAGGGTGACAAACATATCATCCATTGCATTGTATCATCCCTCATCCTTGCTGGCCCTACAAAGATGGCTACCCACGGGCAAGTGCTTTCAATTCTTTTTCTCATTTGTGCCTGTCTCCCAGTATTTTATTGCCCACGCTAGTCATGCCAAACGTTTGTGAAATGAATTAATTTAAAAAACATTCAAGTCTCTACCATAATGGGCTTTCCACTGTGGCACTAGTGGACTCAGGTTGCCTAGCTAATCAGCACAGCTGCACACAGGGTCCGCAGTGGGTTAGCCAGCAAAGAAGCTTCCAGCTCGGGCCCAGCTTGATTTTTCTGTGTCCTTCAACTGTCTTTGCAACTCTGCTCAATGGCTGAGATTTCTTCAATGGAAAAACAAACAACAACACAGTGAAGAATCCCCCAAGATCCTGAGACAGTGGCAGAATAGGACCGCACAGCCCTGATAATTACAACTGTATCACCATGGAGCCATTTATTGTTTGGGGGTTGGTTATTTTTTGGGGGAGGCGGTGGGAGTGTGCTGAATTGTTTCATTTTTTTGAAACAGATTTCTCACCTGGCCTTGAATTTACCTGTCTGCTCTTCAAGAGTGCTGTGATTACAGGTTTCTGCCACCATGCCTGACTCTACAGGACTTTGGTACATGGACAGAAATTAAGCATTACATAGGAGTGATGTTATCATGATCAAGAAGATACAAGTTATTAATTAATTTTTAAAAAGCAGCCATTTTGGGGGAAGTTTGGATCCAGTCACCTTTCTATATACAAATTCTATGTGGGTAAATCAAATACTTAAAAAAATCCCTAAACACTTGAAGCAATGACACTCCTATAGCATGGAGCAATACTAGAATGTAGTTTGGTTTCTAAATGTTATTTCCTAGTTTAAAGGTTGAAGCCTCACTGAAGAAATGGCTGGTTGCCATTTCTCACAATAGCCAGCCGCAGCTGAAATGTGAATGGTCCCCAGCTGGAGGCATTGTTTAGGGAGGTTGTAGAACATTCTGGATACAGGGTGTAGTTGGCACTTGGGACAATGCAAGCAGGGCTAGAGGACTACAGCATGTCCGGTTCCTGCCAGCTGGGGTTGTCTGCTTCTTGACTGCCTCACTCAGGACTTGGCTACCTCCCACGCCTGCCAAAGCCACAAGCTGTCATGAAGTCTTCCATGCCTTCTCCACCACAACTCACAAGCACTCTCTCAAACCACAAAAGAAATCCTTCCTCTCTCTAGTTGCTTCTTCTGTTATTTTATCACAGTGGCAAGAAAAGCAACTATTAATTTTAGAAACAATAATATTTAAATTTTGTCCATTTGTAAGACTTTTAGTGTGTGTGTCTGTGATGGTTTGTATATGCTGGGCCCAGGGAGTGGCACTATTAGAGGGTGTGGCCTTGTTGGAGTAGGTGTGGCTTTGCTGGAGTAGATGTGTCATGTGGCTTTAAGACCCTCATCTTAGCTGCCTGGAAGCTAGTATTCCACTAGCAGCCTTCAGATGAAGATGTAGAAGTCTCAGCTCCTCCTGTACTATGCCTGCCTGGATGCTGCCATGCTCCCACTTTGATGATAATGGACTGAACCTCTGAACCTATAAGCCAGCCCAATTAAATGTTGTCCTTTATAAGACTTGCCTTGGTCATGGTGTCTGTTCACAGCAGTAAAACCCTAACTAAGACAGTGTCTGTGTGTATAGGCCATGTATTTGTGGGTACCTGAGGGAGCCAGAACCCTGGAACTGTTGTGAGCTGTTTGACATGGGTTGCTGGAAACTGGACAAGTGTCTCCAGTCCCAAGATTGCTAAATTCTAATATGCATTCCTAGTCAATGCTTGCAGCTTCAGAGTCCTAACACATACCTATGAATCAGAAACCGAGATGGGCTTCAGAGTCCACTTAGCATCTGAAAGCTGCTTTCAGCCACACATCCCAGTGTTGCCTTGCGTGGGGACATTTCACTCTCCTAGAAGGAGCTGGACTAACACTGTTCACTGTAACACCAGGCTTCCTGTTTTTCTCTTAGGGTATCAAGTACATAATGTTCAGTCTTTGAGTTAACCACTCGAGACTATAGGCTGTCTCTTCCAGACAGAGTTCCTGAAGGCTCAAGGTTGTATATTCACCTGAGTCATACTAACGCCTAGGATTTGTATGTGACAAAGTAAAGACAATAATGTATTAGACTTTTTTGTCTGATAAAAATGGGAAGTGATGTCTCATTTTTATTGCAATATGATATTCTCACCCACAAAGTGTGGACAGCTGTGGTCATAACCTACCCTGGAGACATGAAGCCCACAGGCTGCAGGGTGGAAATACCCAAATGGTTATGTGGGTAATTCATAATGGCCAGTTGGAATACTTTCGTAATTCTCAAGTTGACCTGCAAAAAACTTCCTAAGAGGAGAGGCTCACCCCACACCCCCGCTCATCAGATGAACAGTGACAGAGGGTGGTGGGATCGAGAGAACGTGGCATCTTTTTTCTCATAGTTTCCCACGCTGCATCTAACCCAGAAGATGGGTGTTCCAAACACTCCTAACAAAGCTGCCCATTTCTTGGCCTATGATTTCCTCTTTACACTGGCATTGGGTCAGTTCACCTTGAATGTATCTACTTGGTGGACCTAGGCTTCCACCTGCAAGCTGGTAATAGCACAGATAACACACCACTGACCAAGGGACTTCCACAACTTCATCACTCTCTACTGAACCTGTCCACCACAAGCCAGGGTTAATTATTCAGAAAGCACGTTTGTATATAAAAGAAATTTGTCAATAACCTTTAGAAAATGAAATGCTAAAACTTCGCTGTTGTGTTAAGGTAACGTAGAAGGCCCTTTGCCTAAGCAAGGAAAAAGAAAGCACAACCTGAAGCCATTTGATTGTCTTTTGTTTTCCCTGTTTAGACTTGCTTATATGTACATGACTTCAGGGCTGACTATTTGCTATTGGATAACCATTTTCTGGGCTCATCCCTGGGCAGACTGAGTCTCCTCTCCCAGCAAGGATTAGTTCCCTGTAGTCCGATGTCCTCTGGTGAGGTCCTGTGAGATTTTCCCATCCATGTTGCCATGTCAACTGGTGCTGCGGTTGTTCAGGCCTTGTCAGGCAACCATATTGTTGTGGTATGACAGGTGTGTAGCTTCCCTGTCATTTCTAAGAAACACAAAATCAAAGCAGATTCCTGGTTCTCTGGCTCTCTGGCTCTTGCAGCTCGTCCAGTCTTTCTGTCCACCCCACTTTGCTGTGCTCCCTGAGCCTCTCATGCAGGGACTGTGCTGTAGCTGTGACAACTGGTAAGGGGCACTCCGTGTCCTCTACTGTGGGATGAGAGCTACACTCCTGGATCTGATAAGGATGAGGATTTAGCCTGCAGCTGGGAATCATGCTGATTCAGTAAAGTGAAGATAACAGGTTCTCCTCTCACATCCTCATTTGTTTTTCCCCAAAAGAAAAACATTCAAAGTAAAACATGAACATTTAATTGCCTTTAAATAATACATGAAATAATTTACATGCTATACATCCCCAAACACAATGAACATAAATCTAATTTTATGAGACATTTACACAGACTTTTGCCAACATATGTCCTGTACATCACTCAGGATGTTATCTGTGTGTGAACATGTAAACACATATATACATGTAAAGTATACATGTAAAGATTAGCATAATGAACCGAAAGATGACTAGGAAGTGTGCCACAGAAGTCTAAAACCATAACCTGACTGGAACCAAGGCACAAAAACCTGTTGTGGCCACAGAGATTAAGTTTCCTTTCTCAACATCTAAACACTGTTCATTATACATTGTATTTTTTAGTATATTTTTGTTACTTTGAAAATGCAGTGTTTTTGTTACATAAGGTCTTACAGAAGTGAATTGGAAAAATAAGGACTAGATAAAATCACATACAATAAAGCTTTCCTTTTTTTTTTTTTCAAAAAAAGATACATATGTTCAAAACTAACATAAGAAATATTACAGAAATAGGTGTAATAAGGAGCTATATAAGATAACATACACAAATTTCATAGTGCCCAGAACCGTACCTCACACCATCAACAGTATTAAACTTTGTTTGAGAGCCAGTTGGTAATACTGCCAGTTGCAAGTGATTTTTTAGAAAAGATATGTATGTTCTAGTGCACAGAATAAACAATGAGCCTAACAAAGCAAAATAAACCCTTTTCTAGTCAAAGCTGCTTTTGTTGGACATTAACTGGCTCCCTCAGTGCTCCCTTCTCTGCTGCTTCTATAGTAAGAGAAAAGAAATATGCTCCACCTACAAATGATTGCTTTAAAATTCGTAACCAAGAGAAATCTCCACTATCGGCACTTCCCCTTTTCTTTACCTGAAAGTTTGTAGGCAGCTACATTCAAGTTAAAAATGTATTTAGTACTCAGAACACTTTAGAGCTTTGCCACTTTAAATGTACAGTTATCAAAGGATTAAAGCCAACCACAGAGTAAGAATTAATAGGCTGTAGTAAGCCGAAAGTAAATGCCAAATGTGCTTATACTAGCCTAAGAAATGAGTCCTCTAAGCTGTGAATAATGAACTGTCAGCTGCAGCTCGAAACAAATGACAACGAGAACAAAGCCTTCGGTAGCACTAATTTTAAATATGGGTGGAGCTGGCTAATTACGAACTAGCAGAGTACGTCATGACTTTCCATGTAGGAGCACCGCAGTGTGCGGCTCCCAAGTAATGAGAGTGCCGTTCTTCCTATGAAATAAGGCTGATTAAAGGAGAGATCAAGCATCCTGTCCTCGGCTATAAAGCCTACAGAATAAACTGAGAGTCTACTTTAAGGCTGTCTCAGAAGTACTTTTCATGGCACTTCAATGTTAAAACATCACTAAATGGCAAACTACGCAGTCACACAGCTCCAGAACTGAAAGCACATGTGGTGTCAGTCACTGAGGGTTCAGGTCGTCAGTCTGCGGTCTCAGAGTTAAATTACACTTAAGGAAAGCTATTGAGCTTGGCTGTAATTAACATCTGAATCAACAGACTGTCAGCTCACCAGTACAGTGTAAATCATTTCCAGTAAGTGCACACTATATCACTCACTTCCTACAGAAATGAGTAACGTTCTTGCTACAAATGGCACTTAGCTGACTTACTCCTCTCAAGAGCTGCTATGATCCTTTTCTCAGCTATTCACCTACTGCTAAGCCCCAAAGTCACTCAACAAACCCTTCTGCCCATGTGTACAGACCATCCTTAAACTATACATTTCTTACTCTACAGTCATCCAGGAAACACTGACGGAGGCTAACAAGTCATTCTGGCCACACCATACTCCAAGCTGACCACAGTAGACTCCGTCTTAGAAAATTCCTCGGCATAGTCACAGTACCGATTATCTGCTGGGCTGCTGCCCTCTATAGCCCGGAGTGTGTCCTTCACCGGAAGCAGACTCTGCTCTTTCAGACACAGCGAGGTTTTCAGAGTAGGTGACTCAGGGTGAATGGCATGCACCAAGTCCTTCGTTAGGATGCCATTTTTGCATTGCTTAATTTTCTAAAGCAAACAAGATATTGAAAAAACATTAGTAACTACAGCCAACCAGTGGTCGATCTATGTGGAGTGAAGAAAACATGGTTTCACAAGTGTTCCTCTTATGCATGATACACAATTATGAACTCAATAATTAAAAATCCCAAGAGCTTAAAGTTTATCAAAGAAAATGCTTCATTAAATGTTTATGTTTGTCAATTGATTCAACCAGATTTGACTGTATAGGACACTAGGTCTTCACATGCCAGAAACATACATGTTCCTTTTTTTTTTTTTAAAGATATGATCACTTATTTATTACTCTTTAAG
The DNA here is from genome assembly GCA_021653895.1 of Mastomys natalensis. Taxonomy (NCBI): domain Eukaryota; kingdom Metazoa; phylum Chordata; class Mammalia; order Rodentia; family Muridae; genus Mastomys; species Mastomys natalensis. Next base: position 737,262 of record JAJTUV010000135.1, read on the forward strand.
ATGTATTTTTGACTGGATTCAGAACTAGAAGATCAGCCTACATCTCTTAGCAAACATTTCCTGGTATTTTTCTTTACCTTCCTTCATTCTCTTGGCCAAAACATTAGCACAGTCTTCAGCCTCCTCCTTGTTTTACTTAGTGTGTTATTTCTTCAGAGCAACATTTGGCATTAGTGTTGAAAACACATGGCATTCTGATGCTGAACCAAGATGGTGAACCTTGGGTGCTTTGGTCCTAGGGTTTTTATCTTCTTTGTTTAAGGGTTTTCTGACAATAGATAGTCAGGCATTATCATCTTAGAGAGATTAAAAAGCTTTGAGGTTCTGGTAGCTTTTTGGATGCCAACTATCAAAGCACAATAGTATCTGTCAGTCCAGGAATAGCCTTCTCTCCTTTTCTTACAATAACCAACTTAGGAACACTAAGATTGACTTCTACAATGCATCTCAGAGACTGGTCCTTCCCTCTCCAGTTCTCCTTGCTGTATAAAAGGAATGCCCCTTTTGCAACACTCTGTAGTGCAGTAAGGCATGCTGCTATGAGAAAATCTTGTTAGTTGTTCCCACCAATCCTTAAGACCATACAGCCCTTCTACTCTTCACCCAGATCAGCAGCAGCTACTTCTGTGACTACTTCTTATAGAAAATATGAAGCTTTCATCCATCACCCACCTCAGTGAGCTTCTGACAGCTAGGAAGGTGATATTCAACCTCATCTTGACATACTTTCTTATAAGACTCCATGAGAAGGAGTGAGATAATTATTTAAAACAAAATAAACATAATAAAAAGATAGATGGAATTTTTTTTGTTTAAATGTTCATTTTTTTGATTACTAGTTAACACATTTTAAAATATATATTATATACAGATGTATATTTATATTTATAAAATTATATATAGCTTAATTGTGTGTGTTCACATAACATACATGTTCCTTAGGAAGTTTAACAAGTCATCATCTCATAAGGGCGAGGTCCCAGAGGATATGCTCAACCTGAGTTCACTCTAACACAGCAATCACACCTAACTCAGCTGAAGTTCCCACCAACCATGAAGAGCTTCTCACAAGTGCCCCTCACTAAGGGTCCCCAAGTGAACAGATCAGCCTTTGGAAAGCAGTACAATTTTTTTTAAAAAATATAATATTTAGAGTGTCCTTTGGCAAAGCATCACACTCTCCAAATCAACTCCAGACAATTGTCCCACACTGCCTATCCTGCCCTTCCTTTCTTTAACATTAATATGTGCTCTCTAGTTTACCCAAGCAGTTACCGCTCTCTTATCCAAGACACAATGAAAAGCATCCATCTCTGAAGCAGACAGGACAGTTCCCTGAACAAAAAAGAACTGTCTAGCATTTAAAAAAAAAGTATGTATGCACACACACACACACACACACACACACACACACACACACACACGACAAAGTATAAAAATAACAGTAAGACAAAGAAGACAGAATAAGCCAAAGCTATTTGTAATAACTTTAACAGAGAATAAGTATCTAGTATATAAGGAACCCTGACAAATCAAAAAGAAAAATGGCAAACAGGCCAAGAGAAAAGTGAGCAAAATTTGGAAGTTTATTCTCAACAAACAAAAAGGAAATGCCCAATAAATTCTCTTCATCTGTAATCAAGAAACCCAAAACGGAAGACACTATCATAGAGTAAATTAAACAAACATGTTTTATTAGAGAACTCAGAGTACTTACAGCCTCTAGGTCTTTAATGTCTTCCTCTAACTGTCTGTTCTGTTCATTCATATTCATAATTATGTTCAGTACAGACTGCCGAGGATGGAGCGTCCGATCAAACTGGTGGTACATGTTTCTCCAAAATCTATATGACAAAGAAGTTTAGGAAGTTTTTAACCAAAACACCTGTAGATGAATAGTGAGCTCTGGAGCTCCCAGCACAGCAGAGTGACAGCTCACCAAGCCTATTCCAAGGTCTACAAACAAATGGAAGAGAGGAGCTCACACACAGTAACAAGGAGCAGACAGAAACACTGGCTGGTCTGTTCTGATTCCACACACTGTGCACAGGTTCCAAAATACCTTATTGTTCATAAACATACACTGTTTGTCCATTAAAATTAAGAAAGCTTAAAAACATGGGTAATGCTATCTTGATTTGCTCATTATTGAATACATGCATACAATGATCATAGTATATATACTCCATGAATATGTTTAATTAAAATAATATTTTTAGGGGCTGGAGAGATGGCTCGGTGCTTAAGAACACTGGCTACTTTTCCAGAGGACCTGGGTTCAGTTCCCAGCACACACATGCATGCTCACAATCATCTGCAACTCCAGTTCCAAGGAATCTGACAGTGTCTTCTACCCTTACAAGTCACATCACACACACACACACACACACACACAACACTGCACCCAGACAAAACTCTCATACAAATAATAATGATGATAATAATAATAATGATAGTAATAATAAAAATAAAGTTAATGTTATTTTTTTAAGGTTCCCAAAATTTGTTTGAGAAAAATCACATATAAATGCTTCAATGGCCAACTTACTTAAAATTGAAAGAGACTGTATTTGGCTCCAAGACTGTCAATCTCTGAGATTTGGAACTGTAGAGAGGATTTAAGTACTTCTTTTTGTCATCCAAAAGAAAGGGCCACAGGGAGTAAGTCTTCTCCTTTAACCTTAGGGAATAAGAACATAAGTCTTACCCAGCGATACTCAGCGCCCTGCTAATGTTATAGATCAGGCAGTTACTTCAGTGACTTCTGGGGAGACTCACCTCTCCTGCCTGAGTTCTGCTTTCCCTGCATTTTATTCTCATTTCTGACCATGTAATAAATGTGTCTTGAGCACAACACAGGCTGACCACTGTTTCTCACTTGTCCACTTAGGGACTCTCCTCAAATCCCAGGACTGTCACGCCTTGCAACAGAACACTGATCCAACTGTTCTGTCTGAGTCTCACAACCCCATGCTGGGCCACGAGGGCAACTACCACAGGACAGAAACACAGTTCAGTGGAAGAATTTGAGATGCCAGTTATGTGCTTGTCTAAAGACAGACATTTGATGGACAGATGGCTACAGAGGAGGCACATCCACAGCAGGTAAGCCTAACAGATGCTGTAGGCATGCGCTGTACCATGTGCCCTAAGATGGCCCACAGGTATGTTCTAAGAAAGACTATTAAGAAACATCCATTTTCATTTTCCTCTTTATATTCTTTTGAGTTTGGTACCAATTGAAAAGTTTTTCCAAAAATAGATTCGTACCCCAAGAAAAGGCACCTGAACCAAATTATAGGAAGTCGCTGTTCGCCTCTCTACATGTCACTTGGAAGGTCAGATTTACTGTTACTATAAGAAATCTAAACTCAGAATCCAAACCCAAAACTAGAAGCTGGTATAAAGAACAGGGAGGGGTCAAGTACCACACTTAGTACCTGCATGAGACCACATCAGGGACATCATGGAACAATGCCAGCAGGCTTGTCTGCCCCACAGGGAGAGAGCTACAACTGCCACCTTACCATAAGACAAACCCACTGATTTATGCCTTCCACCACTATAAAACTGGTGACCAACACTTTCTAAGAAACAAATTATGTAAAACTTTCTCTCTTTTAAAATATACATTCAAATGGAAAAAGAGCACCAAAACTTTTAGGGAACAGCATGGGGTTCTTGCTCTGGGTACTGCCTGTGTGTGTGCGCGTGTGTGTGTGTGTGTGTGTGTGTGTGTGTGTGTGTAATCCTACATGTACTTTTCTGGATACTATTATATTTCAAAAATATATTTCAAAACAGAAAAGTGGCAGATATTAGTAGGGTACTTTAGCTTCAAAAATGCAGACAAAAAACTCTAAAGTAAAATTCAATTCTCCTGAAACCGTCAGGGCACTTCAGTGCACAGCATGACTCACGGTGGGATGGCTCGGTGGTGCAGAAGGGAAAGGCTCATTTCCTCATCACTTACCTGAGTTCCTCTCTTTCCTTCTGACAGTTGCCAAGGAAGTTCCCAAATTGGCATGAATGAATGTGCTCATGGATCTGAAGAAGAAACGCTTCGTTGAACTCAAAGGCTTGTGGGAACTGCTCAGTCAGATGCCATACACACTCCAAGAACTGAGTAAACACTGGTGAGACTTCCTTTGGGTCACCATCCAAATGGCCACACCTAAACCCCCAGAAAGCACAAGCTTTGAAAAATGCCTCTGAAAGAAGTTCATTGCTTAGGCACTGTAAACTTAAACCTACAAAACTATACATACAGGTATTACATATGTAATATGGACAATAAACGTCCATGTGTAACCACCATTCTAATGGACGTCTGTAACCCAAGTCCTCAGGAAGAAGAAGCAGGAGGACCAGAAGTGCAAGGTCAGCCTTACTACAAGATGGAACATCAATGGCCATGAGAACTAACAAAGGCACAAAGAGAAAGAAATAGCAGAGATATTAAGTCTAGCTTCATACAATACAGAGCTATTGTTCCCATACCACAGAGACATGTAAATTCCAACAAGCAGAAAGATGGTAGTACGGTATTGCAAAGATTTAAATATATTATTGCCACTCACCTCTCTGAAAATTTATGCCCAAATGATATCCAATCTTTTTCTATTAAAACCTAGTGAGAAAAAGCAAAATCAACATATAACTATTTTCAACTTTAAAAAATACAGTGACAATTCTGCTAAGAACAGAAATAAAAAAAAAAAATAAAAAGACTACATTAAAAAAAAAGTAGGCAGAACCTAGAGAGTGAGGGTCACCAAAGAGTAAAAGACATGGAAAGTGGTCTTACAACAAACGATTCCTGCTGCACTCATTAAAAACACTCTTGGTAAGGCAGCATTACATTTTTGTACAAACAAAAATAACATGGAAAAGCCAGCTGGACTCCAGCACTCAGAGGCTCAGACAAGAGAATAAAGAATCAGAGACCAGATAGATTTCATGCGGAAGCCCTGTCCTCAAATAACTAAAATGCTAATAAGGACCAATTCTGTAGTACAGGGGATTTAAACCATTGGCGTATTTGTACATTGTTTATGTAAAGCATAAGAAAGATGGTAAGCAAGACCTTGTCTCTTGGAAAACCAAACAAAGTCAATAAAAGAGTTAGCTTTTATTCAGATCCCAACACTGGCATCTTTGCATATGTAGTTCAGTTTTCCAGATCATGGCTTTTCTACCGACTAACCACCAAAATAACACATCTTACTTTTCTTTTTCCTTTTTGTTTTTCTGAATCAACTTTTCAATATGAAACCCAGGATGGACTGAATTCTCCATCCTCCTGTCTCAGCTTCCCAAGAACAGGGACTAAAGACATGCATTACCATAGCCAATAAGAGAACAGATCTCTAATGCTTTCAGCCAGATCTGAAGTAAACTTCTTAGTGCTTGACACACCTTATAATCTCATTACATAATCACCAAATATATCTTTTGTCAGGATGGCCACTTTGGCATCTCCAATGTTGCTTTAAATCCAGTTAAGGATGCAGTTTCTTGAGCACATTTACAGTCCCTATTATGGATGTCATTGTCACCTCTATGCTGTGACCATGGGTGGAAATATAGATTTCATGTTGGATCCTCTATCATTCAATTCCTCCTGACTTAGTATCTTCCTCTCTAAGCTCCTCCTCTGCTTAGCTCAGAGAAGAGCAGGAGGCTGACTCAGCAGCCTGGAAACCCAGACAGGAGCTCCTATCTGCCACTTCCACTCAATCTATGGGCACTGGTCCTCCTTTGTCAATGTCCTGAGACCACCACCTCTGTGTACTTGTGTGAGTCCTGCTGCCTTACTTTCAGTCCTCCCCTTCAGATGGACTACAGTCACTATCCTGGACCCTCAGCCTTCATCCCATTCCCTTCTGCCTTCAAGAGGCCAAGGTATTTATAGCATCTTTCATCAAGCTACTGCTTGCTCTTGTCTACTGGCTTTCACTGCCTAGAGGGGAAAGTACACACCCCAGGGTCCTCTTCCTTAGGCTCTCAGCCTTTCAACACCAGTCTTACTCTCACATCCACTCAGCCTACTCTCACACATCTAAAGGGGCTCCACTGTGGGCCTGGTCACTTACTACATGGCTTCATTCAGATGCCTGGCAAATGAGCTAAGAATAACATTCCTCACTTATACTTTCAAAGTATTAAGTGGTTTTTTTGTTTGTTTGTTTTTTGTTTTGTTGTATTCTTTGCTTGTTGTTTGGTTTTTCAAGACAGGGTTTCTCTGTGCAGCTTTGGATGTCCTGGAACTAGCTCTATAGACAAGGCTGGCCTCAAACTCACAGAGATCCACCTGACTATGCCTCCCAAGTACTGGAAATAAAGGCGTGCACCACGATCTGACCGCCTCGTGTTATTTTTATTAGCACCATTTTCATGTAGTTTTCTTATTTCCATTTAGTTTATCCAGACTCAGTATGAGAGTGGAGTATGCTGAGCAGGGTCTGAGACTTTCCGTCACGACCCTCGTCACAGGTCTCGGATTATTCATTAGCACTTACACTTCTCTAATACCTCCATCTACTCACTATGTATTTCTGTGGAAATTTTGTTTTGTTCTTAGACAGAGTCGCATGTAGCTCAGGCTGGTCTCAAACTGGTAACAGAGTAAAGGATGGTCTTCAACTCTTAACCCACCTGTCTACACCTCCCAAACCTGCTTTACATGCAAATTTGAAAGTTATCTAATCAAATACCAAACAGAAAATAAATTCCTGCCTAGAAGAAAATTGTTCAACTATAAATTTGGTTTCATAAACAGAAATGACACAATGCTTAACATCAGAGTGCTGTAGATGAACATACATGTAGAATCCCAACATGGATTACAATTAAATACTGCATTTTACATTACTTTTACTGACACTTTAGGGTGGTGGTGGCGGTGGGGTGTCAACCTTTAAATCTAAAGTATTTGGCCAAAAAAATGTTGCACAAACAGAGATGAGTCAGCCTGCAGATTCTCTGCTGCAGAAGCACAGTACATCGAGGGCCCAAGGAGTCTGTAAGTGGAGCTGCTCTGGCAGGGTCAGCTGCCCAGCAGACTCTATCAGCTGCACAATATAAAACTGTCTCTGAAGACTGCCAAGCATCCCCCAGTGAAGAAACCACTGGGCTCAATGGGTCAAATCCTTACCATGAATCCTGTCATTGTCCTGTAGTAGGAATCCAGCAAAAGCGAGCCGAGAGAGCACACCTGGGAGGTCCGGTCCCACCCGTCCGAACAGTGCACCAGCACACTTGCGTTTTCTACCACTACTGCCTGTGGGAAACGACACGCTTAGATTCTTGCCAAATTCCTTTTACACAAATCAGTAAGGTCATGTACTAAAACCCACACCAGATGCATTAAGAGACCTGGCCCTCGATAACACAGTTGCCACAGCATAATTAAAACACACAACAAAAACAAAACAACAAAACAAGCAAACAAAAAAATGTTGTTTGTAAGTAGGTGGGGATTGTAAACCTCCATATTAGGTACCACTTCAAACTGAAGTGAACCCCATTAAAGAGGCAAAGAACAGAAAAAGTTGTTTGAACAGAACCAAGATTTACCAAGGCTAAGTCTGTTCCTTTCCCAACCATTACAAACCTGAACCAATGAGAGATAGTTACTTTGGCTAAGAAGATTGCAGCATCCAAAACAGCCTTGATATGACGAAGCCATCCTGAACTCTCCAAACCAGAGTAGAAATCGTTGACAGAAAGCCCCTTGCTGCCATTCACTATGAAACAGAGAAAGCTTTCAATTAGAATGGGGCTGGAGGGCCCACTCATCCTTTCAACATCTGTCTAGCAGTAATCTTGGGGACTGAATTGGAGAAAATGTCTATCAATTAAATGTGCTATGAGAAGCTGAATAATGCTCTGGGGATGTTTTTTCTGTCCTTCCTTAGGCTTAAAAGAAATGTTCAATTGTCTTTTTAAAAGGTAGCACAAAGGTTTAAATTATATATCATCATCATCATGATGAAGAGTATAGTGACTACTCAATGATCTCTAACAGCAGTGAGGATTAGAACTGCAGACAGGGCAGCTCCCACCCACAAGATGCCTATGCTGAAGTGAGATGTAAGAATAAAGGAATGACTGTTTTCTAAGACTGGATGACACTAGCAGACCTTGCTGGCTGTACTGGGCATACCTGTAATCCCAGCCCCTGAGAAGCTGAAGCAAGAGGATCAGCACTTCCAGGCAAGCCCTGGCTCAGAGGTAGTCTGAGGATACCTTAGATTCATGAGACTTTGTCTCAAAAAAGGTATGAGTAAGCAACTTAGAAAGTGGGGGTGGGGGTGGGAGGGAAAGGGAGATGGAGAGAGAGAAGGAGAGGTAAGGAAGAAGGAGGGGAGAGGTGGAGGGATGTTCTATTGGTTTTAGTACTGACTACATATTAAAAGTAATACTTTTAGATATTACAATCCTACATTCTCTTTATTCTGTGAGTGGGACAGACAGAATAGTCAAAGCCTTATGTGACTGTCATTGTACCTCCATTTCACAAAGCTCTCTAAAAGATATAAAATAATCATACCTTCCAATAATTTCTGAAGGCTGGATCTCATGACATGAATATTTTCTATTCCAACAAATTGAAATCTAATATTAGAATAGTTGTCTTCATTTTCATAACCTTTTCCAGCTGCTCTGTTAGCCATTGCATTGAGCTAAAATTCAAAATTTTAGAAATTTACAGTCAAATTATTTTTATCTTTAATTTATCAAAATGTCATAAAAACACTAACTCACACTTTATAGGCAGGATAACATTTAAAGAAACTCATCAAAATTGAATAAGCTACTATTTTTAATAAGCAAACCTGCCATATCACCAGCAGTGCAGACAGGCAGTGTACGGGGGAAATGTGACTGTTACACAGAGGAAAGCCGAGTCAAGAAGGCTCAAAATTCAGAAAGATAATTCAAGTACTTTCTTATCAGCTTTCCACATTTCTGTGACATCTCAAAATTAAAAAAGAATGTTTCCTGTCTAAATCTGGATTTGAAGACAGGCAGAGCTGGAAAGCTCAGTTTACAGAATCGTCTGTGAGATCAAAACATAGGGGCCCTGAGAACCAGATGTGAAGTACGGTCTATGTCACCATGCTCATCCATGGAGACCCAGCACTGTACCACAGCTGTGTGTGTGTACAGCATCATCCACAAGCCTAGCACAGCTCCAAGAATCACGCCTCACATAAACTGCTCTCCAGAGGGGAACAGACACTGATCTGAGACACCCTTAAGATTTGGCTTGCTGGCTTCATTTGGTTTGCTGGTATGTTACTAATAAGTACTATTCTTTTCATATGAGCGAGGATAAAGAAAATGACCTAAACTTGGTGAAAGTAGCTTTTCATTAAGTAAATGGATCTTTGCTTGGTAGCAAGTACAGGTGAATTGTACCTGCTGGCTCAACAGTTACTCAGCCATCTATGAAGACTGAAGTAAAATTCGATATGTCCACATTACTACTACTTAATTCTAAACTTAGAAAAGCAAGTGGAAAAAATTTCTGTATCCATGACAATTATATAAATAAAAACTATTAAGTCTTGAGCTACAAATCACAGTCAGATATAATCACCTTTTATGTATAATATTACCTAAAAGAGAATATTATCTTATAAGTTTCTAGTAACAAGGGAACACAGTTTTTCTTATGAGACATTACCAACTCTTGAGTCTTAGATTATCAATACCAAGTCCTAATTTTTGATACTTTCTAATTTACTCGAATTATTCTCATCGTCTGTGTTCTCCATTGTCTTTCGTGAGACTGCACAGTGATGGCACCCACTGTGCAGCAGCTCTGGTCCCTCTCACAGTGCTGCCTACAATCGTTCTACAGTGCTCACTCGCTTTTTCTCATCGCTTTCTCTTATTTTCTCATCATTCCAGATTTTTGAAGAAATCCTCACTATAATTCTGCCAATGTCCTTTTGTGTATCCCACCAGCTCTGCATTCGATGCTATAATAAAAATCAAAATAGAGTTAGCTCTCACCGTGGAAGATTGTAATTACTCTAATTTCAGGGTCCTATGTGAATCAGCTGTTTACTGTGCACATAAAAAGAAGTATGGATTCTGGTTTGGTCTCAATGATAAGAATTCAGCTTGGTACCACAGACGCCAGGAGAACAGCAATGTCCTGTTCATTACAGTTCTCTAGTTCAAAGTTTGTTCATAAAATAACTGTTCCCTCTTTTTTCCAATCTCTCATATTATGGCCAAATTACTAACACAAAGTGTTTTGTTAAACAGTTTTATTAATGAAGAATAATGAGGTGGGTGGGGTGGTGCATGCTTGTAATTCCAGCATTTGGGAGGTGGAGGCGGAGCATCAGGATCAGCGACATAGTACAAATGCTACATGTGATCCTGTCACAAAGAAACTAAATATCAACAACAAAAAGGAAAGTAAAGGTAGGGGAGGAGGTAGTAAGAATTTCTAAATTTTTATATCTATCTAGTGTTTCTTTACAATAACATAAGACTTAAAACATCCTCAAGAGTTCCATATGTGGCAGAATGTGGTGGCTCACATCTTTAATTCTAGCACTTGGGAGGCAGAGTCAGGAAGATCTCTGAGTTCTAGGCCAGCCTAGTCCACAGAGTGAGTTCCATGTCAGCCAGAGTTATACAGTGAAACCATCATGAAAAACCAAACCACAACAAAAAAGAAAACATAGTTCCATTTGTCCATGTGTGTATATATAGGTAGGTACACACACACACACACACACAACACATGCATACATATATGTATATATTATCTATACATCAGGAGGCAGAAAAAATTATGACCTAGGGCATTGAGAACTTTAGTATCCCTCAAAGGACAGATTTTCTTCATAGCATTAGTCTTGGTTAATTTAAAACTACAATTCAGGTACGTTATATTTGGGTAAATATATTAATTAAAGACATGAAACAATAACGATAACAGCCTGCATAGCACCGGATACATACCTTGGGCCTGGTATCCACAACATACATGTAGCGGTTCCCTGGGTTGGCTTTACTAATGGCTTGAAGCAAGTGCTCATCCTCTAGGCACCTGGCACTGAAGCCTGACAAGGCTGACTACATCGGCAAATGGCAGCCTCATTTCAAAAAGACAAAAAACAGATTATAAAAAGACTCTAAAGGCTTAAAAAAAAAAAAAAGACTCAAAGTATTACAATCAAACACATAATCTATTTAAAAGTCAGAAAGAAATTTAGACAGTATTAACTTTTACAAAATTATTTGATTTAAATAGTTCTCAAAATCTAGATGCTTCCTACACTTCCTGGCCCCCATAAACTCATAGATCAGAGTGGCATTATTGAAGGTGTGTGGCCTTATTGTAGGAATTGTATCACGTGAGGTATTTCGGAAGCTCAAGCCAGGCCTTCTCTCTGCCTGCTGATCCAGATGTAGAACTCTCAGCTATTTCTCCAGCACCATGTCTGCCTGCATACAGCCATGCTTCCTGGCATGAAGATAATGGATTACACCTTTAAACATATAAGCAAGCCATAGTAAAATATTTTCCTTTATAAGAGTTCCTGTGGTCACAGTATTCACAGCAATAAAACTGTAAGATGTTCCAATATTCCAATATTAAATATTCCAGTATTTTATTCTAAGAAAATTAAATTTTCCTTATCTAGTTTGTATACACATACACACACATCAAAATTAAACTAAGATCACTGTGCCCCTAAGGAGCAGCACTTGGTAAACTGTCTATCAAGGAGCCAACCCTAAGGAAACATCTGCATTCCAGGTTTTTGATGAGCTACAAGGTACTTTCAGCTCAAGTTCAAGTAAAGAAGATGGGCTAATAGTACATATAGAATAAGAAATTTTAAGATTTTTATTTATGAGTGTGTACCTATGCAAGTGCATGCCACTTGTATGTGGTTCCCCTCAGAGGCCAGAAAGGAGTAGTCAGTGCCCTGGAGCTGGAATTACAGGCAACTGTGACAGGGGTGCTGAGAACTGAACTCAATCCTCTGGAAGAGCAGGAAGCATTCTTAACAACTGTACCAGCTCTCTTTCCCTTACCAGGAGCTTTTAATCTTGGCCAGGAGAGATGGTTTGACAGGTAAGAGCACCCACTGCTCTACCAGAGGGCAGCACCTGCATGGCAGCTCACAATCTTTTGTAACTCTAGTTCCAGGGGACCCTCTAAGCACCAGGCACATGCATGGTACACAGACAAACATTCAAGCAAAACACCTACTTGTGTGTGGTGGTTTGAATGTGCTTGGCCCATAGGGAGTGGTACTGTTAGGAGGTGTGGCCTAGCTGGAAGAAATGTGTCACTGTGGGGGGGCTTTGAAGCTCTGCTCAGTGTGGAAGTGTCAGCTTTCTCCTGGATGCAGTCAGATCAAGATGCAGAATTCTCAGCTCATCCCATGCCATCCCTGCCTGGATGCTGCCATGCTCCTGCCTATATGATAATGGACTGAATCTCTGAACCTATAAGCGAGCCAACTAAATATTGTCCTTTATAGAGTTGCCTTGGTCATGGTGTCTCTTCACCAAAATACCACAAAACATTCTCTAGGCCACATGCTGAAATTCTCTACTGAAACCTCTTGGGTTAGGTCTGTACAATTCAAACTAAGACAAAATATAAAATAAAAATATTATTTCCCTACTAAAAATCATAAAGCTTTTTATAAAGTGAGACATAAAGATTTAAAAGATAATCTAAGAGGAGGCATATCTGTAAAAAATGAATTAGTAAATATTTTAATTCCTTAAAACATTAAAAGATTGCCAAGTGTGGTGGTGTAAGTCTTTAATCCCAGCACTTGGGAAGCAGAAGCAGGTGGATTTATGTGAGTTTGAGGCCATCCTGGTCTACAGAGTGAGTTCCAGGACAGCCAGTGCTACAAAGAGAAATCTGTCTTGGAACCCTTGCCCCCCCAAACCTACCCCATCCTACCACTTCCTGATAGAAAAATAAATAGATAAAATAAAAGATTTAGAAGCATATATCCCTGTATAATCTTCCCCATGTCACCTCCAGCTAACTCTTCAGAAACATTACAACAGAGTATCATCGGGACAAAGTGTTACAAGTATAAATGTTTGTATATTTTACATACACACACAAAATACAACCTCAAAAATTACAATGGCAGAAGAAAATGAGAACTATTGTGTCGTTTTTAGTGTTCAACAGTTTTTCTCCTGTTTTCTGTAAATGTTTTTAGTCAGTTTTCTATTGTTGGGTACAGCTGGCATCTTAGTTCTTTGAGCATAAGCAGGGTTTTTCTTGTTTTAAAGGAATCCTGTGCTCCACACTCCTTGTACACCTATTTTTTGTTTACTAAGTCAACCACAAGTATTTTCCAGCCTACCTTTCCAATAAACAGTGTAGTCTAACAGGGTGTGTCAAAGGTGAGCAGGTTACACCCTAGGGTTTAAGGTACTAGAATTAGACTTCTGTTTGAAAACTTACTTGAACCAGGTTCTAACAAATCTAACAGATAAGACAAATGGGGCAACAGGACAAGCACAAACAAAGAAACTCCAACACGGTGCCGTGACATTTGGGGGCAACAGCAGCTAAGAACTGGTTTGGCAGATGAAGTGCCTGCTACAGGAAGGAGCTGGGAGAATCTAGCTGCAAGGTCAGAGCACAGCAGCCAGCAGGACCAGCAGGGAGCAGGGTGTGGCTGAACATAGGAAGATGAGCTGTGGCCTCCAGATCCTTCCTTCCTCTCTGAGCACTTAGTCTACAAAGAGATTAACCTCAAGACTGGACACAGCAATGGAGGCGAATGAAGCTGTAACTTTCCTAAACAAGAGGATGAGCTATAGTCTACCCAGCAGAATATGAGTTCCGACCACCCTTCCTGACTGTTACATCACACCAAGCCCTTCTGCTGACAGACACACCAGCAAAAGCACAGCTTCCGTGAGGAAGCCGAATGTACAGCAGAAAAATTAAAAAAATGCAAAGGCATACAACTTCAGGCAAGCAAACTTCTAAACAGCAAAACATGAGAGGGAGAGACAAACCACACAGAATTCCTACCAAAAAAAAGTCTGCCTGAGAGTTGGTGACACCAAATCAGAGAACAGGAAATTGATTAAAGAAATTCAGTAGAGAAAGAACACTTAAATGTCACACAGTCTCAGAAATAAAGAATCTGATTGTTGAATGAGAAATAGAATTAAGAACTCTTCCAGAAAACAGAAAGACAAGGAGGCTACACAGGAAGTCCATCAACTTATAAAAACTAAAAAAGAAAAAATACAAAGAAAATTAACAGAGAAAAGAAACGGCTGCAGAAACAGAAAATGCCTTGTCCAAGCTGAGATCTGAGTTTCTGGGTAGTCTGCAAATGACATACCAAGGCACAGCACCATGAAATTCCAGAACCCAGGGAAAAAGAAAAACCTTCCGGTGAGGAGTCAGGAATGTGTTTAAAAATCAGTTTACAAAGTTGACATGCCTCCTCCACCTCCTCTTCGCAGTCCTTTCCCTGTGAGGGCAGCAGACACTCTCTTCCTGATTGTCAGCGCTTGCCTTGGCACAAGCAAGCTATCCGATTGAAGTACATGTAAGACTAAAGGAAACCTGAAGAAAAGAAACAGAACCTCTCTATCACTGGTCCCATTATTAAGACATTTCTTGAAAAGAAAGGCAGGAAAGGAGTACTTTAGGGTAGTTTTGTTTTAAAACTTCAGAAACAATAGTGAAAAGCCAGCATGTCTCTGTTACCAACTTTACAACAGCAAACCTGTGAAGTGAAAGTTAGTATTTACCATCAGGTGTGGTGGTATGCGCCTTTAATCCCAAGGTTCAGGAGGCAGAGGCAGGCCAATTCTATAAATTCAAGGCCAGCCTGGTCTACATAGTACATTTTAGGACATCTAGAGGTACATACTGAGACCCTATCTCAAACAAAACAAAATGTGTTCATCCAGAAGCTTAGAGCAGAACTTCAGTTCACCTCATTTATAAAGCAGAGAAGATTCCTACCTCAGTGCCCTGCCGGCAGTAGGATAGGACCGGAAGTCTGCCCTTGCTCCGGAAGTTGGAACTGCCGACGATCACTGGCCGGCTAGCTGAGCGGGGAACATACAGCTCTCTGGGATAAGTCTCACAGACCTGGGAATATCAAATGAAAGTACTTAACTCCAATCAGAAACCGTGAGGCTAGTGGAAGCAGGTGATTAACTGCAGCTCTTCACCTCTCCCTCTTCCCCCAAATCCAATCCCCAAGTCTAATCCCAAGTCTCATCCCAGCTCTGTAGCAGATCTGCTGTGGTCTTTCCTCAACTCCCAGGAGTCTGAGCAGATCCTGGTGGAATATGTGCTTTCCTCTGTCCAACCGACCCCTGAATGCCCACTCGTAGCCCATCCTCATTCAAAGTGTCCGCCCCAGTACCTAGAAACACATTTTTACATGCAACCCCCAGTAACCAGTACCAGAATATTTCCTATCAAGCCACACACAGCCACCATACTCTCTTAGAGCCAGAGATGAAACAGAAACCAAAGGATAAACACTCAACAAAGACATGTCCAGATGTCTGCACCTAGAATTACAATCTTCCCAATGCCAGATCCCAGATACCAGCATGAAAACACAGTAACAGCCAAGACAATGTGTCTCCATTAGAGCCAGCAGCCCTGCTACAGCAGGGTCTGAGGATCCCATCATAGCTGAAGACCTTAAAGCAGCCTTTATGAATACAATAGAGGTCCTTAAAAAGGAAACAAATACATTCTTAAAGAAATCTATGAAAACACAAAAAACAGTAAAAGACCTGAAAGTGGAAAAAAGAATTAATAAGGAAAACCCCAAATCAGAGAAGGGTGGAAATGACAAATTTAGAAACTTGAACAAGAATCATAGGGGAAAGGTTCACCAATCGAATACACTCGATGGAAGAGAGAACCTCCAACCGAAAACCAGAAAACAGAAGAAAATGTGAAGTCTAAACAAACTTCTGGCATAAGAAATTCAGGAAACCTGGAACACCATGAAAAGACCAAATTGAAGAAAAATAGGAATAAAGGAAGGAGAAGAAACCCAGATAAAGGGAACAGAAAATACTTTCAACTAAATCATAGAAGAAAATTTCCCTAACTCAATGGAGATGACGTCAAAGTACAGACCACCAAATTGATGACTAGAAAAGAAGGTTCCTCAGCACAAAATAATCAAAATGCCAAATGTATAGAGCAAAGAAAAAAATTAAAAGCTGCAAGGGAAAATGAACAAGTAACATATAAAGGCAGACGTATTAAATTGACACCTGACTTCTCAATGGAGATTCTGAAAGCTACTTGGACAGATGTGCTACAGATAATAAGACACCACAGATGCCAACCCAGACTAGTATACCCAGAAGAATTTTCCATCACCATAGATGGATAAATTAAGATATTTCATCATAAAGCCACATTTAAGTAATATTTATCTACAAATCCAGCCCTACAGAAGGTACTAGAATGAAAACTCCAACCTAAAGAGGTTAACCACACCCCAAAAGACACGGGAATAAATAATCCCAGACCAACAAAACCAAGAGGGGAAGTATACATATACACAACAACACACACACACACACACACACACACACACACACACTACCACCACCACCAAAATAAAAGGAAACCACAATCATTAGTCATTGACTTCTCTCAACATCAATGGTCTCAATCCTCCATAAAATCACACAGATGAACAATATAGATTCAAAAACAGGATCTATCTTTCTGCTGTATCCAAAAAAGACACCCTAACATCAAGGATCTATTACGTCAGGGTATAGAAAAAGATATTTCAAGCAAATGGACCTAAGAAGCAAGTGGATGTAGCCATCTTAATATTTGACAAAATAGACTTCAAACCAAAACTATTCAGAAGAATAAGGAAGGACACTACAGACTCATCAAAGGAAAAGTCCACCAAAAGGACTTGAAATTCGTAACATCTATGCACCAAACACAAGAACACCCAAGTTTATAAAAGAGATACTACTATAGCTTAAATCACATACTGACGTTCACACACTGATAGTAGGAAATTTCAATACCCCACTCTCACCAATAGACAGGTTAATCAGACAAAAACTAAACAAAGAAATACTGGAACTAATGGACATATAAATAAATGAACCAAAGAGATATTTACAGAACATTTCACCCAAACACAAAAGAATATACCTTCTTCCCAGCACCCCACAGAACTTTCTCCAAAATTGATCATATACTCAGACACAAAGCAAGTCTCAACAATATAGGAAAACTGAAATAACACCCTGCATCCTATCAGACCACCATCGATTAAAGCTGGATTTCAACAACAGAAAGCCTACAAAATCAAGGAAACTGACCAACTCTCTGATGAATGTAAAATGGGTCAAGAAAAAAAATTAAAGACTTTCTAGAATTGAATGAAATGAAAATACAAAATACCCACACTTAGGGGACATAATAAAGGCGGTTCTAAAGGGCAAGTTCATAGCACTAAATGCCTACATAAAAAGAAACAACAAACTAGATAGATACTGTGAGGCAAAAAAACCAACCAGCCAAACAAACAAACAAACAAAAGACTCCTCTAAAACATTAACAACAGTGAGAGCGGCACGCTGCGTGCTCTACAGACGGCTGACCCTCCTCACATTGCCCTTAGCACTGACTTCCGTCCTGCTGCGGAGGCTGCTTGCTTACCTTGTACTCTCGGTTGACATCGGACAGTTGCCAGTTTGCGTTGGGCACTCCCATCCTCTCATACTCCGCAGCAAGGTCAATAAGCTGCCAACCATTCAGCCGTTCAGTATCATTTTGCTTGGGATTATAAGAAAATGCATAGAGATCTTCATATTTTGCTGCAAAATAGTAAAGGTCAATACAATGAAATTTACAAGGCAGTGCACTACAGATAAAACTATTTTCAGGCGTTTCCCCCTCCTTTTTCTTTAAAATCTTCAAAGAAGTGGCTAAGATGTGAACATACCTGAATCTAAAACTTAAAACTTAAATGACTATAGTTAAAGGCACTCATATGGACATAAGATTTATGCTATAGCCAAAGGTACCTTAAAAGTTAGATCTCTATTGCATGCTTTTCCTTTTTCTTCAATATTACATTTTAAAAACACAGACATTTCTTATTCATCCTTTTCCACAAACACACCACAAAACAAAATACCATGACTAAAAACTAGAAATGACCAGGTGTAGTCCATGCCTAAAGCCCTAGCATTCACAAGTCCAAGGCAGAAGGACTGTGTTTGAGACCAGCCTAGGATGGGAGCACATCAAGGAAAGAGAGAGGGAAGGATAACAATAACCATCAAAACAGAGATGGCAAAGAGAGCATGAAACTGCATTACATGTTCTTTTTAAGTTAATTTAATGTGTGTGGGTGCTTTGTCTGCATTTATGTCTGTGAAACACATTTGGCCCTGGTGCCTGTGCAGGCCAGAAGAGGGCATCAGATCCTCTGGACCTGGAATTATAGATGGTTGTGAACTACCTTAGGGATGCTGGGAATCAAACCCTGGTCCTCTGGAAGAACAGACAATACTCTTAATTATCGAACCACCTTCTCCAGCTCCAGAATTACCCATTCTTGTAGGTCAGTATGGACCCAAACCAGGAAGGACATTGACACATAAACATCTTTGCTATATACCTTGGTTTAACCTAGGACAATGGAATGTATGAGACTCTATGTGCTCAAAGAGAACATGGAACTACTCCTAGTTCACTCATGTGGGTCTCCATCTGAACTGCTCAACTGAAATCCAGCCCAATAAGCAATCCAAGTTATGTTTAGGATAGAAACCTTCAGATCCTCAAGCCTGGGTAATGGAAGATTCACTTTTAGGGCTTCTATCCCTCCCAACCCTCCATTTACTAAAACAGGATTCTCTTGTCTCCTGGTTCATCTACCACCCTAGCCACTGCTACTAGAGGACCATGACCATCTGTGGCTTTTCACTTAGTAATACCTCTTCCATTAGTAGAGAAAACCCAGATTAAAAAGAAAGGAGCTAGGGAGATTGGCTGGTTCAGTTCCCAGCATCCTGAGTTCAGTTCCTAGCATCCAAGTAAAAGGCCAGCTGTAATAGCACATGGCTGTAATCCCAGTGCTGGGGAGATAGAAACAGGTGGCTCCCTGGGGCTCACAGCCAGCCTAAAACTAGGAAGTAAATAGTTTCTAAGTAAAGACACTGAATCCTGACCTTCACCGCGTGCGCGCATGCACACACACACATACACACACACACATACACACATGCTTCTACATCTGCACAAACATGAACATATACACAATGTGCTACTTGCTTATCAATCTAAGGCTGTATTATAAATACCTTTCCTTACATTATTTCTTCATTGAACATTAATCTTACAGTTCAAAGCATTAGATTCTATTATTTCTAAACCCCTGTGGAGAACCAGTGATGTAGAAACCACTGTGGGGGTTGACAGTACATATGAACCTAACTATAACTTAAGGGTAAAATAATGACACCTTAAAGTATCCTGGAAAACCCATCTTGATTGAGCATGAAAGCTGTGCTTCTAAGAATAATACCTTGTTTTGAGAGTTGCAGCAGAGAGTTGTAAATATCATGGCAATCTCTTTCCCTGGGAACAATGAAATGCACAATCCTGAAGTTCTTGCACTGAATCACGAGTGGGCATCCAGAAGTGGTCAGAGCAAGTTTCTCCACGGAGGCAATATGGTGGTGTAGTATCTACAGCATAAACAGACACCCAGTCACCAACACACAAAGCACTGGTATTTGTTCTTCTCTAGACTGCTACATGTTGATGCTTAAATAAAGCCTCAGATGTAAGATGCTATCACATTTAACACATTGCCTGAGTCAAGAATATGTTGTTATCTCTGTTTCTTCCATTTCAATAAATGCTGGCTGAGTGAGGGGGCATAGTGTAGCAGCAGAACCAAGGTGGTAAAAAAATATGGCCACGGCTCCCCATCTGGACTCTGGAGTATGCCATACAATTTCCTAGTGTTTCTACTTAGGGCGTAGTTTGCATTTTACTTATTTATCATTTGTTTCTCTTGCCTAGAACATGATCTCCACAAGAACAGAGATTTTATGCTAAGATTGGCTATTGTTTCCAAAATACCAAGAATGGAGGTATAAAAACACAGCAGGTACTCAGCCAGGATCTGCTAAAGGAATGAGGAATAGGAAGAAGACAAGACAGCAGGTAGCCATGACAACCCTGAAGAAGAAATTGAGAGGATCAGCAATCCTGTGTACCAACACATATAAGATGCTACTGTTAACAAAAAATCGAGGCAGGTAAAGGGTAGTCCGATATGCCAAAAGAACAGGGCAAACAGCAACAGCAGTCCCATAGACACCAAAGCTTTATCATGAAAGAACTGCAACAAAAGGAACAAAGCGACAAAAGGAACGAAGCAGCCAAAAACTAGTGCCTAATCCCACGTCATGCCATACACCTAGGTCTCTCCCAGGTGGTTTAGGAGCTGCGGATGGGCAATAAAACTTAAAGTGTCTGAAGAGGAAAACGGAGGAACTTCCTTACACTGACACACAGGAAGGTTTCTTAACTGTACTACACATGAACAAAAACATAAAAGAAAAAACTCAACAACTTCTGTTAACAATGTAAACTTTAATTTTAAGGAAAGACATGTACATAAAAGCATACAAAAGACTAGCTATTACTGAGACAAACCAATGACGGCACACAATCTAATAAAGTGTCGAAACCCAGAACTCTTATAAAACCCAGAAGACAGGGCTGGGGATCTCGCTCAGTCAAACCCATCCCTAGCACAAAAATTAAAATAATTTTTAAAAGTCAATAAATAGAAATAAAGAACAATAAATAGAAATAAGAACAGATAATTCAACAGAAAGAAAACCCACAAACCAAAACATGTGCTGGGATGACTTCTCTGTCCTCTGTCTCAGGGATGAGAACAGTCAGTTGCTCATCTGAATTAGATAGGCAGGCATCTGTACGGGGCCATGCCAGTGTTCTGGGGAACTGGGAAAGTGTGACGCCCCACCATGAGGAAGAGCCTGGAACAACCATTTGCAGCACAATATGAAAGTTTAAACATGTGTTTTTATAAGACCTAGCCATGTCTTCTTACTCCCAGAAAATGTCCAAGAGAAACACCAGAACATGTATAGAAAGAAATGCTCCATGAGATGTTTGTGGAGTTGATGCTTCAACATCACAGGATTTGGGGTGTCAATACCTTCATCCCAGTAAAAAAAAAAAAAAAAAAAACAACCAAAACCCCAAGCTTAATTTAGCAAACCCCCCACCACTTCACTGCTAATAATCTATGAACTACAAGTATTTCCAGTATAATGTAGTAACCATTAATCCATTTTATATTATACTAGATACAGTGAAAATGAGAGGCCCTGGGATGTCACATTTAATTACACTATGCAATTTCCTAGAGAAACAATCAGGATCTGTTGTGACTTGATGATCAGCAGCCTACAGCATCTTAAGCAGATTCCTGCAGCAGTACCACTTGCTGCAATAGTACCAGAGTGGCTACAAAATTATTTCAGTAGCATAGTATGTTAACTCCCAATGGTACCATCGATACCTTGTGTCTGTATGTATAAATTCTGATAAATCTATGTAATAACAAATGACAAAAATGACCATATATTTAATATATCAATGATATATTTAACTTTTTCTTAATTTATGTACTAGTCCTATGCAACATGATTTACCTGTAAGTTTATTTTTCAAATTGTAATCTGAAAAATAGAAAAGAAAAGAAGAGCTGGAGATCTAGCTCAGCAGTTAAAAGCATGTAGTGGTCCTGCAGGACCTGGGTTCAGTTCCCTGCATCTGCATCAAGTGGCTCGCAACCACCTGTAGCTCCAGTTTCAGAGATCTGATGCTCTCTTCTGTACTTCAAGGGCACGGAATTCATACATGCACATATCTCCTACACAGAAATACACCCACATACATAAAAACAACTCAGCGTATGAGTGGACCTATACAGTTCAAACCTAACATGCTATTGAAGCATCCACTGCATGCTATCTGCATATGTACAATACACATGTACTTAGAAGTATGCCTGTAATGCAGTATTTGGACATATATACAAAATATTTGCAGTAAGTATAGTACAAGGTTTAAAGTTCCAAAAAAAATCTCCTACCTGTAATTCGGCATTAAAATGCTATGGAATATAATATACAATCCATATGGTTGCTAATATGTGCAAACATTACCTTGACTTTTCAAAAACTAAAGGAACAAAGAGGCATTTTCTAAGTTTTTACAGAGGTTAAAAGGGTCTGGTAAGCCGGGCAGTGGTGGCACACGCCTTCAGTCCCAGCACTTGGGAGGCAGAGGCAGGCGGATTTCTGAGTTTGAGGCCAGCCTGGTCTACAGAGTGAGTTCCAGGACACCAGGGCTACACAGAGAAACCCTGCTCGAAAAACCAAAAAAAAAAAAAAAAAAAAGTCTGGTCTTCTACATAATTCCATATTACAAATGGTATAAATTATTCATAGAAGGGAGAAGTCACTTGAAAATAGAAAAAAAATTTAATTGATCTCTGAGTAGTTACACATGGCTGTAATCCCAGCTCTCCAGAAGATATAGGAAGTTCAAGGCCAGCCTGGGATATATAGCAAGACCCTGTCCAAAACAAAAACAACAAAGACAAAAACCTAACAAAAAATTGGTTGAGATAAATAACCAGAGATTAAATAATAAGCCTAAATTTATTGCAAAGGTAGACAGTCCACCTTACCCAGGTTTCTTTTTGCTGAGCGTCAATAAACAATAGATGTGTGGCCGTAAGATACAGTGTTCCTGTCAGTGACTTGTTGTTGGTACTAAACCGGTCAAGTAACTTTACTTGTTCAACCTAAGAAAGAAAAAAAAATGTTATTTTTCATATCAAAAGTAGGTTATTTTTTATTTCTGTTGCTATGATAAAACATTCTGAGCAAAAGCATCTTAGGGAAGGAACAGGTTTATCTGGCTTATCCTTCCAGGTCACAGTCCATTACTGAGCAAAGTCAGGACAGAAACCTGAAGCACAAACCATAGAGGAACACTGCTTGCTGGCTCAATCTGTGGATTCCTTGCTTGATCACAGGCTCATACTTAGAGGGCTTGCTTTCACAGCCCAGTACCATCTGCCCAAGGGATGGTGCTGCTGCCCAGTGTACAGGGCATCAATCATTATCAATTAACCATCAAGACAATCCCTCACAGACAGACACATAGTCAATCTAATCTGGACAAGTCCTCAGTTAAGGTTTCTCCTTTCTGATAACCCTACACTGAGTTAAGTGGACAATTAAGGCTAACCAGGACAGTAGTATAAATATTTTTTTTCTAATCCCAGGAACTACATGCATCATTATCATATTTTTCCTCCTTTTTGTCCCAAAGCACAAGAAGTTGCTTAATATTCAGGATAAAATGTCTTGTCTCACAACACAGATATTTAGATGCTAATGCAACTGAGGGAAGATTTTCAAGAAACATCAACACTGTTGTACAAGGAGCAAGAAGTGCAGTGTGAGTGAGCCAAGTTCTTTTCCCTTTTCCCACCTAAGAGCTCACTTTATAAGGAGAGCACCTATAGTATCTGTTGGGTAGCAGCTTCCATACTTAAGGAAAGGTCCTTAATCAGGAAGATAAACAACTCAAAATAGCTTCAGGAAGTCCCTGCTACCGAGCAGATTCTCTAAGTAGCTCCCTCTCAGAGTTGACAATAAAGCTGCTGAGAGTCATTTGCAAACTGCAAAGATTCTGAGACCAGACCCACATTACCTGGAACAAGTAGGAAAACAGAAAGCAGCTGAACTATCTAGAAAAGGTTTAAAGCAACTAACTCACTTAGATCGGACACTCTCCAACCTGTTGCGCTGCCTTGCAGGCTGTGCAGTGAATTCTATGTTACCAGTTTTTGTGAAATGTAATTAGTCCTGGGGTGGGCTTTGGTGATGCGCTGTCTTGGTGTCATATGTGATTTTGTAAGTAACCTCTCACCCACATTCCTGTAACGCCTATAAAATGCATGGTTCACCAAGTTGGACTTTGGTGGTATTTACACTTTGTTCTGTTACGGGCCTCCTATCTGAGGTGTGCAGAGATGTGTGTAGTGTCTCTCCAAGTTCTGTTATTCAACACTATCCAATTTTATCTTAAGTGGAAAACCAAGTGATCACATAAAGTTCTAGAAGTACACTACTGAGAAAATTCACTTAGGAAACCACAGCTTGCAAGCTCTAACTTATAGTCTATATTCTCCTCACTGCTGTACCAAAGTGGACAGCTGTGCAGCTAGCTCTGGCTCTTGCTCTTCTACAAGGCTGTCCTCTGCTCAGCAGAGGACAAGTGACAAGCCTTCTCCTGGACTCACTGATGCCCCACCTTCTAAGGTAATTCTTACTTAGAAAGTTAATTTGTTACTTATGTCACTTTGTCTCTTTCTTTGCCAAGTTCCCTGGCATAAACTATCCTAAGTTAGTCAGGAGACTACAGCTTTAGAATTTAATGTAAAGCTACATCACAGGAGGTTGTGGGCAGTTCTTTAAATTGTGTAGCTCTTCAAATCAGAGAGTTCACTATTGTACCATTAATCATCTTCTCTCCTTCTCTCCTCCTCTTCCCCCCCCCTTCTTTTTTAGTTTTTCTAGACAGATTTTCTCTGTGTATCCCTCACTGTCTTAGAATTTTGATCTGTAGATCAGGCTGGCCTTAAACTCAGAGATCTGCCTGACTCTTCCGTTCCTAGTGCTGGGATTAAAAGCATGGACCACCACACCTGGCTTTTATCATTAATTCTACACATTTCCGATATATTTTATTTTCTCTTAACAGCTAAAGAACAAAATCTACCATTATGAAATGATTATTCCCAAAGTAATCATAGCCACCACTTAGATCAGCTTCTCACCTTCTTCACGCCTATTACTTACTACCATGGAGAATTCTTGCTTGTAACATCACATTTAAATGAGTTAAAAGTAAATGTAACTTTAAAAATGTAATATAATATTTTGTTTGCATGATTAAGACAGTAAGTTTAGTGTAGATACTTCCCACTGGAAACTCAAAGTAGGTCTGACATACAGCTCAGGTCGGACAGTGGACCTGACATCTAACAAGTGATCATTTTACATTGACATCAAGAACACAGAGGAGCCTGGTGTGGTTTTGCACTGGGGAGGCTGTGGAAGGAGAATCATGGCTCAAGGCCAATGGCAAGGGTAGAGGTGGGTGGGGAGGAGTAGGAAAGATTTCTGCTCCGTAAAGGTACTTTTGAAGGCCCACATTTATTTCTATGTTTAGGGCCATTTCTCCCTCAAGTTTAAAAAAAAAAGTTTCTTTAGCTACACTGAAAATTGGAACTTCAATTTAAATATCTTTAAAGACAAACAGCCCAACTACTTACTGTCCATTCCTCTCAATTGTCAAGAATTGTCAACGCACACCTGGCTCCCTGTGCTCTGATGTCAATGGAAAATGATCACTTGTTAGATGTCAGGTCCACTGTCTGACCTGAGCTGTATGCAGACCATATTTCTGAGTTTCCAGTGGAAGTATCCACACTAAATTTATTGTCTTAACTATGCAAATAAAATCTTATGTTATACTTTATTTTTAGTTACATTGGCTGAAAGGGACATAGCCAACCAGTAACTATGACCAGAACACAACAGGCTCTCTTAATTTACTTCCTTTAAAAGAGCAGCAGTGACCATGCATGGAGCGAAGTGTTATGGAAGTATCAAGACCACTGAAAGGTCAATGATTTGTAGACCTTCAAAGAGCTCACAGAAAAATGAAAGAGAGCTTTAAAGGGTGGGGCTATAAACAAACAGGAAGTCAACTTTAAAAGGAAGTTCATGAGAAATTTCTTGTTTGTAAATCCTTAAAAGACAGTAAATTTGTTCCACCCAACCTCAAATTGTGGTACATTTTTTTTCTGTAAGGTACAATTTCTTACAAAGCTTGTCTGTATGGGAGACAGTCTCTCAGTTTTCACTCCGGTACTCCTCGTCCTTCACCGCTCTGTTTTCCTAGTACATACTATGTCCTACGCTGCACTGGCCTCCTGCAGTGCCGAGGCAGGGAAGTGCAGCTTATGTCTCACAAACTAGTTCACATAGACAGCCGGTCTCAAAAACAGGAAAAAAGACAGGAAGGCATCTTATACACCCAGATGAAGATTCATCTGCTATTCACTATTACTTTTGCTCAAGAGCCCATTCCCCTTTGGGGAGGAGTGTCAGGTAGATAGTTTTGCAGGTAGCCCAGGATGCCTTGACATTTTCAGCTCTTGCTGCAGCCTCCTGTGACCTGGATGGAGGCATGACAGGCAGGCTTCACTTGGGCAGTTAAGGTTCTATTCTCTATATGAATCTTATTCATTATCATTATTTCAGCCTGTTTGCTAATAATCCCCATAATCTGACTGAACTCTGAGTTCTTACTGTCTGCTATCCATGTAAGAGTATTTCCTGACATAGTATTATGATGAATGCTTGACATATATTATTAATTTTCATTTCACAACCCAGTGGTACTTACTACCTACATACAACTGGACACTATATAGAATCAGGACAGCAGTTCCAACTTTGTGTGTCTGATTCCCAACTGACCACTTAGCCAGGTATGTGCTCTCTGCACTTGAACATCTTAAGGTCACAATTTGCTCATTTCCCTCCTCCGTCTCATTTTGCATTTCAAATGTGACTAATGTCCACATCAAGTTGTCACATTAGAAACCATCCTACTGACTTCTTGACTCACTTACTCAGCTACTTCAAGCTCTGCTCCTTCCACCAATATCATAGTACTCGGCATGCTAAAATGAAGCGTGTTCAAGTGTCTGTTTCTCCTGCTAAAACTAGTGCATATCTCAGGACAAGCACTGTCTCTTTTTTTTTCTGAATCCCTCCTGGTGGCTAGAATAGTATTTGATACAATGGATTTTTACTCACTTCAGGTGAGCTGCCACAGAGAACTACTTCTCAGAACGAAAAACAAATGGAAGATGCCCACAGTATACCAGTGGTCCCTTGCTGAAATCATTAAGAGATTTATAAATAGAATTCTTCTTATCTCATTATTCTGATATT
Organism: Mastomys natalensis; assembly: GCA_021653895.1. Lineage (NCBI taxonomy): Eukaryota > Metazoa > Chordata > Mammalia > Rodentia > Muridae > Mastomys > Mastomys natalensis. Next base: position 764,427 of record JAJTUV010000135.1, read on the forward strand.
TTCTATGCTGCTTTTACCTTCTACAGTGGCTGACCAGAAATATTCATTCATGAACCATAAATTAAAAATAAGTAGAAAAACTGCTAGGGAACAGATTGCTGAACTTGCTCTACTAGCTGTCTGTCCATCATCTATCCACCTCTTTACTTTGGCATACAGTTCTTACTGGAAATCTAATTCTCTGTCCCACATCATTACTCAGAGAAAATGTGCTTAGAGTATATAGAATACTTACAAATGTTTTCTCAGAGCACTATAGAAAACTATGGGATCTTATGGGTATACATCAAGGTGAAATTCCAGTTGAAAATAATGTAATAATCTATATGCATATTTCCTGCCCTCAAAGTTTGATCTTTAAATTTGGTTAGCTCTGTTCAAGATTCAAGGTCCAGTTGTTCATTGGAATAACCTCCCAAATTGCAAAGGTGTCCATCCCCAGCCTCACTTCAACGCTACCATGTGGTGGAGGACTAAGACCAAGACAGTATTTAAGAAGTTCTGCTCATTCTTACCCAACAGCTTTCCTTCTGCTTCTCAGTCTGAATTCTCCCCCTGCTCCTCCTCAACTCACACAGCTAGCTTCCCTGTCTACCTTTAGACGATTGCCCTAAATAGCATGTCTAAATCTCCCACTTTTTAAATGATTTTATTATAATGTTAGCCCTTTAAAAACACACACAGACATGCACACTCACTCCAAGTTCTTGAACATGTACATAAATACACAGTAGTAAGAAAAGGGAATTTACTAGTTCTCTCAGTAAAAATCTATTGACTATAAACTCAAGGTTAACCTATTTGGTCTCATTTCCTTCTCTTTAAAATAAGAGCAACTACTCCTGAAAGAGGAATAAGTTAGATAAGGAATGCCAAGCGTTGTGCCCTCTGTGCCCTATATAAACAGAAGCAATGAGATGCTGAAATAAACTAAATGAATGTTTGCACAAATTACTGCAGTTAACTGGGAAGGCAGCTAGTCCTCATTTTAACTACGTTCAAAATGAGAAAGGAAAAGTGTACATGGTGTTTAAAAACCAATTTCAAGGGCTAGCAAGATGGCTCAGCAAGTTAAGATCTATCGGAGCCTGACCATCTGAATCCAATTCGTAGGCCCAAATATGGTGAAAGGAGTGAACAGACACAAGTTATCCTTTGACCTTCACACACGTGCCATGACACGTGTGCCACAGCACATATCCCTCATCCCACCCTGTCCCACCTCCACACAAAATAGTTTAAAAAAAAAAAAAAAGAAAATTTAGTACTTAATGTACTATAAAGCTGTAAAATATACTTTCTTGAATGCCTAGTGTTGCGAGCAAGAATTAAAGCACTCTCTTTATTGAGAGTAATACAGAGAAAATGGAATTCTTGATGCAGGAGACACATCAGCATTTCACTAACAGGTCTTTAAGTGCAGTAGTCCATGATAGGTACTGACAGCAGCACGGCAATATCAACACAGAGACAAAGCGGGGACTGAGTAGGTGTAACCATCACAGAGTAAGGAAATAGTGCAGGTGTGGCTGGGAGAGATAACGGAGCCTGGAGGAAGCAGGGCAGAAACGAAACCCATTTTGTCTAATAACAAAACTGGTGTGAAGAAAAGAAAAAATCTGAAATGGAGGGATACTGTTTATTCATTATTGTTGACTTGTCAGACTGGGCAGACAGGAGAAAGGGAGTCAGCAAAGCCAGTCATGAGTACAGTTGATGGAGAGTTAATCACTACTTTAATAAGAACCAGGTTACATCAAACCAAGGAAATGCAACACTGAAACTCATCACATCTAATCGGCAGCTTCTACAGTGTCTCAGCATACGGACGGCATGAATGAGGACATTAATCTGAAGTTAAACCAGGACATTTACTTTCTGCTTGAAGTTCTGGAGAATGAGTAGTTTGGGAAACACACTCATTATTCTGCCCTCTATTGCAAATCCTCCTCCAAAATCTTTTCTTTGCTACAATTATTGAAAAACAAATTAAAAGCCAGACCAGAGCCCATCAGTTCCTTCCCATTTCCCCTGGATATTTTAAGGTACCTGTTTTGGAAGCAACTACAACTATTTTAGGTCACTATTTGAGGTATCATAAAACAGCCTCAGGATCCTTAGAAAGCAAAAGGTAAATGGGAAAAGACAAATGGCAAAAGAACGAAAAGCAATGGGGCAAGGAGAAAGAAACTGGGAGGTGCAGTCACTCTGTGATGGCTTACTGGGGAAATTCAAACTTAACTGATTAAGACATTGGATACGAAAAACACAGGTCATCATACTCAGAAAATTAGAGTATAAGAACTTCAAACACCTGTTTTTCCTTCTCTTCCATCAAACTTCTGTAATCAAGAATAGCACTTGCTCTACAGCTCCGTTATGCTGTGGGCTGTGGTACTGCGCAGAAAGCACAGCTAGCTACTAGGAGGCCTGTGCTCCCTCTCTCTAGCTATATATCTCCTGAGACTTTCAGATCCTTCTACAGAATCTCTAATAAAAACTAGCTGTGGGAAAGGAAGAGGACTTTACACTGGCATGCGTGAGGCAGACAGTAAGTGAGGGCATTGGCTCTTCGATCCTGGGTCCTCGGCTCAGAGGAACTCTGGCAGCATACATTATTAGTGAAGCAATTATGGACTTCTTAAGAAGAAAAAAGAGTATTATTGAATCATAAATCCAGAGGGAACTTTTCAGTTCTATTTCACTTTGCTCTTCTGTAATGTTGAGCACACAGCTTCTTATCTCAGAGTGAAAGCAAAGATTTACAAAGGCAGCTAACCACTCCAAGGGTAAAGGCACTTGCCGCCAAGCCCAATGTCCTGAGTCCAACCCCAGGACCCATGTGATAGACGGCCTCCTCCTCTAAGTTGTCCTCTGACATCTACCCCCACAAACACTTTAAAAGATTTTACAGTGGCCTTCAAAAGTCTGCAGTAAGTTGCCTGTCTCCTGATTTTAATAGTCTGTGGGCATCTCCTTTATCCACCGTGCTCCCGCTTTTCTCACGAGTTCTTAGCTGCTAGGCCTGAAAGGGCAATGTTCCCTCTGTTAAGAACCCCTTTCCCCTCAACAGTTCCACATTTAACTCACAGCTTTCTGCTATGCCCCCTCCTCTGTGGCACCCAGGTAGTCTCCAGGGTCCCTGCTCCTTTTATTTGCTCTCTCAGCATGTACACCATCTAACACAGAGTAGACCCAATCCATCAACTCTATTGTTTCTCTTGACTCCAAAATACATGTTCTCAAAGCAGTTCTTGTATTTCGCTGTCATCTGCCTGTTTTCCTAGTATGTACAACAGTGCCCAAGCAGAAGGCAGAGAGGGGCACAATGGGCACAATGGGCAGGAGAGGGAATTAGGGCTGGAAGAATGTTCTCTGTCCCTCTGACTCAGCCTCCATTTTTTCACCTTTCCCACCTCAGCACCGAGACTTCTGCATGCACCTTTCTAACATTCCTACATAAGCTCACCCCAACGAAGACTTTCAATGATTATCTAGACATCCATATATGCTTCTCTTCCTCAGACTTTCCCGCTAGCTCAACATCCTCATGATTAGCTGGCTAGTACACAAAACCTTACCACCTAGTTTCTCTCATCCATCTCTTCATCTGCACGCTTGCTCACACTGCCCTACCTTCACACTCCAATCTCTTCCCGAGATAACTATTCTGTTAGGAGGGAAGAGAAAGGCTTTATAGGTGAGACACCTGGGGTTCAGAACCCAGCTCCCATCAGCAACCAGTAAGCCAATAATTAATTCCTAGTCAGCTAACAGAGACAGGGCAAGTTATTTAATGTTGACAAACCACACGTTTCTCACTTGTAACCTGGGGTGGTTATTAACAGCCAAAGTGGTGTCCTACTCGGGGCAAGTGTTCAAGTATGCCTCAAAATCTAAGATCTCAGGGGCTGGAGAACTGGCTTGGTGGCTAAGAGCACTTAGGTTTTGTTTCCAGCATCCACATGGTGGCCCACATTCATCCATAACTCCAGTTCCAAGAGGCAGAATGCCTTCTTCTAAACTCTGTGAGCAATAGGCATGCAAAACACTCATACACATGAAAATCTTTAAAGCCAAAACTGGGGGTAGAAAGATAGGTCACTTCAGCACACAAACAGCATCTCACAACCATCAGTAACTGCAGTTTCAGGGAATCTTGTCCTCTTGTGGTCTCCTTAGGCACCAAGCACACACATGGTGCATAAACATATATGCAGGCAAAACACCTATACATAAAATGAATGAATCTAATAAAAAATAATAATCATTTTAAAAAAGCAAACCTTAAGGTGTCAAGACTGGGGAGATAGTTCAGTGAGTCACAGAACTTACTCTGCAATACAAGGACCTAAGTTTGAATCCTCAGCATCCATGTACAAAGCCAGCTATAGTCATATGTACCTCTAGCCCCAACACTGGGAGATCGAAGACTAGAGATCTAAAGAGTTCAGCCAGCATGTCTGAAAGGTTGAGCATCGGGTTCAGTAAAAGACTCTGTTTCAAGGCAAATGTGATATAAAAATAGGATGACACAGCTAACAATTGAATGTTGGAGCTAGAGGGTTATTTAATTTGATAGCAGAGGACAAAGCAAATGATAACTCTAAACAATACAAAAACATAAAACTATTACTTTTGGTAAATCTAGAGGAGGAAACCCTTTTAGTTAATTTTCTAAATGAATACCAATTTAACAATTTTATTACAACTGTTCATGCTAGGAAGAGCATACCTCGCCTTTGGAGTTAGACATTAGTTTAAATTCTGTCACACAAGGCTAAACTGACAGGTCATTCAAACTTACTAATTTCTTCCTCGTCTATAAATAGAGATTTTAAAACCACTGGCAGGATCCATTTTTAAATCAATGACGGTCCTAGTTCCATGTCTGTTGCTGTGATAACACACTCTGACATAAAGCAAGGGTTTATTTGGTTTAAAATCACAACCAACATTGTGGGGAAGTTACAGCAGGAGCTTGAGAAAGCTGGTCACATCTACAGTCAAGAACAGAGACAGAATGCATGCACAAATGTCATTCCCTTGCTTTCTCGACTTTTATACATTCAGGATCCAGACCACAAACTGCTGCTGCCCACATCCGGATGGACCCTCCCACCCCAAGCTAATTAAGACACAAAGAAAAAAAATCCCTCACAAGTCAATGTCCCTCACTGGAACTCCCTTCCCAAGTGATTCTACCTTGTGTCAAGTTGACAATTAAAAGTAAGCATCACAGTGATGAGAGTTAATGAACTAACATATATGTGAAACGTGAACATTGTGAAATTATGACAATGTTACATAACTGTGTCCACTGATATAATTGCCTAACAGAAGGTAATCATTACTTTTCAAAAATAGCTGTTAAACAACATTAAAAAAAATCACTGTACAGTCATACATGATCATAGTCAATTAAAAATGTTTATTACTTTTACTTGAGGGGTGGAGTGGGCATGCACAGGCCAAGAAGCCTGTGTGGAGGTGATAGAGGCTCTTGTAGAAGTTGGTTCTCTTCTTCCACCGGGTGGTTTCTGGAGAACCAGTTCAGGCTGTCAGCTTGGCATCAGGTCCCTTTACCCACACAGCCACCTTGACAGTCCTACAAACAATTACGATCATACCAACTAAACTACACAGAGTTTAAAACAGTTTTTGCAGCAATTTAAATATGTCTAGATGAAGAGTACACATAATAAAAACAAAAACTTGGCTATGTTCAAAGCAATTTTGTAAGACTATGCTCTTTTCCCAAACGATAATTTAAGGAAACGGTACAGTCTATATAACAATTATCAGACTACACTGTGGGGTTCGTTTTGCTCTTGCTGTGGGGTGCTCAGTGTCACTCAAGGGTGTACATGCTAGTTCCCAGCAAATCTGTTTCACTATAGTCTACAGACACCCACCTAAGACTATTCTAGAAAAATGCCTTCTTGCCACAACAGTGACACAAAATGACAAAGGAGCTCCCTTAAGAAGCAACCTCAGTTGGAAACCAACTGGAAATCTCTTAACCTTTAAAAAGACATAAAGAAGTCAGATCTAAAAAACAAGCAAAAAGCAGCCTTACCTAACAGCAGCATGAGCCCACCAAGAAAAGTAAGGTTTAATCAAGAACAACCTTCAAGATCATACAGCTATACACCCCACGGGCCAGATCCTTTCCTCATAAATTGATGGAGGTGATTTTTTAACTAATGAAGGGAACCATCAAGATTTTCCCACCAGTGCTCACCATTCACTTAGGAATAGGGTGTGTTTAATTCACTAGATTCCATTTGCTTTCACTGATCTCTCTGTGTGTGTGTGACAGAGAGAGAGAGAGAGAGAGAGAGAGAGAGAGAGAGAGAGAGAGAGAGAGAGAAGATGGGCTCCCATGCCTACTCTCATTCTCTTTCCTGCCTTAGCACCTTCTGCTGGATAGCGAATCATCCTCCCATTTTCAAATTGTATATGTCAGCAACTTAAACTTTCCTTCTCTTTAAAGGAAAAAAATCTTCCAGGCAGTAGTGGTGCACACCTTTAGTCCCAGCACTCAGAGGCAGAGGCAGATAGATCTCTGTAAACTCAAGAACCAGCCTAGTCTACAGTGCAAGTTCCAGGACAGCCAGGGTTACACAAAGAAACCCTATCTCGAAAAAAACAAATTTTGGAAAAGAAGCACCCCACATTTACTACAAATAGTATAGGCAAACTCCAAAATAAATCCTAACAAAAATTCATGTTATCCAAAACACAAGAGTTGTGAAGCATTTTAAAGAACAATGAAGAAAAAAATTTAGTTTGTTCCCAAATGACCTGTAACTTTAAGACCTTTAGAACAGGCAGTAAGGGACAGTTAAGGCCCTGGCAAAGCCCAGAAAGTTATTTTTTTTTCCCCCCAATCTTAAAAGGTTATTCAAACCCTTTGATCTCTATGTCTGTTTTGGCCCCTTCTGAGGCTGAAGTCTGGCCATTCTCTGTATTCTTTTCACACAGAAAAATTAAGCACAGACTTGACCAGCAAGCTCAGTTATAGGAAAGTTCCATAGACCTCTTACAATATGACACAGCCTTTCTTTCCCCATCTGCATAACTGCTGTCAAGTTGGCTCCTACACTTAGGACAATGCCTAAAGCTGGAAGCACACAAGTATCAACTCTTAAGTGGCTGGAGAATTAGAAAAGTGAGTGGCCTCCGATGTGCTAACATTTGCAGCGCGAAAAGAGCGGGGGGCACTTAAACCAGAGCAAGACTGGTTCATGAACAGCACAGCGCTGATGGATACTGGACCCACCCGACTGGGGGTGAGTCAGGTGGCGATCGGTCGAAAGCCCCCAAACTAAAAAGCAGCCCCAGTCTCGTCCAAAAGAGCAAAACTCGCTGGGCGGCCACCGTTTGCCGACTCCCCAAGCACCTCCTGCCAAGGCGCCTGCGCCGTCCACACGGCCTCCGCACCCCCACACGGCCTCCGCACCCCCAAACTGCCGGTCCGCAACGGAGGCCCCGCACCCCTAAACTGCCCGTCTGCCTCTGCCGGATGGACCCCGGCAGCTGCGAAGATCTCCCGCCAACTACCTTGGTTGTCCGGATGTGCTCCATCCCGGGGCGACGCCCGCAGGCAGCTGGCCTCAGGAGAGCACCATAGGGAGAGAAACGGGGCGGTGACAGCCACCCGCAGGAACTCCCTCAATCCGGCAGCGTCAGCCACCCCGCCGCCGGCGGCCACTGCGCAGGCGTCGTCTGAGAGCACTGTCGCCTAGAAACACTTCCGCAAATCGCAGCCACAGAGGGGATCCTAACAACAGATAGAGCGTCACCCATCGAGAGCTTGAGCTAGCTGGGTCGCACGCATAGCCTATTATACAGCGCCCTCTCTGAAGGAGGACTGGTATTGCCCCGGCCGACCAAGCTGACCCACGTATTCAGCTTGACAAGGACCAGTAAGAGGGACTGGAAGACTTTTCTAGGTTTAAAGATATATCCTGACCAAAAGGAATTTTCTAGTGAGTGTGAGACTGGATGCCTCTAAATTCCATTACCATGCCAGGTTAAATTACATTTAGAAACTCATGGAGCACTGAGCTCCTGTAATGAACTATTAAAATCTATTATGATTATCAGTATTAAGTCTGAGTACATTTTATATGGTCTTTGTTGCCAAGTGGCAGGATGTAATTCTTACAGGTGTGTAGATAAGGCTGAACTTTAATTTGAGATGCTACATGAATGTCTTTTTTATTTGAAAGATATTGCTCAGGGTTGGAAAGATGGCTTATCTGTTAAATTCTTATTGGAAACTTTTCTGGCCTTTGTTTTTTGTAAATAAACAAAAATGGCTGGGGATTGGCAGTCTGCCTTCCTAACTGATAGCTGGTGTGCTCTCTCCCTTGCTTCTCTGGCTGCCTCCTGCAAATGCCTTTTCATTTATACCAAAACTTTTTAAACTGTGAATGGCAACCCTGGGGGCCAATAGCTGACCAAAACTTAATTAAAAGCACAGCCTATCTCTGACATTGCTTCGGGAATAAGCTTTGGTTCTCAACACTCTACAAGTGTACTTTGCTCTATTCATGCCAGTAATTGCCTCAGCTCAGATTTCATCTACTATATGTTATGAATTATGGTGTCTTTACAGTTTGTACAAAAATTTCTACTCTTATAGAAACAGCAGTTTGATTACAGAAAGCAAAACTTTTCATATTTTCCTGTTATCATTCCTTATCATATATCAAATTAGCGTACCTTTGAATTGAGCTGTATTGGAAAAACATATCCATCTCTGCTTTACTCATTAAAAAGTAGTAAAGATATATGTGTACAAAAGAATTGTTTGTAAAAACAAATTTACTTTGTATGCTGGGGCACGCCTTTAATCCCAACACTCCAGAGGCAGAAGCAACTTGTTGTCTGTAAGTTTCAGAGCATGTTGATCCACATAGTGAGACTGTAACAAAAATAAACAAGCAAAATATTATCAGCAAATGTTTGATTTGTACACCTATTGTATGTACCTATATAACCAAGGACAAATAAAATATTTTCTGCCAAAAAGGTCTCCTGACCTGTTCTGGAAACTCATCCTCTGGAAGAACAGCATGTGCTCTTAGCTGACAACCCATCTCTCCAGTCCTGACAAAGGTCTTTCAACTAAAAAGTCATCACAGAGCATCTTAAGTCAAAGTGCTCCTTTATCTACAAACCTGTGTTATCTCCTCACATAAGATGTTTTCACAGCCTGATGCCACTATGAAGAGGTTGCTGTAGAAAGTTGTCCTCTGAGCACAATAGCTATTACCACTGTAATGAGAGCAGTTGTGATACCTGCAAGGGACCCTTGTGTAGAAACAGGAGATATGGAGTGTGATCACCTGAGCTGAGATTCCAGTCACTGTCTTGTGTGCCTTGTTTCAGCTGCATGTGATCCTGCCCCACTACTCATGGTCTTAGTGGTGATAGAGTATCAGGTGTGGGAGCCTAACAGAAAAGGGGTTCCATTGTACAGCTATCATCTGTACTGAGATATAGCTTTTTGGAGTCACTCACATTTCATGTATGTAGCTCAATCTCCAATCACACTCCTGTAAGTAAATCAAAAAAAACTCATTGTCTCTCTGCACTAGCCTTGGATGGAACTGTAACTTTGGTCTGTCTATGTGTCTTATCTGAGGTGAGATGATATCACTCACATCTCCCTGGGGAAAGTTAACACAGCAGTTTTATATGCATATGCAGATTTTTAAGTGTTTTAAAAGTCACTAGTGAAATCTTGGGCAAATGTCTGAATGCTGAATTCAGCATTATCTGTTTTTTTCCATTTTCCTTTTCTTCAACTCAGCATTGTCTGATTTCTCTTTTAAGTGCATTGCTGCACAAACACTTAAAGTGCCGTAAATTATTGCCGTGGAGCAGGACCCTCTTAGCTTAAGATCCACCATCTTCATCAAAGCAGCGCTGACTATTGCAAGCTCAGGCCTGTTGGCATTTTCTCAAAGCAGGAAGGACTGAGGTGGGTCATGGGACCATGAGATTCCAGGCAGTTCCTCCTATACCTCCTGTTGTTGTTGTTTCTGCCTATAATTGCACATGGCTCATGTTTCCAGAGGTGCTGGAGTATCTATGCAACAATGGGCAAGTCATTATACTGGGTTGAGTTTTAAGTGTGTGTGTGTGCATGTGTGTCTGTGTGTATGTCTGTGGATATGTAGGCACCAAAGGCATCAGATACCTGGGAGCTAGAGATACATGTGGTTATGGTTCACTAGCCATGGGTGCTGGCAACGTGAGTCCTCTAAAAGAGCAGAAGGTTCTCTTGACAGATGGGCCATGTCTTCAATATCAACATTCCAATGTCAAAAGGCAATTATATTACACCCTGTCATTACAAATTCTGTCAAGATTTTTAAGATTTTTAGTGTGAGACTTATAAAGATCATATGTCCAGGATTTAACCAAATAACCAAACCAAACCTACAAAATTACTTAAAGAATGAACCAATGTGTGATTTTTGTAGTCTTCATATTTCTTTTTCAGGCCCCTATAAAAACTAGTTGAGACTCCCAAAACACTGTCTGATTCTAAATCTTTTTTTAAAAAATAAATAGTAAATCACACACATGCCAACAACATCAAGATTAGCACATTAAAATATGGTTCTAATATGCACTGGATCTGCATCTTGGCTTTTCAAACCAGTACCAGTTACTTTCAAAGCTCTCCAAATGACTAAGAAAGCTACATAATAATTATGGCTGATTGTCTTGGCTCTTGATGGTGCAGCCTCAGCTAGAATTGTTTTGGTTTATACCAGACACTGTGCTCACAAACTTTCATGACCTCTAGATGACCCTGCAGCAATTCCCACTTAGACTAGAGGGGAAGCACTTATGGGTGGTCTAGCAGGGCCTGGTAGGACTGATCCTAAAGAGGTGATCCTGTGACTGGTGCAGACACAAATGTGGGCTGCTCTGTGTTGGATGCTATACCCTGCTATATAAAAGGGCTGTTCAGGTTTCCTTGGTCAGTCAGCTGGGAGACACCTTCCTGGAGGCCCAGTAAAAGGTAGCTCACGAGTTTCTCTCTTTTTCATTTGTTTACTTTGAGCTAGAGTCTCACTGTGTAGCTCTGGCTGTCCTGAAACTCATTATGTTAAATGTTGGTGTTGAAAAGATGGCCCATCCATTAAGAGAACCTTCTGCTCTTGTAGAGAAGTCAAGTTGCCAGTACCTGTGGCCAGTGGATCACAAGCACCTGTGTCTCTAGTTCCAGGGCATATGTTACCTTTGGACCTGCATATATGTGCAGTGAAACAATATCTGGGAAGACAACAGGTCAAGCCATAAAAGCAGCACAGAAAACAGCTGACAGCCCAAGAAAGTAGCCAGGATGCTAATAAAAGGAAAGGTCTACAGAATGAGATGGACAAAAGGATGGACAGAACCAGGTAAGAGACACAACAGGTCCTGGTCACTGAAAATGCTCTTAGACCTGACAGGACTGTATGGGAGGAGCTGTTAACACTGGCTGCTTCAAGTGCTAAGGAATCCCTGATGTGAAGCCAGCCTGGATATTGCAATTTCATCTTCTACCAAAGGGTAAGGGGGGCCTACTTCTAGGCACATCCCATAACTGTAGCAACTATACAGCTTAGGATGCCAGTAACCTGAAGCCTGTACTAGAGCAGTAACACTAATGGCCCTGCCTGCTGTGGCTCTCACCGGGTTGCTCTTGGTTATCAGACACTGAGTGCTCCACAGGCTGTCAAAGACTAGCTTCTCCCTGCTCACTCCAGGATTTCTACACATGGAGAATAAAAGGACCCAGCCAATCTCTTAGAAACACATTTCAGTTTAAAAAGTGATTCTACTGACACTTGGATTTATTTCAAAGAAATAAGACAGTGTAGTTTTATTTGGAACAATTCTCTGTCTCCTTGGGATTTTTTGATTGAGGTGCGTTCATTCCATGTTAATGTAGGCACTCATTAAAACTAGCTCTGTGGAGGCTGGAGAGGTGGTGACTTAGCAGTTAAAAGCACTTGCTGCACAAAAGCACAAGAAGCAGAATTCAGATTCCAGCATCTACATCAAAGCCAGATGTGGTTCTATGCATACTGGTAAGTCCAGAGCTGAGGGCAGATGAAGACAGGATTGTCTAGGGCTTGCTAACTACCAACATCACTGAAAAACACAAGCTTCAAGTTCAGTAAGAAATCTTGCCTCAAAGGAATCAGCTAAGAGTGATAGAAGAGATCACATGATGCCTGCCTCTATCCTTTGTACATGCAACACAGACTCAGACACAGAAACACACACACACACCCCATATACACCTCATATACATAAATTCTCTTCTCTCTCTCTCTCTCTCTCTCTCTCTCTCTTGTGTGTTGTGTGTGTGTGTGTGTGTGTGTGTGTGTGTATGTGTATGATCCTATAGAGGGATATTCCTCAACAAAATGATATTATTACATAAACAAAATGCTACCTACAATACAACAAGTTCAATGTGACCAGCAAATAGTTTGGAATTGTTGCAACTAGAATCATGAGTGAATTTCTAGTTCCTCTGACACTATTTAGAAGCATTTTCTTTCCATGGGATGTCTGGTGAAATCTGGAAGCATTTTGTTATTTTTGTTGGGCCGGCAGAATACTACTGACAACTAGTGTGACAGAAAAGCCCACAGAACAAAATCCTCCTGCCCTAGATGGCAGTGGTGAAGAGGTGGAAAAGCCCTGCTCCATGTTGTCCAAGACTTATGAAGAAAGTAGTTTCACATTTGTAATTAGAAAATGGTACTTTTAGGACTAGTAAGATGACTCATGGGTAAAGTTTGCAACAAAACTCTGACAACCCAAGTTCAATCCTTAGAACCTCTACAGATATCCTGTGGCACAGCTGTGTAACACACACCACACACAACACACACACACACAGAGCTCTGAAAAGATGAGAATACAGAAAGGCAAATTACACTGTATAATACACCTCAAGATTCTGACAGTAAAACTTTTTATGCCATTTTGCTTCTAACTATTGTCTTGTCTGTTTATCACTTGTTTTTTGACAGTTCACAATTTCTCTCTTCCAAATTTTCTGACAGTGCTACTGATATTAGCTAACGTCTACTATGATTATCAGGTGACAGGAAGGACACTAAGTATCTTATCAGTGTTATGGGGAAAGTACTGTTACTTCTCTCATTTCAAAGATGACAAAAATGAAATATGATGAAGTTGTCTGATATTACAGAGTAGATAAAGTCAAGAGTCATGGCATAAAGCCAGACAGTCTGACTCCAGAGTCTACGTTCTATATTGACTTGCTTTTCAAAATCCATATTAAAGTTCCATTTATGGTAATATGAGAAGCTCGAAAATCACTCTGCTTAAAACACAACCTCAAGTAATGGAAACTATAAAATCAAATTCTCTGAAGAATTAAATAGCTGGCAAGACAGTGAGATCTTATACATGGAAATATGGAGGAATGTATGCATCTACAGAGGTGAGCAGGACACTGATGTTGATTCTGTAGGAAGACCATGTCAATCAGGTGAGTTACTGTAGTAGAAATTATTTAAACCCCAAATTTGTTAGGGGTAAATCTCCTACCGAAGGAGACCAGTCAAGGAAAGCACAACTCGATAATTATGGTATAAATTGCACACCTGGATTGGGCAGATTTACCATTACACTACTCTAATCCCGGCTATGAGATCCCTTATAACTTGCAGTTTTATCCAGGCCCAGGCCGTGTGGTTGTCCAGCTCCGTTGTAGGCTTCCTTCTACTGGCTTCCTTCTGCTTCAGTTTCCTCCTGCTGCTGCCTCTCTCTTCTCCCTCTGCTTCTGCTTTCTCCTTCTGCATCTCCCAACGACTTCCTTCTCTTCTGCCCCTGCTCTGCCTTTTATATCGAATTCCTCTCACTCTCTCCTCCCCTAAGCCTTTTTCTCTGCCTCCCCTTCTACTGCCCAATCTCTGGCTCTAGTCTTTATTTTACAGGTTTTAATTGGACAGAAGGTTTACAAGATGTCCTCTGTGTACAGATTCAATCATCCTCTGCAGCTCCTCCCAGAAGGGTGGAACTAGGATCAAAATACAAGCCTGGGGCTATCCACTACTAGGATCAAAATACAAGGCTGAGGTTATCCATAACATTGATTCAATCCTCTCTCAGGGGGTGGAACTAGGATCAAAATACAAGGCTGGGGCTATCCACAACATTGATTCAATCCTCCTCTGGAGCCCCTCTCAGGGGGGTGGAACTAGGATCAAAATACAAGGCTGGGGCTATCCACAACATTTCCCCCTTTTTGTCCAATTAAAAGACTCTTTCTCTCAGATATATTGAGCACAAACTATATTACCATGTTGTAATTGTTAAAGTGCAAGACAGACCTACTATCTAGTCTATCATTTTTGTTAACTAAATAGAACCTCTGCTATCTCTCTTAACTAAAAGGCTTAGTTCTGAACCTGGCTTATGTCCTGTCTTTAAAATGAATGTCATCTGATAACTATCCTCTCAAAGTAAATAGCCTGCGTTGGCTGTGAGACTATAAGTCTTCAACCCCATCAGAAATCCAGAATGACTGAATTAACTGAAGATATGGGAAGCACAAAGCCTGGCTGAGGCTGAGGCTATCCACAACATTGATTCAATCCTCCTCTGGAGCCCCTCTCATGGGGGTGGAACTAGGATCAAAATACAAGGCTGGGGCTATCCACAATAAGTTACTATCTGTTTTGATACCTTCTTAGATGCCCAACTAAAAGCTCAAGTGTAGGGTCCACTTTAGGTGAGAATCCAATGGAAGACCCAACTACATAAAGCCCTAGACAGAAAGAAACTCATCCAATCCAGTGCCCCAGAGAAGGAAATTCACCTTGACAATGAGAACAGTAGGAGGGGAAATGCTTGTGTTGGAAACATTACAACCATGAAAATGCTATTAGGCAGATTTATATTCTGGATTCATTTGAGTTATCTAGTCCAAGAACATTCAAGAGGCAAATGGTGTTTAAATGGGCTGAAGCTAATGGTGCCTCAAGACTTTATAGTAGTAGCAAGCACCAAATCTTTGCTGGTGTAATGTCTCTGTAATGAACCTCAAATAATTCTGATAATAAATCTTCCAAGGAAAATTAAATTAAAATCACAGTAAAGGAGCACATAAGGAACTGTTTTTAAAGTGGCAGGAGCAATAAGAGATTATATAATCATCAGGCTTAGCTTAAAAAAAATTATGCAAACCTGTATAAGGAAATAGAAGACAATAAAAATATTTGCAATGTCATGACAAAAAGTACTTAGAAGATCCTTTGGAGAAGGCTTTGGTGCTTACATTAGACTAGGTTTTGTCTGTTTCCTGGGGAGATATGAACAAATGCCTACTCACTCCAGATAGGGGACGAAGGACACATCCCACCCAGATCTTTGGGCAACCAACAAATTCACCAGGCTTAGTTACAGGAGTGGGTTGGGGTTAGGAGTAGAAAACAGCTGCATATGAAATCTTAGGTCAGCACAGTGGGGGTTTCTCCAGAAGTATATAGATGGAGTCCCCTCTTCAGTTAACTTTCCACACTCCTCTTGACACATGCTGCTGGGGCAGAATTATATACAATTGGGAAATGTCAACAAAGGAAGGGACTTTTTAAGGTCCAGTCTTAAACTGGATGTATCCAGTAGCATGCAATATATTGTAATACATTGATCAAAAATTCCAGGTTTTTGTCTCTGTGGGATACTGGTCAATTATCTCTGTTGTATAGCTGAACTTTGTCATATTTCAACACGAATATATGAAAACTTGATTAAGAAGGCATTTCTTGTTAATTTGAATGGCTCCTCTAAAGTTTTGTTTTTGCACAAACTTTTATTAGAGTCAGGTTGAAATTTTTCAGTAAACTTTGAATTTTAAAGTCACAGATTTACAGGATTACTGAAAGTTTCCCACATGCCCAATTTTTCTGATCATATACATACTAGTCTCTACTATATTTTAAAATAACCATCACTTCCCACTGACCTTATGAGTCCTAAGAGCCAGACATTTAACTCTTGTTAATTTTATGTTGGTATCATCAAATTTTGGAATCTTTCTATAAAAATCTGGATTCATCTTAATTTATTTTCAAAAGGAAAGTTTACTGGGACATCCATGCCACTACTGCACCAATAGAGATATGTTGCCAGGTTAGTCCTTATTGTAGTTTGCATGGTTATATCATGTGCCAAACACACCTTCGGACATCATCTAACTTTCCTGACCTCCCAAAGGAAAACGGTGAGGAACAGAGTTTCAATCTTATAAGTATTTGGGGGCGAGGACAGGGCTATACAATGAATTTGGAAGGTGCTCTGATTCAGCCAACTGAAGGTAGCAATGCCCAAGATCAACACAAAAGAAATGCTAATTTTGGGGAGCTGTGAGAAAAGTTCCAAGGATTTGTCATATAAAGGACATTGAGTGCCGGGCGGTGGTGGCGCAGGCCTTTAATCCCAGCACTTGGGAGGCAGAGGCAGGCGGATTTCTGAGTTCGAGGCCAGCTTGGTCTACCAAGTGAGTTCCAGGATAGCCAGGGCTATACAGAGACACCCTGTCTCGAAAAACCAAAAAAAAAAAAGGCATTGAGTGCCAGACTCAGAGACTGGGCTTTCGTTCGAATCACGACTATGACGAGAACTGTGCTTTAGAATAAATCTGAGGGATTTGATGATAGGATCAACTTCATCGAACAAGACTTGGCAGTTGGGCAACGCACTTGCAGGAATAGTATTCCAATTCCTGCCAGAGAATTAAAGAGCCATGTCGTGACGGCTGCGCTCCTAGACCACCGCTAAGAAGCATTTCTTGGTGCCCATGTTGCTCCGGGTGCCCGTACGTTCTTAGATCGCTCGTTTCTGTCCTTATACTTTCCACTTCGCCGTTCCTCTAGTAAATAGCCCAAGTTGTGGGAAAGCCACTTGGCCAGGAAGCTGCCATCAGGGAAGGTCCCTAAGAACGGCACGCATCCCATTCTCTGCCCACTAGGATTTGGGGCATAATATCCTGACCTCAGACTCGGAGGCAGAGACTAGCAGTGTCACGCTGCCCAGCTGAAACACTCAGCGCAAGAAGCGCAAGTCAGCCGTACCGTGGAGTACTGACCGGAAGCGTGTGTAAATTAAAATCCGTGATTTTCCGGACCCTCAAAAGGTAGACTGCCTCTCTTTTTCTCGGGTGCAGTGACACCCAATGAAATTCAGACGTCCCCTTGGAGGAATGTGAAATGACGACCAAGGACCTCTCCATTTTTAGAACTCCACGCATGGTTTTGGACAGGAGGCCGGACAGAAGCCGCTCTTCAGATTCTTCAATCAGGAAGTAAAGCACAAAATACCGCGAGAATCTCCGTGCACTTCTGGGGCTTATCTCTTTAAGGGAGTAGGCGGGGCGCCCACCTTACCTCATCCGCCTGCCTCACACTAGTACCGCCTCCACTCCGATCCCAGGGTCCCCTGCGCGGCGGGCGCGCTTCTAGTGCGTTCGGCGCGCGGGCGGTGTCGCGCATGCGTTCGCGTGTGGTTCCGCCCCCTCCGACCTCGCCGTGCAACTGCTTCGGGTTGAACTTCCCGCCCGGTCTCCGCTGGCCAACAGCTATGTGGCACTCTGGTCCTCGGCGGTGAAGAGACAGAAGCGTCCTAGGCCTCTCCACCCTCGCCGACGGCTTCTCGCCCAGGGCCGCCATGGCCACGGGGTTCTCCTTTGGGTCCGGGACCCTCGGCTCCACCACTGTGGCCCCCGGCGGGACCGGCACCGGCAGCGGATTCTCCTTCGGGACGGGCGCGACTAGGTAACCGTACTCTGGTGCTCCCCCGCGAGGGTCGGCGTGTCGAGGCCTGCCTTCGCATTGCTTGACTTCCGTACGAGCCCCACGGCGGGCTGTGGGCGGTGGGGGTGGGGACCCCTGCTGCCCGGGCTCTGCAGTCCCCAGACACGGTGTGACGACGCGGAGTGGGCCCGACTGCGAGAAGCGGCCTGGCATCGCGGTTGTGCCTACGCGACACCTCAGGCTCGGGATAGAATGGGTGTTGAATGAATGACAGCTTGTTGCTGGCTTTTAGGAACAGAAAAATAGGTAGAACGTAAGTAAAAAATTTCACTTAGTGGTTTAGATTTTATTACCGTATTTACGGTTTTGAACGTTACGGTACATTGGATTTATGATTTTTTGTTTCAAGCCTTTGTGCCACAGGACCCTATCTGTCTTTTTAAGCTTTATGGCATTTGTCATAGTTATTTTATGCCATATACAGATTAGCATAGCATCGTAAAGCATTTTGTGTTATAACCATCTACATGGTCCTTTCCTTTCACTACAGGCTTAAGTAGTATATTCTTCAGTTTGAGTAATATATTCAGGTAGTGACAGGTGAATAGCTAGGGATTCCAGAAAGCTATTTCAGTTTAAGAATTAATCTTACTGGTTTGGTAAAGAGTTGATAAAATCAGGAAATGTGTACTCAAAAGTACAGGTATCAGCCGGGCAGTGGTGGCGCACGCCTTTAATCCCAGCACTTGGGAGGCAGAGGCAGGTGGATTTCTGAGTTCGAGGCCAGCCTGGTCTACAGAGTGAGTTCCAGGACAGCCAGGGCTATACAGAGAAACCCTGTCTCGAAAAACCAAAAAAAAAAAAAAAAAAAAAAGAAAGCACAGGTATCTCCTGAAGCACAGCAAGAATGTGGATAGAGACTAAAAAGGCTATAGGCCTTTTTTCTTTTCTCTTACTTCTTCCTTTCTCTCTTTCTTTCTTGATTTCCTTTTTTCTTTCTTAAGGCTATAGGCTTAATGTCTCAAAGAAAGCTTTTTTTTTTTTTTAACAGCCCCATTAGATACAGGAACTCCAAAATAACAGTCCTACCAGACTGCCCTAGTTAAGCCACGTTTTTGCTTATGCTTTCTTAGTTAGCTTCACTACCTATGTTGTCTAGACACAAGCGACTGTATGCTCTACGGTCTCTTTTTTAACTCTCACCTTGTTTTCTTGTTTCATCGATTAATTGGTTTTAGGTTTGTTGTTTTTATGGTGTATCTTACTTAGTTCTTTTTTTAAAAGATTTTATTTATTTTTATTTAATGTATATGGGTGTTTTGCTTGCATCTCTGCACCATGGCTGTGCATTGCCCTGAGACACCAGAAGAGGGAGTCAGACCCCCCCCCCCCACACACACACACACACTGGAGTTAAGGCCCACTGTGAGCTACCAGGTTTTAAATTTAAAATGGCGGAGTGTTTGGGGGGCTGGAGACCTCTGTGTGCTACCGAGGCCAAAAACCATGTTAAGTTCCCTGTTGTGTGTGCTGGGAATACTGACCCATCTCTAGCTCTGCTTAGTTTAAATTACATGTCTTAAAATTATAATTACAAAATACAAATCTACAGAAACTATACACTTAGTATATATTTATAAAATATATAAAATATGAAATAAAATAGTTTTTGTTTTAAGTCATTGGGAGACTAACACAATAGAGTACTCCTGCCTTTACTCTTCCATCC
This sequence comes from Mastomys natalensis, assembly GCA_021653895.1. Lineage (NCBI taxonomy): Eukaryota > Metazoa > Chordata > Mammalia > Rodentia > Muridae > Mastomys > Mastomys natalensis. The sequence continues at coordinate 783,966 of JAJTUV010000135.1, forward strand.
TAAGATCTAGTTCTTTAAGAGCTCCTTTGTCACTATGACCCTCTGCTTACTAGGCATCATCTGTGACTTAAGCCTCTCTATTGAACCTACATTTCCGGTGTTTAAATTGCAGCTTTCCCTTCTTGGGCTCCAGGGTGTGCAGAAGAATGGCTCTGCTGGCTGGCTGAGGGGATTGATGGTTCCTGGACGCAAGGAGCGTGATATTCTGACCAGGACTGTGGTTGTCTTATTTTAGCTAGCAAAGGGTTGTTTGCTAAATTGGAGCTATTTCTCCATCACCTTGCAGGTGGTTGGTGTTCTCTCTCTGTCTCTGTCTCTCTTTGTGTGTGTCTGTGTGTGTTTTGGGGATTACATCTGACGCTTCATGCTTGGTAGACAAGCTTCCATCCCTGAGCCATGCCCCAGCCTCTTTTTAAATGTTTTAAAACAAGTATATGTTGCACTGAATGAAGGTCTTACACAGTGGAAGTGCTGTACTATGGAACTGTACCCTATTGCTCTTTCTACATTTTATTTCATGGCAGACTCAGAAGTCTAAGTTGACCTAGAACTTACTTGAAGTTTGGGTAGGCCTTGATTTGACAATCCTTCTACTTGCCTAAGGAGCTGATATTTACAGACCTATGCCACCAATTCCAGATGCCCCCCGCCCCTTTTTTTTAAAATTTGAAACTCTCATTAAGTTGTTCAGACAAGCTTGAAATTTGTAATTTCATGAGTAACTGGGATTACAGGCATGTTCCCATGCTTGGTGTGATTTTGACTTTCAGGAGAGGCAGAATTGGAAGTAACAAATGTGTAACATAGATAGTACATTTTCCCATTGTGTTTTATGTGTTATAGTCTCTTAATTTTCCTATATGATTTTTGAGGTGTCAAATTATTGAAACTTCCTGGTTATTTTTATAATCTTTGTCCATGTGGGAAGCAAATTTGGATGTCTGAGGGTTGAGATAAATAATTAAGTTTTGAGCTTCACAGTCCCCTGTTTTTACCAGCTGTTCTTTATTTAGGTTTCCAGAGGCTTTGTAAAGAGCTTTTTCTGTAAACACATAGTCTTGACAGAGCACATGATACTTACTATAGCAGTAAAGGGGCAGCAGTAACCTACCTAGAGTAACATGTCTTTTTATGTGTGTTGTTGTTGAACTATTGTAATTAGAAGTGGACTGTTCTCAAGTAGTTCAAAGGAAAAACAATTATCTTTGGCCATTTAAAATATGCTAGGGGTCTAGTGCAGATTTGAGAGCATTGGGTTCCTTGTTGATGCTTATCTTGTGATCTGACATCCTAATTGCTATAGAATGTGCTTTCCCAGCCTTGTTGTGTTACTTGCTTTTGTAGTAGTGAGGTTTGAATAGTGCACATGCTAAGCAAGTGCTACTGCTATAGTATGTCTCAAGCCACGCTTTGCTTTTTAAATTTTGAGGTGTGGTCTCATTAAGGTTCCCAGACTATCCTTGAATGTACTATGTAGCCCACACAGGCCGAGAAGGCATGATTCCTTTGCCTCCCAGATAGCTAACAGGTTCAGTATTATATTATTTAAGATGAACTTTACATTTGACTGGTTTTTAAGGTGAAAAAGAAGGTGTTTGAATTTGTTAGGTGTATTTCTTTTAATGTCTTTTGGATCATAGATTTTTACAAGCGAAAACAATTTTAAAAAGTTAATTTTTTTATTTTTCCAAAGTAAATATTAGCCATAGCAAACTTTGTTTTGTTTCTATAAACAAGCACACCTTCTGTGGGGCTCAACTTTGGAACTCTTGGAAGCTCTGTCACCCCAGCATCTACATCTGCTTCTGCCAGTGGTTTTGGAACAGGACTCTTTGGATCTAAGCCTGCCACTGGATTCACTCTAGGAGGAACAAGTGCAGGTAAGGAGGATGATCTCGTTCTCAGGATAAATGAGGTATTTCTTTCTTGGTTTCCATCTTCTGTCTTTATTTAAGAAGCTATCACTGGAATAGGATGTTTGTATGGGTGAAGGAGCAGCTCCAGAGAAGCACTTGAAAGTTGTAAACATGAATCAAGATGATTTTGAAAATTATATAAGACAGTATTTTTTCTTTAGTAAAGATGCTTAAGGCAGTTTACTAATTTGTTTTGATATTAAAATAGAAAAAAAGTGTAGTTCTTGAAAGTTTCTAGTAGACATTTGAGTGGTAGCTTTTGAGTGATAGTACCTTATACCTTTAGTACTATATGCTTCAAATATCTTTCCTTATTTACCTCTTATTCTCCAGGGAAAATGCTGTGCTTTTTGCTATAGTACATATATGAGTCTTACTACAAGTGTGTTATTCTCTGAAGGTGGGATCTGTATGGTCATCTTCGTTGACCATTCATTTTGTCTGTTTGTCAGCTTGTCTCTGGGAATAGCAGCTACAACCATAAAATTAGTTCTGGGTAAGAATTTTTGAGAAGAGAACAAACTTTGCTTTTCTAATGAATTGTGGATCTTCTCTTGTACTATTTCAGAGTAGGGGAAAGAAGAATAATTATAAAGAACTTTGTATGGATTCCACATAATTGTTTTTCAAAAACTTTTCAGTATTTGAGTATATAAAAATTGAATGCTTCAATGTCATGCCTGTATTATGTTATAGATGTATTTTAAACAGGTAGTTTTGGGTGCAGATCCAAAACTTTCACTAGTTACCTTAAAAAAATTAACCAGCAGCAAGGATTAAACCTCACAAACACAAAGGCAAGTGCTCTTCCACTGAGAGCTATGCTCCCAGCTCCATAATTCTATGATGTTATAGATAACTAAAAGCTTTGAGGTATGACATAACTATTCACATCTTACAATTTTTCAGAGACAACTGGGGCTTGATTCTAAGATTGTCACATAGTCCTTTTTCCACTAAAGAACCAAACACCTAAAAATGTAATGAACATAAATTCACATCCAAAACTACCTTTGTGGCATCAACGTTTTTGACGGTAATCTAGCAATATACGTTTTTGACAGTAATCTAGCAATATTTTTGAAATAAAATTAATAAGATTTTGAACTAAAACAATGTAAAGGAAGGAAAAAGTATCAGGGTTTCTTTCTTGAGTAATTGAATTGAATGAGGTAACGGTGCTAGCAGGTTTTTGTGTTGTGGTCAGATGCATGACTCAAAGGTACAGTAGCCAGTGAGGATTCAGATAGGCATAGATTTAGGTACAGATGGGTGTGGTGGTGCATGTATTTCAGTACTAGGGAAGCTAACACAGTAGGATTGCTCTGGCTACTTAGTGAGATACTGCCTCAATAAACCAAAGAAGCTGGTGGCAGTTAGGGTTAGATTCTTGTACCTGTAATTGGAATGATGAAACTGGAGAGATGAGTGGTGGAAGCAGCAGGAGGACTCTTGGATCAGTGGAGGAAGGAGATATCCAGGCAAGGCCTGGAAAGGAGGAGTGGGGAGAGAGCTTGGTGCTGACAGGGATGGAGTCCAGAAGAAGAGGATTTCCAAGAGTACAATCTGGGTGGGACAGGGAAGGACTATTTTTCTGTTGTGAGCAAAGGGAGTGGAGGGAGTAAGGGTTATTTTAGGCAAGCCTGGGGAGGGGAATTGAAATTGATCACAGTATTAGAGTGGTTGGTTTTGCATTTCTTTTTCTTTGGGTGCTGGTCTTCCCCCCTCACCCCCCACCCCGACCCCGTTTTTTGAGACAGGGTCTCACTGTATTGCTCTGCCTGTCCTGGAACTTCTACATATCAGTATACCTGGTTGGCTTAGAATTCACAGAGATTGCCTATCTCTGCCTTCTGAGTGTTGGGATCAAAGGTGTGGGCCACCACACCCATCTTGCATTTCTTTTTCTTAATCCAAAGGTTTTATATTCACCATGATTTAGTCCCAACTTGTGTATCTCTATCCTTCTTATGGTAGAGAAAAGGATCACAGATATAAAATACTAATTAAGACCTGCATAATATCTGTATGATTAGGATTAAAAAAATGAGTTTTTTTTTTTTTTGAAACAGGAACAGCAGCTACTACATCTGCATCTACAACAGGCTTCAGTTTAGGATTCAGTAAACCTGCAGCATCTGCCACACCATTTGCCCTGCCTGTCACTTCTACCTCAGCTAGTGGTCTTACTCTCTCGTCTGCTCTGACATCAACTCCAGCAGGTGAGGCAGAATGGGAAGAAAATTGAATTTGTTGGTTATATTAAATTTTTTTCCAGTTAGAGAATATCAGCCATTTAAATTAAACAACTCTGGGCTGGGAGATGCTTCAGTGGGTAAATTGTTTTGCTGTACAAGCATAAAAATTTTAAAAGCACAACTATACTTTGGGAAATTTATTTGAATTAGTTACTGATTGTGTCCTATTGAATTACTGACTTTTCAGAGTCAGGCTTAGTGGTCCACACCTATGATGTGGGAGGGAGCCACAGGAAGATCTTGAGTTCAAGGCAAGGCTTGGTTATGTAACAAGACTAGCTGGAAAAAATAAGTTAGCATTGGCTATTAAAGCTGTTGGTTATCTTGACATATGGTCTCCACTACTTAGAGTAAAAAGTCAGAGGAATGAAGTATAGAGATGTTTTTAGCTTATTTGTTTTTAAGAGACTGTAGATGGCAGAAAGTATAAAGACATTTGTAAACTTACCTAGTTCATGATCCATTTACGTTTAAAGGCAGAATTGTTGGCTCAGATTAAAAACTATATTTTTGTTTAGAATTAGTTACTGGGTACCATTGTAATAGTTCCCAAAGCTATTTTGTTGGATGAGGGGGAAACGGGGGAAGGGAGTGTCACTAGTTTATGCCTTAAAACTACTATTACTCTTTATTCTGAGTATTTCCAAAGTTTACTTGAGCAAGTGGTTTCACATGTGTCTAAATTATGATTTTGAGAATGTACTCCTATTGTTTTGTTGTTGTTTTAAAGATTTATTTATTTACTTTATATATGTGAGTACACTGTCCCTCACCAGAAGAGGGCATCAGGTCCCATTACAGATGTCTGAGCCACCATGTGGTTGCTGGGAATTGAACTCAGCTCCTCTGGAAGAGCAATCAGTGCTCTTAACCATTGAGTCTTCTTTCCAGCCCCTCCCTGTGGTGTTTTAAAGTGCTGTTTCTATGTGAAGGATGTTCATCTCTTTCTCTGTCTTTTACTTTCAGCATCCACAGGATTTACTTTGAATAACTTGGGAGCAACACCAGCCACAACTACAACAGCATCAACGGGGCTTTCTTTAGGGGGAGCCTTAGCTGGTTTGGGAGGTTCACTTTTCCAGAGTGGAAACACAGCAACATCTGGTAATTGATAGTATTTCGTTTCCAAAAGTAAATACTTGTGTTTAAATTTACTTTATCTTAGCTTGATAAAAAGAATGCTTTTTCTTATAATCTGTTTTTCTTTCAGTATGAAAACCAAAATAAGTTTCTATGTAAGTGGACATCTTAGCCATATTTTAGAACATGTTGTTCCTTTATTTCAGTGAACCTTTTTAAAGAAAGATTCAGAAAATTGCCACAGAAATTTGTCTTTTAAATAAGTGTTAGTTCAGTTGTCTTGGTCAGGGGGTGTGGTTTAGTGGTGATTCTTGTTTAGTGTGAGTTGTAAGAAAGGTTTATATCCTAACTTCATGTATTGCAGCCAGAAAAACCTGTATTTTAGGTATGGTTTTCATTCTAGAAGTCAGCAAAGAGTATTTTTGAGAATGAATAAAGCTTTCCTGTTATTTGAAGACATTGTAATTATATCATGTGGGAGTATATAACCTCAGGAGTTTCCATGATTTACCAATTAGAAGTTGATATATATTTAAATGTAGAAACCATGGAATTCTTAGGCCCATTTATAATAGCTTCTTCTTTGGTTGTATAAGGTGAAAAAAACATGGCCTGATGGCAAAGAACCTAGTAATTTTTTGTCTTCCATAAAGATCCAGGCAACTCAAAGGAAGGAAAGGAGTGGGTCAGGATAACCTGTAGAAATCTGTAGTGTTCCAGTTTGTCTTATCTTTTGATTGCTAATTTTTGCCATTCTCTAGTTTTTGTATTTCCTCAAAACACCTTCTAGTAGCCAGACATATGATGACTGTATCATGCCTGCCTGTAGAATAAGCATATAAACATTCTTCACACAGATTTATATGAAGTCAAAATGAAAATACAATCAAAAGGGGAGGCAAGAGTTCATTTTATAACCTCCTATCACTCTGAAATTTTTTTCCATTGCTGTGACCAAGTACTTGATAAAAGTAACTTGAGCTCTATGAAAGGGCGTATAGCAGAGGTTACAGCATAGCAGCCGGGGCAGCACTGCCTGTGCTGACAAGAGCTTCCTGGCTTGTTCACATCTCCACGGGTCAGAAAGCACAGTATTCTCAGCCATATCAGAACCACTTCTTGGACTTTTGACACAGTACTCAATGCTTATTTTATACCCATGCTAACTTAAAAATGCCATTGACTTTAAAAGTTGCAGGTGGAGTGTCACTTTCATGAAGTGCTTGGGCCAGAATTGTTCAATATATTGTAACCTTACAAGATTGTGGGTTAGGGTTACCTAACATAATGCTATTTATTTAACTATTCTTTGCTCACTGCCACAATTTAATACTTAACGGTTAAGGTATATATCACACTTATATTTTACAAATTCATACTAGATTATTTTACAATTGTGCAATTCCAGAATATCAAACAGAAGGATGTATTCATCTGAAAATACATCATGTGAAATGGATTTTGTAGAAAAAGTTTTTAAAATAAATAAAAATAGAATGTTTACCTATATCAAGTTAGATATAGTCAGGCCCTTTGATAATGGAAGATCCCAACTTCCAAACTAAATATATTATTGAATCTAACAAGATTATCAATGTTTACCCAAATCATGCCCCAGATTTATTTCCTATTCTTAAAACAAATAGGAAGAAAATCTATGGTCTTCAAGTCAGGAAAGTTGATAAATGGTGTTGATAGTGGTGTTTCATTCATTTACAGGTCTTGGACAAAATGCTTTAAGCTTGTCTTTGGGGACTACAGCACCTACTTCAGCTGCCACCAATGAAGGCCTTGGTGGTATAGATTTTAGTACCTCATCAGATAAAAAGAGTAAGTAATATTAGTCCAGTGTTCTAACAGCATTGCTAGGATGCTTGCAGGTTCCTCAAAACTCCCTGAAAGATCACTAGTGTAATTGATCACTAAGACTCATTAGTATGGTATCTTCATGTTTGTTCATGTTGTCATCAGTATTTCACAAATTCTATATGTTGAGCATAAACTATTGACTTTTGTAAATAGTTTATGTCCTGTGTAGGTATGTTAATGTATATGTTAATGCTTATTTGTAAATCAGGGCAATGATCTGAATATTTTGTAATCTACTCTTACTCAGTTAACATTGGAACTTCTTAGTCATTACTCTATTGCTGTGCTACAACACCATGACCAAGGTGACTCCAGAAGAGTTATTTGGCTTATCATCCAGAGGAATAAAGTCAGTTATAACAGCAGAGATAGTAGGGGACAGGCAGCTGGGTCTTCACTAGACAGCCCACAGCAAGTACAAACAGAAAGTAGAGAAAGCGGACTGCAAACTGGGAATGGCATGTGGCTTTTGAAAACTGAACCAGCCCTGGGTGACAAACTTCTCCAGCAGAGCTGCCACAAACTGGGGTCTCGAGTGTTCAGATTCTATGGAGGACATCTCATTCCAACCACCACAGTACATTAGTTTTAAGAAAATGAGCTATTTAGGTAAATAAAATGAAATCCCAGGTTTTTATTAACCTGTCTCATCAAATCTTAGACTTCGTTTATAGAAGGAAGGTTCTACATTCAGAAATGTTGAACAGTGAAAGATAATGATGAATTAATTACTCCATATTTTTGTGGAAAAATAAATATGAATAGTCATGGAAGAACTAAAAACCCACTTATATTGAAAGTAAGTGACATGACGTTAAAATGTAGAGTATTTGATTTTTACATGCTTTCTCACATTTTAACATCTCTGAAATCAGAATGTGTCTTATGGATTCAATCTTAGAAATAAATGAATGGACTGTGCTATGTATGAGACAGAAATTCAATTAGTGTTGAATAACTTACCAATAAGAGCAATACCTCAGAAAATGTCTGAGTCACAGGATTGAGGAGTTCACAAATGGAGAAAACATATTTACCCAATGAACATTTGAAGAAAATGTTTTACCTCACTACTACTGTAAGAAATAGATGTTGAATTGTAGTGGGTTGGCATTTTAAGCGATGTGCATTGTTGAGGGTGTGATGTAGTCTGTGCTTGTGGCAGATGGAAAGGGTCATTGAAAGTTGTCTTAAGGGATTGTGAATGCTTTATGGGTAGTTAGGTTGGAGAAGTTGCGACATGGATAGTGGTGATGGTGGTGTTTAAGTTTCTGGAGTTAAAAACTGGTAGATAGGGACAAACGATCCATACAAGAAAACTTTAGGCAGAGGCAGGCGGATTTCTGAGTTTGAGGCCAGCCTGGTCTACAGTGTGAGTTCCAGGACAGCCAGGGCTATACAGAGAAACCCTGTCTTGAAAAAAAAAAAAAAAACCAAAAAAAGAAAAAGTTGTTTCATCTTGAGGGAGTACATGCTGAGCTCTGTAATGTCTGCTTGGTGTCAGATCTCCATCACAATATTGTGTTTCTTCCTTCAGTACAGGGAATCACATACTTGTTCTTGTATTTTATTTAATTTTATTAATTTAGAACTTGGAATGTGTTGATGTTGTTAAACGATCCATTTTTACATGAAGCTTCTTGAATTTTTTAGGTGATAAAACGGGAACAAGGCCAGAGTAAGTTTATAATTTAACTTTAAAAAATTCTAATTATGTTTTATTTACTAAATTGTTGGCAGATTGTATAGATGCAAATAGATTATAACCAGGTATACATTTAGAAGGCAAAAAATTTGTGTTTGCCAAAAATGATATATTATTCTGGAAACCTTCTGAAATGTCAAATCTTTGATTACTAGTCATTGAGAAAATTTAAAGCCATTTTTAGGAAAACATGGTTGACATTTCCCAGTAATACAGATACTTTAGTTTTAGCCTTGTCAGTGCTGAGTATTGACCCAGGACCTTGTACCTGCTACATGTGCACTTTGCTACTGAGTTATTCCTGCAGCCCTCACAGTGTCAGTTTTACATACAAATTACTACTCCAGTACATTTCACTTCCTCCAGTCTTCAGCCAAGGTAATACCTTCCATATATATTGTATGAGTGCTTGGATTATGGCTGTTTTTTTTCTTGCCAGTTACCTGCTTAGTTTATGAATCATTTGTAAGGACATAGGTTCACTCCTCACAAACATGTATTGCTTTAACCTATTAAAGTTGAATATCTATGAGACTGGAGGTGCTTCAGATTTTGGAGATTTGTATAGATTAATGGTTAGCTGAACATATATAAACCAAAATTGAAAGCTTTAAAAGTTTTAAATGAAGGGTCTGAGAGTTTGGGGGTTCTAAGCCAGCACTTTAAAGTGAGTCTGTTACAGCAGGCCAAATTTTAATTATTGTCTGGGTTATTTGTAATTATGTCAGTAGGCTATATTTTCCCATTTGAGTGAAGGTTATGAAATACTAAATTATGTTTAAAAATATAATCTCATGAAAAAAGCTGTAGAATATTTTTTTAATATCTTAATTTTTTAAATTGAATGTCAATCACAGAATCTTTGAATCAGAAGAAACTTAGGTTCAATCTAGTATTTTCTGATTTTTTTTTTTCAAACATTTAAATACTTTTCAGAATATTTACTATGAATACCAATCTTTGGTAAGAAATATTGGTGTCAAATAAATTGTTAAAGTTAATTTCAGGCCAAGAAAGTTATTTTCTTTATAAAGACTGAAACATAAGTAGAGAATATAGCTATATGTTCATTTCTTAACAGGAAAATAAAACTCATTTGTTTATTTCTTAGACTCTAGCTGTATCTATGCATTTATAGATGGCATTAATGCAGGGGTGGCTTTTTTCTCAGGGATAGTAAAGCACTGAAAGATGAAAACCTGCCTCCTGTCATCTGTCAGGATGTTGAAAATCTCCAGTAAGTACCAACTATAATTAGATAATAGATTATCTATTATATCAACTATAATTAGATAAATACAATTTGAAAAGTTTTTTGGTGCATTTTAGGAGAAACATCTTTTTGCTAAATATTTTATGGGCCAGGCCTTCCCACATCAATCATTAATCAAGAAAATGCCCAACAGACTTGTCTATAGGCCAGTCTGACAGAGGCAGTTCCTTAATTAAGATTCTCTTTCCAAGTGTCTCTAGCTTGTGACAAGTTGACAAAAAAATAGCTTGCACACACAAATAATATTGAGAAAATATAATCAGAAAAGTAAGAATTAAAATTCTGTAAGGATCATTATATTAACAAGTGTGTGTCAGGCACATGTCTTTAATCCCAGCACTTGGAAGGCAGAGGCTTATGAATCTCTGTGAGTTCAAGGCCAGCCTGGTGTACAAATAGAGTTCTAGGAAAACCAGGGCTGTTACACAGAGAAATCCTGTTTGGAAAAAGAAAAAAAAATATGAATTAAAGTTTTCAAATTTTAGACTATGACCAGCTTATTTTAAATGTACTTCTTTTTTTCTAGGAAAAAAGTTTTATGTTTTTAAATCTCAGTCTCTTTTTGTTTTTTTACTTAATTTTTTTTTCTGAATAGTTAATTTATGTGTATGAGTGTTTTGCCTGCTTGTATGTCTGTGCATTGTGTCTGGTGCCTGTGCAGGTCAGAAGAGGGCCTTGAACTGGAGTTATAGATGGTTGTCAGGGGATTATGAGCAGGTATGTGGGTGCTGGCAACTGAACCTGGGACTTTCGCTAGAGTAGTTTATTGCTCTAGCTGTTGAGCCATCTCTCCAGCCTGTCTACATATACATCATTTCCATCTCTCCCTTTCCTCTCCACTCCTCATTCCTATCACTTGTGTTCTTTTGATATTTTAGGAAATTTGTCAAGGAACAAAAACAGGTTCAAGAAGAAATTAGTCGAATGTCTTCCAAAGCGATGCTTAAAGTCCAAGAAGACATCAAGGCCCTGAAGCAGCTTCTGTCGTTGGCTGCCAGTGGGTTGCAGAGGAACACACTCAATATTGACAAACTGAAGTTAGAAACTGCTCAGGTATGCCAGTTGACAGCCATATTACTCTCTCCCTAACCCCCCACCCCCTGTGTGTGTGTGTTCCTGAAGTAGGAATTTACTTAATTATGAAGTTTGATATTTACACACTATTAAGAAAACCAGAGAGTTCATAAAACTCTAAATTGCTATGTTAGTACTTTTTATTCCATGTTAAATATGAACTCTATATGTATATATAGTTATATCCTACCTTAGTTTATAGTTATACTTTTTACCCTAAATTAGTTTTCATTACAGCCATTTGGAATAGATACTGTTGTCCTTATTATGTAATTAGATCTGTAGAGAACTTTGTTAAGAGGCTGGAGAACAGTCCCTGCTAGATCCACCCTTAACCATGAACTCTCATAAATGTGCTTCTGGCTGAGCTTACCTTATAAAGGAAGACAATACCTAGACAGAAAATGTTTTCTAATTTGTGAGTTATTAGATTAAAAACTGTGACATGCTTTGTTAGTATTAAGTTTAACTGGTTTTTTGCTAGTCTTGGTTAGATCTACATAATGAGAATATCTGTCACTTGTGACTACTGAATTTTTTCCATCTGTGGCGTCATACATATAATACAGATAAGGGGTTCTTATCTACCTCATAGAAGGAGAGTGGTAATATATGAATTACTTGTGTTTTATGTGTTGTAATTAAAAAGTCATCCTTTTATATCATCTTGACTGAGTTATTGGTAAGTTTCATGTGATGCTGTTTTACTCTAGGCTTATTCATTGCTCCTCAAAGTGAAGTTATAGAATTTTCAGTAGAACATCCAAAGGCAGCTTTGTAATATGTCTTTTAAGTCATTTATTCAAGAATACTTTGTAATCTTTTAAACTATGATGTTTAAAAGGAATTGGAAGACTTTCTTTTCTCAGGGTCCTACTGTCTAATCTTTTCATTAAATATGAATACAGTTTTTCTCGGTCATTTTTTGGTCATTTTCTTATTGAGTACTTTGTAGAAAAAAATGTTAATTATGCTTTAGATGAGTGAATATTTAGGCTTTGGTTAAACATAAAATATATGAAACTGAATTTTGTATGTGAAATACATAAATTTATACGTTCATAAAATGTTAGAATTAGCCAGTAATGGAGGTGGCAAACTAAGAGAATCTGAGTTAGTCAAGGTTCTCTAGGGGACCAGAACTTACAGAATAAATCTATATGTATACACAGAAGGGGAATTTATTAGACTGGCTTACAGGCTGTGGTCTAGCTTGTCCAACAATGGCTGTCTACCAACCAGTTTCTTCAGTCTATGAGGCTGGATGTCTCAGCTGGTCTTCAGTAAATGCTGGACTCCCAGAGAAATAGACTTTAATGTCCATGAAGAAATGTACTTTCCAGTGAGAGTAAGAGCAAGCAGGCCAAGCAAATAAGCTTGCTTCTTCCATGTCCTTTATATAGGGTGCCACTAGGTATGGCCCACAATAAAGGTTGATCTTCCCACCTCAAAGATCTGAGTTAGAAGTGGGTCTTCCTACTTCCAATGATTTCACTGAAAAAAATAAATGCCTCACAGATGAGGGTTTTCATTAATTCCTGATGTGTAATCAAGTTGACAACTAGGAATAGCCGAGATCAAACCCAACACTATTCATGGATGCACTATTATTCTAAAACTGGATGATTCCATCCATAAATGTGTGATACCTGTATGTAGCAGAATTGGTCTTTTGAGATAAAAAGGTAATGGGGCTAAATGAAATAGTAAAAGGCAAATAGATAATAAAGCACAGATGGCAGATCCTTAAGGAAGTGCCACCTGACATTTCTTCACAAAGTCTTAAAGTCTATGTGAAGAACTAATCCTCACCCAAAGTTTGAACTTTCAGTTTAAGTAAGTACACTGAGTCCTTTGTGACATTATCACCAATCTTTACCTCCAAAATTTTCTTCGAAGAAAGCCTGTCTGTCTGTCTGTCTGTCTGTCTGTCTGTCTATCTAATCTATCATGTTTTTGGCAAAGTAAGTGAGTACTACATAAGTTAATAAGTAAGTTGGTTGTGTTCCTCTGTGTTTGTTTGATTAGAGTGGATACCAGATGGTTAGTTGATGCTATGTTGTTGGGTTTAGTTGTCATAGCATTCAATGTACTGTTTTAAAAATCTGTATTTTTCGAGGACTTTGGGCTTTATAAAGGGACCAAAAACTGATTTTGCTAAAACAGACAAACAAAAACCCTTAAATCAATGAGATATAATGTATCCAGGCACAAAAGACTGAAATCGACTGTTTTACCATGAGTCTAATGTATGATAATGTTTATGTTGAGTCTGGAAAGGTTTTTAAGTATTACCAAGGTTTGTGTTCAGGAAAGAGAAGAGACAGATGCCAGGAGTATGACCCAGGCATATGTGAAGATCTGCCAGCAGCTTGTTACTGCAGAATGCCTGTGCTCACATAAGTAGGTAGTGAGAGGTGCTGGGGTTGTAGAAACCCAAGGCTAAGAAGGCCACTTGCATGCCTGGTATAGTAATGCAGGAGAGGTAGCTAGGAGGCTGAGGCAGGGGCATTGTGAGTTGAGGTTAGTCTGGATTACATAATAGGGTGTTTTTCTCAAAAACAAAAAGTAAACTGGTTCAAAGAACCATTTTGACTTTAACAGCTTAGTAGTTTAATAAGGGGAAAAAGTTATTATAGGGAACATAAATTTATGTTACTTATTTTTAAAAGTAAATTAAAAAATAGAGGTTGAAAAGAGCAGTGGAATGTCAGGAATAAGGAGTATAAGGTGTTAAAAGGAGAGTGTTAGTGAGATGATTTGGATAGAAGGTAAGTGGCACTGAGGAAGATAGCTAGTTTAAGGGAAGATTATGGCATTATGAAGAAGTAAGAGGTGAAGGCATGGAAGCAGGAATAAGTTGAGGAAGTGTTAGTCTAGACAGATGGTAGGACTTTCCACACAGTGTATTAGGTAAGTAGAGTCTATGACCCACTTCCTCGTCGGTAAGAAGAGAAGCAGCTGTGTTACAGGCTCATCTTGACTGACAAGACAGCATGAATAAAGCTTGAGCAATGTGAGTGTATGGTGTTGGCTAACTAGATGGTAATCCTTGCTGACATCAGCTTCTGCTTTGTTCTAACTGCTTGTCTTTTCTTAAAAATAGTATTTTCTACATTTTCATAGTGAAGGTTTTAAAAAAGTACCATAATCCTTTCATTGTGGTTTAGTTTCATTTTATAAAATTGCAGAATTTTATGCATAGTTCCTCAAAAAAGATTGGTATAATTTTTATCATAAAATTTATTGAAAGTTTAATTTATCTTCTTTGAAAGAGGTTTCAGCAGCATGTAAAGCAGCTTGTTCTATTATTTTAAAAGCATGTCCATTCAGTTGTTTGACCTCTCTGTTAAGAATAGTTTGTATATCATGCCTCTTACCTGGTGTTTTGTTTGTTTGTTTCCTGTATATGCTTTTAAAATCTGATGTATTAGGAGTTAAAGAATGCTGAAATAGCTTTAAGAACCCAGAAAACACCACCTGGACTACAACATGAAAATACAGCTCCTGCTGAGTAAGTTACTGGATTTTTTTTTTTTCTTGACAGAAGTTTTTAATTTTACAACAGCAGAGCAGTAATCATACACAGAATTTTTGGTTTGCTACTAGGAAGCTGAACTTGGTCTTTATAATAATTTCTTCTCATTATCCTAAAAGAGTGGTTATTTTTGTCTCACTAAAAGGCTAAGATCTGAATTTCCAACTACCTTTGATAAGATAGCAGTATGACAGTCCATGTGTTCATTGATTGCAACCACTGTGCTCCACTCTGTCCCTGTGCTTCCTCTTCTTTCAGTCTATCACTTCTAGTCTTAGTGACCTTGGAGTGTAGTGAATTCATGAATACAGACAAAGTATTATTTGTATTTTATTTGGTATTATTTATTTGTATTTTTAAGTATAAAGGAAATATTTCAAATATTTGGTATAACTCTTTATAGCTACTTCAGAATCTTGGTTCAGCAGTTTGAGGTACAGCTTCAGCAGTACAGGCAGCAGATTGAAGAACTAGAAAACCATCTTGCCACTCAAGCGAACAATTCACATATAACTCCTCAAGGTAACATCCCTACTCTGGTAATTCTGGGATAGCACAACTGTGTTATTGATGAGTGGTTAAACTTATAGGTGTGTGCAAACAACTATTAGTGTTTGTTTTAAGCTGTTCTAAAAAAATTTCCTAAAAAGTCTTTGGTAAGTCTTAGTTCCCTGGAAATGCTTTATTGTAAATATTTACTTTTATGACAAGAAGGGACAGTCTAGAACTTCCCCTTCCTTCCTAGGTTACTGATGGAAATGTCCTCTCAGTATTCTTAGCCTGTGTCTTTTGTATTGTAAAAGACCATAGGTAGTCTTTTCGAAACTCTACTATTAACTGCCAAAACTAGGTCTGAGTAGTAGAAAAATAACATTAATTGTTACATATTTGCTTCATAATTTTCTCTTACAGATTTATCAATGGCTATGCAGAAAATTTATCAAACATTTGTAGCTTTAGCTGCACAACTTCAGTCTATTCATGAAAATGTCAAGGTAAGCATTCATTGCCAGTTCACCTGTCTGCATTTAGGACCTTGGGAATAACTGATGTTAATATCCATTTTCCCTCATCACTATTAGTAATTATACAGAGCTGATGTGTGTTTGTGTGATGCTTGTGTAACCTACATTCAGATTGTTTCTTTTTTTCCAGTATAAATTGTACTGTAGAAAACAAACATCTCTAGTGACAAATATTTCTTTGTTCTGACTCAGTGTAATGTGTGTTCTATTAATTATGTTCATATCTGTTTGATTCGTGGTAATAGAATTTTTAGAAAGTTTACTGTTTTAAACTGTCATTTTAAAATTGTTAGTATACACCTAAAGATTTGAAACTTTAAAGCATTTTTAAGAAAATTTCTCAAGGAAGACTATCGGATTTTCTTGAGAATCTTATCACTCTATGATAAATGCTGCTGTAAGATTTTAAATTGGTCAAGAATATTCTTTGTTTAGGTGTGTCTTATGCTGTTTTTAAATTTAGTTTATTATGAATGTTTCCAAGTAAACAAAATAGTAGAACACCGTATGATGAGTGCCCAGGCTCCTCTGCTTCACTTTGGCCATCATCAGGTCCTGCTTGTTTGATCATCTTGCCACTTGCTTTTGTTTCTTTTATTATTTTAAAATTCCTTTAAAAGTTATGTGTGTAAGTGTTTCCATGCACACATATCTGGGTATCACGTGTATGCGCTTAATGCCCATGGAGGCTAGAAGAGGCCATCATTTACCCTAGAACTGGAGTTACAGAGCTTGTGAGCTGATACCTGCATAGGCCAGCCTTGAGCCCACCTGCATCTTAGGCAAGCCTTCAGTTTGTTACTCTGCCTCATCTTCTGGAGTATCTGGGATTTTAGACCTGTAACACCAGGCCTGGTTAAAGTTACCAACTTTTTCCATGATCATTTGAAAAATAGCCTTTTTGTTAATGAGGACAGAAAAGAGGCCAAGATTGTCAATTGTAGATATTTTAAATGTCTGTTGTCTCTCATTTGCTTTCTATTTGAGACAGAGTCTTGCTACATAACCTAAACTGGCCTGGAACTCCTGTCTCAGCTCCCCTAGTTATTTCTTGTTTTATTTAAATATATTTCTAAGAACCAAAGACGTGACTTTGATCAGATTTGTTATGTGTCTTGGTTAGGGTTTCTATTGCTTGACAAAACACTATGGCCAAAAATGCCTGGGGGAGGCAAGGGTTTATCTCCTCTTAAAATTTCAGGTCACTCTGTGCTCCGGAGGAAAGTCAGGGCAGGAATTTGAAGCAGGAACTAAAGTAGCACTTTACTTCTTGTGCCCAGCTCAGCCAGCTTTGTCATACAGATCAGGACCACCTGCCCAGAGTTGGCACCACTCACAGTGGTCTGGAGCCTCTCGCATCAATAACTAATGAAGAAAATCCTTGACAGACTTGCCAGTAGGCCGGTCTTACAGAGGCATGTTAGTTGAGAGTTTGTCTTGCCAAGTAACTCTAGCTTATGTCAAGCTAGCAACTAGCCAGGAAATTATTTTACCATCTATTTTCATGTTAAGTTCTAAGCAAGCTAAATACATAAGCTCTAGATTTGTGCTTATCTTTGTGAGTCTCACAAGAAATTATCTTGGTTCCCATGGGCATTTACTAATTGAAAGAAACTTCAATTACCTTGCCCAACATACCTCAATGACATTATCAAAGTGGGAAGTTTTCAAATACATCATATATTCAAGCAAGGCCAGCCTGGTCCATAGATCAAGTTTCAGGATAGCCAAGGCTACACAGAGAAACCCTGAATAGAAAAACAGAATATTTCCAGGGGGGGAAAAATCATCATATACATCATGGTTGGTATTAGGTGTGTGGGTGGTTCCCTCCCCACTTTTTAAAAAATTATAATTTATTTAGTATATATGAATACACTGTAGCTGTTTTCAGAAATACCAGAAGAGGGCATTGGATTCCATTCCAGATGGTTGTGAGCTACCATGTGGTTTCTGGGAATTGAACTCAAAACCTCTGGAGGAGCAGTCAGTGCTCTTAACCGCTGAGCCGTCTCTCCAGCCCTCCCCTTTCCCTTTTAGAAAATGTTTTTGTGAAGTCTTGGGGCATTACTTCCTATTACTGGAAGTTATACCATGTGTGGGAATGTATATAGAACACAAGGAAAGGAAGAATGGATTTGAGAACAGTGACAAGATTCATTTTCCTCACCTTGCTGCTAATGCCTTATTTCTTAATATTCAGTTCTTAGCAGGTCCACTTTGGTTCTTTCTAACAGTAATGAAGGTTGGAACTGGAGTGTTAAAAATGGACAGCCACATAAAAGGGTGACAGTAGCTTTAAGTAGTATACTAATAAGATTTGTAAGTGTGTGTTTGGTAGTGACAAAGAGCCTAATAATTAAGAAAGGTAAGAAATATGAAAACTACCTCTCTTCAAAAACTTAAATAAAATCTATATAATTAGGTTAGATTTGTAATAAAAATGTTTCATACTTAATATGAAATAGGAGTGATGGTCTTAATGGGGTTATTTATTGAATTAGGTACTTTGGTCATTTTATTAGACAAAGTTGAAGCCCTGTTAATTCCCTCGACCTTTCTGTGTTTAAAAGTGTGAACTCTTATTTTATCATGTAGTACTCAGTCATTTAAAAATTTATTTAACTGGTATATATTACTTCCAATCTGAAGGTAATGAGAAAGTTGGAATGCTTAAGGAAATGCTTAAGGAAAAAGTTTGCGATAAACTCCAGTACCTATTTAAATACTATTCTGCTTGCCTGTAATCTTAGCCTATGAAAACTTAGGCAAACTTAGCCTAGAATATTTTATTTTAGGTGGGATATTGTAAAGATTTGTGACAGTAGTAACAAACAGTATTCACAGGAGTGATGGGGCTTCAGGCCTTGTGACGTCAGTGTCAGATAGTAGTTGTGTCATTTGTAGTTTCCTTGGAATGTATAATGTGGCCAGTGTTGTTGACCTTTCAACTCATTTAATAGAATTACATGTTCCCAACATGGAACTTAGTTTCTTTCTCCCCTCCCTTCCATCGTTTTAGGTGCTTAAAGAACAGTATCTCAGCTACAGAAAAATGTTTTTGGGTGATGCTGTGGATGTGTTTGAAGCCAGGAGAACAGAAGCTAAGAAGTGGCAGAATGCACCCAGAGTTACTACTGGACCCACTCCTTTCAGCACCATGCCAAATGCAGCAGCTGTTGCCATGGCTGCAACACTTACACAGCAGCAACAGCCTGCTACAGGTCTGAATGCATTCAAGTTATAGCTTCTTACTGTTCAAATGCAGAGAACATTATGTGCATTTTTATAAGTCTTCCTTTTGTGTGAGCACTGACAAAATTTCTATGAATAGCTGTTCCAATCTAAAAAATGTGATAGACACAGTTACAAACATACCTGAAACAAAAGGCAGGGTAGTTTAGCAATAACTATACATCTGATGTTGAATATTGTGAATTTACTTACTGTTATTTGCTGTATTGCTATAGATACCCTTTAGAATATAGTGTTTCACTACTAAATTACACTTAAGAAAAACATTAGATTCTCAAGTTGTGATTGTGCCCTTTGTTTTAAAGTCAGAGGTAATCCACCTGTACCGTATGTTGTATTTTTTAGGTATGATAATAGTTGATGGTGCATTCTCAGTCTCGTACATAATGATTGCAGAGTACTTGCAATCTAGATGCAGTTATATTTTTATTGAAGATATGTGTTGAAGGTTAATAGGTTCATTTGGATGTACTTTGACTGGAAACAAAACAGTTCCTCTAAAAGAGTCAAAATCAGATTTGAAGAAGATGCATGCTGGGGTTTTTTAACTCGATAGTGGATTGAGCACTAGCAAGATCAGGAAGGTTTGAGATTGGATTGTGCACTATGTAGGACCTTAGTCCTTTGTTGAATACTATTTGCAGTGTTTTTGTGATGTGGTTCTTCAGTGATTCATTTGGAATTTTGGAAGTTGATTAGCTGTCTTATTCCTGGTAGTTTTTATTGGGTTTGAAGTTTGACATAGTAAAATGCAGTCTTAATAGTTTACCTTTTCCCTTTGATTTATAAATTTTTGAGTGAGCCTTATTCTATAGTGTATGTCTTTCTGACAGTTTCATATAATCCAGTAGTAAATTGCAACATTAAAAAGTGAAAACCAAAAAAAGAGATGTTTGGATTGCATTCCAGCCACCTGTACTAGGGAAGCATATGCTCTAGTGACTGTTTTCACATCTGAATGACAGCATTGATCTGCCAACAAGTAAAAAGTTGTTGATGGAATTAGGCCAAATCCTCCACATTTCATGGCTGGATCTGTGTGAATGGTGGTTCCCATAAGCACTATCTAGTAGCTCTCTAGCTGGCTAGAGTGTAGCCTTCTGTAGACAGACTAGGCTTTGGAGTAATAGGGTATCAATCCCAAAAGTATGATTTTTAGTTCTCATTATTTAATAGCTAATCACTGTTCATCCCTAAGGTAAAATAGAGAAATGTGGTTTGGCTACCTGTCAATAAAATATACTTTATTTTCAAGAGAATAAGTAAAGTTTGAGAAAAGAGAGTTGTCAATATTCTTGGGCTCTAAATTAATCTCTTCTGTAGGAAATAACTAAATATAAAGGGAAATCACCCATCAAAGGGCTGGTTTTCTTTTTTCTTTTCTTTTCTTTTCTTTTCTTTTCTTTTCTTTTCTTTTCTTTTCTTTTCTTTTCTTCTTCTTCTTCTTCTTCTTCTTTTTTTTTTTTTTTTTTTTTTTTTTAGAATAGAATTTCTCTGTGTATCCCTAGCTGTCCTGGAACTCAGATCTGCTTGCCTCTTCCTACAGAGTGCTGAGATTAAAGGCATGAGCCACCTTACCCAGCTTTTTAAAAACAAAACAAACAAAACAAAACCTTTTTAACATGTAGACTGTATAACCGTAAGAAGTTTATAGACACAGACATAAAGACAGGTGCTTATTCTATAAATATGGTGTCTTGTGTGAGCTAGGTTGGTCAAATACAAAAGTAGATAATACAGGGAAGACCTTTGCTCTGTCTTACAAAGATATTTGCAAACTTGCAGAAATTGTTGGGGCGTTGGTCATGGCTTTAATTTTGTCTGTTACTTTTACTTGACTTCACCCTACACACAGAAGCTAGTTCCTGCTTACAGTATGTTCTTGTAGTTTTAGGTGTATATAAATAAGACTTATTAATTGCGGCTAGGAATTGTAATTTATTAACCTTGGTAATCTTACAGTTTTTCTTTAGTTGAATCAGGTTGTTAACTATTGAGAAATAACAGTGCTACAATTTTGCATTTCTTTCCCGTTTGTTTCCTAAAAGCTTTCTGGCTCTGTAGTCACTTTTATACCCTCCCATTACAAATGCATTTTATTCCTTAGGATGCTGGATTGTGAGGTTTAGGAGTTCTGTTAGATACATGGGTAATGGTTTATGAATTCCATCCCATTTAGTTAAGCCCTGTTATATTTTGTTTTGTACCAGGAGATATTCCTGTGTAGTACTTTCATGATTCTCTTTTAAGTCCAATTTGAAACCATCTAGAGAAACGGACAAAGCTTGTATGTTTTTATAACAGCTGTTGCTGTATAGATATGCATTATTAAAGTTTTAATTTGCATATAGATTTTTATTTAATTGATATAAACAGGGACACAGAAGGACAGTAGCTTTTCTTAGATTGTTATTTTTTTTAAGGTAGCTTTTCTTATTTCTGTTGTCTTTCTAGGAGGTGGAAGGATGGACTTAATTTTAAAGGACTTCCTGTTTGTTTTGGTTTTGGTGGTGGTGGTGGTAGTGGTGGTAGTGGTGGTATGTGGTGGTTGTGGTGGTTGTGGTTGGTAGTAGTGGTAGTGGTACTGGGATGGAATCCAAGACCTTGTATGTGCTAACAAGTCTAGACTCTATACTGAACTGCCTCCCAACCCTCTATTCCATTTTTAATGAAAGCAAATGCACAGTTGAGTTTAGGTATATTTAATTTGTGGCGCTTCGTTGTGAAGACTGAATTCATGAAAACCAGATTATTCATACATAAAGTGAATATAATTCATGTACGCTTGTCCACAAATGTTCCTCAGATCTCCAGAAACCTTAGTAGATTTATATTAGGCTTTTCAATATAATCTTGATTTAGGATGGATTTTTTTTTTTAATCAGTGTACTAAGATTAAATTTTGTTGTGTTTCACACTTAAAAGTTGTTGATGTTTACATAAGATTTTTCTCATGTGACTTTAGCTTCCATTTTTTAAGGAGAGCTGAGGCATTTGTGAGGAATTCCTGCTTTCTAGCTTTAGGTGAAGGTTTGGACATTTAAGGTGTAGTGTTAAATCAGAAATGTTAAATATTTCTATTTAGTTTCTTGTTGTTTCATGATTTTGTTGTTTTAATAACCAAAGGAACATTCCCCATTAAAAGTAGCAAGAATAGGTTTTTCTTATCAGGGGAAGGCATTTTTGTTATTTTAAAAGGTAACAATGGTAATTACATTAGACATTTTTGGTGACCATGGAAAATTATAAGAAATTCTAGCACTTTAGTCTTTTTCCTATAAATACAGTTTTACATTAAATAAGGTAATATTTATTCTAGAAAATATGAATTACAGTGCTAAATCTGATTTTGTTGTATGTGAACTTATTATGGAAACTTTTGTAAAATGTTTCTTTACATGGAAATTTCACTTTAGGCAATCATTGGTCTTTATTATTGATTTAATTTTACTTGTAGAACTAAGAGCCCCTCATTGAGTGACTATTCAGATTTCAAAGTGACTTGAATTGTTTACATAGCTTCTACCTGAAGGATTTAGAATCTGTTTTCTGATAGCAAAACTAACTAATATATATATGGTAGCCAGAGTATAATTATGTTAATACTTTGGCCTGGGAGATAATTTATCATGAGCTTTTACTATTTAAAATGTTATACATTTGCCTACTATTTTATAAATGATTTTGCCTTCAGAATTTGTGTGAAGGTAGAAAACTCAGAATATCTCGCATCTTTTGTGCAATGGGAAGTCTTGTCATTGTCAGATGCAAATGATTGCAGAAATTGTTCTGTTGCTCTTAAAAAATGGACCTACACATGACAAAATCCATGCTATCTGGGTAATTCTCCCAACTTGTAAGGCTGAGGACTGTGGTGTGCATTGTTCTTTAGCGTCTTCCACCAGCAGTGCCTCCTGTTAAAATGTGACAGTCTCCCAATGTTAAAGAAACTGGACATATGCTTTCTCTGTTATTTTTGTTAGACATAAGAAAGTAATATGTTTCTTTTCCTGTTGTAACATTTTACAAAAGAGCTGCTAGTCAGGTCTTTATTCTTAAATTAATCTCAAACTGGATGTAAAAATTTAAACATATTTTTTAATTTATTTTTTAATAGTGGTATAAGAACTCTGGCTGCTATTTAGTTGTTATTCTGTTTTCTGGATAGAAGCTATTTTAAAAAGTCCAGTTTCTGTCCCAGGGTAGCAAAATGTACTTCCTCATTTTGTTGTTTTGTGCTTTATAAATTTACACTACCTTTTGAATATACAAACCTCATTCTTCATTGGACAACGTGAAGGCTTTGGGTATTTTGAAGTTAAATTTGAAGGTGCAGTTTGCTTTGGCATTCCCTCAGCTCTAAGATGTATTAACCACTGTGCTTGCAGAAGCCAGGACTAAGATTGTACTATGAAACTTACTGAGTAGTTTTCATAAATTATCAAATGAGAGATTTTTAAATTTTTGTATTCTGCTTAGTTTAAAAAAAAAAAAAAAGTAGTTAACATGAGGGACTAGTACATTTGATGCTGTTATTGCCAAACAAACTCAGCCAAATCCCTAACGTAGCAGGTTTGGAAAGGATGACATGTGGCTTTGATTTTGAGTACGTTTTCCAGAATGTTGGAAAGGAGCTTCTGAAGCGTTGAATGTACTGGGTCTGTGAAGGTGCACATGTGCCTTTGTAAATGTTCATTCTCGATCTCATGAATCAGGTGATGAGTGGTAAAATGTAGCAGAGCTGAAGAATAGAACTCAATAATCACTTTTGTGAACAAGTTGGAATTGTCATGTTACTGTGTAATTGGTTTGCTTTTAAGATGAACAATAAATTAAATAAAATAAAACATTGTCTTGTTTTTTATCTACTTACCATTTCTGTACTATAAGAAGTCATACCTAATTTTTTGGGTACTTTATAAAGTAACATGATAGTTTTGCTATGTTAGTGTCAGTCTCTTGATCATTGAAACTTGACTGTAATACAGGGAGCTTTTTATTTTTAAAATGGAAAGTAAAACCTTATTTAGTACACCAAATAGTTTTTACCAGAAAACAAGTAGAACTAAAACAATTCTAGAAATATAAAAACTATAACTTGTGAGGCATTAAATATTTTAAATTATCAGTACATTAAACTTTTGAACATTTTTCATTGTGGTAAACCTCTTACTGTGTAGCTATAAGCAGATTAATTTTAAAAAAATTTCAGATAAAACATTGGGGATAGATAAGCTAGGTGAGAAAAACATCTTGAAATCAAAGTTTTAGCAAGTGGAGTATGTTAAAAAAATAATGTTCAGCTTAAAAATAATTTCATAAAGGAACTTTAATCTTGAAAGAGTAAGGCAAATTTGTTTTTTTCCCCCCGTTTTTTTTTTCATACCAGGGCCACAGCCGTCTCTGGGAGTTAGTTTTGGAACACCATTCGGCTCAGGTATTGGCACTGGCTTGCAATCAAGTGGCTTAGGTTCTTCAAACCTTGGAGGTACACTTTACATTTTCTCATATTTCATTGAGCTATTACATTTGGACTGATGGTAGCCTGTAACACATTTCTAAGAGGATCTGCTGCTATTTGGGAAGTTAAGGTTCCATCTGGCAAAAAAGGATTCTCCAAACATAATCATTGTTTTCTAGCATTCGCTTCAGAGTTTAAAAAGTCATTCTGTCCTTTGTGGAAAGTAGATAGAAGAAAGCACTACAGCTAAGTGGCAGTGAGTCTTGTGTGTTCCAGTCAGTGTACTGAAATGTCAACTTGAGAATTGCTTAGTTTATCAACTTAGTCTTAATTGAACTTTTAAAGATTAGTTCTAATATAACTTTGGAATCCAATCTACTACATCATACAGATATTCCTGATTGTTAACTTTTTTTTTCCCTGAGAGTGACCACTTTAAACAGAATTTTATTGTAAATTCAAAAGCTTGACTTTTGTCATTTTGATGCACTCTTGGCATGTTTGACTATATACATACATAAGCAATTCAGATTATTCTAATTGTTTCATAAACTAGTAAGAATTCTATAAAGACATTAATTATAAGTGTATTCACAATTCTTTTAGAATAATTGAGAGTTTCTTATATTTTGACAAAAGTATTAGAGGGTAGTGAAGTTTCCTGTATTTTCACTAAAATATTAAGAGAAGCTGTATACTACCATGGTTATTTATCTCAAACTGTTCTACATTGAGAATTTTAGAACTATGAGAGATAGTATAATCCCTCTTGACCATGATCCACTTTCCATGGAAATATATATATATTTTCGGAAGCCATTGCAGAATTACAATGGACTTTGAACTTTGCTGGAGGTATGTCTTAGCTGGTTAAGTGCTACCCAGCAAGCATGAAATCCTGGTTCCATTCCTAACTGCAAATACAGGGAGTGGGGACATACACGTGGAATCCCAGCACTCGTGAGGCAGGAGGATCAGAAGTTCTGGGTCATCCTCATCTACATGGGGAAAATAGCATAAGACTAATAATAATGAAATATTTGGAGATGATATAGAAAATATCTGGTAAACTATATTTGAGTACTTAGAATTTCTTCATGGACTTTGTATGATGAAAATATGTTTTAAGAGGAAAGACTGTTAGTGTTAACATGGAGAGTAACATGGCAGAATTTAGTGTTACAGAGTAGATTGAGGTAGTGGACTGTCTTGTAGTTAGTAAGGAGCAGAGAGAGCACTTATCTCAGAATATTCTAGTATTTACACTTGTGCAAGTCATACTTGTTTATGAATTTAGCCAGCCTTTTTAATTTTCTGAAATGAAATAATGCTTCAGTTATGCATATATTTAATATTCTATACTCATTTCAGTCATGAAAATAACCTATGTGATCTTGATTTTAATAGCCTTGTTCTTTAAAAATTGCTGCTAGGCTATAAACTAGTTTGGGTAGTTATAAATTAGTGTTTTATTTAGAATTAATCTGTTCAAGAAGTCTTATGCAGAGGTGTAGGTAGCCGACTGCCTCAGTAAGTCTGTGTTTGTGAACATTGCGTTTATTTGGCCTGTAGTAGTGGTTGGTTTTCTTGTGAGTACACTGTAATCTGTGTTTTATGTGCACTGTGTATTTCTCTATTACCTTCCACTAGGATTTGGAGCTAGCTCTGGTTTCGGATGCGGTACCACAGGGGCCTCCACATTTGGATTTGGAACAACAGATAAACCCTCAGGAAGTCTTAGTGCAGGTTTGTGTGCTTCTGCCTGAATTCCAGGCAGATTAAAAGTGAAAATCATTCAACTAAAGATTACACACGTTCTTATTCTCAGTAACCCCTTAAGATCCCTAATTCACTTAATACTCCAAGGAAGCATGTATGCCTAACTAAATTGTGTAGCTTTACCGTTAGTGGCTGTATGTACTGAGACTTCTTAGTTTGACTTATAAACAGTTAACTAGAGATTCATTTGAATCCCAGTGACTGACTTTATTGTTTAAGACTTTTCCCCTCACCTCATTAACCCAGTAGTTATACTTTGGTGGTTTGTTTTTTATCCAGGAGAACTTTTTATTTGTGTTTTGTACTGGGGTGGGAACTAGGATTTTTACCCACATTAAGCAAGCACTCTACCACTGAGCTGTTTCTCTTTTTACTTTTCACTTTGAACCATGGTCTCACTGAGTGCCCAGGCTGGCCTTTCACTTGTACTCCTGCCTCAGTTGTATATTGTAGCTGAAACTGTAGGCCTGTACCAAAATTAAAGGCAGCTCAACATGAAAGACATCTTAGTTTAAACAGTTGTTAGTACCTCCGATTTTAAGGGGTAGGGTAGTTTATGAATAATGACTAACTGGCTCTATGTTAAGTAGGTCTAATCTACTTCTGGTAGAAAACCCAAATATTGTCTACCTTTCCATTTACTTTATATTTGTAAATACCGACTTGTCCTGATGTGTGATTTGTAAGGATAAATAATATATCTAAAATAGTAGTGTGACACTGTTTAAAAAATGTGTTCAAATTTAGGAAATTGCATTTATTATAAGTAGTATTTAAAGTCAGCAGTTCCAGTGGAGTAAGATTTGTTAATCAGTAGTATCAGGACTAGAATCTAAATACTATGTCAGAAAACCAGGTATCCAGAACACTTGCTCTTAATTATAAAGACTCTTATAATACTCATTGTTTATTACATTCTCTTGAACATTGAGGTGGGTTGAGGAAGGCTTGGGATTTAAGGGCAGGTCCAGATGCCTTGAATGTGTTTTCTAAAATGTTTTTGATGAGTCTGAGTAGAAAGACACTGACATAATATGTATGTAATGATGTAATTTTATGCACATATGCAATTATATACAGAATAATGCACAATTGTATGTGCACATAAAACATGTTATGATACAGATAAGTCAGTTTCTGGTAGCTTGAATTTTCCTGTATGTTTTAGTTATTTGTGCTAGCTTCCTCTGTCTCTCAAGACACTTTTAGCTGTTAGCTAAATCATTTCTCTGTAAAGCTCCATGTTAGAAATTCAAGGGCTATCTATAGGTGTTTTCTACTTACAAATTGTGTATTATCAGATAGAAATTCTCACTCATCCCTGATTTTTATATTTGTTTTTGTGATTTAACTTCTCATTTGACTATTTTCTTCCCTGAACATAAGGCTTTGGCAGCTCAAGTACGTCTGGGTTTAACTTCAGCAATCCTGGCATCACGGCATCAGCTGGTTTGACATTTGGGGTGTCCAATCCTGCGTCTGCGGGGTTTGGAACGGGAGGACAACTCCTTCAGTTGAAGAGACCTCCAGCTGGAAACAAAAGAGGAAAGAGATAAACATACGGGTCGATGTGTTGGCAGTGCTTAGCTGGCGCCGCTCATTCTATGATTCTATTTTTCTAATGATGTAGTAATTGAACTGCATCTCGGGAGATTTATAACGTTTTGATATTCCTCACTCTGGAACTTGAACTTTGTTTGTTTACCTTACCAAACATCTTTCTTGTGAATTCAAAATCCAGTTGCAGTTTTGTTGCTGTTATTTTTGATTCTCCATGTAAGAAATGTTGTGATTAAATTACCAATTGATAGTGATGGGAAAAATATCCATCAACCTAAACCTATGCTTTATCCTAGCATTAATAGCAATGTTTTTGTTGCTGAGGTTTATGCTGTGAATACATGCACATTGGTTTCTTATGCAGATGGTATAGACTCTAGGGCCTGTGCTAGAAGTAGTTTGTTCCTTGACAAGGCCTTTTGAACTGTGCTGCAGGGCATCTTGTGGATATGTATGTAATTATATAGAGAGCAATGCACACAATGTGTGCACATAAAATATATATTTACACACCTACAACTCTTGCCTCAGACTGTTATCCTTTTCTAGTGTATTTAGTTATTCACTCTTTATGCTTTAGATCCTCAGCGCTTATAAAAGGGGTAACTTGGGGTACCTGGTCACTTCATTTGTTTATTAGACAGAAGTGATTCTTGATATAAATATTTAACCCATTCAACTTCATTGACCCCACTCTTCTGTTTTTATTTATACCTTGACCCTTAGGAGCTGCTTCAACCAAGAAATGCTCTAAGGTTCATCAAACAGATTTTAGAAACCTTCATTACTCTACATATATTCTCATGCTACTATTATGGAATCTTTTGTAAAGGCGATGGACTTTTAGAAGTGTATGTGAACTCCAGACTGATGTTCTGGGGCAAAGAGCTACTAAGCCAAATTGAATCTATGCAGGTGAAGGATGCAATGTTAATTCAGTAAGAACTTGTTTCGCTGTTTCAATACTGAATTCTTCTAATAGGGCTATTGAGAAACCAAATGAAGTGGCTTCTGAGCCTCTTAATATGCTGAGTGCTTAATCTGGACTAGAGAAACTACATTTTAGGAAAAATCTTTGTACCCACTATAAACTTGCTGGTTTGAAGAATGAGTGGAGCTCCGGTGAGTGCACGGAGGTGTGTTAGGTTGTCTGTGTGACCTCTGTCCGAGCTGCCGTTCTTGGTGTTTTGTGAGTGAACACCACTGTGAAAGGAATTGCCTTAGGACCGTGTCAGCACGAAAGTAGTTTTCAGGTGGGATGAACACATGGAATTGCACGGAAAGAGTTTAATTTTTTTACATAGAAGGTTTTGTATATAATGTTCATCAGTGAATATTTTCAGGATCATTTTCACCAAGGCACCTTTTTTTTCTAAAATAGGTGTGGTGTACATACATACATATATACATATATATATTTTTAGTATAATGTTACTTGGGTTTGATTATAAAAGTATTGTTGGTCTGTTTTATTTATCTCCATATAACAGTGATTGGCATTCCTGAATTCAATATTTGCATCTTGATGCATTAAACTAAGGAGAGTTATTTGTCTCTGAGCACTAAACTTGTTTTTATTTGTATATTTTTGTAATTCTGCAACCCTCAGTCCAGATTTAGGGGAGGATAGGAAAAAGGTGTGCTTTGGCATTTTAAATTACCATCAGAGTTACATCTGCCATTACAAAAATACTGCTTTGTCGGTTTTTTTAAGTACATTGTATTATGCTGCAAATATCTGAATATTTATACTTCTCTGGGTTATTTTTTTCTTTATATATATTTTCATATGTTGAACCACTGGAGATTTGTAACATTCATTTGTGGTAGGAGTCAGAGTGTTGTCTTTGTCTCTGTCTTCGCCTTGTCTATTATGGAAATAATAAAATGTGTTAGTTGCTTTGAATCTTTGTAGGTCTCAGCAGTTGTACATATTTAATTTTATCATTGCTTCTTTGTTCTCTTTAATTGGCTTTTAGTATTTCCTACACTTGTAAGTTATAGTCTTGTTCTCTTTTGTTTTTAACAAAAGGCTAAAAGACAATGTAGCAAATTCTGATTGGGTAGATGGCCAGTTGTTAAAATGCTTGTTATGCTGGTAAATGCAAGTAAATGCTGGGTGAGTGTGGTTGCCCTCCTGATTCCAGCCACCAGTCAGAGAAGGGATTCCCAGAGCTAGCTGCTTAGGGAGACTAGCCACACCAGCAAGCTCCAGGTTTGACCAAGAGACCCTGCCTCAATGAATACAGTGGAAGAGCATTCAAGAATGAGTCCCAGCAACAGCTTCCTCCACCTTTCCTCTTTCCCTCTTTCCCTCCCTCCCTCCTGCCCCACACACATACAGGTTCACGTACAAATGGAAAGAGGGGAGGATAGTAGGTTCATTGTCACTTGGTTTTGTCTTCTGAAAACTATGACATTAAGCATCATAATTAAGTAGATGGATATTTGAGTAAAAAGCAAAGGCTCCTTCAGCTTAGTCTCAGTCCTCTCCTGCCCAAGTATGTACTCTGATAGTTTTGGATCTGTTGTGGCATACTGTTCTAAAAATGTCCTTTCTATGTGTATGAGTAGTTTGTTCTGCTTTTTATTCTTTTATATACTCATTTTATTGGTTTCTCTTACTTTTTAAATAAGTAGGTTGACAACACCACCACCAACAAAACCTCAGACCTAAGTATTATGTGACTGATTTCCTCCCCTTTGTAGTATATTATCTACCTCTTGCCATATCAGCTTATAGAGATTACCATTTACACACTCTTTCCTTCCCCATACCCCAGTTGTTGTCCAGGGATCTATTTAGCTCTTCTTGTTGATGGTCAATTGGGTTCAATCCTATAGAAATTGTGGTGAGTATCCTTGTACATGTCATGGTAGAAGGCCCTGAGAAGCTAACTGGAAACATCTGCAATTCAGCAATCTATTAAACAAGGTTGATATCACCAGTCAAAATATATCACTCTTATGCTGTAAGTTGGGACAAGGGAACAGAGGAGTATAAGAGGCTCTGTTCAGCTGAATGGCCTTCAGCCTTTAGACTGTTAGCTGCTGGGCTAGTGTATGGGTAGAGTAAAACTGCTTCCTGGTTCTTGACTTGAGTTTTTCTTCCCTTGTTTTCCTGCACCATTTCTGATAGATTGACCAGGAAGTGCTTTCACCACTTTTGTCTTCACCATGTGGGTTGGTGGGGGTTCCGGGCATTGGAAGTGGCTATTTGCCTGGCACCAATGAGCCATTTAATTTGTAGATTTGTCCTCCGGGGGATCTGGGACAGAGCTCCCGAATGTGCACCCAAGCCCATGCAACAGGGCAGGGGACCCCAATCATCAGACTGGTAAGAACCCAGGATCATTTGGTTTGGGTTCCAGTTAATGCACTCCATTGAGTAGAAGAGAAGAACAGTTGTCTAAGAGTCTTAGAGCTGTTTAAATAACCTGGCTTAAAAACACAAGGACAAAACCCAGCTCTTCAGTGACCTCTGAACATGGGGGAAGGGTGGGATTGGAGTGAGTGTAACTCCTGACTGAGGCAAGGGGTGGGGAATCATAAGAACTAATTAAGTGACTCATGTACCATGTACTGGGTGGACAGTAGTACAGCCTACACCTTTAGACCATATTACAAAGTTTGCAAAAGGGATATCCAGGAGGTAGATGGTGAATACCAAACTCCCAGGAAACTGGGCTTTTTGTGAAGCAGATTGCTCTGTTTTTGGATTGGGGGAGGGGATTGTCACTGTATAAAGAGAGAACACAGAGTTTAAGATTTACAGAAGATTGAGAGTACCACGACCAGTTTCCTTACATCAGCTGCTGACAAGATACTATCCTCTTGAGTATGTGCTGGCTAAAAGCCTGCTTAGAAAAGAACTAGGAAATCATGATGGTTGTAGGGTAATGATGTTTTCTAATGTAGACTAGAGCCTAAGCCTGAGAAGAAACCTGTTTTAGCTGAGGAGCCAGCAGAAGTCTCTCTACCACATGTACACTTATACCCCCTCACTGCTACCTGTGCCACCAGCACATGGTAGGGAGCCCTGCCAGTGCCAGCAGGTCCAATAGCTGCAGAATCATCACTTGGAACAGTCCCCTTGGAAATTTAAGTCCCTACACCTTGGTGGGAAAGAGCAAAAAAAGCCAAATCTCAGCCCCTTGAACATAATAGATGTACCATTCAGTGAGATTTGAAGACCTCTCTATTTTGACCAGTAAGGATAGGTTCCAGGAGGCCAATGTATCCTAGCTTATAGATCCTTTTCTGCCACCAACTTAAATTGGGAAAATCAGATCCTCAAACAAAACAAAACAAAACCCACTCAGGCCTTAATTGACTTATCCAATCTATTATCCAAACCCAAGTTGGATATCAATCACATGGGCAGATTGCTGACCCCTACTGCTGATTCTGGTTATCTCAGAATGGGTAAGGGGACGTGCCCCCAGATGACATTCAAGGCCTGTTTTCCAAGGATGTCCCATTGGGACGGAGTGATGATGGGGTATGTGGTTGGAGAAGCTCAAGTGATAAACTGGAGATTCCTTTGATCAAAAAAGGAGTGAGACAGTAAATATGGGGGAAATCTCATGCTTCAGGGGCTTGTGGAAAGCCTGCAACTATTCTATGAGAAGCTCTGAAGCATTCAGTCTACAGTCCATTTGACTAAAAAAGCAGCCAAGAACCAACAAGGGGTCAATGCAGCCTTGTCAAGGTTCAGAGATACCAAATGCAAGCTGCAGAAAGGTAGAAGGTTTTGAATGAGTGCCAGCCAGTTAGTTACTAGTGATGTCTTAGAAAGTTCCTGAGACCAGGACCTGAAGTGTGAAGCAGTTCAAAGGTTAAAAAGAGAAGTAAATTTGCTGACTACTGCACTGATAGAATGTTCAGGGCACCCATGGCAGTGTCCCACTAGATTGGGGTTGAGGCCACTAGGAAGCCTGATAGGACCACTTTGCTCAGAGGTCAAATTGGCTCAGAGCTAGTGTGCATATTGCCGTAGAAAGGGCATTAGAAAATGAACACCCACAGAAGGCAGAGAATGCCTGCTCAGGTACCAGGTAAGGGGAAAAAGCTGGATAATTAAAGTGATAACAACCTAGACAGTGAAAGTTAAAGGCACCAGGAATGAGATTGTAGGCTTAGCAGCCATAGAAAACTGGGGAAGAGTAGGCCCATTCCATTGGGCCTGTGAGAGCATATAGTTAAAATAACTGCTAATGCTGGCCAGTTAACCTTACATGAACACCGGAGCCAACTATTTGGTTGTTATGTAATCCATGGTTCCCCCTTTTTAGAAGGACACTACTGATCATGGGAGCCATAGGCAGCTTTTCCTCATCTCCAGCTGTTGGTGCCTGGGAAGCCATGTTATCTCTGAGTTTCTATGCCATCCTGGTTGTGCAGTGCCTCTGCTGGGTTGACCTGGGAAAGCTACAAGCTCAAATAACTAATTCCTCAGGTCCAGAAAACCTAAACTCTGGCAACACGTGAAACAAATTCTGACTCCTACTGTCCCCTGGGAAAAGGAATGATGACTGATGTGGCTGAGAAGCCACAACAAAAGCCCAAGCTTCTCCCAGTTCTTGGTTTACTGGTTGAGATTAACCCACCAGTGCACTTGTGAAATACTCCTCCTGTGGTCACAGAATTAACACAAGGGACAGCCCACTCACCAGAGGCAGTATCCCTTTCCAGGCACAAGTTGGAGCTTTAAAATGTCTAGAAAAACTCTTAAAAAGCAGAATTCTCTAGTCCCATCAAACAGCCTGGGATATACTTGTCTTGCTAAACCAGAAACAAAGAACTGATGTTTATCGTCCAGTGCAGGACTTAATAGCAGTAAATCACAGTAACTTTGCATCAGTTGTCCCCAGTCCTCAACACCTGTCAGGATTTGGTTCTGCTGAGGCTCTTTTCTTTAGATCTAAAGGACCAGCTTCTAGGTTCACACCCCTATCTAGGCAGCCTATTTTTGCCTTTCAATGAAAAGTCCTGAGAATAGTGACAAAAGTCAATTAACTTGGACCAGATTGCCCCAGATTTTAAAATTCCTTCACCATTTTTGGCACTGTGCTAGTTGACCAGCATAACTGTACACTGACTGCTCCAGTGTGTAGATTATTCCTGATGGGAGCCACCAAAGAAGACTGGAGGAGACATACACGCTCTACCTTGCTACGGAGAACTGGTTATAAACTCTAGTAAAAAAGCCCCAATCTGACTAGGTTTTCTGGTCTTTAATCCTAGTACTTGGGAGGCAGAAGCAGGGGATCAAACAGTCTAAAGGCCTGTCTGATCTACATAGTGAACTCCAAGTCAACTAGGACTACATAGACCCTGTCTCAAAACAACCTCCCCCCTACCTTCACAAAATTGCTAAGAAAGGGCCAAATACTCAGGTTTCATTTGTCACAAGGGCACCTCCAATGTCCTGAAAGGAGCAGGCAAGCTTTTCGCTCTGTTCAGTTCTGCAGATCCTCATGTTAGATTTGAGAGTTCTTGGGAGGCTGGTGTCTATTTTGGTTCCAAATTTCTCTATTCTGCAAAAAATAGAATGGAAGCCACAGAATGGAGAGAAAGCCCTGACTGTGGGAAAAAGACCAACAGAAAACTTTTGAAGAAATCAGGCAGGCCCTTTCTGGCTTCAGACTCCAGACATAATCAATCATATATATATGAGTCAGATGTTAGGGTCTTGGCATTACCCTGTCTCTGTCTCTGTCCCCTCATCTCTCTGTCTCTGTCTGTCTGTCTCTGTCTCTATCCCCTCTCTAAAACTTCCATCTCCACCTTCCCTTCCACTGCCCAATCAGGCTCTAGCCCTATCTGACTGATAAGATTTCACCTAACCTCACTTGTGTACAGACATCCCTTTTGAGGGAGCAGAAAAGACAGATAATCCACATTACCTCATGCCAGCTGGATGGCTCTGGAAAGTAAGATTGATACTTACGTTCCTGCTCTCTTCATAGCTTGACTAACTGGTGAACAAAATGACATTTATGCCCGGAATAACCTATGATGGGCTGAGGCAGTAGAATGCAGTAGGATCACCGTTTGGGACTTTGATTTTTTTTACTATATAGAGCTGCCCTAAGCTAGGGGCTACAGATGCGTGTTTGTCTTTGTATGTGCATCCTCAGGTTACATATGCAAAGCCCTTATAGAAAGAGCATTTGAAGTAATACAGCTTCTAAAAGAAATCATTTCTGGGTCTGGGATTCATGTTGCTTATAGGGTCAGACTCTTGGCCAGCAGTTGTGGTAGAGATAGTACATACAACTTAGCTAGAAGGTTAAAAATCCTCTGGAAGCTCCACAAACCTGGAGCTCTTGGAAGGTGGGGTCTGTGAAGTCGACAGTAAAGTTGCAGATATTCTATGGCAAAAGGCTCACCAAACAATTGTTTTGTTAAAAATCAGATCTAATTGCATTGCCAAACCCTTGTTTTTACCTCTCCCAATCCTCTTGCTTTGGGCCTTTGCTACAGGATTCAGATGGCTGCCCCAGCAGATGGGACTACCAAGCAGGGTTTTCTGTTTATGAAATCCTTTATGGGTATGCTCTCCTTGTCAGGGAAATACAAGGGAATTTAAGAGGATTTGGTAGTATCGCTTTAAGACAGCAGATGCAGGGGCTCTTCTCCACGCTGGTCACCATCATATAGCCAGGGAATGGTTTCCTGTAAGCCTAACTACAAACACACTCCTTTAAATCAGGAGGTGCAGTCTACCGGAAAGAATGGAATATCCAGGTCCTGAAGCCTTTACAGAGAGGTCGATTCACTGTCATTTTATCCACTCCCACTGCAGTAAAGGCTGCCAAGATGACTTCCAGGATTCGTCATAGCAAAGAAAATCCAGCCTTCAATACCTGGGAATGTGTTCTTGACCCAGGACACTGTGCAAGCTGACCATCGGCAGGAATCCAGCTGCACCATCAAAAGACTTGAAGAGATCAGGAGACACCACTAAACCAGAGAATGACAGCATTGCTTCAGTCACTCTAGCAGCCAGCTGACATGTTCATGAGCCATTGGTGGGACAAGCAATTGGCTGCTCTCTTTACTGTCTCATGAATGCATTGCCAACCCCTTGCTTTTACCTCTTAAGACCCTCCTGTTTTGGGCCTTTGCTACAGGAGCAGATGGGACCAGTGGCTAGAGGTGCCTGTTAGCCATCTCTTACCTCTTTTGCACACGATGCATGGCTATTATCTGTTGCTGTTAACTTGGCTCTCTGTCATGGTCTCTCAACCATTTTGTGACTCTTGCATGGTGGTCACTTGGACCCTGCTATGTCACACTCATTTTGAATCCCAGGGAAAGGCTTCAAGAACCTGTGACTGTAAAGACCAGTGCGCCTGTTTTAACCCCTATTAGATTCCCTGCTCTCCCCTCTTTTGGGAATGGTTCATTGTGGGACAAAATAGTGGGCAGCGTAGCGGAGTCCCGGGCCCACGCGGCAGCGGCCCGCAGCAGGCCCCGGGCCCAGGTGGCAGCAGCCCGGGACCCGCGTGGTGGAAACAGGTCGCAGCGGTGGAGTTCCGGGCCCACGCGGCAGCAGGCCCGGGGCTGCGCAGGCAGGCCTCCAGGCCCAGGCAGCAGCGGCCTGGGGCCTGCCGGGTGGAGGCTGCCTGGAAGCCTTCCAGGCAGCCTGTCTCACATACCGGAGGAAGGTCCCAGGTTCCAGGGGGGCTGGCGGACCCGGGAGGCCCCAATGATACGAGGAAGGCCTGAGTTAAATAGGGAGGGAGAAGTAGGAAGGGTCTGGGGAGGGGAGGAATGGTTAATTGGCTCGGCCCTCTGACCTTCATTAGTATGTAAATCCCTAGGGCCTGAGGCCTGTAGTTACACCCTGTGCACTTTGGGAGGGGCTGTAATGACCTTCGTGACTGAACAATGTAGGTCTATGGAGATTAGACTGCTTTTCAGGACCCTGAGTTCTGGGGACGTAGCCGAACTCCTGCCGTTTCTCCCTTGGAGTCTCGGGGTTCTAGGCCCATGCCCAGCCAAGAACCAGAATACCCTTACGCAGTCCCACATCTCCTCCCCTTTACTTTTTTAAAAAAGGGGGGTCACTGTGTAGAAATTTTGCATAAGGAAGTTAAAAGAAAGCACTATTTAGGCCAGAGGGGTTAGAACAATTAAGTCACAGGGTAAGGGGAGTTGAGGGTGGGGATTGGGAAGGAAGGGGAGTTGAGGGTGGGGGTTGGGAAGGCAAAGGATCACTGAATCAATTGAATACAGGTGATACAATTTGAGGGTAATAACAGCTGACTAATTTAGATAGACATTAAGTTTTCCTCACTAACATGTAACTTTAGCTATTTGACTTTGGCAAAAGAGTTCATCTGTAGCTGGAAGATCTGGATCTGTCTTCTGTAGGATTTAGCTTTGGAGTCTTCAGTTAAGCAGTGTAGCTGGAAGAAGACAGCTTGGCCTCTTAGGCAGGTTCCAGGAGGTGGCTTTGTTTCTGGATCTCAGCATGTCTCTGGAGTCTGCAGTCTGACGAGATGGCTGGGGAGAAGGCAGCTTAGCATCTCAGGCAGGTTCCAGAAGATTGCGTCTCCAATGGACTTGTGGGAGCACCTATAGGATAATCAAAACAGGAAAGCAGCACCCCGGCATGGGGATTTCTGCAAAGGCTTTTTTAATTAAGCATTAAGTCACTTGGGAACAAGCACATCACGGTCTGTCGTTAAGATCCTGGAAAGGCAAAGGATGACATTTTGGTATGGGGAGATGCTTCTACCTCCCCCTCCCAACTTAAGGACCAGCTAATACCTTCCCTATCTGCCCTAGGATTCAAAATAGCCCCTCACAAAATCCAACTTATTCTTCCCATTGCATTTTTAGGAACGGAGATCTCCCTTACTTCAATACGTCCCCTCAAACCCACCCTTTCTTTCCCTCAAAGATTAACTCTTGCCTCCCTCCAGAGCTTCTTGGGCAACCTTAACTGGCTTCGACCCTGGCTCCACCTTCCCACAAGCACCCTTCAACCCCTCTTTAACCTCCTGAAAGGAGATAAAAGTCCTCCTCCTCCAAGGACACTGTCCCCAGAGGCAGTCCAAGCCCTAGATTCTGTCAATTCAGCCCTAAAAGATATGGCTCTTGCCAGGTATGACCCAACTATACCTGTACATCTCCTTATCTTTAACTCCTCCCCTACGCTTGTAGGAGCCCTTTACCAACCTCAGGGGGTACTAGAATGGCTCCATACCCCAATGGGTGGTGCACCCCGAATCTTAAATGAAGTGGATGCACTTGCCGACATGATTAAAACTGGCAGGGATAGAGCCCTACAAACCCTAGGAAAAGAACCTGACATTCTTGTCACCCCATTCTCCCTCTCCGATGTTCAGTGGTTGATCAAAAATCATTCCCACTTTGCTATCAGCTTAATAGGATTCCCAGGACAAATTGACAACCATTATCCTAATGAAAAATGGGCCTCTGCCCTCCCTCTGTTGCGATGGCTACCCCCCAAACTATTCTCAAGAGAGCCCATAGCAGGAGCCCCCTCAATATTTACTGACGGGGGAAAGAGGGGAGCTGCAGCAGTAATATATCACTTCCCTGAGGATGGACCCCCTATCCTCAGATTCAAAGAGCTTCCCCACCACTCCCCCCAATATAAAGAACTATATGCCATTTACCTAGCTCTAAAAGAAGTCAAAGGCCCCCTTAACCTCTTTCAGACAGTGTATATGCTGTCAATTTGCTCCCCTGGTTGTCAAGATCATTTGTCAAACTAGATGACAACCCACTCTCCCTCTACTCATACAGGTCTCCACCCTCCTACAGCAGAGAACCTCCCTCATCTATATCCAGCACATCCGATCTCACAGTCCCCTGCCAGGTCCTATATCTGAGGGGAATGCACTCGTTGACCAAACTGCCTCAACAGGGACATTCATAGCCTCCACTGAGCAAGCAGACCAATTTCATTCACGCACACACACAAATCTAAAGGGGCTTCATGCTCGCTTTCCCCACATCCCCTTTGCTCAGCTCCAAAGGATAATAAAAACGTGTGCCTCTTGTGCGTCCCTCATTACCACCCCAGCTTTACAAACCATGGGCACCAATCTCAGAGGCCTCAAATCTAATGCCTTATGGCAAATTGATGTTACCCATGTTCCCCAATTCGGTAGACAGAAATATGTTTTTGTAACCGTAGATACCTACTCACATTTTATATGGGCTACAGCCCATACTGGTGAAAACTCAAAAAGGTTAATTTACCATATGCTCTCTACCTTTGCCATCATGGGCATTCCTCAACAGATAAAATCGGACAATGGCCCGGCCTTTATTAGCGCCCAATTTAAAACTTTCTGTGCACAGTGGGAAATTGCCCATCATATGGGAATTCCCCACAACCCTCAGGGCCAAGGAATAATAGAAAGAACACACCAGACCCTGAAGGCCCAACTCCTGAAACAACAAACCACCACTTATCCCCCCAATGTACAATTAATGATTGCTCTGACAACCCTAAACATATTTAACATCTACAAAAACTCCAAACACCCTCCTATTTCCCTCCATTGGCACACACCAAAATTAGCTCCCCCTATCCTAGTACGATGGCGAGATCCTTTGGATGGAATTTGGAAGGGGCCAGACCCCCTCCTCACAACCGGGAGAGGTTTTGCTTGTGTTTTTCCACAGGACCAGCCCAAGCCTATCTGGGTCCCTGCTCGAAATGTCCGACACCACCCCACCAACCAAGAAGATGGCCCGCCTCTCACTAACAGATCAAGAACCAAGAAGGGGGAAGAGAAGGCAGAGGAGACGCCATGCACAGAAGAGCAGCAAGATTTCCTGGAAGGATATCCATGACCTGGTGACAGCTGCCCAGGCCATGTGCCCTCCACAAGCCCCTCTCTCCTCTATTCTCTTGGCTGTTTTTGTCATCCTTCATGCTAACTCTGCTACCGCCCAGTCTCTCCCTAGGCTTCCCAACACCTACCATTGGAGATTCTATGCTAGGGAAACCTACAATGGACACAACAAAGTTATAGGAACCCAGGACTGCCCACTTAAAGGATGTCAAACCAGGATTGAGATTCCCCTACACCCAGAATCCATCTCCACTATCTCCAGCCCTTTTCTCTGCTTTCCTTACCGAAACACAGGTGAATGCCTCCAGGAGGTCTCCAGTCGAGGTGGCACCATGCTCACCAACCTTAAAACTCATTTTCAGCTTTCCATCAGTGATCCATGGAATGAACGTTGGCGAACCGGAGTCATGGGTAAACTTTACTCCAATGGCTATGCCAGATACCCCATAGCTGACCTACACATCTCCCGTGAACTTGTCCCTGCCCCCAAATCCGCCTTTACCCATGCTAATATTATCCAACAGGAAAACCAGTCTCAAGAGGAACTACAAACTACCCTCTCCTGGCTACAGTACATCCAATATGCAGCAGACCTCCTTCCCTTAACGACCCACCCCAATTCCTCCCAATGCTTTTTCTGTGCCTCTCTCTCCCGACCATTATTAACAGCTGTTCCCATTAACTTTTCCCTTTATGACCTCCACGGACCCCTGCCTGCAAGGAAAGCACAAGACCTTCCTCTCTTTGACCTAACCCCACCTCTTTGCCTTGTAGGGCCCTCCTCAAAACCCCATCTCACATGTGCCCATGACATCACCATTACCAACTCAGTATGTGTTAACACTCCCGCTCTCCTCTGGTGCAAAGGCACTGTAGGTGCCTGTATTAACCCTCATTTTCAGGGCTCCTGCGCCCCCGTGATCGTTGTCCCCCAGGTTTATCTCTATGAAACTGAAGAACTCGCCTTACAGATGGGAGGAAGCCGAAAGAAGAGAGATCTTCATCCCTCTGCTCATTGGACTAGGCCTTGCTGTCTCACTTGGTGCTACTGGAACTGCTGGAGCAACCCTTGTCCAAACACAGCATCTGGCTGGCGACTTCCAGGACAAGCTTGACCAGGCAATGGCCTCTACTACAGACAGCCTTGAATCTCTTCAACGCCAGATAACCTTGTTAGCAGGAGTTGCTCTCCAAAACCGGAGGGCCCTAGACTTGTTAACTGCTGAACATGGGGGGACTTGTGTTTTGCTGGGGAGGAATGTTGCTTCTATGTCAATGAGTCTGGGCTGGTAGAACAAGATGTACAAATGCTCAAAGAGCTCTGGGGGAACCTCCGGGCACGCTATACTCCCAATACCCCTACCCCTTGGTACTCTAACCCCTTGGTGGCTTGGATTCTTCCCCTCCTTGGCCCTATACTAGCCATTGGAACTTTACTTCTCCTGGCACCCTGCCTCATTCAGTTTCTAAAGCAGCAGATAAGTAGAATTGCAAAGGTAACTACCAATCAGGTCTTGGTTCAGTATCAAACTCTTCCCAACATAGGAGATACTTATTCTGATGACACCTCTCCTTTATAGAAGAAAAAGGGGGAGTTGTGGGGCGGTGGGCTGTGGGAAGCAGCTGGGTGCCTGGTTGAGCAAGCCTTGAACCCCGGACCTTTACCAGGACGGCAGGTGTTCGGCGCTGCCCCCAGGCCCTGGTTCTTTTCATTCAGCTTCGGCCCTCCACAGCCTCTCCCAAAGAGAGGTCTATCAGTCCGAGGAACAGTGCCTCAGGCCCTCCCACATGTAGATGAGGCATCTCTAAGCTCTCTGACCAAGCCAATAGGCATTATCTGCCAGACCCTAACCCACATGCAGATGAGGTCTCTCCAAGCTCTCTGACCAAGCCAATAAGCGTTATCTGCTGTCAGACCCTAACCCACCCTGAAACTGTATATAAAGGCTCTATTTGGGAGAAGTAAAAGTGGGTGTGTGTGTTCGAGAATCATCTTGGTGTCCGGGAGTTTTGTTTCAAGAGCTGTAACACTTGGGGAGAGATCCGCTCTCCCGGAACCTTCCTGGGGCACCAAGCTGCTTCCTTGCCTGCTAGCCGGCTTCTATCGGCCCAGCCCGAGCGGCTCAGGGTGGAGACACAGGTGCAGCACCTGGGAGTAAGCGGAGACTCGAGCAGAGGCTGCAGCGGAGGCAGGCAATCTCTCCTCCCTGCTTGCACCTGCACCCTTTTGGCCCAGACCTCTCACACCAGGCTGGCTGAAGACTAACAGACAGCGGAGACGTGGGTAGAGGACCCTCCCTGCTCTCACTCTGCCCTCAGCCGGGAGATCATCGTGGGACACCCTCCAGAACCGGGGACCCCCACAGTTCATAAGTTCAAAGATGGGACGGAACCCTACTGACAATATACAGGCTCCAATCCCTCTGCACTGAAGACAATCTCTTGATGTATGTGGAAACATAAAACAGGCTCAGTCCACAAAATAGGCTATGTGATAGCTTCCAACAAAGATGGTACAGTCAATACAATAATTCCCATTAAACAGCCCTCATCTCTGCTGGGTCTAGGACAAGTCAGCTATAAACTTCTTGAGGGCACCTGGTCCCAAAAGAAATGGAGGATAGCATAGTGATGGCATGCCTTCAGTTGGGTGGTTGGGTTGTCTCCAGGTGGGTGTAACCACATCCTGCTGTGAGTTAGGGGCTAGTAATCTTTTTTGACTTTACTGTCTTCAACCCAGCAAGCTCAGAATTGAGAAGAGTTCTCTGTACTGAACTGCACATAAACAACTCTGGAACGCTGGGACCCTCCTCCAGTATTGAAGGGTTAGTGTCTTACACCAAGCCTACACCCATGTGGTATTCTTTCTGCTATGAGGTTGCACTCTATTCTTAATTATGAACAGCCAGAGAATGGGTATTCAAGGATTGGATATTTTGAGATAGAAACAAGCACCATACACACACACACACACACATATATATGTGTGTGTGTGTATGTATGTATGTATGTATGTATGTATAAAATCACTCCAGATTGCTGTGGGTTGGAGGAGGGAACAGAAGGGCTATAAAAGACTGTTCAGCTGAATGGTCTTCAGACTTGAGACTTTTGACTGCTGTGCTAGTGTATGTGTACAAAACTGCTTCCTGGCTCTCTGCTTGTGCTTCTCTTCCCTTGGTTTCCTGTCTTTTGAGCATACGTTTAATGTTTCTTTGCGATTCATCCTGAAAAGGATCACTCACTAGAAACAGTTTACCAAGAGCCCTGTCTTTGGTTCATTCATTTTGTTTGTGTGTGAGGAGGTATCTTTTCTAGGATACTTCAATTTGTATGTTAATTTTTATTAATAGTTTAATTCCTTGGTGAGTTTTATTTGTTTCCACTGGTATCCTTTTTTTCTCATCCACTCCTCTCCCCAACAAAGCCCCCTCCTAGTTCATTTTATTATTTTGTGTAGATGGATATTTTGCATTCATGTTATGTCTGTGTGCTACATTCATGCCTGGTGCTGGAAGAGGCCAGAAGAGGGCACTGGATCCCCCAAACTGGAGTTAACAGATGGTTATGAGCTACCACATAGGTACTGGCAACCGAATCTGGGTCCTCTAGAAGCGCACAGTGCATTGGTGTTCATGCTCAGCTGCTGCAAAGCACTGTGGTAGTGGAGCCATATAATTTATGTGAATGATTTTAAGCATACCACAGACTGTAGATCAGAACAAGAGAGGTAAGTGCCAGGGATATGGGATTTTTAAGAAGGAAATGGGCCCAAAGGATGTTCTGAAGAAGAGATAGCCCATCCATGACTCTTCACTGACAGGTTCATGGAGAAAATGCTCTTGTCCCAGCA
The DNA here is from genome assembly GCA_021653895.1 of Mastomys natalensis. Lineage (NCBI taxonomy): Eukaryota > Metazoa > Chordata > Mammalia > Rodentia > Muridae > Mastomys > Mastomys natalensis. The sequence goes on from JAJTUV010000135.1 coordinate 827,461, forward strand.
AGCAAGGTTAGGGCTGCATCTACCCTGGAGAGGGTTAAGGAGCAGCTGTAACTAATGGATTTTTAGGAGTTGTTGAAAAGACCTTTACAAGAACAACTACAGGAAGCTTGTGTGACTCCTGCCAAAGACAGCTGGCTCTTTAAATAGCTCAGGAGAACCCATAGGATGAAGAGAAAGAATTACTGGCCCGGAATGATCTGTTACTTTCCGTGCTCAGTCTAATGCATTTCTTTCTTTTCTAACTAATGTACTTGTCAATAAAATCATAATGCCCTCACTGGCTCACCAAGGTTGCAGTGTTAGCATGTGTTTGAATTAGAGAGAATACTTTGTCTGTATTCATGAATTCACTACACTTTCTTAATCACTTGGTGTTGTCAACCACTAGTGTGAAGTCAGGGGATATCAGTAAATGTAAGCTTCTGTCTATCTAATGTTAGCTGTCAGCACGGATGGGGCCAGGACCTACTTTTAGGTATTCCATATATTTAACTCCTCAGTCCTATGAGTTAAGTACCACCTCACAGATGAGGAAATGAGCAGAGACAACTAACCTAACAGGGACCGAACTAATACATGGCTGTGCCTAGATACAAATAAGTAGTCTTCTAGACTTTTAAATTTAACTCCATACTATAAGAAAGGATTCTTGTGAATCGATAAAGATACAAAGAAAATTTTGCTTGAGAGTCAAAACAGTAGTTGTGTTTTAGCAATGAATAGGAGTTTGAGTTATGAAGTATCATGACATTAAACAGCCAAATGTTTTAATTAAAAGTAGTCCTTGGGGTTACGGGGATAGTTTAGGCTAGAGTACTTGTCGAGTACATGAGGGTCTGAGTCCAAGCCCCAGTACTGTACCTAGCCATCTACATTTGAACATATTCAAAGGACTCTAAAATGTAAGTCACACTCCATTTTCCGCTCTCTTATGTCTTGTGCCATAGTTTGTCCTCATTCTTTTTAACAGCTGCATAGCTCTGCCTGTACTCTTTGGCTAGTTCCTGGTGACTTCAGGCTCTTTTGCTTGCAACTGGAAGTCATTCTGCTGCCAGGATAGGTGACCTTGGCGTCTGGTCATAGCAACTCTAGTTACTGTGTGTGATCCCCTTTGTCCTTCCACAGGCAACAGTGAATGTTGTGCCAAGGGATGACGCTAAGACAGAAATACCTATCCCAGGTGTCCCTCACGAGGAACCCTTGTACTCTGTCATCAGATGGATAGTGTCTTGACCTTGTGCTAGGAATGCTTGTTAGTAGTGCTGTGTTCTGAAAAACTGAAAGGCAGAAAAAAGCTTCCTCTGCACCCAGTAAACATGTTCCTGCCTGTTTGTTTTGCAGTTTTACCTTGTAACCAAACACAAGGATGTATGGATACCTAGGAGCACAACCTACATTTTAGAGCCCTTTCAGTATGCTTAAATTTAGATAAACAACACAGTGTGAACTCCTTTAATGCCCTTGGTTTCATCTCTGCAGGTTTAGCTTTGAGAATGAAAACAAACCACTGAGCCTTCTAGACCATGCTTATTAGAGCTATGCTTCTACTGAGTCTTTAAAAAATGCCACTCTGAAATGGATTTTGTGTTTCTTGTTTTTTCAGTAACTACGAGTGTCTATATAAAAAGTTTAATACCATTTAAAACACAATTGAAAATTGTCCCTGTATTTTTTTTATTGAGAACATTTGGAATTAGCACACACAGTTTGACTATGGTATTTCAGGTAGAATTCATTGTTCTGTTGATCTTCACCCCAGCTCTTTTCTAGACTTCAACCCCTTCGTGTACTCTCCCATACCCCACAGCTGCCTTGATGCTTTCAACTCCACATTAACCCTCTGTGATCTTTCTAGTTTCATAGCTGTGTCCTCACCCCTTCCCCACTTATGTGCATACATATAGACATCATACACCAGGATCCCCATATGACACAGAACGTGTGATTTTTTTGTCTCGGTTGCTTTGTTTAACACTTTCCAGATCATCCATTTTCCTGACATCTCTATAGATGCAACACAAATACTTAGTCATCCTTTGAAATTTTTCTTTAATGAGAGTTTGATGCAAGGTATTTTGATCATTTGCCCCCTAACACAATAACTTAATGTCCTTTAAAATTAACAAAACAAAACGGCCCGAGTCTTCTTTGTAACTGTCTATATACTTAGGGTTGTGTGGCATCAGTAGGACATGATCAGTCTACTGGGAGTTGCACCCCTAAGGGAAACTGACTCTCCTAATCCCAGAAGCCCGTCCACTGCTCCTCTGTTAGGGGTGGGGACCTATGTACCCTTCCCACTTCGTGTTGGAACATTGACTGGCTTGATTTTGTTCAGGCAGCCACAGCTGTCGTGAGTTCCTGAGGACAGTGGTTCTGTCATGCCCAGAAGCCACTGTTCTCCCTGACTGCTGGTGCTTACAGTCTTTCCTTCCCCTCTTCCTCAATGGTCTGTGAGTCTTATGGACAAGGTATGATACAGATGTCCCATATGTGGCCGAGTGCTCCATGAACACTTATTCTCTGAGTTTTGATCAATTGGGAGTTTCTGTGTTAACCACTGCCCACTATAGAAACTCCCACAATGAGGTCTGAGACCTGCACCAAGCTACCGGCAGAGAGATTGGAAGGCCGCTTGATACTAGGTGCATATTTAGTGGAATAGTACCAGTAGTTTCACCTGTGAGCTTGTAGGCTCACCAGCCATGGGTTCTTGGCCTGATTTACACTACCAGGAATATATTTCTTCCTGTGAAGCAGGTCTTAAATGCAAGCAGACAGCAGTGAGTTACCCTCATAACATTTGTGCCTCTGCTGCACTGTGTATCTTGCCATGGTGGTCATTATTGTAATTCACAGAGTCAACAGCGGAGCAAGACCATTGATAACTTTCCCCTACAGCAGCCTGCGTAGCACCTTCCAGTAAGTAAACCTAGCCAGAAGGGAAGCTTTGTCATCAGTACCAATTTGAGCTCCCTATGAACTATGAGCAATGCATGGGCTGTTTGCAGAAACAGGGTCTAACCATCAAGTTCTGGTGAGCAACCAAAGCAGCAGCGTTATCCTGTGCTGTTGGGGGTACTCTCTGTTTGAGAACTCAAGGATGGCACTCTGCATGTGGCACTGGTATCTTTATTTAGCAACCTGGGTCTTCTGGGAGGAGCAGCATACCCTGTATAGGGTAACTTCAGTTAAACTCCTTTGTGTGAAGATATGAAACTTACAAAAGAGCAGGGTTTCCATGTTTTTCTTTCAAACATCCTTTGTGCTGTTCTTTCTCAACATCTTTTTCTGTCTTCCCCTTCCATCCCTCTTTCTAAAATCCAAAGAGCCACACAGAAGTGAGAACATGCAACTCTTGTCTTCCTGGGCCCGAGTTAATCTTGTTTATTTTATAGAACAATATTTTTCCCTCAAATTGATGATTGTCTGGTTAGCTTAAACCCTTGAAAATACTATATTGAATTTCCATTTTAAAAAATTCAAAGTTAATTTGAAACTTGAAAAGTTCAATTTTTAAGTTACTCAGAGACGTGGCTTATAAAAATTCTTTAAGAATTTTATAATACACTTACAGTTTGTTTCCTCTTTGATTCCTTGTCAACTTGGCATACTGTAAACACATCACTATCAAACCATAACCATTCTTAATCTCGAAGATATGTTAATACCGTGATATAAAACAGTCCAGTTAAAGTTACATGATCTTTAAAAATCTCAACACTTTAAATATCAGAAGTTTCATTTTAAAAATCTAACTCTTCTTTAAAATTCCAAAGTCTCCCAAGTAAAAAAAAAAAAATTACATACTTTTTATTCCAAGAGAGAAGAACCAAGCAATACATCTACCGTAATTAAGAAAAAACAATATCCAGCACTGTCACTCCAAATCTGGTAGCTCAATGACTGACAAACTGGACTTGTGATCTTTTGAGCTCCAAAACTTGGGCAACTCCACTTCTCTGGTGTCATCCATAATACACAGAGCTTGTCTCCTAGGGTCAGGCCAACTCCATTCCATACCTGCTACCATCCTTGGTGGTCATAGTATGTATGTGCTGTCCCATGGTCTTGGCAACTCCCATTATGCTGGAATCTCCAATGTACCTGAGGCTGGACCTTCACCAGTATCTTCTGGCCCAGCTGTTCTCTATAACCCCATCATGTCTCTAAAGCTGGTACTATCTGGCATATTAATCTCTTACATATTATCAAGTTCTGCTTCCAGCTTGAGGCAGTCTTAGTCCTCTGGACCATTGCTTCTGTGTGGTAACCGCAAGTAAACACTTGGGATTTTGCCTCAATAATGCAGTCTCTTACTAATCACACCTGACCTGCCCACTGTGGCTGAACTAATTGTCTAACATTAATTGTCCTAGTAAGGAAAGGCTTCATTGCTGTGGTGCTAGTCTCTTGTTAATCACAATGGATTCTTCAGTCTCAGCTGACTAGAAACCATAGATTCTTAATTTAGATATAAGATTCTTAATTCAGATCTATCACATAAATAGCCCTGGTAGTGTCTTGTTTTCCTTCTGAAACTTTACAAGCCAGGCCTCTGCCATATGCATTTCTGCACAGTCTTATTTTCTAAGAGTTCCAAACATTTCCACAATCCTTCCCTAAAACAGCATGGTCAAGTCTGTCACAATGATACTCTAGACTCTTGATATCAATTTTTATTTTAGTATGCTTTCTGTTGCTATGATAAATACCATTTCCAAAACAGCTGAATGAGGGAAAGGTTTATTTGGCTTGCACATCCAAATTATACTTTCATTGAGAGAAGCCAGGGCAGGAACCTTGGAGGAAAGCTGCTATCTGGCTTGCTCTTCATAGCTTGCTTGCTCATCTTGTTTTCTTATACAACCCAGCACCATTTGCCTTGGGGTGGCACAGTGGCCTAGGCCCTTATGACAACCATCAGTTTACAACATGCCCCACAGACATGCACATGGGCCAAACAGAGGAAATTCCTTAGTTGAGATTCCTTCTTCCCAGGTTATTCTACCTTGTGTCAAGTTGACAAAAACCTAGCCAGTCCACTTTCCTGTTCTTTCCAACTCTAACAAACATGTTTCTGTCCATGTTTTATGTGCTCTTTGGGTTCTTGTATATATGTCTGTATACTGCTTTTATGACTGATGCCCTCAAGGATCAGGGGAGTCCATTAGATCCTCCGGAACTGGAGTTACAGGTAGACTGTGAGTTCCTACATGGATGCCAAGAATTGAACCTGGGTCCTCAGTAAGAGCAGCCAGTGCTCTTAATGCCAAATCATCTCTCCGGCTCCATGTTCTTCCTCTTTTTTTTATTTTTTCCAAATCCCACTGAGTCTACTTATTGCTGCCCGAATGCACATGGCTATAGAGCCATGTACTACTAGAGCATGGGTAGCTTCTCAGGGACTATCCCAGAAGAAACGAGACTTCTCCAAGCAGTTTCTTAGCCAAAGCTGGGACAGCATGAGCCCTTACCCCTCGTCCTGAAATTTTGGTCCTGGTTTGGTCTCATACCGCTCTCGTACATGAGCGACAGCCCCTCCTATTATTTGCTACAAAGAAAATAGTCTCTATTTTCTCTCTTTTGAAATGATCGATTTTTTGTAATGATCCTATCTTTACACTGAAAGAAATACAAATGGCTCTTAAGATTAAATGTCAGCTTTCTTGGTCTCCCCAGTCAGTCATGCTTTCGTTTGCTTGCTTCTGGTTCTCGTTTTTTGAGTTTGTGGGCATCTTGGTTTCTAGGGGTTCACTGATCTTTCCTCATATGACTTAAATATGGCATAAAGCTGCTTTGTTAAGTGGCTCAAATGTAGTATGCTAAACATTATTTCTTTTTTATATGATCATTCAGGGAGTCAGAGTCGATGTGGCTATTTGGTGGAGCCAGATGTATGTAGGCAGCTGTGTTTAAGATAGCACCTGGGACAGTAGCAAAGTCGTATGACTAGCACCTGACAATGTAAGCAGCTGGCTTCCAGCATGGCCAGCTCAGCTAAACTGGTAAACAAGTTCTTTGTGCATGCATCGGCCTCGTGCCCCTCCCGATCGGGCTTATGCTAATGAGATATTGGCAGTCTAACCTATCCTGAGAGAACACGTCACCCAGCCTGCCTTGGGAAGATATATAAGCAGCTCGTTTCTGCTGCTGGGGGTCCCCGTCCTGGTCCCGGTCCCTGCCCATAAGAGTTGTTCCTGGAATAAAGCTGACTGAGAAGGATCTGATCGTGTCGTGTCTTAATTGCTGGTCAAGGCAGACTCGACAGATGTACAGGCTGCTCTAGGGCAGGCCTGCGAGTCCTTGTGTAATTTCTTCTGGACAGTAAAGTAAATGAGCTTTCCAGCTCACAGGCAAATCAATATGGAGGCAAATCACCGTGGAGAGAACACCTTTCTTTGTAAGACTATGATCAGAAAGTGGCTTACATCACTGCTGCAGGCCACATTGACCAGAAACTAGTCTCACAGCTGCAAGGGAGACTTGTGGTGTGTCCTTTGATACGTGTCATGGACTCAGCCAGAATCCAGCCAGGAAAACAGAGGGGAATTTGCTGAGGGGTTGTGGATGCAGCACATGGCCAAATGCCTGGGTTTGCTTGTCTCGTCTCCACAGCTACCAGTCATGGTGCACCATGTGTGTGCCTGGTGCTGGTGGATGTCAGAGAGGGCATTGGATCCCAGGAACAGGAGTTAACAAGACTTAGGTCCTCTGAAAGAATAGTAAGTGCTCTGAACTGCTGAGTGGTTCCCGTGTATGTGTGTGTGTGTTGTTTTGTTTGTTTTTTGGTTTTTGATGATGCTCTAGAATTTGTGATTCTCTACTTTTAAATTCTCTCTCAGAATTAATAATTAATTAATTAATTAATGTGTAATTAATTGAGTATAATTAATTAGTGGACCTGTTATAAGTTAACCAAGAACTTGGTGGTTAATTCTTTAATGGTTGAAAAGATGGAATCAGCACAGTCTAAAATGGTAGCCCCTGGCCACTAGAGGCTATGGAATACTTCAAATGTGGCAAGTTCAATTAGGAATGGAACTTTGCATTTATAACTACACTCAGCTATAATATTAAACATTCATGTGTGTTAAGAACAACTTGGGTTTAGGAATCTTTTATTTTTTGAGATAATTTAGATGTAAATTTTACATCAGATTTATTGTGAAAAAATAATTCAAATTTCATATTGATGTCATGCATGTTATTTGTTATAATGTATTTAGCTGAAACCAGGGCTTTATGCATGCTAGACAAGTGCCAAGCCACATCCCCAGGCCCTTAATGCAATTAATATAACTTTTAAAATTACGTAAGCAGTTTGCTTTGTATCTCTGTATGTTTGTCAAGATGCTGCTAACCAGGGTCATAAGCCCACACATTGCTTACCTACTTCAAAGAGGAAGAAATTCCAGGTGTTTAACTCACTCCTTGTCTTTTGAACTCTTTTAAGAAAACTTTTTAGTTTTTAATTCATTTACATTTACTTTATGTACATTGGTGTTTTGCCTGCATGTATGTCTATGCGAGAGTGCTAGAACTTGGAGTTACAGACAGTTGTGAGTTGTCATGTGGGTGCTGGGATTTGAACTCAGGTCCTCTGGAGGAGCAGTCAGTGTCTTTAACTGCTGAGCCATCTCTCCAGCCCAGTCTTAAACCAACTGTTAACCCAGTAGCTGGTTTGGAATCCTGCTTTCATTGCTCAGAGTTCATACAGTTCTCTCCTCAGAATGCAATGATGATTGTGTGAAGCCCATCCTTGTGGCCACATATTATTCCATACTCTGACTTCTCACACACAACAGGCCTTACAATCTGGCCTTTACTCCATTTATCCCTTCCTTCTCAACCTCTCACTCAAAGACCCTTCCAAGCCCTGTGCTCTTTGACAGTTTCAGTTCATAATTCATAACACAGTTTCAGATAAAAGAAACATTAGCTTTTGGGTGCTTTCCTCTTTTTATCCTTCCTCAGATCCTACAGCGGACAGTGCACAACCACCTCACTCTAGTGGATGGTAGACATCTACTGCATTAGTTACTGTTCTGTTGCTGTGGCCAGGGCAACTTACAGAAATAAGGCTTTACTTGGTCTGTCAGCTCCAGGAGATAAGAGTCCATCCTCATTAGAGGCATGGCAGCAGACAGGCATGATAGCTAGAGGAGCAAGCTGAGAGCTCATATCTTGAACCACAAGCATGCAACAGAAAGAGTGGACTGGAAATGGTGTTAGTATTTAAACTCTTAAAGTCCACCTCTGGTAATGTACTTTCTTCAACAAGGCCATGCCTCCTCTACCTCCCAAACAGTGCCACCAACTGGGGACCAGGTATTAAAATACATGAGACTATGGGGACATCTCATTCAAACCATATCTACCATGTTGTTCTTTCTATTGTTTGGTCATACACTCATCTCCCATGTTAGACTGTAATCCCAGGGTCCTATCTTGTTTTTATTTGGGTTTGGGTTTGTATCATCAATATTTATAGCATGGGATTCAATTCTAGGAATATTTCTTAGTTGGTAGTTGATGCAGTGAGAAGAGTTAGTACTGCAGTCTTCTGCTTATCCCCCTCTACACAGACATTCAACTGTGTGGCTAGGTTGGATCTTATTACCACCACTGAGCAGTGTTGCTATTAGGCCAATTATTGAGCATACTTGTACTTCCTCAGTAAAAAAGGAGGCAGTGCTCGCCATATATAGTGATTGTGAGCATTTGGGTAAATTAGCACAAGTAAGGTATGTAACTGTATGCTGTGTTCAAGGCCAGACACAATAAAGAATAGCTTATTATTATCATAGCAGTCTAAACTATTTCTCTCTTTTTCTCAGGCCAAAAGTCACATGTTTTAACTGGATTTCGCAAACCTAGTGTTACGGAAACTAATGAACTGGGAAGAAAAATCCAGTTCTGAGCAGTCATTGAAATCAACAAGTATCTACTTTGCAAGGAACGTCTGACATTCATCCTGTAAGCCGTTATTAAGAAGAGTATTATGAGGCATAGACTGAGTTTGGTCAAGATGTTTAGGATTTAAGAAGGAAAACTTGGCCTCAATGCTAGAGAATAAACTAATAGATCATGTGCTAGATCCTGGGATTGAGAAGTTGGGAAAAATCACAAATGAAGGAAGCAACATTGATACAAAATAAAATGGACCAAGTAGAGTGAACTGAATATTTATCATTTTAATTATCCCACTCTTAAAGTCTTGTTGAGATATGATCCACCCTTATCTCAAATTCCTCTGTCATTAACCTTCACCACCCCTCCCCCATTTCTTACTGCCATTGCTCTACCTCCTTTGGCTATATGTTCTCTACTTAATTATATTTTCCTGTTCTGAATATTTCATAAAGATGTGACTGGATCCTTTTAACTGGCACAGTGATCTTAAGGAGATTCTATATCACTATGTCATTCCTTTCGATAAATAAATCTGACCGTGTGGCTCTGGCACATCAATCTTTAGTCAGCAAACATGGTGGTTCTTCTTTCCAGTGATTGTAGGTCATGTTACTATGGCATTCGTGGAGAGGAGTTTCTGTGTGAACAAGTGGCTTTGGTTGTCTTGGGGTTTGTACTAAAGGGTAGAAATTCTGAGTCTTGAGGTAACTAACTTTGTCTAGTATCTTAAGGAACTGTCAAGCTTTCCAAAGCGGCTGCATAGTCTCCGTTCTCACCAGCACTGGATGAGTGCTCCAGTTTCTCCCTATATTCTGTCCCTGTCATCTGAGAGGGTCTGAAGTAGAATCTTACAGTGTCTTTAGAAAGATTTAGTTTGTGTGTGTATGCACACACACACACCTATGATTTGAGGTGCTCATGAATGCCAGAAGAGGTGTCAGATCACCTGGAGCTGGAGTTACAGGTGGTTCTGAGTTGTTCTACAAGAATGTTGGAAAATGAAGGAACTCATGTTTTCTGGAAGAGAAGTGTGTGAGCCATCTTTCTACCCTTCCCGTAGCTTTATTTTGCATATCCCCGTGATTAGTCACTTGACTATCTTCCATGTGTTTAAGGACAGTCACTCACTAAGCAATGCATTTTTTTTTTTTTTTTTTAATAAAAAAATCTTTTAAAAATATATTTATTTTTGTTCTGGGGAGGGTGTGTGCTTGCCACTGTGGGTAAATGGGACGCAGCGGTGGAGGCTGCCTGGAGGCTTCCACGCGGTCAGGGACCCGAGTACAGAAGAAAGTCTGGAGTTCCAGGAGGCTTCGGCGAAGGCAGGCCCGGCAGGCCCCAATGACACGAGGAAGTCCTTGGTTCCAAAAGGGTTTATTGTCATGACAGATGGTGGATGGATCTGGATGTACCCCTAAGCAATGCGTTCTTATGAATCCACCTTTCTCATGTTCCTTCTATTAGTCTACAGATATTTGTTGAGCACCTACTTTGTGCCATTGTCTAAGTGTTGGAATCGCTAAGTATACATATCAAGCAGAAGTTCCTTGTAGAAGGAACATACATTCTAATTTGGGTACAAATGTATAAACTGAATTAAAGACATAGAATGTCAGGTGACCCATTTCCATGAATGATGAACTTCAGTGGCCTCTAGGTTGTAAATCCTTTCCAAGCTTTCTGTTGACTTTGTTCAGATTCATCAGAAGAATCACTGTGTATGGCAGTCTCAGTTGTGAGAGAGGTATTTTTTAAAATTGGTTGAAATCAAAATCATTCTTTACCGGACCCTGGTCCTTTTGCCTGGGGTGGACCCTTAGCTGGTCTGCTCCTGTGGAAACACCGGATCCTGAGACATCCTAGAGGGACCCACTGCACCCAGAGCAGAGGGTAAGACACCTTGCCCACTACCCCATGCCCCAGAGCTACAACCGGGAGCCAGGTGGGGCTTAAGGAACTAGCAGGCACCCAAAGTGCCCCCCCCCATACCACTTCCCTTCCACCAAGACCCTGGTTCTTTTGCCTGGGGCAGACCCTTAGCTGGTCTGCTCTGGTGGAAACACCTGATCCTGAGACAACCTAGAGGACCTACTGCATCCAGAGCAGAGGAGCCTGGTCCTTCTGACTGGGGCAGACCCTTAGCTGGTCTGCTCCTGTGGAAACACCTGATCCTGAGACAACCTAGAGGACCTACTGCATCTAGAGCAGAGGACACTTAGCTGGTCTGTGCCTGTGGAAACATCTGATCCTGAGACATCCCAGAAGACCTACTGTATCCAGAGCAGAGGGAGCTTAGGATCACAGGAACACAGAGACATCTGGAATCCGAGGAGATCTGACACAAGCAAGATAACTGGAAAGATAGACTCCAGTCAGACACAGTGAGCACAGGTAACACTAGAGTCAACCAGATGGCAAAAGGCAAGCGCAAGAACACAAGCAACAGAAACCAAAGTTACCTGACATCATCAGAACCCAGTTCTCCCACCATAGCAAGCCCTGGATACCCATGCCCACCTGGATACCTGGATATCACACAGGAAAAACAGGACTCAGAATTAAAATCACTTCTCATGATGATGATGGAGGATTTTAAGAAGGACATAAGTAACTCCCTTAAAGAAATACAGGAGAACACAGGTAAACAGGTAGAAGCCCTTAAAGAGGAAACACAAAAATCCTTTAAAGAATTTCAAGAAAACACAACCAAACAGGTGAAGGAATTGAACAAAACCATCCAGATCTAAAACTGGAAATAGAAACAATAAAGAAGTCTCAAAGGGAGACTACTCTGGAGATAGAAAACGTAGGAAAGAGATCAGGAGTCATAGACGCAAGGATCACCAACAGAATACAAGAGATAGAAGAGAGAATCTCATGCACAGAAGATACCATGGAAAACCTCGACACAACAGTCAATGAAAATGCAAAATGCAAAAAGCTCCTAACACAGAACATCCAGGAAATCCAAGACGCAATGAGAAGACCAAACCTAAGGATAATAGGTATAGATGAGAGTGAAGATTCCCAATCTAAAGGGCCAGTAAATATCTTCAACAAAATTATAGAGGAAAATTTCCCCAACCTAAAGAACGTGATACCCATAAACATACAAGAAGCCTACAGAACACCAAACAGACTAGACCAGAAAAGAAATTCCTCCCGTCACATAATAATCAAAACACCAAATGCACAAAACAAAGAAAAAATACTAAAAGCAGTAAGGGAAAAAGGTCAAGTAACATATAAAGGCAGACCTATAAGAATTACACCAGACTTCTCACCAGAAACTATAAAAGCCAGAAGATCCTGGCCTGATATCATACAGACCTTAAGGGAACACAAATGCCAGCCCAGACTGCTATACTCAGCAAAACTCTCAATCACTGTAGATGGAGAAACCAAGATATTCCATGACAAAACCAAATTTGCACAATATCTTCCCACAAACCCAGCACTTCAAAGGATAAATGATGGAAAACGTCAACACAAAGAAGGAAACTACAACCTAGGAAAAGCAAGGAAGTAATCTTCCAACGACCCCCCCCCCCCAAAAAAAAGATAGCTACACAAACATAATTCCACCTCTAATAACAAAAATAACAGGAAGCAACAATCATTTGTCCTTAATATCCCTTAACATCAATGGACTCAATTCTCCAATAAAAAGACATAGACTATCAGACTGGATACATAAACAGGACCCAGAATTTTGTTGCATACAAGAAACGCACCTCAGTGACAAAGACAGACATTACCTCAGAGTAAAAGGCTGGAAAACAATTTTCCAAGCAAATGGTCCCAAGAAACAAGCTGGAGTAGCCATTCTAATATCAAATAAAATCGACTTTCAACCAAAAGTAATCAAAAAAGATAAGGAAGGACACTTCATACTCATTAAAGGAAAAATCTACCAAGATGAACTCTCAATTCTGAACATCTATGCTCCAAATGCAAGGGCACCCACATACATAAAAGAAACTTTACTAAAGCTCAAAGCACACATTGCACCCCACACAATAATAGTGGGGGATTTTAACACCCCGCTCTCTCCAATGGACAGATCGTGGAAACAGAAACTAAACAAAGACACATTGAAATTAACAGAAGTTATGGACCAAATGGATTTAACAGATATCTATAGAACATTTCATCCTAAAGCAAAATATACCTTTTTCTCAGAAGCTCATGGTACCTTCTCCAAAATAGACCATATAATTGGTCACAAAACAGTCCTCAACAGATTCAAAAAGATTGAAATAATCCCTTGCATCCTATCAGATCACCACGGACTAAGGCTGGTCTTTAATAATGACAGAACCAAGGGAAAACCCACATGCATGTGGAAACTGAACAATGCTCTACTCAATGATGACTTTGTCAAGGAAGAAATAAAGAAAGAAATTAAAGACTTTCTAGAATTTAATGAAAATGAGGAAACATCATACCAGAACTTGTGGGACTCCATGAAAGCAGTGCTAAGAGGAAAACTCATAGCTTTAAGTGCCTACAAAAAGAAATTGGAGAGAGCACACATTAACAACTTGACAGCACACCTGAAAGCTCTAGAACAAAAAGAAGTAAATACACCCAAGAGGAGTAGGCGTCAGGAAATAATCAAACTCAGGGCTGAAATCAACTGAGTAGAAACAGAAAGAACTATACAAAATATCAAGAAAACCAGGAGTTGGTTCTTTGAGAAAATCAACAAGATAGATAAACCCTTAGCCAGATTAACCAGAGGGCACAGAGACAGTATCCAAATTAATAAAATCAGATCTGAAAAGGGAGACATAACAACAGAAACTGAGGAAATTCAAAAAATCATCAGATCCTACTACAAAGGCCTATACTCAACAAAACTGGAAAATCTGGATGAAATGGACAATTTTCTAGACAGATACCAGGTACCAAAGTTAAATGAGGAGCAAATAAACCATCTAAACAATCCCATAACCCCTAAAGAAATAGCAGCAGTCATTAAAAGTCTCCCCACCAAAAAAAGCCCAGGACCAGATGGTTTTAGTGGAGAATTCTATCAGACATTCAAGGAAGACCTAATACCAATTCTCTTCAAACTATTCCACAAAATAGAAACAGAAAGAACACGACCCAATTCATTCTATGTAGCTACAATCACACTCATAACTAAACCTCACAAAGACCCAACAAAGAAAGAGAATTTCAGACCAATCTCTCTTATGAATATTGATGCAAAAATACTCAATAAAATTCTAGCAAACCGAATCCAAGAACACATCAAAACAATCATCCATCATGATCAAGTGGGCTTTATCCCAGGAATGCAGGGATGGTTCAATATTTGGAAATCCATCAATGTAATCCACTATATAAACAAACTCAAAGAAAAAAACCACATGATCATCTCACTAGATGCTAAGAAAGCATTTGACAAAATTCAACATCCCTTCATGGTAAAAGTCTTGGAAAGATCAGGAATTCAAGGCCCATACCTAAACATAGTAAAAGCAATATACAGCAAACCAATAGCCAACATCAAACTAAATGGAGAGAAACTTGAAGCAATCTCACTAAGATCAGGGACTAGACAAGGCTGCCCACCCTCTCCCTACCTATTCAATATAGTACTGGAAGTCCTAGCCAGAGCAATTAGACAACAAAAAGAAGTCAAAGGAATACAAATAGGAAAGGAAGAAGTCAAAATATCACTATTTGCAGATGATATGATAGTGACCCCAAAAACTCCACCAGAGAACTCCCAAACCTGATAAACAACTTCAGCAAGGTGGCAGGTTATAAAATCAACTCAACAAATCAGTAGCCTTCCTCTACATGAAAGATAAACAGGCTGAAAAAGAACTTAGGGAAATGACACCTTTCACAATAGTCACAAATAATATAAAATACCTCAGGGTGAATCTAACCAAGCAAGTGAAAGATCTGTATGACAAGAACTTCAAGTCTCTGAAGAAAGAAATTGAAGAAGATCTCAGGAAATGGAAAGATCTCCCATGCTCGTGGATCGGCAGGATTAATATAGTAAAAATGGCCATCTTGCCAAAAGCAATCTACAGATTCAATGCAATCCCCATTAAAATACCAACTCAATTCTTTACTGAACTAGAAAGAGAAATTCTCAAATTTATTTGGAACAACAAAAAACCCAGGATAGCGAAAACCATTCTCAACAATAAAAGAACTTCTGGAGGAATCGCCATCCCTGACCTCAAGCTGTACTACAGAGCAATAGTGATAAAAACGGCCTGGTATTGGTACAGAGACAGGCAGGAAGATCAGTGGAATAGAGTTGAAGACCCAGAAATGAACCCACACAACTATGGTCATTTAATCTTTGACAAAGGAGCTAAAACCATCCAGTGGAACAAGGACAGCATTTTCAACAAATGGTGCTGGTTCAACTGGAGGACAACATGCAGAAGAATGCAAATCAATCCATTCTTATCTCCGTGTAAGAAGCTCAAGTCCAAGTGGATAAAGGACCTTCACATAAAACCAGACACACTGAAACTAATAGAAGAGAAGGTGGGGAAGACCCTCAAATATCTAGGCACAGGGGAAAAGTTCCTGAACAGAACACCAATGGCCTATGCTCTAAGAACAAGAATTGACAAATGGGACTTCATAAAATTGCAAAGTTTCTGTAAGGCAAAGGACACTGTCAATAGGACAAAATGGCAACCAACAGATTGGGAAAAGATCTTTACCAATCTCACATCCGATAGAGGACTAATATCCAATATATACAAAGAACTCAAGAAATTAGACTCTAGACAACCAAATAACCCTATTAAAAAATGGGGTACGGAGCTAAAGAAATAATTCTCAACTGAGGAAATGTGAATGGCCGAGAAGCACCTAAAGAAATGTTCAGCATCCTTGGTCATCAGGGAAATGCAAATCAAAATAACCCTGAGATTCCACCTCACACCAGTCAGAATGGCTAAAATCAAAAACTCAGGTGATAGCAGATGCTGGCGAGGATGTGGAGAAAGAGGAACACTCCTCCATTGTTGGTGGAATTGCAAGACGGTGCAACCACTATGGAAAACAGTCTGGCGGTTCCTCAGAAAATTGGACATATCACTACCTGAGGACCCAGCTATACCACTCCTGGGCATATACCCAGAAGATGCTCTAACACATAACAAGGACATATGCTCCACTATGTTCATAGCAGCTTTATTTATAATAGCCAGAAACTGGAAAGAATCCAGATGCCCTTTAACAGAGGAATGGATACAAAAAATGTGGTATATTTATACGATGGAATATTACTCAGCTATTAAAAACAATGAATTGATAAATTCTTATATAAATAGATGGAACTAGAAAATATCATCCTGAATGAAGTAACCCAATTACAAAAGAACATACATGGTATTCACTCACTGATTATTGGATTTTAGCCCAGAAGCCTGAAATACCCAAGATTCAACTCACAGACCACATAAAGCTCATGAAGAATGATGACCAAGTAGGGGGGGGCTTCAGTCCTTCTTAGAAGGAGTAACAAAATACTCAAGGGTGCAAATATGGAGACACAGTGCAGGACAGAAACTGAAGGAGGGACTGTCTACAGACCATTCCACCTGGAAATCCATCCTATGTGCAGTCACCAAAGGTAGATGTTGATGTGGATGTCAGGATGTACATGCTGACAGGAGCCAGATATAGCTGTCTCCCTAGAAGTCTGTAAGAGTCTGACATACTCAGAGGCAGATGCTCACAGCTAACCATTCAACTGATCATGGGGTTCCCAATGGAGAAGACAGAGTGAAGGCTGAAGGAGTTGAGAGGATTCGAGACACCATGAGGAAAGCAACAATACCAACCAACCAGAGCCCCAGGGTCTAAACCACCAGCCTGGGAGCACTTAGGGAGGGACCCATGGCTCCAGCTATATATGCAAGGGAGCTATATATAAGTGGGAGAAGAGATCCTTGATCCCATGAAGGCTGGACGTCGTGGGGGGGGATATTCGAGGGTGGGAGGTGAGGTACGGGGGAGTGTGGGTGGGGGTACACCAACGTGGAGGTAGGAGGAGGGGGGGAGGGATAGTGAGTTCCTGGGAGGGAAGGGGGGAAATGGGGTAAGGAGAGAACATCTGAAATGTAAATAAAATTTCCAATTAAAAAAAGAAAATGTCAGACAGAGTTCCATCAGAAAAGGTGCCTTAATTCACTCAGAAAGAGCAGCAGGAATTAAAAAAAAAAAAATCATTCTTTAAGCCATGACCCACAGAATGGGTGTAGTGATATCAGGCATGCGAACCATGCTAATTTCATTGTTTGCCACCATTTGAGCTCTTGGGTGTCCAGGTGTACTGACAGTCAGCACTAATGTTCTGAAAGGTGTCTTTCTCAGAGCACGAGGTCCTAACCATGGGCTTGAAACAGTCACTGAACCCTAAATGGTTGTTAGCATTCGGGCTTTGTTGTTCCATTTATAGGGCACAGGCAGGTAGATTTTGTTTCCTCTCTGACTGTTGCAAGATGTTAGAATGGTAAAGAATCGTGGCTTTGATGTAAAAGTCAGGAGTCCCAGTAGCCTCTAACACGAGAGCCTGCCTGTGTTCCACAGCTTTGGGGCCTTGCATTGCCTTTTCTCCAGCTATGAAAGTCTTAGACGGCATTCTCTTCCTACAGGAGGGCCCTTTGTCAACACTGAAAGCCTGTTGTGTGAGTGTTGCTCATTCTTCTCATGTAGATCTGGATAACTTAACACAGCCTCTACCCCAGCACTAGCTGCTTATACTGGTTGCTTCTTATGGCCATGACAAAACACCCAAAAGAAATAACTCTAGGAAGATACTATCTGACCACAGCTTCAGAGGGTTCAGTTCGTGGTCATGTGGCCTTATAGGCTTGGCAGAACATGCCAGTGGGAGTCCACAATGGAGGAGAACTGCTCACTTCAGGCTAGTAGCGACAAGACGAAACAACTGGGATACTGTACCACAGGATATGCATATGCATAAGACAACCACGTGTGGGAGTCTGCTCTGACATCTACTGGGTGAGCTCCAGGGATTGAACTTGGGTCATCAGGCTTGGCAACAAGCTCCTATACCCACTAAACCATCTTGCTAGCCATCTCTGCCTTATTTAATTGAAGAAAATTGGGTCCTTACTCTGTATGAAGCTTTGGCTTAAAGGAATGTAGTGTGGTTGCTTTGATCTTCTATCAAGACTGTTCGAACATCCCTATCCTGTGAGTGCTCACTGGCATATGACTTTACATTTGCATTCACAGCTTGGCTGTTTCTTTCCAGAGGTCAACCTTTAGTCTGTTCTTGGCTTTTGACATGCCTCTCTCACTAAGCCTAATCATATCTAGCTGTTGACCTAAACTCAGTCACATGAGACTCAATAGTTGAGCACAGAGAGATGTAGGGCTCAATTGTAGGGCTGATAATTGGCCTCATCTCAATGTTTGCAGAACAGGGGTGCTGGAGAAGGTGAGTTGAGGTAGTCTGAACACACATTTTTCAGTTGCATTTATCACCCTTTGTGGGGTAACTGTGTCCCTCTCCTAAACAGTTGCAGGAGTAACATGAGATGTTTCAGATCATCAAAGCATGACAATACTGAGTAATTTAAAATATAGTGAGACCTGCCAACATGTGACGCAGAGCTGTGAGCACTTATTGTTGGAAAAACAGCACAAATTTGCTCAATTACAGGGTGGCCATTAGGCTCCAATGTGCAAGGCTCACATTAAAATACAGTAAAGTCAAACATAGTCACAGAACAGATGAATTGACAGGCTGTAACTCAGACAACCCAGAGGGTGCTTGGAGCAAGCTGTGGTAAACAATAAAGAAGCCAAAGAATCGATGCCCTCTTCTGGTGTGTCTGAAAACAGCTACAGTGTACTCATATACAATAAATAAATAAAAACATCTTTTAAAAAAGAAGCCAAAGAACTGTGGGTATTTTGAGGTGGATCTGGCAGATGGAATGTCGGGTATCAATGGGAAGAGAGTCCAGGGTAATGTTAGGATTTTATTCCTAGTGTTGGGCCATGTGGTAGTGGAAATCAGTGGAAAATGTTGGGACTGCAGCAGGAGCAAGTGAGAGGGCTGAGGGTGTGAGCCAGCACTTCGTGTGAGCTATTCTGTGGTCTGGAAGAGAGGCCTGCGTGTGATCGCAGCATGAGAGTCCCCAGGCTGGATGATCTGCAGAGGGGTTGGTAACTCAGGAAAGAGGCTCCGTCTGGGACCTCGTGAACCAGTCAGAGTGGTGGGCAGAGAGCCACAAGCACTCATGGATGCTTGTCCAGCCAGAGGAAGGTAAGAGGGCATCTCTGGCCACCTTGCAACATGTGACTGGGTGAGTGGTGAGGAGGAAAGGCTGACTAGAGTCAGGTATTGGGAGGCTGGGGGGAGCCCTATGGTGCGTATTACACCCTATTCTACCTACTGATGACAAACAGTAACTGTACAGAACATAGGAACCAACTCGAGGGTTTTGGAAAGTGTGTAACAGATCATAGAAGGGACAGAACCTGGGACCCCATGGGACAGTATCCCACTGTTCTGTTTTTTAATTGGGGATTTTTTGTTTTTTAATATTTCTTTTCTTCTTAATGCTAGGGACAATTTCCAGTGGCTGACCATATGACCATGTGATTCAGATGGCTAAACTCCAATAGTAGCTTCTGGGTCTTTCTGGTCAGGGGAACCCTATGTACTGGAGTGTGTTGAGTAAGGACAGAGACCCTAGGAGGGAAAGTCAGAGAAGGGAAATTTGTAATTCTGCACATGGACCCCAAGCCATGTGTGTGCAGGGCAGATGCAAGCCAGGAAGCAAACACGGAGGTGCCCTGCGATTAACCAGGACCATGAACCAATGATATACAGGCATCAGTATTCTCTAAGGGATTCAAACAGAAGCCCAGGTTGTGGTGTAGCACTGTCGGGGCCCAGGACACAGCACACATTTGCATGACACCTTTACAGAGAACCAAAGAAGTGCCCTCAAGGGAAGATGCCCCATGATGCCAAAGAGACCCATAGAAACAACAGAGCAGGAAATCCAACTGGAGAAGGAAAAGCCACAGAGAACTAGAGCACATTAGAAATAACAAGTCATTGTGTAAACAGCAGGAAAGAGAACGTGCTACCAGAGCACATGAACTTGAAGTCCAGTATGAAGGAGCAAATCTGAAGAACACAGAAAAATGATGCAAAAACATTTAGACTTTTAGGAATCTCTGGCACATTGTAAAAAAAAAATCCAACATATGTATGGTAAGACCCTCCCACAGGACCAGCCAGGTAGCTCAATGGGCAAAGGCTTTTCCTACCAAGCCTGATGATTTGAGTTTGGTCAGACCAGGGGCCTATATTGTCTTAGTGTTATGTTGCTGTGAAGAGATAACCATGACCAAGGGAACTCTGATAAGGGAAAGCATTTAGTTGGGGCTGGCTTGCACTGTCATCATGGTGGGAAGCATGGCAGCATGCAGGAGAATTCTACATCCACAGGCAACAGGAAGAAGAATGAGTCCCTGGGCCCAGCTGTGGCATTTGAAACCCCAAAGCCCACCTCCAGTGTTGGATTTCCTCCAACAAGGCCACACCTCTGAATTCCTATCAAGTATTACCACTCTCTAATGACCATGCATTCAAATACATGACCTTAGGGGGGTCATTCTTATTCAAACCACCATACACGGTGGAAGGAGTTCTGACATGCTGTCTTCTGATCTCCACACATGCACTGTGGCCCACATGGGCCCACACATACAAGTAAATACGTGTAAAAAATATAAAAGGATCTCAAACAGAGTGGAGAGAAATATTGAGCCAGGGACAATATTTGACGGTCAGATGCTTGGTGAAATCAAGGCAAACATTTATGGATTTGAAGTGATAACAGAACTCTAAGCCCAGCAAATGAAAAGATCCTGTGCCTATATATACATCATCATTAAACTACATAAAAATAAAATAAAATAAATAAAAAATAAAAAAAACAAAAAAAAAAAAACAAAAAAGAAAGAAAATTAAACTACATAAAAGCGACAGTAACTTTTAAAGTTTCCATAGAAGCTGGGCACAGTGACACACACCTTTCCAGCCTTCAACAGGACCAGCAATTCAATCAAGGTCATCCATAGTGAGTTTGGAGCTCTTGTGGGCTGTGTGAGACACTGCCTCTAAAGCCAAAAATAAAATAAATCCCACCATAGAAAGATGTAAATGGCATATATGGAAAAGCAATTGGATTAGTCACATACTTCTCATCAGTAACCATGTAAGGCAGTAGGACATTCACTTTAAACAAGAAACTCGCATTGTGGATCCAGAATTTCTGTACCCAGCGAAAACACTCTTTCAGAGAAGCGCATTAAAACATTTTCTTTCTATTTTTCTTTTAAAGACTTATTTATGTATATGAGTACACTGTAGCCATTTTTAGACACATCAGAAGAGGGCATCTGAGAGTTGTGAGCCACCATGTAGTTGCTAGGAATTGAACTCAGGACCTCTGGAAGAAGAGTCAGTGCTCTTAACCACTGAGCCATCTCTCCAGCCCCAAAACATTTTCTTTTTTCATTATTTTTTTCTTTTCCCAAAACATTTTCATGTAAAAGAATGTTACATCTCAAGAACCATAAAGAAATTCCTTCATGCTAAAGGATTATAGCAAATAGAAACTGGATTTTATTTAGCTCTTTAAAGCACATATAGCTGTTTAGACTCAAAACTATAGTAGGATCACTCAACACAAAGGACATCTAGGGAAGAGCCAAGAAATATACATTGCTAAAAGTTCCTACAATTTATGAACGCTACATGGACATAAAAGTTTAAGTATATTCTAATTGCAATAACAACTACCACAATCAACAAAAACCAAAGAGATACAATGGCATACCAATGGACAAGAAGGAATGTTAAACACATGTGGTAGTTTGAATAAGAATGCCCCTCTAGGCTCATGTATTTGAACCCTTGGTCCCCAGTATGGCCTTGCCAGAGGATGTATGTCTCTCAGAGTTGAAAGGTTCGTACCCTCATAGACTCATGCCACTTCCAGTTGCTCTCTCTGGCTCGTGCCTGCTGTTTGAAGAAGTGAGTGCTCAGCTTCCTGCTCCAGCCCTCATCCTGCCTCTTTGCCATCATGGACTCATCCTATGGAACTGCAAGCCAAAATCTTTTCTCCTTATGTCACCGTGGTCATGGTATTTTATCACAGCAACAAACAGAGAAGTAACTATACAGTGTTTAAATAATACAATGGAACAAACTTGGGAATGATGTAAATGTCTTGACTCTGATTATTTCGCCTGTAAGTATACATGTTACTCCTAAGTGTACTGGTTACATTGTTATCCCTGTGGCTTCCCCCACTACAGAAACAAGGAAGGACTCGTTTTGAACATGGTTTTAAGGCATGCAGTCTCTCCTGGCAAGGAAGGCACAGAAGAGCAGTTGTCATCATGGGAGAGGTTCACACAGACGGGATGCTGGCATTTGGCTCTCTGCTTTAGAGAGGAAGGAAGGTATCCATTGGTTCCTCAGGTAGGGGAAGAGTGAAGAGGTTCAGTAGAGAACGGGTGCTTTGCCCCCTTTAGAGGCTGCAGTCAGGAATCCACTAGCCCAGTGGATATGGCCAGTCATTCTTCTTTGGCATGTATTTGACAGAGACTGGATGGAATCAGGTCTCAGTTCTTCCATTCAGGGATGGATTGGATTGTGGGGAGGGGGCAGAGAGACTGTAGAAATATAAAAATAAAGATAATACGGTTGCAGATTCCAAGGAATTCTGATAAACACTGATAAAATCAGGCTGGAGAGATGGCTCAGAGGTTAAGAACAGTGACTGTTATTCTAGAGATCCTGAGTTCAATTCCCAGCAACCACATGGTGGCTCACAACCATCTGGAATGGGATCCAGTGCTCTCTTCTGGTGTGTATAAAGACAGCTACGGTGTTCTCATATAAAGTAAAATAAATAAATCTAAAAAAAAAACTACTGATAAAATCAATATTCCATTTAGAAAGCTGAGCAAGGTAAATATTGAAACTTGAGGGTGGATTTGGTCTAAACACGTTATATGCATGTATGGATGTTAAATAGTTAAAAATACTATTGAAACTGTCTTCTCACCTAATCTGATCTCTCAAGAGGATTAGCCAATGCCCTACATTTTAGCTTTCTATTTTCCTTGATGTCTTAAAAATAGCTTTATCATATACACATATTTCCCTAAACATTTCATGTTTTTGAGAATTATGAGAGTATATTGTTTGTTCTTTTACAAATCACCTGTACTCACATTTCCAGTATTTGCCCCTGTTGTATTTATGCACAGCTCATGACTTTTTTACTTCCCTATAATCATCCATTGTGAACATTTAACTATCCTATCTCCAGAAAGCAGGCCTTTTGACTCTACATTGCTTCCTGCTATGAAAAATGACTGACATGAGTGAGTTCCTGAGCCATCAGATGAAACACCTCTTGGGAGATGTTTTCGCAAACCGTGGGTTATGACCGTCATGAAAGTCAGGTTACTGAGTAGTGGCAACAGCATCCTGATAGAAACAAAGGCAGTTTAGGAGCATAAGAAGGCTCCAGAGTTCAACCAAACCTTCATCTATCTATCCACGAAGCTTGTCCATCCCAGGTCTGTGTGTGCTTGGTAGGAGGCCACCTATGGGATGCTGTAGGCATGAGGGAATGAGTACTGGCTTACCTGGAGACCTCACAGATGTTACCATGGCAAAACTAGAATCTAGAATGCCAGACACTGTGACTGTGGTTGTTGACTCCAACAGATGCTCGCCAAGAAGATGGATGTGTGATCTGAGCATCTGGGCACTGTCTCAAACTGAGACAGGTTCCTGAGAGTGAAGAAAAACCATGGGCTCAAAATAGAAGTCAAAAGAGAGGAGCTTGCAGGCTCAAAAGAAACAGCAGTACACTCTACCCTGGGAAAGCTGCCCGATGAAGCATCGGGGTAAGGAATCAAAGCAGCTATGTGAATCTACAGTGAGGGTGTAAAAGATGTGAAACCAGAAAACGTCAGCATGTGTCACACATAGTAAGAGCAAGGGCTATTTTGTTGAACCAGTTTCACATGTTTACAGGAGCACGCTGAGCTCCTGTACTGAGTGAGGTACAGGCTGTTTCTTACCCTGCACTCAGGTACAGGCTGTTTCTAATTGTGTTCAGAAGCCACTGCTTTGAGGATGCAGCAGAGCACATTGTTTTTTCCGGGTGAATCTGTATTGGTGATCTTTCCGAGTTCCTGCCCTCACTGGTATACACAGCAAGAGACCCTTGACTGTTGGGTCTCAATGGTGTCCTCCAGGTGGTGCTCATTTTAAAACGCAGGTTTTCTCTTTCTTATTAACGTAAGGATGCCAGTTGTTCACCTTTGACTGGTTATCTAGATGACAAATACGTAGTCCCAGTTTGTGCCTTGTTTTCCCCATCTATGATGTCTTCTGATGGATAGAAATTCTTGGCTTTAATGTCATTGGAATTCACTTTTTTCTTTATGGGTTTACCTAGTTTTAAGAAAAAGGTGTTAAATGTTTTTGTTGTTTATTTTACAAGGCACGCGGCATTCTTATCTTATTGTGCATGAGATGCAAGAAGTTAAATTCTCTCTCTCTCTCTCTCTCTCTCTCTCTCTCTCTCTGAAACTCAGGACAGTTTAAATGAATCATCTGTTCATTTCTCACTGCTTGAATGTCAACTGTTTTATGGAGCTTACTGTGTGTGTGTGTGTGTGTGTGTGTGTGTGTTGTGTGTGGCCTGGTGCATGCTAGGCAAATGCTTTACCACTGAGCTATATCCCTAGCATCTCATGCTTCCTTTTTTCTAGTTTTTTTTTTTTTTTTTCTGGTTGTTCTCTGTGGAGTAGAAAAGAAGGTATATCTTCTTTTTTTATTTTAGAATTACATGTATGTGTGCACATATGCACTCAAGCATACCATTATATGTGCGGAAGTCCGAGACCAGCTTTTAGGATTTACTTTTCTCCCACCATGTGGGTCCTGAAGTTTGAATCTAATTGTCAGGCTTGGTGGCCTGCTGAACCATCTTGAAGCCCAGAAGGCATATTGATTATCAGTGTACAAAGTCCTTATATCTACCCTAGTCATACTGTTTTACCAGCTATATTACTTAGGTCGTCATCCTTATTTTTGCCTACCTCCTTGATTTGTACTAAGAATGTCAACTTGAAAATACAATCCATTGTTAATTTGATGTCTTTTACCTATAATTTTGTGTTTTGTAACAGTGATCGATGGTTTATTTGGAGCACAGTTCCTCACAATTTCTGTTGTCAAGGCTTTGAGAATTATAACATTTTTTTTTGTCATGTGTAATGTTTTTATAAGGTGAAACTCTCTTTTGATATCATAATCTTGACATTAACTGTCTTAGTTTAATTTATCCTTCTATTTGGTCTAGACCTTCGGAGTCACTATGTTTTAGGTGTTTGTTATATACAACATATAATGAGTCTACTTTGTGAGCCAAATTGAAACTCCCCTTTTTAAAGTGTGACGATTTGGCCCATCACATATATTGATACAGTTAGTATATTTAAGTACAACTCAATCATGTTATTTCATGTCGTAATTATTTAACTTTGTGTTTTGCTGTATTTCTCCACATAGTTTCCATTATGGTTGAGATTTTAATTTCTGATATAAGAAAGACTTCTGTTTGGGAGAGCTAAAGATGTCTCGGTGGTTAAGAACACTGACTACTCTTCCATGGGACCTGGATTTGCCAGCATCTGAGCCTCCCAACTGTATGTCCCAGGGGGTCTGTCAACTTCTTTTGGCCGTCTTAGGTACCAGGCACATACAGATATGCAGGCAAAACACCCATACACATAAGATTAAGTTGTATTTGACTTCGGTTTCTGTTCTAGTGGATTGCTTTAGTGCCTTTTTACTGTCTCTGCGCATCATTTTCCCACTTAATATTTTTATTCCTTTGTTGGGTGAGACCCTCCCTCCTTCCTTCCCTTTCTCTGTTCTGAGCAAATCTTATTATGTCACCCTGGCTGGTCTCAAACTCATCTACTTCCTGTCTCCTTATCCCCAGTGTTAGGGGAACAGGTATATATAGCCATGTCTTGCTTTCGCTTGCTGGTTTCTAATATTTCACTAATTCTACCTATTACCTATATTATAATAAATGAACTTATTCTACCTTCTTCCTGCACCTGTATTTATGCACTCTGAGGACTGCTACCTAGTCAAAACATGCAATGGAAGCATGACTCAGGGCCCTCCCCACACTCTCCTTAGGTATGCATTTGAATACACTAAGTGCTTCCAGTGCAGCCTTCTGCTTTGAGTTAAGGTAAAGTTCATCCTCAGAGATGCCCCTCAGGGCCTCGTGAGGATGGCATGCCTTGAGCCCTTGTGTGCTGCCTGTCTTATTTCAGTTGTTAGCTTTTTGGAGATTCTTTCTATTTTTGTTTTAACATTTATTTATTTTATGTGTATAGGTGTTTTGCCAGCATGTATGTGTGTGCACCATGAGTGTCTCCAGTGTCCAGAGGAAGTCAGAAGAGGGCATCCAGTGCCCTAGAACTGGAGTTATGGATGTTGTGTGAGCCACGATGTGGGTTCTGGGAATCGATGCCAGGTTCTCCACAAGAGCAATAAGGGCTCTGAACCACGGAGCCATCTTCCCAGCACCCATAGCTTATATCTTGGAGGAACATAGCAGGCACCTTCTTGCCTCCTCTTTCCTTCATTTTCTGGTCCAGTATTTCTCTACATTCCGTGAAGAGTCATTTCCGAGTGCTGTCTTTACTACCTTATTCTCAGACTTTTGCCTATTCTCAGACAGCAGTCTGAGTCTTTCACCCTTGTAAGCCCTTGGCTCCTTTGACCTTTGGCCTAGACACACCGGGGGATTATTTTCCCCTGTTTCTAATTATGTTAATTAGATTAAAACTTGACTTTTTATCTAATCAGTCTAAAAGCTCTAACTAGGCTATGTTTATTTTTACTTGGGCAGTCAAACTTTGTTTACCTTGAAGAGCATTCTCTGTGTCATCGGTTTAGCCTGGAAGAAACTGCAAGCAGTCCTTTTTAATGTCAATACACATGCCAGACCTTAATTTTTGTTTCCCATTTCAACATTTTTTAAAACTTTTATATGATTTATTTTATATTTAATTGTAGTATAGTGTTCACAGGAGCCAAAACAGATGTCAGCTCCCCTGAACCTGCAGTTACAGGCAGATGCTGGTACCCAAACTCTGGTCTGGTGGAAGAGAGGTACATACTTTTAACTCCTGAGCCATCTCTTCAGCCCCTGTTTCGGCATTTTCTTATTATCTGTTCATTTCTTGTTTATGCTCTTGGCTGTTTTCCTTCTTTTAACTCTGCTTACAAAATTTTCATTTGACTCTGTTCTTTCTTTGCTAATCAATAATTAATTTGACTTTCATTTTTGATATGTTACCTGTTTCTATAATTTATGTCCTCATTTTAGTTGGATTATATTCACTTCTTCCTATTTGCAAGGTTTCTTCTGCCAAACCATGCCCAAAGCACCAGGACACACTGGATCTTGTTGAATGCTGTGTTAGAGCTCCCTCCTGTTTCCTGAGGTGGGGACTGTGTGCTGAGCTCTTTGGTATAAATGCTTTGGCTTTATTCTCTGTTGTTGTTGTTGTTGTTTCCCTCAGTAGGTTTGCATAGTTGCACATTTTAAACTGTCCTATAACACACACATCTGTCTTAACAACAACAAGAAGAACCACAACAAATTATTACAAATATTACAAATATTGCTTAAGACCAGAATTTCAGTGGTTTATAAGTTTGTTCATATTGCTGAGTGGATAGATCTTCAGGTGCCTCACCTGGCTCATTCATGAAGCCACATTTCATTTAGATGCTGGGTCAGCTGGTGACAGGGCTCTGCTGAATGGGTAGCTTGGTTCCTCTGACCGGGCATCCATTTGTGCTAAGGATGGTATCCTAAGAAGGTATCAGTGGAAACCAGGAACCTGTGTAAGGCCTTGGATCTCTCAGAGTGTCTTCCACTGTGTCCTGGCAAAGGAAATCATACCATTAGCCCAGATTCTAAGGTAGAAGAAGTCAAGACCTCAGCCACACAATGAAGGATCATATGCAGATGAGAAGAAACCTTGTGAATAATTTAGTGCAGAAAATTCCTGATTCAATTTAAATTCCTGGTATGTATAAAATAGATTTGTCAGACATTACATGTTATTTTTTCGAGGATGCTAAGGAGTCGGGGCTCCTATATCTCTTTATGGCACACTTTGGTTTTTTTTTTCTGGAAAATTGAACCTGCTAGATCCAGCTTTAATTTTTTATTTCATCACTAACTCTCTAAAAGAGAATTCACTTGCCAATCTCAGTCCCCTCAGGCCCTGCACATGGCCCAGCTCTGTTCAGAGCTTCTAGGGATCAACAACAGTCATTCTTAGCAGTGCCGTCCTTGGGAAGGAACTTTCTTCTTTATTGGGTTTTATTTTGATTTGTTTTCGAAGCGAGTCTTTCCTAGTAGCCCAGGTTGGCCTTTAACTCATAGTCCTTCTGCTTCAACTTCCCTGGAATTGCAGATATGTTATACCATGCTGACTCAGTTTTAGGTATTTCTTTTTTTTTCTTTTTCTTTTATTATTTTTTTATTAGTAACTTTTTAAAAAAATGTTAATCAAAAGCTTTATAAGTTTGATAATGCTCAATAACAAGATGCCCATACAATCAGAAGTGTAACCCAACACCCAACCTAGATATACCAGCTACATTTGACTGGCGAAGACATGCAAATATTCACTTCCATATTCCCCTCTCCCGCCCCTCCTCTCTCTCTCTCTCTCTCTCTCTCTCTCTCTCTCTCTCTCTCTCTCATATCCTAGCTCCTCCTCTCCTCCTCTCCTCCTCTCCTTACTCCTCCTCTTCCTCTCCTTACTCCTCCTCTTCCTCTCCTTACTCCTCCCTCCTCCCACCTTAGCTCCTCCTACATATCTAGGTATTTTTTTTTTTATTTTATTCTTTTTTATTAGTAATTTTTTTAAAATGTTAATCAAAGGCTTTATAAGTTTGGTAATGCACAATAGCAAGATGCCCATACAATCAGAAGTGTAACCCAATACCCAACCTAGATATACCAACTACCTTTGACTGGCAGAGGCATGCGAACATCTGCCACTATGTTCCCCTCCCCCCTCTCTCCCTCTCTCCCTCTCTCCCTCTCTCTCATCTCCTAGTTCTTTCTCTCCTTCTCCTCCTCCTCTCCTTACTCCTCCCACCTTAGCTCCTCCTACATATCACCCTTCCTGTTAAGATAAAACATTTCTCTTAAAATACAATTAGAGTATAACTATACCAATTTGTTTCAGTAAGGTACAAGATAGACCTAATACCCAGTCCATCATTTTGTTGACTAACCAGAACCTCTGTCATCTCTCCTAACTAGAAGACTTAGTTCTGAACCTGGCTTTTTTCTTGGCTTTAGAATGAATGTCAGCTGAAAACCATCCTCTCAAGGCTTTTCTCTCAAAGTAAATTGCTGGGTTTGGCTATGAGTCTATAAGTCTTCAACCTCGTCAGAAATCCAGAATGACTGAATTAACTGAAATTATGGGAAGCACA
The DNA here is from genome assembly GCA_021653895.1 of Mastomys natalensis. NCBI lineage: Eukaryota > Metazoa > Chordata > Mammalia > Rodentia > Muridae > Mastomys > Mastomys natalensis. The sequence goes on from JAJTUV010000135.1 coordinate 857,009, forward strand.
AATCATAGTAGCCAACTTATAGAGACCGCTGAACACCTGGACAGTCCCTATACTACAAAACATTGGAGCATCCAATCTTCAGCCTTCTGGCCCAGGATCATCTGACAGACCTAGTGATGCAGAATTATTAAGGGCTGATTACTGTGTCTTGGCAGATATAATCAGTCGACTATTCTACAAGTGTGTCCTTTTCTGGACAGTAATTTGTCTGTAGATGAAAAGAGGCAATTCATATCTAGGTATTTCTTAAACCTTCTGTCTTAGTTACTTTTCTATTGCATTGATAAAACAATGCACAAAAGCAAGTGGCTTATAGTTCCCAAGGGCTAGAGTCTGTGCTGGCAGAGTGAAGGCATGGTGGCAGCCATCTGCGGCAGTGGCTCAGGGCTCACGTTCTGATTCACAAGGAGGAGACAGAGGAGTGCACACTGGAATGTGTGAGTCTTTTGAAACCTCCAAGCCCACCCCAGTGACACAAGGCCACACCTCCTCCAACAAGGCGACACCTCCTAATCCTTCCCAAACACTTCCACCAACTGGGGACTAAGTATTCAAATCTATGAGCCTATGGGGGCCATCTTCCTTCAAACCACCACACCTACACCTTGCTTTCTTTATATCCTCTTCCATGGTGACTTCCCAGTCTTCTAAAGGCTGGGGCTGGGAACTTGGTTGTATCTTTCCTGGAAGTTGCTATTTATTTTTCTGTGCTCAGGTTATCTGAGGTCTGCAGCCCCTTTGTCTTCAGTTTTTGCAGCACATACAGACTATTCCATTCATCCTTCAGTGTTTGCTGAACATTGTGTAGAGGTTCAGTTGTTGGTGGCCACTACTCACTTGGCCCTCTGGGCTGCCACCCTTTTGATCTAATCATCTTCATCTTCTTGCTTTCCAAGTTGGACTTCTAAGTAACTTTTTCATATTTTATCACAAACCCCTTTTGCAGCTGAAACTGCCATTTTTACTTCAGGCATGCTTTTCTTTTTGGAGGTTTCCAGCTTATCCAGGGATTCAGTTCTCGAACTTCTATTGAGTTTCTGAGGGAAATACTAACTCGGGGATCCTTGCCCATCTTATGAGTTTCCTTATGGCTCATGGGTCTCATTTTAACTCACTGACTTTTCTTTAGAATGTCTCCAATCTCCTTTACCCTCTCCATACCCGTGGTGGTTTGAATATGCTTGGCCCAGGGAGTGGCACTATTAGGAGGTGTGGCCTTGTTGGAGTAGGTGTGACCTTGTTGTAGGAAGTGTGTCACTGTGTGGTGGCAATGAGATCTACCTCCTAGCTGCCTGGGAGACAGTCTTCTCCTAGAGGTCTTCAGATGAAGATGTAGAACTCTCAGCTCCTCCTGCACCATGCCTGCCTGGATGCTGTCACACTTGCATCTTGATGATAATGGACTGAACCTCTGAACCTGTAAGCCAGTCCTAATTAAATGCTGTCCTTATAAGGGTTGCCTTGGTCATGGTGTCTCTTCACAGCAGTAAAACCCTAACTAAGATACTACCTTTTCCATAAACTAACTTTAATGCTTACAAAGGTTTGATGGTGGTCACTTATCAGGCCCAGGACTCACTCCCATGGGCTACTTTCCACAGCGATCATCTTCAATGTTACTGGGCTGTTGTTAGCCTGATCAGAAAGGAACATTAAAAAGAACAGAAGGAATTGACTACAAGTGCAGAAACATAAGAAGTAAGTTGTAGATGGACTGAGTATTATGTAACTATTACCTGTGAGATGCAGCAGACCAGAATAGGGGCTGGGTCAGAATTCTTGGTACCAGAATGTCCGCCTCTGAGGGCACAGCTGCCAGGATGATTAGATTGTGCACACTGTAGTCTGATCTGGAAACAACAGCGGGCTTTCTTTAATACATTTCATTCCTTGTCTCAGCAGATGAGGCTGATGACAAGCCCAAAAGCTTGTCATCTATTTATAGCTTGATTGTGGTGTGTGCCGTTCCAGCTCATGGTGCAGACAATTTTCAGGTCCTCTGAATCCTCTCTCCAGCTCCCCAGAGCCCAGTCTGTGGAGTTTAGCCATTTTGCTGAGTGATCCCTAAGCTGCCAGTCTCTGATGCAAAGACTTAAGTACCCATCCTCCGATTTCCCCACAAGGCTGACTCAGCTTGTCCCCTGCCCTTGACTCCCACTTTTTTCTCTTATAGGCATAATGTGCCATTTGATAGGTATATTCATAACCGAGGCCTGTCCATTTCCTACAGAACAGGATGGTTATTATTCTGCTAGGACAGAGAGAAAGTGAAATGGTTAGGCCAGCTCACAGTTGTATTCCCCAAGAAATAAGTACACATCTCTTATAGGACTGCTCCAAAAGTTGGAGTCATTGGCTCACCACATGGGGAAAGCAGACAAATGCCTTGGTTGGCTAGTTGGGTGAGGTTACATTTATTTGTTTATTTAGTGTGTGTGTGTACATAGCACTGCATACTTGTGGAGCTCAAAGGACAACTTTGGAGAGTCAGTTCTCTCCTTCCACCATCTGAGACCCAGGGATGAGATTTCAGTCATCAGGGTAGGCAGCATACACTTTACCCTCTGAGTCATCTTGCAGGCCTGACCTGGGATGGGGATGTTTAATAGAAATCTACTTTCCCCTACAGGTCTTTGGGATGATGCTGAGAGTTAGCAAAACACCCTTTCTGTTGCAGGGCCTGGGTGGCACATGCCTGGAGTTCAGAACTCTAGAAAAGTCAGGGTTTGAGGCCAGCTGGGGCTACATATAGCCTGTCTAAACAAACACTGTTTCTGTGGCCTAGGGGGAGAGAAAGAGAAGTAATCCTGAAAAATTTAAATGTCATAGAAAAGCTCTCCAAAAGGGTATAGTGGAGTGGCTGAAAATCAGAATCACAAAGTGCTTCATGTATGTGGCACTAGACTAATGTTACTTTTTGTTTGAGGGGGTCACTAGACAGGAGGACACATATAGGGTTCGTTGTCCACTTGCCCTAACTCTGCAGCAGTGGTCACCTTGTTAACTGGTGTCCCCTCCGTCTTTAAGTCTGAAAGATTTAGAGCAGGGGGTCAGTTGGGATATTTCTTTCAGGAAGCCAAATGGCTCCATTCCTGAGAAGGGCCAAATAAACACTTCACCTTCTGGAAGTTAAGACCACAGTTGCCAGTGGAAAAGACAGATGTGGCTTTTCAGTGAGTTCTTTGTAATGGTTTTATCAGCCTGCCCTGAACACAACCTGTCTCCGCATTACTTTGGTGGCTTCATAAGGCAGCAGGCAGAATGTCCCTTAGCCCCATCTTTGAGTTCCCAGTTGCCTGCTATAGTTTTCTTCTGCTGAGTTCATAACAGTTTAGGAATATTTTACCTGTCCTTTTCTTTGTCCTCTCAACATCCCAAGAGAAACACAGAATAAGTGAAGGATGAGAATGATCTGGGTCCAGACTGCACATCTCTGTTTAAAAATAAAAATCTCTCATTTCCCCAAACCATTAATAAGCCATTTTAGCACTTCTCAGCCCCTGCTCTGAAAAGAAGTACATGCCTATTGGGAGACTTTGAGAAATACCAAAGGGAAGGAGGGGAGTAAGAAGGGGAGGGAAGTAAGCTATGGTGAGGTCATCCCCTGGCTCTCCGTTACTGTTCCCACTGAACACTGTTAAATGCAAAGTCGCAGTGAAACATTTGCAAAGACACTTTGCTAAAAGAGCATTTCCTGGTGTGACTTGAGCACGTGGCACTGTTGCAAAGATTAGGATTGAAAACCTTACCATGTGATAAACAACTTTAGCAAAGTGGCTGGGTATAAAATTAACTCAAACAAATCAGTAGCATTCCTCTACACAAAGGATAAACTGGCTGAGAAAGAAATCATGGAAACAACACCCTTCACAATAGTCACAAATAATATAAAATACCTTGGTGTGAATCTAACCAAGCAAGTAAAAGACCTGTATGACATGAACTTCAAGCCCCTGAAGAAAGAAATCGAAGGAGATCTCAGAAGATGGAAAGATCTCCCATGCTCATGGATTGGAAGGATTAATATAGTAAAAATGGCTATCTTGCCGAAAGCAATCTACAGATTTAATGCAATCCTCATCAAAATTCCCACTCAGTTCTTTACAGAGATAGAAAGAGCAATCTTAAAATTCATTTGGAATAACAAAAAACTCAGGATAGCAAAAACTACTCTCAACAATAAAAGAACTTCTGGGGGAATCACCATCCCTGATTTCAAGCTGTACTACAAAGCAATAGTGATAAAAACAGCATGGTATTGGTACAGAGACAGACAGGAAGATCAATGGAATAGAATAGAAGACCCAGAAATGAACCCCCATACCTATGGTCACTTGATCTTCGACAAAGGAGCTCAAACCATCCAGTGGAAAAAAGACAGCATTTTCAACAAATGGTGCTGGTCCAACTGGAGGTCAACATGTAGAAGAATGCAAATTGATCCATACTTATCTCCTTGTACAAAGTTCAAGTCCAAGTGGATCAAGGACCTCCACATAAAACCAGCTACACTGAAACTAATAGAAGAGAAAATAGGGAAAAGCCTTGATCACATGGGCACAAGGGAAAAGTTCCTGAACAGAACACCAATGGCTTATGCTCTAAGATCAAGAATTGACAAATGGGATCTCATAAAACTGCAAAGCTTCTGTAAAGCAAAGGACACTGTCAATAGGACAAAGCGGGAACCAACAGATTGGGAAAAGATCTTCACCAACCTTACATCTGATAGAGGGCTAATATCCAAGGTATACAAAGAACTGAAGAAACTAGATTCCAGACAATCAAATAACCCTATTAAAAAATGGGGTTCAGAGCTGAACAAAGAACTCTCAACTGAGGAAACTCGAATGGTTGAGAAGCATCTAAAGAAGTGTTCAGCATCCCTAGTCATCAGGGAAATGCAAATGAAAACAACACTGAGATTCCACCTCACACCAGTCAGATTGGCTAAGATCCAAAACACAGGTGACAGCAGATGTTGGTGAGGATGTGGAGAAAGAGGAACACTCCTCCATTGTTGGTGGGATTGTAAGTTGGTACAACCACTATGGAAAGCAGTCTGGAGGTACCTCAGAAAATTGAACATAGTGTTACCTGAGGACCCAGCTATACCACTCCTGGGCATATACCCAGAAGATATTTCAACATACAACAGGGCCACATGCTCCACTATGTTCATAGCAGCCTTATTTATAATAGCCAGGAGCTGGAAACCCAGATGTCCTTCAACAGAAGAATGGATACAGAAAATGTGGTACATTTACACAATGGAGTACTACTCAGCTATTAAAAACAATGAGTTCATGAAATTCTTAGACAAATGGATGGAGCTAGAAAATATCATCCTGAGTGAGATGACCCAATCACAAAAGAACACACATGGTATGCACTCACTGATAAGCGGATATTAGCCCAAAAGCACACAATACCTAAGACGCAATGCATAGACCTCATGAAACTCAAGAAGAAGGAGGAAGACCAAAGTGAGGGTGCTTTTGTCCTTTTTAGAATGAGTATCAGAAGATTCAACCAGAGCTCCCAGGGTCTAAACCTCCAGCCTGAGAACAGGTAAAAAGGAAACACCCATCATGTCTGCTGGTAGAAGCTCTAATCCTGATGCTGGCCTCCAGACTTATACTACTCAGACCTTTGATAGGCCATTGACAAGGACACCAAACAGCTAGAGACTGACATCACTAATATGAAGAAATCCCTCGTTTCGATGTCTGAATTGATCTCCAAAAATTGCAAAGGACTTTATTGGACCTGATTTATTCTTCTACAATAGAAAAGACTGTATACAGCTCTTGACTGTGTACAGCCCTTAAAGAAGAATGTTGCCCTTACATAGACAAGACAGGGATGGTTAAAGAGAACATGAAAAAGGTCAGAGAAGGCCCAGAGAAATGACAGAGAGACAAACAGAAAGAGGAATATGAGAGCTGGTACAAGGACTGGTTTTCAACCTCTCTATGGTTGTCAACCCCACTTCCTCCCATCTTGGGACCATTAACTGGGTTATCTCCGCTAATTTCTTTTAGTCCCGGGCCTTAAATAGGCAGACTAACTTTGTGATACAACAGATAGATAATTTGGTAGCAAAACCGATTCAGATACATTATCATAATTTAGCTATGGAGGACCACGAGACTCAAGATGAGGTTGTTAGTTTATCCAGGGTGTTCCTCAAACCCATCTCCACCCAACCTAAAAGAAGAGACTTCCACCCTAGACCAAGCAGAGAGGGGCTACCCAGAACCCTCTCTGTCTGGCGATCTGAATTCTTTCTTAGGCTGCGAGGCTAAGCACTGCAAGGGAATATAAAAAAAGTTTAAAATATCTCTCTGGGTTCCCTGAGGGACAAGCCTGACTGCATAGGGGTTGATGTCAAAACTATCCCTCTCCAGGAAAAAGACATCGGGATGGGTATGGCCCTCATGCCTCACTGGACAACGACAGGAGGACCAGAGCCATTACAAGGTCCCCTTCAATTATTGGAGGTCAGGCCTCTATCCCCGCCTTCGCAAGAATAGAATCGCCAAGGCCCTTCTGTACTTAGAGAAGGGAGGAGATGTCAGGAGCAGCCAGCCCTACATATACACTAAAGGCCTAAAATCAGCCATAGGCCTAAAGTCAGCAATAGTCCTGACATATATGCATGCTAACACCAAGTTTGGGTCTCTGTGGAAAAACACTGAAACAGCAGGCTATAAGCTATTGTAAACAGGCGGCTTCTGTGGAAATTTACCAGCCCAAGTAGTCATAGGTCTTATAAATAGGCAGCCTCAGTGGACAGTACCAACTTAGATAAGGACAAGTGAATCATAGGCAGAGTCATAGTGACCTGTCCCCTGAACCTTCACTCAGCTGATACCCTGTTCTGAAAGGTATCTGTACTCCCCCAAACACCTATGCTCCAGTGCCATTCCCTTCCCCACATCCTGCCTTTTTGTGTTTATAACCCCTGTGTAAATAAGTAAATTATGATGTGATTTAAATAACTAAATAAATTTAAAAAAAAGAAAAGAAAACCTTACCATGAAAATAAAGAACAAAACTATAAATGGTACCGCTTTCCTAGCAGTGTCTCAGGTGTCTGGGAAGAGTTTGGGAGCACGAAGCACTTGGTCTTCTGCAGGCTTGCTTTCCTGGTCCTTTATATCCTGGGACATGTGCTACCTGTGGTTGTCACTGTGGACAGCCTCTTCTGATCCCTGTGAGCTTAGTGGCCTATGATGTCTTGGTCCCTCAAGCTCTGTCCAGGAAGCATGACTAGGATACTGTGTGAGCAACAGGTGATTTAGTGGCCACCCGTATGTACACCAGAGAGGCAGGGCCTTGCCCTGATTCTTCATTGGCTTTGGCTCTCTGAGAGCCATGATCTCTCATCAGCTCTGTGTAGGTCAGTGGTTCTCAGCCTTCAGGTCACGGTCCCTTTGGGGATTGAACTACCCTTTCACAAGTGTCATGTAGCAGATATCCTGCATATCAGAGATTTACATTATGATTCAAAACAGTAGCAAAATTACAGTTATGAAGTAGCAGTGGAAATAATTTTATGGTTGGGGGGTCATTACAACATGAAGAACTATATTAAAGGCTCACAGTATTAGGAAGGTTGAGAACCGCTTAGTTAACCATGGTGTTTGAAAGCTTTAACATTCAAGAATCTTGAACAAATAATTGGTTTTGGCATGGGAAATCCCATGCTCAGCTCAAAAAAAAAATCAAAATACATTGAAATAAAAATAACAAAATATAGTGTGACTAAAGTACTAATTAGGGAAAAATAGACTTAAGAATATCAATGGCAGCCAGGCATGGTGGTACACGCTGTTAGTCCCAGCACTCAGAAGGCATAGGCAGGCATAAGTATGAGTTCAAGGCTAAACTTATCTACATAGTTCCAGGACAGCCAGGGCTACGTAGTGAGATCCTGAGACTCTGTCTTAAAAACAAACAACAGATGAACAACAACAAAACAAAACAAAACAAGAAAAATCCCCAAAACCCTCACAAAATGAATGCTATCACCAAGAAGCATGAAAAAATACGTAATTTTTCTGAGCAAAGCTATGCAAGTTTTCTAAAATAGGCATTTGCTACCCTTGTCTAGCTACACTGTTAGAGGAGCCACTGGCTGCATCACAAGGACACTTGTCTGCTCTCAGGGGATTCTGCTTAAGTGGCTCTCTCTATGCCCTTGACCTTCCTGAATGTGTGGTTTTTCAGTTTTCTAATCCTTATGGTTGGGTCTTCTCCATGATGTGAACTTCTCTCCTCTCTCTAAAGGAGGAAGGGAAGAAGACAGACATATGTATGCAGGAGTTCTGGAGCCTGCCGATGAAGCCAGAGGGAAGGTAGAGAGAAGGGAGGGAGGAGTAGGGGTGGGCTGAGTGGAGGCAGGAAGAGGTAGCATGGCTTTTACTTGACTGCTCTGGGCCGTGGGCCTGGTAACCTCCTTCAGCAAATGAGCCCTCTAGTCTCCCACATTTGGAAGTCAACAGTGCTCATGCCTCCACCCGGAGGCCTGAGATGACAGGCATGTCACATCCCACTAGTTCCTACCTACCCTTTATTCGTAAGTGAGCATCTTGTTCTCCAGAATAGGAGAGGAGAATTTGGCTGAGTATATTCAGTAGACTTGTTTTTCTAAAGCTCAGTCACCGATGCAATGGTCTATATTGGCATTGCTTTTCCGGGAGGAATACGTGGATCCATTCTGGCAAATAGTCAGATGTGCGGTACCAAAAATTGCTGCTGAAGAGCCACAGAAGTGGGATTCACCTGCTTTCTGTCCTGTCAGGCTGTGTTCAGGTAACCTCTGGCAGCCATGGCTACCTGCTCTCCGGTGGGCTGGGGGCGCTAGATGGGATGAAAAAGCAGTATAGAGGGAACCTATCTTTTTTTCATTATTTATTCACTTTACATCCCAATTGCAGGCCCCGCCCCCCGCCCTGTCGCCTCCCAGTAACCCTCATACATAACCTCCCCCATCTTCCCCACCCCTCCTCCTCTGAGAAGAGGGAGGTGCCCCTGGGGAGGGAACCTATCTTGCCTCTGAATTTCCCTTGACTCATGTCCCACTCATGTCTGGTCTGCATCAGACCTCTAGAGTGCTGGATCCTCGTCTTCCTCACTGGCCAGTGTATTCAGAAGGTCCTGAGTGTGCTCCTTCCTGTCAAAATGCCACCTACAGCGTTTTGGGGGTTAAATTATTCAGAAGGAACTAGCCTTGGCTGAAACATGTCACCCTTTGCTATCTCTTGATAGAGAGAGAAATCAGAAAACAGGGGAAAGATGAGGGCATGCTCGGACACTGAGCTAACGTATTTTCACCATGAAAACGATGGCACTGACTGCAAACCAACTGTGCAATGCTAATTTCACAAAATACCTTCCAAATTTTGCTCATGTGAGAAATTCTCACCACCGAGGAGCCCGTTTACCAAGTTGGGAGTGTTCCTACTCACTTCCATGGGCTTTGGTGAAGCTGAGGAGTGAAAGGAGGAGGAGCAGGGTGTGTGTGTGTGTGTGTGTGTCTGTGTGTACACATGCCTTTATATGTTTATCAGTTTCACTGGGGTCCTCCTTCAGCATAGGGTGGTCTGAGCTTTTTCCCACTTTCCTAATTCCGTATCCTACATTAAACTGCAGTCCAGATAATGGAGGGGGATGGCGACAAGCTTATTGTAACTGACAGCATCAGGCTAAATCAACACAGAGAACGCGAACAGTGCTGAGTGCTTTTCTGAGTGCCGAAGCTCCGTTCCCAAAGCTGCAAGCAGGGCTTGCATCTGCTTTCAGGGCCAATCTGAAGAGGTCCGGGAGCCCCCGTGACTGCACTCGGGATCAGTCTGAAGAGGTCTGTGAGCCTCGGTGGACTTACTTCCTCCTCAGGCTTTGTCCTCTGGCATTCTCCTTCCCTGTTCCTCTTCATCTAAGCAGTGTTCTCTCAGTAATTTCATGTAATTCGATTGTACAACATTTGAGCCCCTTAGGTCTCTTGTGCATTTTCCCAACTGCGAGGGGGCCAAGCTGCTGTAGTTTAGGGAAGCTGCCCTGGGACCAATATTTTCATCTTTCAATGACCCCCTCATTTCATAGAACTCTTAGACTCAAAACTTGGAGGTAACCCTGGATTTAGCTTTTGAATACTATATATTTCAAAAGTCACTTTTCTGTCCCCAGCCATATACTTGGAAACACTTGCACTGTGAATCATGTGGTCTACAATGAGCACAGAAAGCATCTATCACTTTAAAGAGTCACATAAATTCAATTCCTTAAGAAAAGATAAATATAAGTGTGCAGATTTTCATCCAGGACAGCACAGTTTTTTTTTTTTTTTTTAGTTTTTTTTTTTTTTTTTTTTTTTTTTTTTCGAGACAGGGTTTCTCTGTGTAGCCTTGGCTGTCCTGGCACTCACTCTGTAGACCAGGCTGGCCTCGAACTCAGAAATCCGCCTGCCTCTGCCTCCCAAGTGCTGGGATTAAAGGCGTGCGCCACCACCGCCCGGCTGACAGCACAGTTTTTAAAAATTAGAAATTATTTCTTTCATATTTATTTGTGTCCCTGAGTGTTTGAATGTGTGCCATGTGCCTCTGAAGGTCAGAACAGGGCATTGGATCCCTGGAATTGGAATTACATATAGTTGTGAGCCATGTGGGTGCTGAGAACTGAACTCAGGTCCTCTGCAAGAACAGTAAAAGCTCTTAACTGCTGAGACATCTGTCCATTCCCAAATAACAATTTTGAAATGACTGACTTTAAAGATGGCTCCTACATCCAAGGTGCTATCTCTCCATCTGCCCCAGGACAGAGCCTAGCACTGTTCTGTCACTGTCCTTGGCACCTCTAGTATAAACTGGATTAATTTGTGCATGTGTCTGCCCTGGTGGTTTCGAGCTAGGAGAGCAAAGGAGAAACCTCAAAATTGAGAGTTCTGTAGCTTCATAGCTTACTGCCTGTCCTTCCAGAGGGATCTACTCACCTCAGTTTCCAGCACACAGTTTGAATATGTGCACTAGGCTTTTAATGTGAGTAGGTGTGAAACTGTGCACACACCAATAGTGCACACTCCAGCAAATTTTTTTAAAAAAGATTTATTTGTTTCACGTTTATGAATACATGGTTGCTGTCTTCAAACACACCAGAAGAGGGCATCAGATCCCATTACAGATGGTTGTGAGCCACCATGTGGTTGCTGGGAATTGAATTCAGGACCTCTGGAAGAGCAGCCAGTGCTCTTAACCGCTGAGCCATCAAGCCCTGCTCCAGCAAAGTTTAATGGCGGATAGAAATTGAAGCTGTATCTGTTAGTTCTTCATCCTATAATGGATTCAATTAATCAGAGATGGGAAACAGACAAAACCAATTGTCTCAGTGCTGAACACCCAGACCGTTTTCTTATGATTATTTCCCACACCATGCAACATTATAACTATTTGTATGCCCTTTGAATTGTAGGTATCATAATCCACTTAGGAGATATGGAGGTGGACAACATTTTGACATTGCAACATGATGTCATCTACAAAAATGTTGGACCATCTTCACAAATATCCTGGGAACCATGTGGGTTGTGGGCCATAGGTTGGACATATCTGATAATTATTCTTGAGGAGGCATACAGGGTCTACAAATACTACACAATTTTATACCAAGGGTTTGAGTAGTTGTGGATCTTGCTCTCTGCAGGGATTCAGGAACCAGTTCTCTGACGAGAGAAGGGCAATTGCTCATGCTTTATAGATGCACGCTGTGGGAACCCACCATGACAGACATGGGCCCTATCAGTGATGCAGATCACCCTCTGACCTCCATGTGAATGCTGTGGCATGTATTCATCATCACCAAATAGACAAATGCAATAAAAAGAAAATTTAAATGTAAAGCATAAAGAAGGATCCAAAAGTTTTTCTAGATGTAGATGTAGATACGTAATATGAAGACAAGTATTTATATACTTTATATATGTATTGAAAATGGGTAAATATAATATTCTCTCTCTCTCTCTCTCTCTCTCTCTCTCTCTCTCTCTCTCTCTCCCACTCCCCTATTTTGGAGACAAGATCTTGCTTTATATAGCCTAGGCTGGTCTCTAACTCAAGATCATCCTGTCTCAGCTTCCTGAGTGCTGGGACTGCAAGCTTGGGCCCCATGACAGGCATTTACCCTTTCTTCATTAAAGGTTATATTATAGGGACTGAAGAAATGGCTTGGTGATTCAGAGCATTGTTGCTTTTCCAGAGGATCTAGGCCCAATTCCCAGCAGCCACATGGTTGCTCAAAGATATTCATCATTCCAGTTTCAGGGGATCTGACCTCTTCTGACCTCTTTTGGCCTCTGCAGGTATCAGGCATTTACATGTACATATACATACATACATGCAGGCAAAACACCATACACGTAAAACTAATGTAACATTTAAAGGATTACATTAAGATATTTTTCAATCTATCAAGTAGTCTTAAAACATTTGTATTTAAAGAGAAACAAGGTTCTCTTTATACATGCTGGTGGGAATGTGAACGGGTGCAGGAACTACGGAAATCAGCATGGAGGTTCCTCAAAAGAAGAAAAACTATCATATGATACAGTTACACCACTCTTGCATCTCTGTCTGAAACATTCTGACTCAATACACACAGAGATACTTGCACATCCATGTTCCCAGCTCCAGTAGTCACAACAAAGACGAACTGGAGCCAGCTTAGATGTCCATCAACAGATGAATGGTAGAGAAAATGTGCTATGTGAATAGAATAGGATTTTATTCAGCTATGAGAATGAAATAATGACATCTACAAGAAAATGCATGCAACAGAAAATCATTAGGTTAAGCAAAACAAGCCAGGCTCAGGAAAATACCATGTTTCCTCTTATATGCAGAATCTAGGCTTAAGTGTGTGTGTGTGTGTGTGTGTGTGTGTGTAATCTAACATAATAAAATACACTGGCTAGGCGTGGTGGTGCACACCTTTGACCCCAGGTCTCAGGAGGCAGAGGTAGAAGCAGGAGAATCTCTGTAAATTGGAGGCCAGTCTAGTCAGTATATTAAGTTCTAGATAGTTCTAGACCAGTCAGGTGACAACACAGCAAGACTCTGTCTCAGTATAAAAACCAACTGGCAGGAAAGAAGGGCTATTTAGGGGCTGAAGGAGGGCAGAAGAAGAAAGAGATGAAAGGGATAAAATGTTTGTTTGAAAAGGCCACAGTGGAACTTCGAGTCCCATTGCACACTAACTTTAAACACTAAAAAATAACTCAGGGTTATTTTAAATTTATTTGTACATCTTCTTGCTCATTGAGCTTGTTCTCCAAATTTTTCCTGTTAAAAATAACATGAATGTCTTTTCTTCTATTTTAAAGGTCAAGGTAATTTGCTGTGAAATATGGACCTCTTAACTATATAGTCTGATAGTCCTAACATACGCACCCTGTATCTGCCCTTTAAACAAGTTTCCACCATGACCAATGTTCCCTCGAGACCCTTCTCCTCCCAGTAAATTTCCAAAATCTACTGTTTTGAATCCAACTGTCTAGGGTTCACTCTGTATCATTTTGCATAAATTTCTAGATTCATCTATGTTGTTTGCTGATTCGATCCTTGTAGCTGAGTCACACTCCATTTTAGGAACAGACCACAATTGTGCATCCATTGACCTGTTGATGGGTGTTTGGAGTTTGTTTCCAAGTTGGAGTCATCATGTACAAGGCTGCTATTAATTTTATGGTTGAGTATTTTTTTGTAGAAATACACATTCATTTCTTTTGGGTAAGTATCTGAGGGTAGAATTTTTTAGTCATAGGGAAGTCATATTCATCTTTATGAGAAACCACTAGGTCTTTGTTTGTTTGTTTAAGCAAGTGATTATATCAATTCACCACCTCCCCCAACAATATATAATCTCAGGTAGCTCAGCATTCTTCACAATATTTGGAATTATTTTTTAATTTGGACATGCTGACCATTGCGGCAGAATAGGTTGTTTAATTTGCACATTCCTGATGACTGCAGACATTTGTCACCTTTTAGGTGACTATGTGCTATTTGCTTATCTCCATTTGGTGTCTGTTCAGGTATTTTGACCGTTTTTTTTTTAAAAGTTTGATTTGTGTGAGGTATTTACACATATACAGGTATTACACATATACTGTCCCTTGCCTGATTTACCTGTTGCTAAAGTCTCTCCCAGTCTTTGGCTTGCCTGTCTTCATCTTGCCTTGCCATTTGCTGAGTAGAAGCTTTATTTCTGTTGCTAATTACGAATGCCTACTTTTATGGCTAGCACTTTGCATGTCCCAGCATGACAGCTTCCCCCCATGTTTTTTTTTTTCTATAAGATTGAAATACCTTATGTATTTATTTATTATTTTTTAGTATTTATTATTCATTTTAAGTGTGGTACATGGATAAAAGGTTAAAGTTTTTTTTTTTTTCTCCCGAAGTCTGGACATCAAGGTGTCACTCCATCATCTAATGAGAAGACTGTCTCCATTCTACTGATTTGCTTTTCAGTGTCTTTACCAAAATTACTTCACCATACAGCTCTGGGTCTATTTCTAGACTCTCTGCTCTGTTTTGAAGAGCTATTTCTCTATTTATTGCCACCACTACAGTCTCCTTACGTGGTAAATGTTTTTAGCGTGTTCCCTGGGAGCCTGCATGCCAAGTATTCAATGTGGAGGACTTACACAGCTTCACTAAGTTTTCTGTATATCTTATCTTACAGTGTGGTTTCCAGTAATATTTTTTTTTTTGTTGTTGTTGTTTTTGAGACAGGGTTTCTCTGTGTAGCCCTGAAACTCACTCTGTAGACCAGGCTGGCCTCGAACTCAGAAATCCGCCTGCCTCTGCCTCCCAAGTGCTGGATTAAAGTCGTGCACCACCACCACCCGGCTCCAGTAATATTTTATCAAACTTAAATGTGTGTGTTGCCAGTTCTGTGAGATTGTATTTCCTGCAATGGCTGCACAATCTTTCCAACTCTCACGCTCTTCTGGAATCTTGTCACTCTGTTTGCTCCCTGCTTGTGAGGACTGGGTCCTTGTGACTGCTTGGACAACCAGAATGTGTAAGAAGTGGTGTAGCATGCATTCCCAGGCCAGGTCAGGATGCGTGACCCTGTCTCTTGACATATCTGCTCTTGGAATCCACTCACCAGGACTCAACAAGACTCAATAGGCCTGGGTAGAGAGACCTCAGAGGCAGGCCATTATCAATGCCAGAAATGAATGTTGCATAAAATAATAGATGGGAGAGTCTCCTTGACTACTGTGTAACTGTATAAGCTCTTCTATGTCTGCTCAATTCCCAAATAATGACACAGAAGCTATTTTTTTTTTTTTATTAATTAGTGCATAGGCCTTAAGCTAGGTTTGTCCCCAATTAGCTTGTAACTCAATTACTCCATTTATACTAATCAAGTTCTGCCACAAGTTCTGGCTGGTTACCTCTCCTCAGTTTCATAGGTCCCACTTCCTCTGTGTCTTAGTGAATCTTGAGCCTGACTCTTTCTCAGAGTTCCTCTCTCTGTCCGATGTCCCACCTTCTATTCTGCCTTTTGCTATAGGCCATATGCTTTTTGTATTAACCAATCAGAAGGTGCCTTAGGCAGGCAAAGAAGGACAGAGACACATCTTCACACAGTGACTGTAAACATTACCCCTACACTATTACCCTTGAGTCGCAGCCTACTAAATATTTACTCTGTGTGCAGTTTGGGACACTGCTCTCTCTCAGAAAGCAAATAAAATGAGAATTCTAACAGGAATTAGGCCATCAAAATGCATCCATGGAATCTTTAATAAGAATCTGTACAAAATGAGATTTGTATGAAGTGATCTCTTATCAAAGACACCTTATCCCATGCTATCTGAGTTGACTGTTATTTGTCGTCTATAAATAACAGGGAAAAGAGAAAGAGGAAGGAGGTGAGGAAGGAGCTGGTCTGTGGACAGGAGAGAATCAGGGTGGTTACAGGCCAGTGCTGGGGTGTTTACATTGAGATTTATCTGTCTCTATATTTTCATGTGCTCTCCACACGCCACTGTCTATTAAAAAAATGTTGCATGTTTGTTTATAAAAAGTCACACACACACACAAACATTTTAAAAAGAAATGGTCTAGAGCTGGTGGCTTAGTCTAATTCAGTGATGCTGGCTCTCCCAAGGTCTCATTCCTTTACCCATGGGCTGCTCTGTTCCCATTTTGGGAAAACCTGCAACCATGGCCAATTGAGGCAATTATCTTGAAAGTTCTGCTTTCATACACGTAGAGATAAAACACGTCTCCCAGACTCTCCCATTGTTCTGGATTTTATGTCTGCCTTTCACTCCTCTTGCTGGTAAATCTTCCATATTTCCAGCCCAGACTACCTCTGGCAAGGACACAAGGGTTTCTTCTCAGAGTCAGCAGAGCTTATGTGTGATTTATGTTGCCCTTGGATGTTGTGACTGCTCAATTGCTTGCTTTTATCTTGTGCGCCTTTGCTTCCTCTTACCGCCGGATGGTGGGACTGAGGTTTGCATTCTGTGCCTAATGCCAATCTAATCTTTCCAGCTCTGCAAAGGCTACGAGGGGCATTTACCATGGAGATAAGTGCAACACTCCTCAATTGCCCTCGACAGTTTCTCCTGCCAAGTGAACTACCTTAATCCTCCTCCCACAAACCTGCATGATGCCTCACACCTGTAATTCCCACACTTGGGAGGCTGAGGCAGGAGGATTACCACCAGTTTCAAGTCATCTTGGCTAGACTTAGGAGTGAGCTCAGGCTACCCCAGCACATTAAGACTCCTTCCTTCCTATGCTACTGCCATCACACTTTTCCAGAGCTGTTGGACAATTTGGTAACTGGGAGGTACCGACAAAGACAGGAGCAATAAGCCCATCTTATGCTGTGATTCCATGAAATCAAAGAACAATTATAAATGACCATTGTCTATTCTTCATATTCTCATCAAGTTATGGTCCTTGTTTCCTGTTTGGGGATGATGATGATAACATATATAGTAATAAATGAACGTTTTTAGCACCTTTAGTGCGATGATCAACCTAAGCTTTGCGAGCGAGTGCCCTCAGCAGCCTGGGAGAGACCCCCTGAGAAGCTCTGCTGCCCTGAAGCTCACTCTGCTCAACACTTGACACACTTCCCTTTTCTTAGACCTTCCTGCTAAAGAGTCATTTCTTCTCAGAAACAATGTTTATCCTGAGGGCCAGAGTCCATGCTTTATCTCTGGAGGCCTGGAGGTGTTTGTGCTCACTGATAACCCACTTGAGGGAGTCTGGGATGGTAAACACACAGGGTTGTTCCTTCAAAGGAAAGAATTAATCCCTGTTACTGGTCCAGAAGGCTGACTGTGGTTCCTAGCCTGGTGACCTTTTTTTCTATGTGGCCAGAGACTTTCCCAGCACCAGACCCTTCCCAGACACTTATCAAAAACTTATTTTTCTCAATCTGTAGAACCTATCTTTATGGACTTACATAGTCACGTCCAATCCGTATTTAGCTGACTTTGTTCCTTAAGGAGGTTTATGTATGCCTTGTTGTACACGCGGGATTGGATTCATCACCAGAATAGTTTTCACCAAATTCGGCTGTGCTAAGATGCTTAAAATAAACCTCTCGTGGTTAGACTCCTGAAGTTTGAACCAACACCGGCTACGGAGTCGTGTTGAGCCAACCGCCTTCTTACCTCCCACAACCCATCACTCCATAGCCCTCCAGGGCCCAGAGGCTCCCCCACTTTATGTAAAAAGAAAGGCAATGATCCCTTCTGCAAGAGTAGGCTCAGAATCTGGTTGGCTAGTTTGTTTTTCTGCTTTTAGTCTAAAGTCGAGATTTCGTCAGATAGTAAAGATTTATCTGGCTTCTTCACTACCCCCCTATAGAACTGTGCTCAGAAGGACTCAGTTTAAACATTAAAGTGAGGGAGAAATCAAACAAAAGCAGACCCAGTGACCTTGGGCCAGTCATCCCTTACCTCTCAATGGATTTGTTTGCATGTAGAAGGTGCACTGCGTGTGTCGTGGGAGTGATGTGTGTGGTGGGTGAGCATTCTGGAGGTCTGTGACATGCCATTGAGGACAGGAGCTGCAGACCCAGCATTTCTCTGAAATTCAGGTCTCAGCTTGGAAATTCTTATTGCAAAAGGACCCATGCAGACCCCGTCTGGCTGGATACAAAAGAGCAGAAGCTGCTAACGAAAAGGGAAGGAAGTCAGAGGACCCACCGCTGCACAGCACAAGGGACAGGCAAGGAGATAAGGTAGCCACTGGCTGGGGCCCAGAGCCGCCCAGCTGCACCCATCTCCTCCGGGAGCCCGCACCCAGCCCCGCCGCCCTGCACCCGTCTCCCGAGCCACCTGCCAGGACTCCGGCGGGCGGCGCAGCCTCGGGCGGGTCCCCGCCCCCGCGCTGCCGGGCCAGCGAGGCCGCCGCGGCGTTCCGGGCGCCGCCGCATTGGCAGCTGCGGTGCGGGAGGCGCGGTCGGCGCAGCCTCCGGGCTGCGGGCACTGGCTAGGGCGACCCGCGGCTCTCCCTCAGCCTTCGGCCCGCTCGCCCATGGCCCTGGCGCCGTGGTCCTGGCGTCCAGCCCTGCGCGTGGTCCCCACCGCCCTCCTCTGGCCGCCCAGCCTACCAGCACGCGCGATGCTGAACGGCGCGGGCCTGGACCAGGCTTTTAAGATGTCGTTACCGCGGAGGGCGAGGATCGGCGCGTCCGTGGGTGAGCGGGGAGGGTGGGCCACCGGGGCGGGGGCGGCGCCCGGGGCTGGGAGACACTGCTCCGCCCTTCGCCCTGTCCCCTCCCCCGGGAGCTTGGGGCTGCGGGATTCCGGACGCCACGCCCTGCTGACCCCTGGCCAGACAACCTTGCACCCGCGCGGCCCAAAGTCCTCCCACGGTGCCGGTGCCGAAGGGGCGAGGGGCGGCGAGCCTGAGAGAAGTCTTACCCCTCTGGGACCCTTGTGCTTGCGTGTGTGCGTGTGCATATGTCCGTGTTGTATGCATGTATCCATGTGTGTTCGTGTGTATGTGTCCCCGCGTTTGCGTGTGCGTGTGCGTGCACGCGCGCGTGCCTGTCTGTGCGCCCTTACGCGGTGATGCTGAAGCTGGAAAGGACGGGAGCTGCAGTTTTCTGCCCAGTTCCCATTTGTCATGGGCCCAGTTTGGCCAGTGTAGGGAACTTCTTGCCTCTCAGGTTGAGCGTACAGAAACCTAAGGGAAGCAGAATGTCTCTAATAATGTTTCACCACCTGGGGCCCAAGTGCTCTAGCGTACTCTAAGGAAAGAGAGGCATAGGGTTTCATTGCGCAGGGAAGCTGCGGAGATACTGATGCATTCACACTCAAGTGCTGGCAGGGGCCTCGGTGGAACTTGAAATACAGCGTCTCCAACCATTAACTGTAGATGCCTTTGTTGTATAATATACTTAGGGAACATGACCCAGGCACACGCGATACTCTGTGGCTACAGCACTTGATAGGTGACCCAGAGCTTAGATAATGCAAAACTAGAGGAGACTTCCAAAACGATGCCTGTCTTGCATTTCAGGCCACCTTGAAAGGAGTCTGGTGGTAGATCTTTGGTTAAGGGTGTTCAAGGTTAGGGTTTGGAGCTGAAGTCCCTTTTCAAGTTTATGGTTTTGTCTGTCTTGAGAGTATAGACATATAAGAATAAACGACTTTTACATTGCCACCATTGACCAACGTGAGGGAGAAGAATGTGATATTACCCAAGTGTAAAAAACACTAGTTAAACTCGGGCAATATCAGGACACTATAACTTTCATTTTGAGCAGAATCCTTTCCTGTAAGGGTCACCAGGCAAAATACCAAGACAAGGAGGTGGGGAGCTCCAGGGGCATCAGACAGCAACCAGAGGGACACCCTAGGTACCAGAGGGAAGTGTGTGCTTTCCAAAGCAGTGCTAAGAATGCAAGGCTTTGTGAAGAAAGAAATGCCTTCGGATGGCAAGAGCACAGAGCGTTGGTTCTTTGGGAAGGATGGGAGAATGAGATTTAGCTTTGATCATATTGCATCTGAAGTTCTCACTGGAGAGCCTAGTAGGGATGTTTAGTAGAGACTAGCTTATGAGCCTGAGATAGCTAGAGATCTAAATTTCAGAGTGCTTCCCAGGATGCCTCCATGGGTACCTTCCTGCAGGTGTGTAGGACCTCCTCCTGGGAGAGACCTGCTTTAATGTTCTGCTGTTGTTAAGCTTCAGGTCTGGATTTTTGCGCAAGGTGCACCGCATCTCAGTCTTCACTGGGTTCCAAAAACTATATGACTAATAGCAGAGGAATCTGAAGGTGTTCAGAGCATTTCAGTCTTTTCAAGTGGGAAGATCTTAGGGGCAACAGAAAGGGATTGGAACCATATGCAAGGCAGCCTGGGAGTCAGGAATGCCGCCAAAAGCTCCAGCAAGAATCTGGGCATTGATCCTTGACTCTTGTGGAGGTCATCGATGACCTTGGAAGAGCTGCTATTGTGTAACTGTGGGGAAAGATGTCTGTTATTGGGAGTGCAAGAGATTAGAAGACCGGGGTTGAAAACAGACTGTCCATGATACCCTTTTAGGGTACGCTTTGCAGTTAATGGAGGGAGAAACAAATGGAGTGATAGCCGTAGAAGGTAAGAGGGAGGATGCTCTGTCTGCAGACTGACTATGCAGTCCAACTGCAACAGGAAGGACATCTCAGTCAGGGGCTTCTCGGAGGTCTGTGGTGTGAGCCACAGTGGAAGCAAGTTCAGAGCAGAGCTGTTTAGAGAACAAGGCATGGGAGTTTCCGAAGGTGGAGGTTCCGGGATCTTGTTGACGGATGTGGTGTTTGGAAAATAAAATGTGAGACTTTACAACACGGGTCTTTTTAGAACACATGGATGGGCAAGAAGTCAGGGAGGAAACCTGGGTGAAAGGCCTGATGATTGTGTACTCCCATAAAATATTAGTGATGTGATTTTCAAAGAATCCTACTATTTCTCATTTTTCTGCAAACTAGCAGGTCTGATGGCTCACAGTCCTCCAAGATCAGGCGCCGAACAGCCAAACTAGCTGTTTAGTAAAGCAGGTCCATCCAGGGTCATTATTTCCGGCAAATAAGCTTTAGACTCCCATTTTACTCTAGGTGTCCTGTTGTACTTTTCTCAGTTCTTCTCCATAGTGATCTCTTTCTTATCAAATGATGGGGATCCAAAGACCAGTTACAGGCTGTAGCTTGAGTTCCTGGATATACAATGACCACCTTCTGTGTGCCAGACACTTCAGGGATCTGGAGATGGGGCACTGAACAGGACAGGTGTTCTCTGGATAGAGCCCCATGACTAGGGATGAGCACAAAGCACACTTGCTGTCAGTGGCTCTCTGCTTGTACCCAGCCTGGGATCTACGTGCACAGGCAAGGGACACAGGTGAACAGGGAGGTGAAGCAGGAAGTGTGTACAGGTGTGCGGGCAGTGGCAGTTGGGAGTGAGAGGCGGAGCTGTTTTCTGGGGACTGCAGCATCCATGTTCTCTAGGGAAGAAGTATCTTCCCTTTCATTGAGTTTCTGAATTTGGTATCTTAAAAGATTGGCAATAAAGAGCATGCAGGCAGTAAGCACAGTGCTGATACCTTTAATAAGATTAAATACAGGACCTGGATGGCTACAAGTTCCACAGAAGATGCTCTTGCAGGTCTGTTCCAACATTTTTACCCAACCCTTTCATCTCTGTTATGATAATTATTATTCTGGGGGTTGCTATACCCCCTTGCTGTCCTTAAAGATTTGTTAGGGCTTTTTACCCCACTTCAGACCATATTGCTCCCAGATAAAAAACACAGAAACCTTTAGATTTATAATCTTAAATGCACTAGAGCTGGGCAGATAGCAACCCTCTATACTATTTTGTCTACTTCCCCATGGTGATCTCTGAGACATCACTCTATGTTCTACTTGGGCTGCACCCACTCCATCAGGCCAGCTCCATGGCCATGCACTGGAGATCCACCTACCCCATGGTGACTTTCTTCTTTTTTTTTCTCTCGTCTTCACTTTCTGTGACCCCAGCATGGAGCTTTTGCTCTGCCTCCCTCCTGCCTATCCCAGGCTGTAGGCATCTTTATTAGCCAATCAGGGATAACTTGAGGGACAAGGTTTATAGAACAAAAGCTGGTGTACTACAGAATTCACTGGCCCTGGTTTTGAGGCAACCAGGTTTTGGGATTTAGCATTTCAACACATAGCAGCACCAGACCAACCCCCTACCTGTCTCCCGTGATCTCTTCTGGTCCATAAGGGGCTCTTTTTGGTTTTGATTTTTAAGTGGACTCCTGTGTGACCCTAACTACCTGGCCTGAGTTTTAAAGGAAGGGGGTGAGGATAGGATCCCAGCAGTTCTGATACTAGAATGTAGAAGCTGGAAAATGGCACGAGGTGGTTTAATCCCTTCACTGCACAGCAGACTATTTCAGAGCAGCCTGTTAATTTCTAGCAGAACCAACTGAGGCCCACAGAGCTGGCACAGTTCCAGATTAGATCTGATCTGAATGGGACAGGTTCATTTGCTTATTCTAGATGTTTCCCTCTTCCTCAGTAGGAAATAAGGCAGATATGAGTCTCATCTTGTTTGCTTCTATTTTCTGCACTATCCAGGGCACTCCACACACAGACTTGACCCGCCTCTATCCTGGGTAATTTTGTACTTGCTCTGAAGGTCTGGATTGTGTTTGGAAGTTTATGGAGACAGTATGTGTTAAGGGTAAAATTCCAGACTGTAGATTTAGAGAGAAATGGATTCAAACTTTGAAGTTGTCATTTGGTTCCTACAGGCCATTTCTTTACTCACATTATAGATGAGGATGTAAAGAATGACTCTATCTCTCCACTCCCCCCAAGAGCTTGGGTCAGTGGTGTGTGTGTGTGTGTGTGTGACTTGCATAGTATGCATTAATTACCAGATGCATGCTCACCTTAGACAGTTTTACCCAGGATGTGGCTACATAGCCGCATGTCTAAGTGTACATGATGCAGAAAGTCACACTCACCAGTTACCCTGATCCAACACTGTCCACTCTTTAATGTCTGGTGGTTGTCACCCTCCTTACACTGTACTTGTCTATTCTCAAGTGTCTGGCAGTTCTCTCCTTTGAAAGGAGTCTTGTCTTGTGCCTGCAGGTGGCCACTATGCCCCTAATTTGATGGCTTTAGTTGTTTAATAATTGATTTCACTTTTACAATGGATGCTTTATCTTAAATCCTCGTCTGATGGAGGTGCCAGCTAGACAAATGGATTACATTAAAGCTATTCTCTCAGAACCTTCAGATGGTTTTGGAGAGAATGCTCATACGACGCCTCTGAAGAAGGGTCTCACCTCTTACCCCGGGACTCTTCACATTTACTAAATATAACCTCCAGTCAATGGCACACCAAGACAAGATGTTATTTACATCCTTTTATGCCAGTAAAAGTGCTCTGGGAAAATGTTAACAACCACTAAGAAAGGCTAAAAATAAACGTGAGCTCACATTTATGACCGGCAGTTTCCCCATATCATTGTCAAGGGCAGACACAAAGCATAACCTGCCATGTGGCACTGAGCAGCATGGAGGTGGGGACAGTTATGTTCATGTGCCTCCCAGGCACATGTGTCTGTGACAGTGCAGGCAGATGTGGCTTGTGCTCTTGTCCCAGCTGTTTGGAAGGGTGAGGCATGTATATTTCTTGAGCCCAGTTTGGGCCGATGTGGGCAATTAATGAGAACTTGTGTCAGCAACCAAATTAAAATAACAAAGGTATACACATGTGATGTTTACTCACCAGCTGTGTGTTACTGGGCTCTTACTACCACACGCCTGTACATGTCCTAATTCTGTGCCTGTGCCCCTTGCCCTGAAGGATTGTGTCTCATCTGCTAGTTAAAAGAAAAGAAAGATACATCATATCTTATCCTAAAAATGTGACCTGAACATCTTCATTCATTTTGATTCAGAGATTTTTGCATTTGGATGTAGTAGTTCCTTGCATTTGAGTTATTATTTATTATTATTATTGAGTCGTTATTGTGTGTCAGGTAATGAGCACACATTCATGTCAGACATTCCCAGGAACATCTGAGCACAGCCTCCCATACATCTCCAGAGACACCGCATCAGCTGAAGGCCGAGGGACCCCAGGATTACTGTAAATGGTCCAAGCACATCACTGAGATTGCATGTGTGGAAAGCTGAGGAGGCAAATGACTTCTTGGAGTGAACGCTTTTGCCGTGCAGCATCTCATTGCAGATACCATGTTCAAGACAGTCGCTGTTTTCAAGTCTTGGTACCTGGATGGCATGGAGCAGTTCATCTGTATTCAGAGGACACACTCGTGTCTGGTCTGCTGTTATCCAGTTAGTGAGGGATTAGGCCTCCTAGCAGCTATTTTTAGGTTAGCTGCAGAAACATTATCCTCATTTAAGACTCTTTTCAGTTTCCTTATTATTTCATCCTAATGCACCGAGCGTGCATATCTTGACTTTTAAAGCTATGGAACTTCTGCCTTTAAATGCCACAGTAGCTGTTACTGTATCTGTAACAAGCTAAGTGATAGTCCCTTCCTTAGAGTCCCTGGGGACCGGGCCAGTTGCGGAGCTTTGAGCCGAGCAGCTTGCTTAGCGTTTATGACATGGCCATTTGTGTCATTGCCCCAAATTACTGTGCTGTTCTTTTCTGCTGGAACACAACCTAAGTTTATCTGCGCTGAGTTCATCTTCCTTATTACTCTGTAGATCCTTGGAAATATATTTCTTGAACTCTAACTCTTCCAAGGTCTCATTTTCTGGTGGTAAGATTTGGGTAGAGATTCTCAGTACGGGCAGGTCAGTGGGTAGTATCTCCCACCGAGAGTAAACTGGGCGAGATGCAAACACAGGGGATGAATGGAGACTGTAAATGAAGTGCCGAGCTAGGCCGTGTCTTGGCAAATGCATAATGGCAAACATTACCTGTTTGCTTTATCGTCTTTATGTTTATGGCTGTTTGCTTTAGTGGTGGAGCCAGTGGGGTGAGAGGGCAGGGGAGGAGCTTTTCCTCCTCATGAGAAGTGGCTGTGCTGTTAGCTTTGTCAACCTGGTATAAATCTAGATGTATATGGAAGGGGGAACTTTGATTAAATAACTGCATCTACTAATTTGGCCTGTAAGCATATCTGTAGGACAGTTTCTTGATGACTGATGCACGAGAGCCCAGCCCACTCTGGGCAGTGCCATCCTGGGCAGATGGTCCTGGGGTGTGTGAGAAAGGAACTGAGGAGCTGGAGCCATAGCTCAGCAGTTAAGAGCACTGGCTGCTCTACCAGAGGACCCAGGTTTGATTCCCAGTACCCATACAGGAGCTCAGAGCAATCTGTAACTGCAGTTCTGATGACGTCCTCTGATATCTGCACGCACTGCAGGCACATAGTGAACAGATGTATATGCAGTCAAAACACCCATAAACACAAATAATAAAAAAAAGCAAGCAAGCAGCAAGCAAGGAAGCAAGCAATGAACAAGTGAGCTATCAAGCAGCCTGAGCAGGTCATAGAGAACAAGCCAGCAATCAGCTTTCCTCCATGGTTCCTGCCTCTGCTCCTGTCTTGCCCTGACTCCAAATGGACTGTGATTAGGATGTATAAATCAAATAAATCCTTTATCCCCAAGTTACTTTTGGTCAGAACAACAGAGAAACAAACTAGGATAGTGGCATTTGTATTGTTTTATTTTTAAAGTGTATGGGAGCATCTGTTTGTGTGCATGTGTGCGTGTGCATGTGCGTGTGTGTTCATGGAATGCTATGAAAGGTGAACATTTGCAGGAGGAGGTCATCCTCTCCACCATGTGTGTGAGACTGAACTCAGGTCCTCAGGCGTGTCAGCAGTCACCTTTACCTGTGAAGCCATCTCACTGACCTTATACTTCATGCTTGAGTACGCGATGTCAGGTATATGGTAACCTATACTTTACAGACCGTTGTCACAGATGGTCAAAGATGAAGGTGACTTTGTAGATGTCTGCCAGGCAGCATGAGGCCAGTAGCTCTGTGGGGTTGACTGACGGTGAGCCAGAACACAGCTGGGCTGTACTGTAACATACACACTGAATTTCTAGGACAGTAGACAAAGGAAATTTGTAGGGCGTGGTAGCCCACATCTTTAATTCCAGCATTCAGGAAGCAGTAGCAGATGGATCTGTGTGAGTCCATTCAGCCTAGTCTACATGGACCAGCTAGGACTACATACTGAGTGTACACACACACACACACACACACACACACACACACACACACACACATCATTTATTCATGGCCTTGAACTCATACAGAGTCACCTGCCTTTGGCTCTTGAGTGCTGGGATTAAAAGACAAGAACCAACATGCAGAGTTTGTAATTTTGCTTTTATTTAGTATACCTACTAGAAATTAAAAAAAATAATTAGTATACAAAGTATTAGATATAGTTATGGCATTTCAAAACCAAGTGTTAGAATAATTCAAAACTCGTTTTCAGCTCGTGTTGTATTTCTGCTGGACAACACTGTTACAGACCAGGCTCCAGCTTTATCTTGTTCTTTGACTATTCTGTGCATGTCACATTATTCATGTCCACTCCGATTGTCCCTCTTCCTCTCATCTCCTCCCTGGATACTCTTCAAATTTCCCCTTTCCACCTCCATGCCCCCCACCTCTATGTTTTTTTTTAAAAAACTACTGAGTCCAGTTAGTGCTGCCTGCTGGAGTGCTGACTAGTCAGTCTTATTGGCTTGCTGTCTGTCATGCAGGCCTTGTGCAGGTAACTGCAGCCGCAATGGATGCATGAGTTCAAACATCTCTGCCTCACTCTGAACCATGCACATTCTAATGTAAAATGGTCCAGTAGGAAACTGAGGCCATGGAGGGTGAGTTCCAGACACTTGCCTAGGGCTCTTCTTCCCAGCAAAGACAACAGAGCTCATGTTTTTAGATTACTCCAGAGTTCCTTCCAGGGCAATTTTATCTTCTTTCTTACCTTGCATGAAACCCCCTTTGGGTACAATCTAGATTAATTTTGAAAATGAACTAGGTCATAGTACAGCGAAATTCTATTCTATTTCTTTGAACCCAGTGTCTGGTAAAATCAAACTGCTTCAGTCTTGGACTATTGTCTGATATCATCAGGCATGGTTTGTAGAGACTGCTGAATATGGTAAGCTATGGATTCATGAGATAAGGGACTTGTGACCTCATGTGGCACCATGTAGACAAGACAGCAATATACACACACTCTCCAGTCACCAGCTTCCTTCAAGACCAGTGTCTGTCTCAGATGCAGTTTTTTTTTTTTTTTTTTTTTTTTACTAGTCATCAATGAGTGCTGAGCTGCGTTTCTTTGTAGAAAAACAGGATTTAACCCATACCCCTCTCCATGAATGTCTTCTCCTTACTGTGTTAGTTTCTCAACTAAGTGTAACAGTCATAAGAAGTTAAGTCTTGTGGAAAAGACAAAGGCAGGTTTTATTACAAGGGATGATTTGAAAATGCTTTAGCTGTCCAGGACTCAGAGACCCGAGGAATTACTTTTAAATTGCATCCATATATCTTGTTGGGTTGTGATAGTAACTCGGCAACACAGTGTGATTATGTGTAGTTAACATTGCTACAGCTACACATAACGTTGGGTCGTGTTGGGTTGTGCACTTGCACTCAGTATCTGGGAGTCTCATATATCAGGAATAGCTGGGATAACTGTACTGTGAGGTTTCAGTCGGGACTCTTAGGCTATGATCACGAGGACAGCGTGAGGCTGAAGGTACACAGGCAAGGGGAGCCTAACCATCATTCTAAGTCTCTCATCTAGACTTAACTTACTTAATATAAAAACTTTCAATTGAAAATATATTCTTCTCTAATGCAATACACCCCACCACAGTTTCCCCTCCCCCACTTCTCCCAGCTCTCCCCTATTCACCTTTGAATCCACTTCCACCCCACCCTGGTTTCCCTCCAGAAAAGAGCAGGCTTCTAAGAGACAACAACCAGACGCAACAAAACAAGATACAATAAGACAAGACAACAGGAGGAAAGGAGTCCCAAGAGCATGAAAGAGAGTCAGTCATCTGCTCCAACTGTTACAAGTCCCCCGCAAACACCAACCTAACAGCCATAACATATAAACAGAGGATCTGGTGCAGATCCATGCAGACCCTGGTACTTGCTGCTTTAGTCTCTATGAGCCCATATAAGCCCTACTTAGTTGATTCAATGGACTGTATTCTCCTGGTGTCTTCCATCCCCTCTGACTCCTTGCAGGAGGAATAGCAATGATAAACTGAGGGGGTGTAGTGGCATCATAATGAATTACTGTGGCATCAGCACTATGATGTCAGCATAGTTATACCATTATATGAGGTCAGACTTGCAGTTTTATGCTGTGAGAAATGTCTACGATGGCATGTATGGCCCACAATAGTATCAAGGAGTATAGTTGCCCTACCCTAAAGATCTCTGTGTGACACTCACTTGTCCCCACCTCCTTCCTGACCCCTCAGAGCCATTTTCTGTTGCTCTATTGAAGTACCTGAACATGGACAATTATAATTTGAAAACAGGTTTATTTAATGCACAGTTCTGAAGATTCAGGGCCTCAAAGAGGCTCTGTTGAGGACCTCATGATGGATAGCATTACAATGGCTGGTATACATGTGAGAAGGAGAGTCACGTGGTATGAGGAGAAGCAAGAGAGCGTCTCTCTGCCAACTGTCCAGCTTGTTCCTTTATGGCCACCTTCTGGAAGAACTAATTTAGAGGTCACACAAGAATGACTTCAACATCCTCAATGACTTAAAAATCCCCTGCTAAGTCCCACATCACCACATTACCCCACCGAAAACCAGGCTTCCAACACAAGAACCTCTGGAGAACAACTGAACCATAGCCAAACCATAGCAAACATCATTTACTCAAGGGCTTTTTTTTCCCTTTGGAATTTACTTCCCACCTTTCTGTTACACTTAATTGAGAAAGTAACACAGTAAGGAGAACATGCATGGAGAGGGTGTGGATTCATGCTGCATTATCTTGTGAACAGAACGGAACCCCACCAAAGAAAACAGTCTACCCATGTTTACAGGCAGATATGCTATGTGTAGGCCTTACCCAGTGCCTTATGGGTTTTGTCAGCCACCTGACGTGTTTCTCTTAGTCTTTCCTTCCTTTTTTCTGGAATGTGTGCTTCCTGCAATGCAAACAAAAATG
Source organism: Mastomys natalensis (assembly GCA_021653895.1). Taxonomy (NCBI): domain Eukaryota; kingdom Metazoa; phylum Chordata; class Mammalia; order Rodentia; family Muridae; genus Mastomys; species Mastomys natalensis. Next base: position 886,248 of record JAJTUV010000135.1, read on the forward strand.
TTTAGTTTTGATTGAAGTTGATTTTGAATTCAGGCATTTATATTATCCAGATGACCCTGACAACTTACTTCCTGAGTCTCTTCAGGGAAGTTACCTGCTTCTGTCAGCCTCACTGTCTCCCATTTTGCAAAAGCGGCTGATAATACCTCCCCCACTGACTCCTGAGCACCTCAAGCAAGATAACATCTGTAACATTTACCATTGCCTAAGACAGTGCTGGTTACCATTGTAAAATCATTTACTGAGGCAATGGCTACAAAGATGGTGTGGAAACATTCTAGAATGCTATTCTAGGGGCACAGGGACTGAACCCTCCACCTCATTGCATCTGTAGCTATGGTCTTCTTGCCCTTCTGAGCTATTTGAACCCTGCATGGAATCAGCATCTTGGGAACAGTCCAGTCATCACCACAGCATTAAAGAACAGTGAGGGTACGGGAGAATCTGCCTCTTTCTGAGGAATAGAATCTTTTCTATGTGATTATGGGGTTTTGCTAAACTTAGAATCAGTGATCAAGCAGAATCTTGTTAAACAACTCCCGTGATACACCCACTGGAATGGATGTGGAAGCAGGCTGACTTAATTCCTGTTCACACTGGCACTTCAGCGAAACCTGTTTTTGGGCGTGTTCTGGAATCCAATCATTCCCGTCCGTCTCCTACTTGCTAAAGATGGGAGACAAGACCACCAGGTTTCTCAGCAATGCAATGGTGTCACATTTTCCCCCTAATTTCCACACATTACTAAGTGATCTTCTGCCTTGCTGTCTGGTCCTGTAAACACAGGATTCAATCTGGCTCTCTCAAATCACAGGGCTGTTGATGTTCTCAACCCTTGAACGCAAAGCGAAGAGGATCATTCAGTGCTTGGGACCAAGGGCACTACCATAATCAGAGAAAATGTTGTTGAGGGCGTTCTGCCTAGAAAGCAGTTGATGATTTCCAGGTCAGTGTAACAGTCACGAGCCTCAAATGACATGCATCAGCAAAACTCAAAATAGCATACACACATTTGAGCGGCAGGGTTTAAGTGGATATATGGTTGTATGTTCCGAGTGAGCCGTTTGTGGTGTTGCCTCAGCAAAGTCCACGTTCAGTGGCAGTTGGCATCATTTCTGGGGCAACCACAGAGCCACTGCCTCATATGCCATGCTGGTCTCTAAAACGGGTCATAACAGAGCACTTCACCAACTCAAGGCCTCTATTATGAGTGTGGTACATCAGAAACATAAATGGATACATTTGTGTCTTTCCACAAATGTCAGAATTTATTGAATAACAATAGCTTTACAAGCTATCCTTCATACCAGCTAAGGCAAACACAGGCTTTTTTCCCCCATCTTAACAACTAGGATTAACTGTTGGAACACATTATATATTACATGGTAAATCTATCTATCTATCTATCTATCTATCTATCTATCTATCTATCTATCTATCATCTATCATATCTACCTACCATCTATGTATCATCTATCATTTCTATCTATCATCTACCATTTCTATTTACCTATCATCTATCTATCTATCTATCTATCAATCTATCTATCATCTATCACCTATCAATTATTATCTATCCATCACTATCATCTATTTATAACCTATCATCTATCAATTACCTGCCTGTATATCTATCTTGTGGCTACAGGGGGTTAAAGAAGCTATAGCCAAACACTAATGAGCTTCAAAGAGGCAGCAGAGGCTGATGGGGCTGCAGAGAATACTGTGAAGGACTAAGATGAGAAACTCTGCTGCTAGGCTGCTGGAACCATAACTGCAGAGACAAGCCAGAGCCAGGGTTGACTTGATCCTTGGTGTCAAACTTAGTTGCAGGGATGAAGTATGGGCTTGTGCAGACTGTAGAGGTGAAGGGTGGGACCATGTCCAGATGGGTGACCAGACATAATGACAGTATTCAGATAGTCCATGTCAACAGTGGAGACCAAGCTGAGTTGAAGCCTCTGAGACAGTCCCAGGAGTCTCTGCCTATTGGTATCTTGACATACTCACCACATGGTCAAATGATAGACCAGTAGAAGCTGTAGCCATGATAGTATTAGGAGCCCTCCTTTTATGGGGTCTAGGTAAGAGTGTTGCACCCTTTCCTAATCTGATAGGTTTGATAGTTTCCCAGGCCTGGTTTTGAGGTTATGATTTTACTACCTCTGTATACTCTTATGGCCCCAGTTTACCCAGATAAATCTGCAGGCTAGGACTCTACTTTTAGAAGTTACCAGCCAGTGCCTGTGGGTACCAGACAGAGTCCACTGGTTACTGACAGAGTCATCCTGCCTCTGGGTTTGGATTGAAAGTGGAGTCAAGTGCTGCTTGTAACATGGAGGCTCTCGGCGGGGGTGGGGGTGGGGGTGGGGGAAGGCTCAGTCTGAGGAACTACTATTCTATCTGATATGGTAGCTGACAGCAGGCAAGTCTGACCTCAACACAACCTCCTCCCCAACCCTGCAAATAGAGAACTGCAGAAATAACAGAGCATCCTTCCTTAAACCCACGTGGCAATCTTTGTAATTTTCAGAGTTCTTCTAAGTATTTAAACTCAAGAAGTTTAAAGATAGGTGCTTTTATTCAAGACCTTTAAGTGTGTTTCTATATGTCGACTGAAGCTTTTTCTGTTTATTAATTGTTATCTGGCTTTCTACTCCTACATCAAAATATATGAGACAAGCAGCTTATAAGAAGAAAAGTTTTTTGAGGTAACACAGTTTTGGATAATGCAGCTGTGGTCAGAGGGTCTCATTGTAAAGGGACATAGCTGAGCAAATATGGTCCTCGTGGCCAGGAAAAAAGATGAGAAATCCCTCTCTCCTCACCAAGAGCATGTCTGTAATGGTGACTAATCATAACTCTACCACTTCCAAGTAGTAGACCAAGTCTTTTATACATGGACCATTTGGGGACATTCATGGGTTTTGAAGGTGAAACCATAGCATGGCTTTCATGTAGTTAATGGCCCACATTGCTTTTTGGGGGGAGGGGGCGGGCTTGTGTTATTTTTCTTATTTAGCAAAGGAAGAAGGAGAGAAGGGAGGAAGAAGAGAGAGGAAAGAGGAGGACAGAGGGGAGGAAGGACCTTGTCCTAGTGAAAAGTTGGAGATTACCTGCCTCTAGAGGGAGAGCCGAAGTCACAGCAGTATGTCCCAGGAGCAGGTCTTTGGCCTGGGCTGGGTAAAAGGGCAGTAGGCATGCAAAAGTGCCTAAAAATGCTGTCTCTGCCTGTCTGAAGGAAATTCGATTTGCCAAGAAGACTAAGAAAAATCCAATAAACTAAATGCAGGATCTCAGACAGAGCTCTGTGATGTGAAGGATCATTCTGTAGCCATGGAGGAGTGGGGGATCAACGATACAAGCTGCCTGCTCATGTGAGGAGACCAATAAAGACCTTGCCTCAGAATGATGTGACAGGTGCACACACTTAGGTCGGTAAGATAGTGGCAGTTAGTGAGACCTGGGACATGGGGCTGGAAGTCTTGGCTTTCCTTCTCCAAACTGAAGATAAACTTAGTTATTTACTTGTTTTAATCCACTCTTTTGGTTAGCATATGAAAAATGTTGGTTTCATTGTGACATTTTCACACATATATCATCACACTTTGCTCTGCCCCTTCACCTCCCCCCCCCATTCCTTTGCTGGTTCGTTTCTTCCCACAATTCATCCCCACTTCCGCTTTCACATCATACACAATCCATTATTCCCTTATTCCCAACTTCTTCCTCACTTCCTACAGTCCCCATTCTACTTTCATGCCACAACCACACGCACGCATGCACTCTCGTACAGACAAGCACGCACACATGCACTCACGCTGGCAGGCGTGTACACGCGTGTACACACACGCAAGCGCGCACGCACGCATGCGCACGCATGCGCATACAGACGCATGCAGGTTGCTCCCAGGAATCTAGGTTCCTTATTGTCTTTTAAGTCTGGCTTATTTTGTTAACACAATGATTTCTAGTTCCATCAGTCTCCCTTACATGTTTTCACAATTTCATTTCTCTTTTCAACTAAATAGAATTTTATTATGTATATGTCCCACAGTTTTTAAATCCCCTCATCTGCTGATGAACATCTAGGCTGGCTATACTTCCTCGATGTTCAAAATAAACACAGATATGCGAACATCTCTGTGTATGTTGACTCAAAATCCTCCGAGTGTATACCCAACAGTGGATATGTGGTCATATGATTCCAGTTTTAGTTTTTCCTCCAAATATCTATTGGTCTCCTGTATCTCTTTCTTTGGAGACTATTCAATTTATGAGCTCAACTTATTGATTGGATGATTTTTTTGTATTTAATTTTGAAATTCTTTATGTGCTTGTTTATAACACTACCCCCCACACACATACACACATACATTGAATGTTTAGCTAGCAAAAAATTCTCTCCAATTCTGTAGCTGCCTCTTTACTCTGCTAATGGCTTCCTATACTTTTACATTTTATGCAATTCCATTTGGAAAACCTAACATTTTAGGTGCAAAGAGAATAAAGTAGAAATTGTGAGGCTTTATGAGATTGAAGCAGAAATGTGATCTAACTGATTTGAAATTATATTTTTTCTCATACGTTCCCCTTAAAATATTAAATCTGGACTTAATAAATATTAACTAGCCGAGGAAATAGGGAAATGGACCAAGCACCAGGTGTCAGCTTAGACAGCCTCGATATTCGTGGCGAGTCAGGCCAATGGACCAGACTCACTGGGAGACCTTCAGTCTCTTCTCTTAGGTGAGAGACAAATCAACTAGCGAGTACTGGGATAAGATATGCGGATGACGGGCTTAGATGACCTGAACAGCTTCAGGAAGCATTGTGCTTGGTGATAACTAGAGAAGCACATTGGTGACCCTGCTTATCGAGTTCAGCTTTGCCAAGAAGTACCAAACATATCTTTGCCTAGTGAGCTCTTGCTCAAACCTACAAAGATTTATTGAACATTCTTTGTGTCTAATGTGACAAGCCATGATTTGGATTCATAGGGTGGATAAAGGATGTAAAATTTGCATTGTTCCTGTTTCTAGTAAATATGCCTTGTGGCTTGGGAGATAAAACCTGAGCATGGGGGCAAGGAATAATAGAAAATAAATGCTATTCCAAGATGACCAATGGAAGTTTGATAGATTGCTGAGGCCTTAACAATGATGTGTGAACACCTGAAGCAGAGTCTGGGCATGGCATGTGTCTTTAGCATTTAATTAATAATTATTGACACTGTCCTTTGCCTTACAGAAGCTTTTCAGTTTCATGAGGTTCTATTTATCAGTAGTTGATCTTAAAGTCTGAGCCATTGGTGTTCTGTTCAGGAAGTTGCCTCCTGTACCAATAAGATGTGCCAGGGTTGGGGGAAAACCCAGGGGGCCTCCACCCTTTCAGAGAAAAAGGGGAGGTGGTGGTGGAGAGACTGTGAGGAGACAGGGATCAGGATATAAAGTAAATAAAACTTATTTTTTAAAAAATTATTTATTAGTGTGTATGTGTGTGTATGAACTGCACATGTATGCATTTGAGATGTGTGTATGAGGTATGCATGTGATGATCAGAGAGCAACTTTGTGGAGTTGGTCTCTCTCCTCTTTATGTGGGTTCTAGGGGTTGAACTCAGATTGCATGGTTTTTATCACTGAGTGGCAAGTGCCTTTATATTGAGTCTTGTTAGCATGATGATATGTTTTTAAGAACATTTAAGAAGATTTTTAAATCGGGATTTTTAATGTATAATTTATATTAGTGAAATCCATCCTTTTAGTATGGTTTGATAATTGCTGACACACATGTGCAGCTGTGTGTATCAATATCAAGCACTCCATATCCCCAAAGCTTCTCCCATGTCCTTCTGATCTCTTCTCATCAGCCACTCATCTGATATCTGTCCTTTAGTCCTGCCTTTTCAAAATGTCATTCTAGTGGCATAGGCAATCTTAATTTTTACTTTTCGACAGAATCTCACTGTATAGCTCCATCTGGAGCTTGATATGACTACCATGCTGGTCTTGAACTTGTGTCAATTCTTCTGCCTCTGCCTCTGGAGAGCTGGAACTATAGGCATGTGTCGTCACCACATGCTTCTGTTGTCTGGTTGCTTTCAGTTCCCACCTTGCTTTAGTGTCCAGTGTTGCAGTGGGTATGCTGTTGTTCATGTTGATTTCTTTGTGTTGCGGAGTCCTATTCTGTGCTGTGATGTTTCTTGGATGGAGGTGGTAGTGTTGGTGGTGATGATGGGGCAGTTTGTAGGGGACAAGGGAAAGTTTCTTCACTTTGTGAAGGTCCATTGACATGAACTAATGATAGATTGAGACAAGAACACGGAAATTTATTAATATGTGGGTGAGTTAGATATGGAACAAGCCCCCAAAACTCATGTTGATGGCTTTGTCAGCAGTGCAGTGCTGGGACATGATTGGATCATGTTTGCTCTGAGTTCATTAATCCTTTAATTAATGGATTTATAATATAATAGTGTGTTTTAGAGGTAGTGGAAAGTAGGAAGTGAGGTGTAGCTTGAAGAAGTCGCTAAAAGTGTATCCCTGAAGGATGCTTCACGTCCTTTAGCTGAGCAGCTATTCTCCACTATACCCATTGTCGGTGAAGTTTCTGCCTTGCCATGGGCCTGAGAACTGACACTTCTGAAAACATGAGCCAAAACAAAGCCTCCTTTAAGTTGCTCCCTCGGTCATTGTCTCACTGTGGTGAAGTGTAACTTGCACAGCATGAACTGGGAAAGGAAACACAGCACGGGGTAACACCCAACAGCAGGGCCTCCCTGTAGGGTCCAGACTCCTGAGAGGAACAGAGGATTCGACTGATGAGAACTTGGGTGTCTTGGAGGTGGGTGAGGATAAGTCTTAGGAAGAGCATGGGCATAGGCTGCCTGTTTTAGAAGACACAATCTCTCAGGCTAACTCTAACAGCTGTCCTCACTGTGGAGGAAAACCATCCCACTGGGCTGTCGTGGGCCTTGGTTTTGTTTTTGCTTGATGAATAGCAATTTCATTCTTCCAGTGCTGGCTTTCAGAAGGTGTCCCCGCTACCTGCGGGAGAGTAAAGGGGTGCAGAAACAAGCTGGGGGATGCCGGAGAGAAACTCTGGGATGTTCAGCTCTGCCTCATTATGAGTAAATCTGATCCTTTTGTTTCTCCTCACCCTAAGCTCTTTTGAATCTGTCCATTGCCTATCTATTTATCTGCCTATTCATCCATTATCTATCCATTTTCCTAAGGTCTACTCATTTTATTTATACACCTTCAGCAAGCTTTGCTGAAGGTCTCTACTGTGCCAGGCACTGGGCTATGATTAGGTCGTAATCTCTGACCTGAGAAATAAATTTATTTATTTATTTATTCATTTATTTTTACTTAATCACTTTACATCCTGATCACTGCTCTCCTCGAGATAACCCCCTCCCACAATCCTTCCCTTATCCCCCTCCCCTCCTTCTCTGAGGGGTGGGCGCCCTCTGGGTATTCCACCATCTTGGCACATCAAGTCTCCGTGAGGCTAGACTCTTCCTCTTTCACTGAGGCCAGATGTCCAGTAGAAGAGACAGCACTGGGTTGATAAGGAACAAAACCAGCGATCAGATATAGTAACAAGTGGTTTGCAACCTTGTTCCTTTTTCTTGTGGGTCCTTGAGGGACAGAAGGTCTTGGCCTTCGATCTCATGCCTTGAATATCATTACAAGTTAACTCAGTAGTAACAATAGCTGGAGTTGATGCCCTTTAGATTCTTGCTCTCCCAGGGAAATAATCTGTTGAGGTTCTTGTCCTTGTAGGATGCCATTGAGAGGAAATCCTTATCCCGTGGGGACCCTTGTTCAGGCTGCCTTAAGTGAGTTTCAGGGTCAGGGAAACGATAATGTATGCCAGTTACAATGGCCTCATCAAGTATTTGTAGCTAAGAAAATGGTTTGAGTTATGTCAGTGGGCAGCAATCTATAATAATGTACAATTAATTACAAGTACACAGTTTAAAAATAAGAGTTTCAAAAGCACTTTCTCCAGACTGTCCCTGGGTGCACTCACTGATGCTGAAGGGAAGCAGCATGCCAGGTCCCCTGCATGGAGAGCAGAGATGTTCACTGATGCCCTTGCAGACTCAGCAGGACTTGGGGCTGCAGTGAGAGAAGCTGTACTTCACACACATTCATCCCATCCCAGTGGCCCTTGCTGGTGGTGCCTGCTTCCCGGATGATCAAGATGGAGAACTTTTCTTTCTCTAAGCCACTGGTAGCATGCTTGAGTTTAAGGTTTATTTGTTTTTTAATCTTCTCAAAAGTATTTAGATTGAACTTGACACCTTTCATTGCCTTAAGGGAAGAATTCAAGATTCCTTTCACTGTGTACTTACCTGGACTGTAATAGATGTTCAGTGGTCAGTTCTTGACCATTTAAGGATCCAAGTTCCAGTTACTGGCCCTGAAAGCTTGGGAAAACTATGAGCCTTCTTCAAACTCAGTCAACCAAACTATAAAATGGGATCATTTTCTTAGCATCACTGAGAGACATTAGAGAACCTGCAAGTTGCCTGACTTTTGATAGTTTTCCCATAAATACGGTTTTTGTTGTTTGGGCTGCTGTTGATTAATTAAATGAGTGGTCGGTTTACCAATATCACTTTAAGATCCATCTTAAAAAGTGGTTGCAAGGGCTGGGAGAGTAACTCTTCCCTAACATATGGGAACTTGGGTCCCATCCCTAAATGCAACAAAACCAAAAGAGAATTTAAAGGTTTTAACATACAGTTTCTATGTCTCAGTCTACCTTATGGACCGTAGGAGGGCTGGGCTTGTGGTTAGTATGCAGTGACTGGTCCAAGGGGATGAAACCTCAGTGGAATGAGTGATGCAGAGAAGTTGGTCTAAGGCAGGTATCAGGAAAGATGCTCCTTTAGAGAGGTTCATAAGCCATGTACTTGCTTTGTGAAGTTCTCAGTATCTGCATTTTATTCTGAAACCAAAACGAAAGTTACTGTTTTGTAGCAATGATGTAGCAATCAGAAAACCAAGACAAATGGCAACTCTGACTAGAATGCAGCAGCTGACTTGGTTTCTAAGCCTGCCGAATCTTCTAATCAGAGCAGGCAGAGGAAGGGAAGAAAGATAACTGGCCAGGCAACGAGGTAGCTTGGCTGGAGGTCCTCAGGCTGTGAGCCCTACTGAGTGTGCTACCCTAACACATGTCTGTTTGATGGACCGACACTTTCAAGGGAGGCAGTTAAGAAACAGCAGACACAGAAGAAAAACTAGCTGCTTTGCCCTTATTAGCTAACAGGAGGACATAAAATCCCATTTGTGAAGGTGTCTCTGATGGACTGTCAGCATTCTAGAACTCTGAGGGACCAGATGGTAAACTTTCTTGAGCAATCTTTATCTTCAATTACTTTCCCTGAATATTTTCCCTCCTACAATTTACTGGTCCTTGAAACCCTTCCTTTCCCTTTATCTCACTGAAACTCCACAGTTATCATTTATGTTGAGATGGTGTGTAAGTTCTCTGGACAATGCCTTTCTCTATCTTTTTTTTCCTTTCTATCTGTTCCATGTCATCTAAAATATTAAAATACAATTAACTGTTTTTAAAAATTTATTTATTTAATGTATGTGAGTACACCATTGCTCTCTTCAGACTCACCAGAAGAGGGCATAAGATCCCATTACAGATGGTCGTGAGCCACCATGTGGTTGCTGGGAATTGAACAGAACCTTTGGAAGAGCAGTCAGTGCTCTTAACCACTGAGCCATTTCTCAAGCCCTACAATTAACTTTTTAAGATTAAAATCTCCCTGTTCTCTCAGTTTGACTGGCAGGACTGAGCTGTGGAACTGGTGGAGCTGACACAGGAAAGGGTTTGTCCTTCCCCTATAATTGTCAGTACTGTGTATGCTGAGGATGCTTCTCTGTTGGCACTGGGCCATCTGTGACATGTCCACAGTAGGAGTTATCTTTCAGAAAAGGCCTTGGATTTATACCTAAGGATTCTAAGCCTCAGTGGACCACAGAGAAACCAATCTACTCATGGTTATTGTGGCACTATTCATAATGGCCAGGTTACGGTGACAACCTAGATGTCTATCAACAGATGAATAGATAAATAAAATATGGTGTATGTTTATAATCAGGTTTTATTTGCCCATAGGAAGAATGAAATTCTGTCATTTGCAGGAAAATGAATAGAAGTGAGGATTATCATGCTAAGTGAAATAAGCCAAACTCAGGAAGACAAATATTACATTATCTTTCACTAGAAGAAAGTAGTATTAATAGAACCTCTAGCTTTGTACAATGACACATAGTAATACTTTAAACATTTATGTAAGGAAAGGCTTTGGTGTCACCCTTACTTCTGGCTCATGGTTTCAGCCACTTGGATCAGAGACTAATTTGCCTTTGACTCCAGGTAGCCCAAGATAGCCTTCAACCATGCAGTTACTCTTGGATATATAGTTTTTTTTCATATTCTCTGCCTTTACTTTTAGTAAATAGATCTTGAGACTGGCATTTTGGTGACTGTTAACTCTGTCTCTTAGCTTTGGGTAAAAGCCTGCTTTACCCATGTATGTATTTGCTTTCTCATCAATTCACTGACAGCTACCCAAAGAAACAGGCTCACCACGAGGCAGGGTCATCCTAGGCCTTGACTCAAGGCACTCCAGTAACATCCTACGTGGATACCAATCCGCTGCCACTAGTGTGCTGAGGCAGTTCGCTAAGGAAGCAAATGAAGCAGAGCAGCTTTATTAATTACAGAGAGGCCCTGGGAACAGTAGAAACCTGAGACCAGGGTAAGCTGGTCTCCCAAGGCTCAGGAAAGTTGCCCATGGCAGGAGTCTTGTCTGTACATGCCCCCTGCATTTAATTTACCTCAGGTTTTACAATGAGGGCCCTCAGGGTTAAGCATTTCATGATGGTATCCATCATGAAGCATCCTTCCTTAGCAGCAGCCATCAATCTGCAAAGATAGATATAGACGGTGTAATCTCTAGGCTTTGCCCACACCTATGCTATTATTCCTTCTGATCTTTAACTCTGCTTGGAAAGGTGGTCACAGGAGGCAGCCGTGACCCACATATGTCCTTTTGTAGACTGGTTGAAAATAGAATTCCAAACTTTGGAAACTGGGTATCTAATCTACCTGTATGACCAGATCCCTGGGGATTGCATGCACAACAGGCAGAGGGGCTATTGGGTACAGGATAGTTCTCAATTGAAGCATGCATGGTGTTGGCTGAAGTCTTGGTGTGGGCATGGCTGGCCTCCACCTCCAGGGGGTCTGGCTTAAATGGTCTTAGTAAGAGACAGAGAAGTGTATTTCTAACAGTTTCTGGGATCATAGTCTGGAAACTACTTGTGTCTGTGGAGATTGCAGTTTCCAGGCCCTCTGAGGGTTAGGGTTAGGGTTATTGAACTCTCTCTGTGTGGTGTAGCCAGATAACTGAAGCATGCCACTTCAGATGTGAGCTTTTGCTTCCTCTAATCTTAAGAGAGCACTTAACTTCTGGAAGGAACTTTCCTTGTGATGCTTTCTTACCCAGAGGGATCTGGATGCCATCGACCCGTTCTTGCTGACTAAGGACCACCGTAATGAGCATCCATTATGATTCTTTTCAGAAATGCACACAGGGTCATATTCAAGCCATTTGATCCCAAAGAGTCTGAGATCATGCCAGCTGATGCAGACTGCAGTCATAACAGACAGGGCAGCCAGGAGCCAGGGAGGGGTGTGTGTCCTTCTGTTCTTTGGCAAGTACTGGTCTTGTGCTTATGAAAAGCTTTAGGGAAGCCAGGGAAGGAGCTGAGAAGGTTGGGCTTCAGAAACAGACAATGGCTGTTTACTTTAGTACAGAGGCATTTCAGCATTTCTATAACAGTAATCCTGCGCTAGCTTACTGTTACTATAACAAAACACCTAAGATAGTCAGGTTGTAAAGAGCAAAGTTTCATATTGGCACATGTCTTTGGAAGTTTCAGTTCATGACTGACTGGCTCAGTTGATTTGAGGCTGGGACAAAGTGACACATTATGGTGTAGAGAGTGTGGTGGAGCAAAGCTATGTAGGGTGACTGGGAAGTTGCCAGTGTCTCACAGTATCCTTCAAGGGGAAAGACACTTTCCAACAACCCAAAGCCTCCTCCCAGGCCCCATATTTTAGAGGTTCTATCGCCTCCCAATAGCACCAGGCTGGACCAACACCTGAAACTTTAGGGGACATTTTATATCCAAGCTATAGTGTAACTATGGGTGTCAAACTTCGGTGTGCATCAGCTTGGCGATATCCTATTGAATGACAGGTTTGGGTTTCATGGGTTTTTTTTTTTGTTGTTGTTGTTTTTGTTTGTTTCTTGCTCTCAAGTCCTTTTAATTATTCTCCGAGTAGCTGGCACACTGGGGTCATGCTGTTATGGGGTATTCACCAGGAAGACTGGTGACATGTGATTAAGGAAGATTTTATTAGCTAGCTGGTGACCACCTTGGGTGTTCCAGATCCCAGGGTAACCCTGAGCCTTTCTTAGGGTTGAGAGTTTAAACATAAAAATCATGTTCTGGATTGCCGTACTTCAGTTAGCAAGAAGAGTTAGCCAGAAGCAGAAATGACAGAAGGCAAAAAGCAAGGTTAGTACATTTAGAGACTTTTCCAGAACTGTGGACTATGACAGATTTGGTCTTTGTTTCTGTTTTAGCAGGTGCTTCAATGTGTTGAGTTTTACAGCCTGAATGGCACTTCCTTCATGGAGTCAGCTGTGCTAAGGGTCTTAGGGCCTACTAATTTCTGGGGCCCTGTTAAAATGCCAAGATCAATCAGGCAAACCATGAGTGTGCTGCTCAGAAGGGAAGTGATGTGAGTCCATGGCTTTCCTGAGATTTTGGATTCTCTTGGTAAAATCTGAATGCATTTAGTGGTTTGAATAAGAATGGCCCCCATAGGCTCATATTTGAATGCTTGGTTCTCAGTTGGTGGACTATTTAGGAATGTGTGCTTGTTGGAGAAAGTGTGTCACAGGGGATGGGCTTTGAGGTTGCAAAAGCTCTATACAGGCCCAGTCTTGATTTTTATTTTTTTTATGGTTTTTGGTCAGGGGTTTTCGTTCACCCATGAGTACCTGACAGCTCACTCGAACCACTGCCGAACTGTAAAGGCCTCTGCTCAACGATAATTCCAACTGCCGCTCCAGGCCAGTTTGATTCTATCTACGTTACTTTTATAAGTGTTGGTCATGGTATTGCTTCCAACAATGATAGAGTAGTAAGAAGTGTCTGCCTTCAAACCATTGGCAACAAGCTTTTTAGCCTTTCTCAATATCCCACCTCCAAGTGCAAATCTTTCTATTGTTACTGTTACCACAAAAGGCATGGCAAGCCTAACAGATTGTTCAGAGTGGTAAGAATTCTTGCTTCCTTTCATGCAACAAGTTTTCCTCCTTCCGTTTACTACCGTCTCCCCCTCTTTGGAAATACTTCTCCACTATTCCTGCTTGAGTCTGTGTTAAAAAGCAATGTAGGCTAAGTTGTGAATGACGCAGTAGGGCTTGGGTCGAGAAGAGGAAAGTGGTAACCACACACATGAGATCTCAATGTTAGCTGTAAATGGTTTTCATGGCTGTAGGTTGGCTGTGTGGCACAGGGCGTGTATCTTTCTATTGACTTTTCCCAAAACATTTCTTTCTCCTTTTTGGTTTGCCTTGGCACGAGCAAGTAGATGGCTGGCTTATTGGATCAGTCTCCCTTATTTGCCTGTTCAGTAGGCAGTTAGCTAAGTCAGACTGGGTGCTAACTAAACAGACCTTTGTGGATATACAGTGTGTCATGTACATCCAAAATTAATGTTTGGGCTTATAATGTAAGTGTTAGAGTGTGTCTGTACATTATATACACAAGGTCCTAGTTCAAGCTCTATCACTGGAAGAAAGAAAGAGGGGAGGAAGAAGGAGGTAGATTCTGTTGGTGAGCCGCCCACCGGTGTAAAAATGACAGGACTCCCAGGAGATTGTTTGGGTCTGTCATGGGTGTGAGTGCCTATGTTTCTTTCAGTCTCTTTAACACACTATAACAAAACACTATGGAATAGAAATTTGTTTCTCAGTTTTGGAAGCTGGGGAGTCCAAGGTCAAGGTGCCAGCTGACTCCTTGTCTAGTGAGGTCTTGGTGTCTGATTCTAAAAAAGAACCTTGCAGCATCATACGGTAGTGAGAGAAGTGAGCATGACATTGTTACCTGGTGGAAGAGATGGGAAGAGAAGGAGATGAACTTGCTTCCCGGAGTCCTCTCCTAAGGGTGCTAGCTCCATCTATGAGGCTAAACCTCTCATGACCTATTTACCTCCTGATGCAGTTGTATTAAGGGCTAAGTTTATAAGAATTGGGAAGAGACACAGAGACTCAAACCATTGCAACCCTTTTTGTTCTTACATATGAGCATAGCAGTCTTGGAAACAGAGTCAGCTATTGCCAAATACCAGATCTCCGGGGACCTTGATCTTGGATTGCCAGCCTCTGGTACTATGAGATACTAGTTTGTATTATTTATAATGATCCAGGTTGAGATATTTGTCATTGTGGCAGAACTTAGGCAATGGCTCCCTGAAATTTGAGCTTCTAGATCCTCTTAAGGGGGCTTTGTGGGGAATAAAGTTCTTGAGTAGCCCATCCCAACTTGGCTAGCTATGCTGTGTTGAAAGAGATTTGTGAACTATGGTTGTGACAGCATAGACATGAGCTATGAAGGAGGAGAAGGACAAAGAGAAGAAGAAGGAGAAGGAAAAGGAGAAGAAGGAGAATTAAAAGAAGGAGGAGGAAGAATAAGAGGAGGAGGAGGAAGAAGAAGGAGGAAGAGAAGTCTCCTGTTAAAGAGTTCAGGAGGAGCTGTGCAGCACAGCCTGGCTCTAGACTGCCAGAAACTCATGAGCCCACTTTAAACAAGTTTTAAACTCCTTTCCATCTAGTTTTTCATTCTGTATTAGATTAGGGTTTTCAGAAGAAAACCTGCAGTGGTAATTATGTCCCCCTTCCCACTGGAATCAAATGAGAACACATGTTTTGTAAGTATCTTTTTTCCTTATTTATATTTGACTTTAATGAAATGTTACTTATTGGTTACCTTCATCTGGTATTTAATTGCATCTGAGCTCTACCCTTAAGAATGGTTTGTTTCCCCAGTGAGACTCCCTTGGAGAAAACTAAATTTTCATTTGCAAGTGCCCATCAATTGGAGATGGCTTCTGGGTTAGGGATGGGGCGTGTGTCTACTTCCAATCTCAGTTCTAAGATCTCATATATTGCAGATCCATAGAGGCCCTGTGCATGCTGTCACAGTCTCTGTGAGTTCATATGTGTGTCAACCGTGTTGCGCCTAGAGGCTTTATTTCCTTGGTGTCCCTCATCCCCTCTGGCTCTTATGGTCTCTCTGCCTCTTTTTCCACAGGGTTTCCTGAGCCCTTAGGGAGGGATTTGATGGAGACATCTCTTTTAGGGATGAATGTTCCAAGGTCTCTCACTCTGAATATTGTCTGACTGTGGGTCTGTATTTGTTCCTATCTGCTGCGGGAGAAAACTTCTATGATGATGGCTGAGCAAGACACTGATCTTTGAGTATAACAGAATGTCATTAGGAGAAATTTCATTGTGTATCTTTAATAGAAAAGTAGTATTTAGCTATTCCCTAGGTCCCTGGCCTATCTAGTCTCAGGTTCTTGGACACCCAGCAGGATTGGCTATGGGCTCCATCTCATGGAAAGGGCCTTAACTCAAACAAGAGGTTGGTTGGTTACTCCTACAAGCTTTGTGCCGCCATTGCACCAGAGTACCTTGCAAGCAGGTCACCAGTGTGGTATCCTGCTGGGGCTCCATGTCCATTATTTTGTGAGTTCATTTAGCCCCCCTTAATATATGTATATATTGTGTAAGGCTTCCTCTGTATTACATTTCCAATGCGCCTTAGTTTCAGCTGTCCCTCCTCTATTTGATTCTGTTTCACTGATAAATGTGTCTGTCTTGTTTTGTTTTTATCACCATAGCTCTGCAGTACAGTTTGAGATTGGGTTGGTGATATCTCCGGCAGCTCTTTTATCCTTCAGCAGTGTTATAGATATTCTGCTTGTGTGTGTGTGCGCTATCCTTGGGTGTTAAGGTGTGTTTCTCAGATGCAGCAGAAGGATGAATCCTGTTTTCAGATCCATTCTCTTAGCTTGTGTCTTTTTATTGGGGAATTGAGACCATTGATGGAGTTATCAATGAGGACTGTTTGCCTAGTCCTGTTATTTTGTTGTAGTATATAGATTTTTTTTCATCTCTTGTTTTGCTTGTCTGGGATTATTTATTACCTGTATTTTTCTTGGGTGAGATTAGTGTCTTTTCGTTGAAGTTTCCTTCTAGTACCTTCTAAAGGGCTAGGTTTGTAGATAGATACTGTTTAAATTTGGTTTTATCATGGAATATCTTTTTCTCTATGTATTGTGATTGAAAGTTTTGCTGGGTATAGTAGTGTGGGCTAGCATCTGTGGTCTCTTAGAGTTGGTAGAACATCTGTCCAGGCCCTTCTGACTATTAGAGTCTCCATTGAAAAGTCAGGTGTTATTCTAATAGGTCTGCCTTTGTATGTTACTTGGCCATTTTCCCTAGCATTTTTTAATATTCTTTCTTTGTTCTTCATGTTTACTGTTTTGATAATTATGTTCCAATAGGAATCTCCTCTTTTAGGTTGGTGAAATTTTCTCCTATGATTTTGTTGAAAATGTTTTCTGTGCCTTTGACCTGAAATTCTCCACCTTCCTTTATTCCTCTTCTTTGTAGATTTGGTCTTTTCATAGTGTCCCAGATTTTCTGGATGTTTTGTGCCTGGATATTTCTTTTTAAAGACTTAACATTTTCTTGACTGAGATATTCCTTACTTATATCTTGTCTTTTAATGACTACGATTTTCTCTTCCATCTCTTATTATTCTGTTGGTGGGGCTTGCCTCTGAAATTCCTATTCAAGTTCCTAAATTTTTCATTTTCAATTTTCCCTCAGTTTGGGTTTTCTTTATTGATTCTATTTCCACTTGCAAGTCTTGAGTTTTTTTTTTTTTATTTAAATTTCTATTCTATTTCACTGTTAGTTTGAGGTTCCATAGATTTCTTTAATGGATTTATTATTTCCTTAAAGACCTCCAATGTATTCATAAATGTTTTGTTGAAGTCCTTGTCTTGTGCTTCCACTATGTTGTATTTCTCAGGGCCTGCTGTCAAAGGGCTGCTGGGCTCTAATAGAGAGCCATCTCAGTCATTCCTGAATTCCCAAGCCTTTATGTCTGACCCTCATTCCAGCATTGTTATTGCCTCTTTTCTCCTTCTCAGGCTGCACGTAGGGCAGCTTTAAGTATGCAACAAAATTAAGCAAAAAATGCAGTTTCCCTTATTCTTGCCTTTCATTCTACCTCAATACTACTGTTAATGAATACGTATATTATAAATATTTGTAATATTCATTACAAATATAAATATTTATAATAGTGCTCTATACCCAAATACTGCCAGAGAGAGCTGGTCTCCCAGGAGTGCCAACACACCTGTGAGCACAGGTAAGACCACCACTTCTGCCCAAATTCCTGGCCCAAGAAGACCTGCCCAGAGCCATTAGGACACAGGAACCAAGGAACAGCCAGGGACAGGATCCTTCTGGTTTCTGTCTGCACCCCAGAGCTGACCCTGTGCCACAGCTCTCCAGACCCAATTTCCTCCTGGAGAGAACTGGTCGATGACACACAGGCTTGAAGGAGGGACAAGCCACAAAAGACCAGCTAACACCAGAGATATCCAAATGACAAGAGGCAAGGTAAGAACATAAGAACCAAGGCTACTTGGCATTATCAGAACCCAGTTCTCCCACTACAGCAAGTCCTGGATACCCCAACACACCAGAAAAGCAAGACTCTGATTTAAAAAACACATTTCATGATGATAATAGAGGACTTTAAGAAGGACATAAATAAGTCCCTTAAAGAAATACAGGAGAACACAGGTAAACAGGTATAAGTCCTTAAAGAGAAAACACAAAAATCCCTTAAAGAATCACAGGAAAACACAACCAAACAGGTGAAGGAATTGAACAAAACCATCCAAGATCTAATGTTATCCATTTATTTGTATTTCATTTGTCATTTTTTGCATTTATTCATAAATATAGAGAGTGCTAAAGAGAAATCTGGGGATTCTAAAGAAAAAAAATTCATAATGGTGAATTTTCTGATGTGTGTGTTTGAGTGTTCTCGTGTGCACTCGTGTGCATGTGTATGTGTACATCTGTGTGACTGTGTGTGTATATGTGTGCATGTGTGTCTGTGAGCATCCGTGTGTGTGCATCTGTGTGCATGTGTATATGTGTGCATCTGTGTGTGTGTGTGTGTGTGTGTGCGTGTGCGTGCACACATGTGGGCATGCACATTTATGTACAGGAGTATGTCTACTTCCATGCATGTGGAAGTCAGAGGTCGGTGCCAGCTGCCTGTCTCCCGTTCTTGCTCTTCACTTTATTTTTTGAGACAAGATCTCTCCTTGAACTGAGAGCTCACTAATTTAGCCAGACTGGCTGGCCAGGGAGCTTCAAAGCTCCACCTGTCTCCATGCCTGTCACTTCCTGCTTCTCCCACTGTTTACATGGGTGCTGGGGTCCTGAACTTCAGTCCTTAGGCATGTATAAACACATTAACCTAGTAGTTCCCAACCTACCTAATGCTGCAACACTTTACTGCAGTTCATGTTGTGGTGACCCCCAACCATAAAATTATTTTCATTGCTGCTTCATAATTGTAATGTGATGAATCATAGTGCATACATCCGATGGCCTTAGGCCACCCCTGTGAAAGGGTCATTCCAGTGCTTTAACCACTGAGCCATCTCTCCAGCTCACAGACCATTTTTATGATAAAAATTAACATTATTACATTATTATCACTCCAGTCTCAGAGCTGTCACTGGGGTTCACTCTTGTTTTCTGTATGTCTTACGGGTTTTGACAAATGCAGAGAACGTGTGCCCACCATTACAGCCTCACATGGGACATTTCACTACCGACAAGGTCACTGTTTGCACAGTTCGTCCTCCCTTCTGATAAACCCCAGCAGCTTCTGGTTTGTGTTTGTGCCTTCATAGTTTTGCCTTTTCTGCAGTGCCAGAGTTGGAGACCTACTGTGAACAACCATTATCAGCCTGACTTCTTCCACTTGGTAACATGCATTTACATTTCCTCCCTGACTTTTCAGGGCTCATTTCCTTTTAGTGTTGAATACTATTTCAGGCACCCCTCTGCCCTCCCCAGCTCTCTCAAGCTCTCCTGTGCCTCCTGGTGCTCAGACAATAGGAGTATGGCTGTTGGAAGGGTCAACATCTCTTAGGCATTGAACTTGAAAAAGTGTCTCTACTGGGAAAGAAGCATCTCTTCTTTGAAGTTCTTTTCCATGATGGCATTTAGAAGTTATTTTTACCCTGTTGTAGCGGATGGACAAAGTCCTGGTTTCTTTGCCGGGTGTTCCGTTCCTCCCTGCGGTACTGCAGTCAGCACCTTCACTTGCCATCACTGTTGCTAGGATCTGTGCTTTGCCCTGTGCTCCTGCCCATGGTGACATGGACAGTCCCAGTGAGCTAGCTTGGCTACTGCTAGGTCCTCACAGTAGGTTTAATTTTATTCATTCTGGAGCTGTGCTCCCTCCTGGTCAAACATGTTTCTACTCATGCTGGAGGCTCCCCTCTGTGTCAGCACTAAAATCTTAGTTCAGGATCCCAAATAAGCTGTTTCTGATTTCATGGGTTCCTGCCAGGCCAGGAGGTCAGTGGGAGTTCTGTGTGGTTTTCTGTGGCAAGCTTCTGCACTCACCCTTTGAAGACTGTAACTCTTTCTTGTCTTATTGCATGTGCCATTTGTATCGAGGTTTTCATATAGCAAAGCAAAATATTGCAAATTAGCATAGAACTCTCTCTTTAATTAGTGCGATCTGTGGGTTAGACTTTTAAGTCAGGGAATCCTCACATCTCTGATACTACAGGACTTCATCCTTTGTTCTTTGATTAGATACTTCAAGGAAACCAATTTTGCACTTTTAATTTCTTGTTTCAGATGCAGAAAAATACTAAGATCCTCTTGTAATTCTGCAGAAGGAACCTCTTAGAAATGAAAATATTTGACTCTGGGCACCTATGCAAAGGGTTATAGGAGTACTTTGGGATAAAGCATTATTGTGATGCTTATTTTTAATATCTTTAGTTACAGTTTGAAATTCACATATTTTATGAGATTATAGTTTGACAATCTTTGTTGTTTATTTTACTCTTCTGTCTATATTGTCCTGAAAACAATGTTTTCTAGAGCTACCATGGCTGGCTACATCAGGAGGCTGGCTCTCATCTCCTGTGGGCTGTGACACACATTGTCTGTCAAGATATTATCATAATGGCTGCAGGCTTCATAATAATGTCTAATAATACTGTCTAAGGTATCTGTATACAGAAAGGAATTATCTGGATCTCATATCCTTCAGGGGAGGAAGGAGATGGCTACTGCTATCTGGGTATCGTCCTGAGCATAATTATGTTCAAAGATGAAAATTATGAGAAACAGGATGGGGCACTGGACATCTAAGACTTAAGATCTAGATTTTAATTCCAAATGCCATAGGAAATAAGTTGAGTTGTAACAAGAACAAGATGGTAAGATGAATATTTTGGAAGAGTCTGTGGAAAAGGCTATTGAAGCATTTTAAAGATAATCGTGGGTTGTCTTATTTTTCCAAAGTAGCATTTTACCTTTATCTCTGAAAAACTTAAGTGTAATAATGTTACAGCTTCTTCAGTGGCCTCCTTAGTGCTGTGAATTTGCCTTTGAGATATCTTTTAGGGAAGATGCTCTTGTTTCAGTTTTCTGAGGTTTCATACTCGTGCACTGTATCTACCTCACTCCACTCCTTCCTCTCTCTCCAACTCCTCTGATACCCCCTCCCAAACTCACAATCTTTTCTTTCTTATTATTGTTACATGTATATACATGTGTGCGTGTGGCTGAGTTCACTTAGCTTATGTACATGTGTCCAGGGTGACCATGTGGGATAGGAGAGCTTATCTGGGAGTTGTCCCTGGAGGAAACTGATTCTCTCTTTCTCCAGCAGCCAATGACCATCTGGGGGTGGAGCCATGTGGAATTACCCCTGCCCACGTCACAGTGTCCATTGATGACAGCATGCAGAGCTTGTGTAGGCAACGATGTTATTGCAAGGTCATGGTTGCATTTTTCTTGTCATGTCTAGGGAACACTCTCTGACAGCAGATGTCCTGGGCCTCTGGTTCTTACACTCCTTCCACACCTCACTCTCTGCTACCTTACTTAACAATTCTCTCTGTCCATCACAACAATATTAGCAAATGACAGTGGCTTATTTACATAATCACACCTTTACACATGTTTGAAAGCTTCTCCTTAGTTCAGCATCAGGGCTCTACAAGCTGTAAGTTTTAAGCACAGCATTTTCATTTGCCTTTCTGAGGGTGTCCCTTGGTGCAGCTTGTGCAGTGTCTCTCTCCATCAGCCTGCAGCATGGAATCCAATATGCTTCTGCCATTCCATGGTTCTTGTTGGGAAGACAGCTACATGAGAGGATCCTTGGGTGAAGTGGGACAATATGGTGGCTACTGCATGGCGTTCCACTGGCTAGACACCCGAGTTTTCACAAACCCCTTCACCTTCCCAGGGTTTTTGTACATAATCAGGAATAATAGACCCTACCATATCTATCTCAACATGTCAGTGTCTATCATGCTAAAAGGTGTTTATATAGTTAGCTTGTAGAGAAGACTATCTTAATAATCTAGGTATATCCTTATGATGGAATGTAGGGTCATAATTTGACAAAGCTTAAATTATAAGTTGGTCACCCCAAGAGAACAGTGATTAGTAATTTATAAAAGTTTTAGCTACAGACTATTATAGTGTGAGTGAGCAGATGAACCCTGGGGCTCAGAAACACCGGGATTCCTGGCATCCACAGTAGTCTTAGAACGTTCCCCTGAACATACCAGGGGGCAGTGCTAGAACCAGACACTTGATAAATGGGTGTCTGACTTTAACCTTGCATGGTGGGAAACTGATCCACGGAGACCAAGTGACTTGTAATCAGAGCTGTGTCTGGACCTGGCTCTTCTGTATCAGTCACCACAAGTCTGCACTCCTAGCAGGTGGAATAAAGACTTTTCAGTTTAGAAGATGGAGGTGGCTGTTCTCAATCCCCCAAATAGTCTGGAGTGTTTCATAAAACAGTCCCTGGACTTCCCTTGCATATGTCCCCTCCATAATGTGAATCTTCATCTTCTTAATTCAGGCTTTCTGCATACTAGATAGACCTGGCAGCCATAATGATTCTGTTCTTCAAAGTTTCAGAGCTCAGATGACCTCAAATTTCATTGCCTACTTTGTGGCTGACTACCAAGTGGCTCCTTTGTTCCTGGAGAATTGCTGTTGGTTAATTGATATATTTTCCCTCTCCTTTTGTGCCTCAGTACCACACAGCTGGCATTTTGTCTTTTCATGAGTCCTTTCCCTGGGCACCAGTAGTAGTACAGTCTCATGTGACAGGTACTATGTAAATAATTAACCGAGGGAAGGACATATTTTAGATGCACCAGGAAGAAGAGCATGGTGTTTTGTTAGTCCAAACAAAATAGAGAGGTTTTCTGAGAAATCTGTCACCATCAGGAGACAGTGACGAGCCATGATGGTTCCTAAGCTTTCCCCTTTGATTTGCATTTTCAGCACTATATAGAAATCGTGTGCATGCAATGTGATTCACTTTTATATGTTTGTGATGGTGCTGCATTCGTTGAACATCTGACGGAATAGTAAGTTAGCATATTGTTTTAGTTAGGTTCTCATTGCTATGAAAAGACACCATGACCACAGCAACTCTTACAAGGGATAACATTCAATTGAGGCTGGCTTACAAGTTCAGAGGTTCATCTATTATGATGATGGCAGGAAGCATGGCAGCATCTAGTCAGGCAATGTGCTGGAGGAGCTAGAGTTCTACCTCTTGTTTGGGTTTCCACTGGTTAGAAGGAGGGTCTCATTATCCATCCCCACAGTGACAGGCTTCCTCCAAGAAGGCCACACCCACTTCAATAAGGCCACACCTCCTAATAGTGCCACTCCCTGGGTCAAGCATATTCAAACTCCACACATATCTACTTCCTTTCATGCCCTTTTCATTAACCAGTGAATAGAACCACTACCAACATGGAGCCCATCATGTTGTTCAATGTCTAGGCAGTGCTTCGTGGCCCTTTCTCATTCTCTGCCTACTTCAGCCATATATACTGCATACTACCTCTAAAACATGCCCTGCTACAACTGTGTCCCTCCTGCACAGCTGAGGCTGTGTGCCCACCCACTGCCATCTCTCGCTTGATTCCCCTTCCCTTCCTGTATGAGCTAGTTGGCTTTTGCTTTTTATTTGATGTGACAAACATATGAAAAAAGCAGGTTGAATTTTGGCTTGTGGTTTAAGAATGGAGTCCATCACAGCAGGAAAGGTATGGTGGCAGAAGCCGGAGGTGGTTGATCACATGGCATCCAGCATCAGAAACAGAAAGGTGAGTGCTCATGCCCAGCTCACTGTCTCAGTCTAAGACTGCAGTTCATCAGAGGGCAGCACGGTCAGGGTGGGTCTTCCTTCCTTAGTTAAACACTTCTGGAAGCACCTTATCAATACACACAGAGGTGTGTTTCCATGGTGATTTTAAATTCTGTCAAGGAGACAATGAAGAGGAACCCTTGCACATTCCCAGATATTATTCTACAGCCTAAAGTCAGACTGTGTCACCTGTGGTTTAATCAGATCAAATGGTGTTTTGTTTCCACTTTCATATACTCCAAAGCTCGTCCTGAGTAAGCGTCACATGTACTAGGTCCCAGAGTTCCAGTCTCTGGGAACATTGTGGTAGGCACATTGGGTTCCAAGTTGCCCTTCAACTTACCAAACCGCCGCTCATGGCCTTTTAGCTCTGATTTTCCTCCTGTGTTGGAGACTTTCCCTGGCTAGGCTTGCTCCCTCACTCCAGTCAGTTATCTGCTCAAATGCCAGCTCCTTGTGGGGCTACTGGACCACTCCATACAATGTTGGATGCTGTGGACACCACCTCTTCCCCTTTACTCTTCTCTGTTGTATCTAGTAGACATGCTTGCAGTGTGCTGTCACCTATATGGGAAGCACAATAGAAACATACATTGGGATCACTTTTTATTTCAGAAAATAAATATTAGTGGAGTGAGTTATTTGAATTGTCTGGGAGCTGTATTGCCATGTCCTGAAAGTTCCTATTAAGGCGAAAAGTTTTACTGCATGGTAGGACCAAGGCTCTTGCCTCATGGTCACTGGGCTTATTTGTGCTATATTTCTTCCTGACCCACATTTATTTTCATAACACTTCATAAAAAAATTATCAATAGCGCCTTGAGAAAGTCCTTTGGGAAAAGTCTAGAGTAACAAGAGAGAGAGAAGAGCCTCTTGGGTCTGATGTATTGTTTTTAATCAGCGTGAAAGGATTCTGACCAGCTTTGATGTTTGCATGTTTATATCCTTTATAGACATTTAAGGGTCTATATTCCCATTCCCAGGTCCTCTCAGAATGTAGACATTCTAAAACCTTAGGAAGTTCTGTCATTATGAGGTTGTTTGTTTGTTTGTTTGTTTTTTATTTATTTATTTATTTATTGTCACAGGACTTGTAAGTTACCCAGAACAAGCACAGATTGCTAATGGTTCCTTCAGAATGACTATTTGAATTGATCTTTTTGATTTTATAATTTGTCCTTCAATAGTTCTTTTAGGTTTTCTTTCTTTCTTCATGGAAATATTAAAAGCAGCCTTCACTTCTGCTTGAAAACTGAGGCATGCACTAGTTGGAGGTACCCAGGTGAAGCGATACACACAGTCTTTCGTGCGTGTGGCCCATGTCCTTCTAAATGTCATGTCCTGTGTACCTTAGCTGCTTGGGTCACTCAATAGTTTAAGGACACTGGATCACCATGGGAGAGGGTGGGACCCAGAAGTCCAGATTAAGGAAAGCTATGGTCCTACACTTCAGTCATGAAGTGCTAAGGTCTGAGGTTGTCTTTCACTTGTTTAAAATACCTGCCTCTGTCTCCTGGGACATCTTTTTTTTCTCTCTCTTTTCCCAAACGCTTTAGCTATTTATGATGGTGAGTAGGTTGAATGTTCCTTCAGTTTAGGCTCAGTGCTGCATTCCCAGATGCATTTAGCCTGTTGACTGAGTCTCCTTTGTCATCGATGAAGTAGTGTCTTGAGTATCTAGGAAATCTTGTTCTATTTTTACTCAATTTTCTCACTAATATTTAGCTCCTAAGTTTTACCTAATTGGTCAAGTTAGACTTTGTCAAAGTCCCTCTGTGACCTTGGTAGGAAGCTTTACCATTTTGAAATGTGTTTTCTTCAATACTGACACCACTTATGAGACAGTCTGTAGTACATTCACTTACCACAAGATGCGCACAATGCACTATCTTCTGAGGTGGTATTGATACTGAGATGTTTTCATTGGCTCATTCTTCATTGGCTCACGTACTCTGACTTGAAAGAATGTAAGGTTATGAGGCCTAATTAGTATTTGCTCTCCTAAGCATTCAGATCACTTGGGCATTCAGCATCCCATTGGACAATCATCTCATTAGGCAAATAAGATGGAGATATTAACTTCATGGTGTAGATGGGCTGGGAGCCCTTATAGAAAATTTGGTGAACCTGTAGTCCAATTGTGTGAGCTATATCTGATATAGAACTATTACATTTCAGCAGATATCCAAAGTCAGAGTATATTAATAAGACATTAATCTGATTAATGTCTGAATTGCTATATTTGGGTGCAGCCTGAAAATCTGCATTTAAAGCAGGCAAGTGGGAATGATTCAGCTAGTGTGTGTGTGTGTGTGCACGTGCAAATGTGTGCATGCACACTCGTGTGACCAGAGATGCAAGCCAAGGCTTTCTGCATGCTAGACAAATGCTCTACCCCTGAGCTACATCCTCAACACAATTCAAGTAAGTTCGTCTTTTAATACGGGGAGGTGTTAGATCATCAGAGATGCAGTAGCCTGGCCCCAAGGAGACCTCACCATCTGCTTTGAGAAACACTGCTTTCTATGCTAACGGAGTGCCTGGCACAGCATGTATGTTCAGCAAATGTTCATTCATTTAATATTTTCATTAGCAAATTCATTCATCAACAAGTCCCAAGTCACTATCAGCCACTACACGCAGAATTAAAGCATCTAGGCTGCTCAGATGGCTCAGTGGGTACAGGTGCTTGCCACCAGGCCTGACAACCCTGAAGCCTACAAGGTAGAAGGAGAGAACCAAATTCCACAAGCTGTCCACCCATGGTACGTACCTGCCTTTCCCCCAGGTCCCAATACATGTAAAAACAAGGTTTGAAAAAACACACCAAACCTTCTAAGCATAGAGGAATAGGCACTAACACCCATTGGCTACATGTCACCTCAGCTGTATTGTGGCATTGGTCAGTAGGCCTTTAGAATGTCTATAAGAAAAATTAACTGGTTCTTTGTCTTACTTGTTGTTGTTTGTTTGTTTGTTTCTGTTTTTCGAGACAGGGTTTCTCTGTGTATCCCTGGCTGTCCTGGAACTCACTCTGTAGACGAGGATGGCTTTGAACTCACAGAGATCCACCTGCCTCTGCCTCCCCAGTGCTGGGATTAAAGGCATGAGCTACCACTGCTGGCTTCTCCGTCTCATTTGTACAGTACCCTACCTAGCCTTGCAGATTTTAACCCATACAGTTCTATACACCTCCTATCTTCCTAATAATTATTTTTCCTTTAACAAACTTTCTTAGTTCATTCCCTTACTGTCCAGCTTCAAGAAGCCAATGATTCTCCTTTAGCAACTATGGAGCCAACGTCTTCCTGTCCAGCACAATCTACTTCCTGTGTAGATGAACCTTCAGGTGTGCTCTAGTGGGAGACTTTGATCTCCTGTAACAATGCCTCTAGCATTGTTCTAGAACCTTGAGGGACCTAAGTCAAAGAGGTCAGATGAAATTTCCTTGAAGGATTTCAAATTCTACAGATCAATGAAAGCACCTACTACAGGCCTCCACTGAGAACTGGTCTCCTTAGGGCCAGGCTACTGGGCCTCCTGGATCTGGCATCGCTGTGTTAGTGGATACATTGTCCAAGTTAGACTTAGGAGGTCGCTCAGGAGTAGAGCAGTAGTGTAGCATGCATGAGGACCTGGATTTTGTCTCCAGCACGGAATCTTCACTCTCATGGAGATAGTGTTAAGAGAGAATGAGCAGGGATATTGAAAGAATGGGTCACCTTTGACAACATGGAGGACAAGGAGACAATAAATGGAACAGACACCTCATAGCACTTTTTTATCTACAGATAAGAGCAAAGTTGCTTGCCTTTGCTTATCTTCCATTCACAGACATAAAGAGACACCAAGATCCAATCCCCTGGAGAGTGTGATCTTAACAACTCATGGTTTTCTACTCAAGTTCACATTTTCCCTTCCTGGCTTTATGTCTCTAGTGTGCTAGAGGGCCCCCAAGGCTCTGTGATAAGACTGGACCATACCCTCTGATGGAGAGGTTCTTAGAAGATACGGTTAGCTGTTGAAGGGTGGGCGGTACACCAGAACCAAGGTGGGGCTGCAGGTGTGAGCTTTCATGTGCACCTGATGGAAAGGCTCCCATATCCTAGCCAGGACACAAGCCCCCACTGTCATCAGTCATGAGAAACTTCAGGCATTTGTCCTTGGGACCTGCATTCTTGGTTAATATCTCAGAGCTCTGATCACTTAACCCCAGATACCTTGATTTTAAACATGGAGAAAAGACTGATTGCCTAGTGTAGAAGATCAAAGGTTTCCTTTTGCTCACTTATCACTAGCTAAGTTCCCTCACAACAAAAGACAGACCAATAAGAGAAATGCATGCATGTGTGCAGGACACAGGAGCCTTCAGAAATAAAGACCTATAAACTCATGTGTTTTACATTTAGGTGGATTTGTGTGTGCTCATGGAGACATGTGGCTGACAGGAAAGTGTGATGAGATGGTAATGAATTTGCTGAATTAGCCAGGCTTCTGCTCAGCTTCTTGGGAGTTTTTTTCTTCTGGCTGTCGAAGGGCATCTCTCTCATGAGGGTCTTCCTGCTGCAGGGGAAAAGGCAGAGTGATCTTCCTGCTTCTCTGGTTTCTCAAGGTTAGGGTGCTGCATTTGGGAGTAGCATAGTTTGAACCCTATCTGCTAGCTTAGAAGCTTGCTTGAGGACTGTGAGCATCCTCTGTACACGCAGTGCACAGTGTTCCTACCTTCACATTATCATTGTGGGGGACACTGAGTGACAGCTGAAGTGCTTTCTCCTGGCTGTTGATTTTAGTCCTTCTTCTCTATCACTTTGCTCCATGAATGAGCAGAGGGGTTGAGGACCCAAAGGCAGACGTCTTCACATAGTCCAAGCTTCTCGTTCTACCTGCTGTGGGAGCTCAGAGTTGATAATGTTTTCTTCCCAGGGCCTTTTAAAGTAGAAACAAACCATGTTACCCTTGGCACTTACTAAGTCATCTGCAAGTGTAGCCTTATGTCTTGTGTGCTGCTCAGTTTTCCAGGGTCCTTTGGCTGTGTGTCCTGTCACAGAGAGAGGGAGCGGGAGGTAAAGCAGGGAGCAGATCACAAACCAGGAACCAGAGAGTCACAGTAACGCTCGTATACCTCTCATCAGGCAAACTGTATCTGGGTGACTAACGCGCTAGAATGCAAACAGATAGAGGGCTGGCCAGATGGCTCAGTGGACAATGTGTCTGCTGCCAAGCCTGAAGATAGAGCTCAATCCCTGGGACCCATTAATCCTCTGACCTCCACATGTGCCATAGCACAAGCAGCACACGTGTGCATGTGTGTGTGCGCACACATATACTTAAAATGTAATAAAAACTTTAAAATCTGTCGTTATAGACAACAGGTGTTAGTGCTTGAGAGCCAGCAGCAGCCAGGTTCTTAGTCATCAGCTATAAGATACTTAGTTCAAACATCTCTTGTTTAGGAAGCATGTTGGATTAGAACCAGAAGGTGGGGTGGTGTAGGAGCGATCTGTAATCTGGTGGGAGCATCCTGGGATAAGGTGCCAGCGACACATTCCCTGCATAGGTCCTGGAACTCTGCATTTCCTGACAAACTGTAAAGATGATCTTGAAAGGAGCAAGGGACTGAGACAGACTGCATAATTCTAGAAGGAGTGTGCACTAACGTCATGTTAGCTAGTCTTTGTACCAGTCATTCCAGGCTCAACTGAAGGTTTTAGATAAGCACAGTCACATGTGTATCCTGGAGATGCAGTTTGGGGTACCATTTTGAAATCTAAGTTGAGGACCGCATGGAGCTCTTCTCAGGAAAGGTTTATTCTTTTCCATGTGTCAAATCATTTGAAGAAAAAGAGCTTTGACACAGGCAAGCAGGCTGTACAGCTGGGCTATGTGTAATCAAAAAAATGAACTGAGGAACCCTGAATGCCTGTGGCTGGGACAGAGCAAGGCTGAATAAGGGGTTTCTGTCTCTCTGGATATCATATTGAAATCATTTCTATATGAATGTGACATCTCCAGGATTGTCACATGGCAAAAGGGATGTGCTTGTAGATGTGATCTTGCAAACATAAAATTTAGAGTAATAACTAAAGTGGGTTTAATGTTTAATTTATAAATATCGATGCTCTGGTAAACAGTCCTAGGTAGTCTCAGGAAGTTTTAGGGGGCACTGTGGTGGAAGTTGGTGTCAAAGCAGGTGCCACTCCACACCAACCTGGAAGTGCCACCTTCTCTCAGGAAGCTGGGGCTCGAGAGGACATGTGTAACTTAGGATTCAAATTGGCATGGCTTCAAACAATTCTGTACAAATTCCCTACAAAAGTATATCCACAGGGATAGCTTCTGGTTTTGATTATGTTTTTCTTCCATTTCCAAAGTTTGGATTCAATTTCCAGGGCTTATGAGCTTACTGTGAGGTGTGATATACTCTGATTGACAGAGAACATACCCCTCCCCTGTGTATACATATGTATATGTTCATGTGTATATAGAGGCTAAAGTTTTATCCTTAGGAGCTGTCTCCTTGCTTTTTGAGACAGGCTTATAATTCACCAAGTCGACTTTGCCTCCTGTCCCCATCTCTTCAGCATTGGGATTCCAATCCTGGGACACCATGCCCAACTTTTTAGTGCAGGATGCTGGAGATTCTACACATGAAAGCAGGCCCTCATGGTTATACTACAGGTGATGTTACTGGCTAAGAATCTTTAGAATTCTTTGTGCTTTTCCATATTCTTCTAAAAATAAATTAACTATGCGGCATTTTAAAAATTGCACAAGTAATATTACATCTTACCTGCATGGAACTGGAAACAGACAGCAGAGAAAACAAAATAATAATGGTTGGAGGCGAGCAAGTACTCTGTGGCAGAGTACTTGCCTAGCGTGCACAAGACACTGGCTTCCATCTCAGCGCGGCAGAAACCAAACAAGTGAGCAAGTAAAAGAGCCTGCAATGACTCTGTGGGTTGCCATAGGATGGTTGGGGATGAAACAACTGTGTGTGGGCATTTGTTACCGAACAGGTCTCAAAGAGGCAGAATCTTACTAAAGTTCCTTTTGGGGATAGCTGAGTAGATGACTCTTTCTCCCCCTCTTCCTCCTATTCCTCCCTTCTTTCTCCTCCTCCTTTCCCCCCCCCACTTCCTCTTCCTCCTCTTCCTCCTCCTTTCTCCCTTCCTCTTCATCCCTCCCCTTCCCCCTTTTCTCCCCTTCTTAGGTAACCCATTTTTCTGTATGATATAGCACCTAGAACAGATCCTTGAATACCATGTCAGCTTCAGGTTCTGGGTTTTAGAGAAGGCAAGAAATGCTGCACCAATGGTTTTCTGTTCCTGTGGAGTACTACTTGAGACTAGGTGATGTACAAAGAAGGAGGTGAATTCGGCTCAGAGTTTTTCGAGTTCAAGGCCTAGCTAGAGCTACCTTGGCTATGTCACCTCTTGGTGGATGGCATGTAACAGCAGGCATCTTTGCTCCTTTTAAAAAGGCTTGTTATTTAACTATAGTATTACTTAAACCGACAGAATAGTTATGAATAGAGAACAGACATATAAAAGATTCCTCAAGGATTTAAAGCATACAGAGACTTTTCTGAAAACACACTTTATTGATTTCAGTAATGTGTTTTGGCATAAGCATTTGCCTGGTAAACCTATGGGATGGGTTATTTTAAAAGCATTGATGTAGCATTGGGAGTTTGTTTTATTATCTTTATGCATGTTTGCATGCATGCATGGTGTGTCTGAGGACAGGTAACAGCCTTTCCTGTCAGTCTTTGCTTTCCTCATGGTTTGAGACAGGGTCAACTGTTGTTTGCTGCCATGCACACCAGGCTAGCTGCCCCATGATCTTCTGGGGATTCTCCTGTCTTTACCTCTCATCTCTGTGGGAGTGCTGAGATTACAGATCTGAGCCAGTTGTGCAGCCTTATGTGGGTTCTGGGGATCTGAACTTGGGTTTCCCACATTTGTACTTGTTAAGTGATACTTAAGACATAGGTGTTTTTTGTATGTTTTAAAGTGTGTTTGTATGATACAAAGAGTGGAGAACTGAGTTTTGGATTTTATTGTATATTTATTTCTGTTTCTAAAGGTCATACTTGTCCATTGCGGGGAGGTGAGGGAGATATTA
Source organism: Mastomys natalensis (assembly GCA_021653895.1). Classification (NCBI taxonomy): domain Eukaryota; kingdom Metazoa; phylum Chordata; class Mammalia; order Rodentia; family Muridae; genus Mastomys; species Mastomys natalensis. The sequence continues at coordinate 918,031 of JAJTUV010000135.1, forward strand.
TACTATAAAGCCAAGATTAACCTTAAACTCATGATTTTTTTTTTCTGCCTCGACTCTCAGTGCTAAGACTACAGGCATGTGCCCTTCCTATTTTGGTGACAATCTCTGAGAGTACACATTTCTACTTTTTCATTGCAAACTTTATTATTAATGTCATTCTTAAGTTGTTCCAATCTAAAGGTTCGCGTGTATCCTCACTGTTAGAGTTTGTGTATTTCTGACCACTGTTGGGTGGAGTAACACTTAATGTGTTCACGGTGGTGTGTTTCCTGGGAGGTCAGTTACTCAGCACAGATCTTTCCTTTCAGCAAGGTGATTTAAGGTCTCCTGGAAGCTCACTTTCAAGCCGGCTTTAGTACCCAAAGGTTCATCTAAAACTGCCACATTTCTTTCCTTCAGTAGGGGACAGATGGAGAGAAGCATAGCTTAGTGACTCAACCCGCCTGGACAGACAAGTCCTTCCTGGTACTGTTCCCTTCACAAGAACCAATCACTTGACATCCTCTCATGGGAAACACTCCCAGGTTACAGCTCCAGGCTGTGGACTGGGTTGATTTGCAGGCTGTCCCTGCCACTCCACAGGACACAGCGGTTGGCAATCTAAAAAGGGCAACCATTGTGCTCATTGTTTAGGAGTCCTGTAAGTGGGGGGTCCCCTGGAGGGAAATGGGGGACAGTTGGGTAGCCAAGTGGAAGGGTGGTATTCTTCATGTGTCAGTCATTTGTTTCTCTTAAATATCTTCCCTTTCAAAAGTGTGAATAGTTCAAGAAATAAGTAGCTTAAGTCATAACTGCCAGAAACCCGGTTCCTTTAGAGACCTTCATATGCTGGGTAGACTGTTATTTGCTAAACTGGAGATTTTGGCTTTCCTTCTAGGACAGGAGAGCCCAGGGAGTCAGCGAATCCTGCCCAGAACCTGAAGTTGGGCTAGCAGGTAATCCAGACAGGGGTCAGTCAGCAGCCATGAAGCAGGCAGAGGATAAAGCCCTGAGAAGGACAGCTGGGGGTCCCTCTTTGAGGAGAACTGGGCTGTGAAGAAGTTTGTACAACATTAAGACTTACCTTGCAGCCAGTCGCTTCACAGGCAGGCCAGTGATAATCTCATGTTTGGGGTTTGAAGATGGTTGCCTTTTTGCATAGCTGAGCAAGGAACCCTGGGATTGCACAAACTAGGCAAGTGCTCTCTCACGGAGAGTCACATTCCAATTCCTTCTTTATGGTTGAGTTTAGATATGTCAAAAATAAAACAATCACCAATTTTAATGTCTGTCTCTGTCTCTCTGTCTCTCTGTATGTCTCTGTCTCTCTGTCTCTGTCTGTCTCTCTCTTTCTGTGGTGTGTGTGTGTGTGTGTGTGTGTGTGTGTGTGGTGGGCATATGAACAGGTTCTACTCTCATGAACATAACTCTCCTTCAAGAAGGGCTCCTACATCATTCTATAGGGTGCCATCTCTTCCCTGGGGAATAATGGAAGTTTATGGCTACACAGCTGTGTTAAACTTTCTTGGATTCCAAATGCTCTCCTTAGGACCTGTGCACATTTTCATGCTAGCGTGCCTGGAGCTTTTGTGCTTATCTGTTGGACGCTGGGTGAGCATTTATTAGTACTTGACAGTGAAAATACTGGAAGCCCCAGAGCTACAGGATCCTCTTGGCATAGGAAACCTTTTATTCTACAATTAGGCATGGGCTCTGCTTACTGGGAGAGAAAGCCAGTAAATTCAAAGTTTTATTTTTAGTAAGAGTCTTTGTAGGCAGGTAGTCTTGCATGGTACCGGTTGATGCCGGTAGAAACAGGCAAGACGCCTGCTTGTACTTCTTGCCTTCCAAAGCATGCAATTTAGATGCAGAAATAAAGCATTAAAGAGTGACAAGAGGATTATTGACAAAATGAATGGGATTGATGCTTAGGGTTCTCTTGGGTCTGTATTAGTTCATGTTTTATTGTTACAGCAAAATACTTGATGCTGAGTATAAAGATTTCTTCTGGAATCATCTTTACCTAAAGTATGGTAGAAGTGTCCAGAATGGATGGGGTGTAGGTTTTTGTTTTTTTGGTTTTTTTTTTTTGTGGGGTAGGACTTTCTGTTCTCTCAGAGCTGTATTTGCAGAGATAATGGATCTTGTGGTTTTTATCCCCCACGGAACATGCACTGATGGTATTATATTGATTTGTGTCTCTGTTCCTCTTTAAAAGGTTTGCATCAGGAAAATATAGACTATTAATTTTAGAAACTCCAACTGAAAAAGTATCTTATTTATTCTTCCCCTAATTTTATCTTAAACTATAAGGTAAACTGTTTTTATGAAGAATTCAGCATCCTTAGAAGAAGCCTCTGTGTGTGCACGCCTGCCCCTTCTATGAGAAGCCTAAGCTATTGGCAGTCTTTTCATTGGGCTGAGATCGCGTCCCTTGGTCTTCTCACTGGAGATTTCAAACTTGCCTCAGGTGAGGTTGCAATGACTTACGTGCCAGCAACCTTCCATAACATCCCAGGCCAGGGAATTTGGTGGTGAATCGTGAACGACATTCCAGTGTTGCTGGGCTGTCTGAACTGTGGTAAAAATGGAGATATTTATATATTCTGCTTCTTCCTGCCATAGGTAAATATCCATGCTGAGAGATCTGGGGCTTCCCAACACATCAAAGTCCTGTGACATCAGTGGCCAAAAGCTTTGTGACCATGGTACATTCAGAAATTGGTGTACATAGATCAATATGACTGTCTGAAATAGAGCTTTTCCTGGTATTTCTGGAGACTGTATTTAACATTTCTAAAAGATATTTTTGAAGATAGAAGCTTTACTGTCAAATAGGATTAGTGAACCCTACACCTCTTATTAAAGCCAGCATTGTAAATGGGTTTTTAAAGAAAACACATTAAATTAAGTTCCTGCTTTACTCAAAGGCAAAACAAGGATAGCAGGGAGGGCAGAAACCGTGCACGCTTTAGAGACAAAGTGAGTGCTGGGTTTTTGCTTATTTGGTTGCTTGCTCTTTTGAGATAGGTTTCATTATGTAGCCCAGGCTGGTCTTGAGCTCATGATAATCCTCCTGCCTCAGCATCCCAAGTGCTGGGGTTACAGGTATGTGCTACCATGTCTGAATAAGACATGTTTTACATATACTGATAATCTATAATAGTCATGCTTCCAGATAAAATTCTTCACTTTAGGTCCAGTGTAGACCTGGCATACCATGTGCTCTGGTGAGTGATGTGGTTTAGATAAAAAACATCCCCTTTAACTTCCGTATTGGCCTCTCCCCACCCACTAGCCATCACCCACTCCTGTGAGGACTTTCCCCCTTCTTAATAAACCGTCTCCATTTCTACTTCTAAGAGACAAAAGACACTGTCAATGCTGAAGTCCCGGGGTGGGGGGCAGAGCTGTTCTAAGGTTATTGTGTTATGAGGTTGCTGACTAATGGCTGTTAGGAGGTGGAGCCTAGTTGAAGGGGGAACTTCACCTGGACTATGACTCCAAAGGGAACACTGGTCCCTGATGCCTCCTTCCACTCCTCCTACCAGCTACCCCATTGCTCAGGGTGAGCAGCCTCTGCTTGTGCTCCCCCCACCATGGTACTCTGTGCTGCCGCAGACAATAGCAGGTAGATCTGGGAGATTACCGATGGGAACCTCCGAGCCGCAGCGAACTAATCTCTCCTTTTCCTTTTTAAAAAAAAATTGTATCCTTGACATTTTGTCTCAGAGATGCGAAGTCAACACTGTGGTAAATTGAGCGCGATTGATTAATTCAACGTGGAGAAAGTTGTTTTATGGAAAATAAGATTTAACAGAAAAGGAAACTAGCATTCCTATGTTAGCCCCTTTCTATTCATAAACCATATGTATTTTAGAAGTAGGAGTAAAGGATAAGTGATATTCTTTGCACATGTGCCCAGGGATGCTGCTATTTACATTGTGAGATTTCATTCATTTCCTTTGTTTGCTATGTTTGTTACCTTGGTGTTTTCTTGTCTTAACTCAGCCTCTGTCTTTGGCTTTCTGTGACCTTTAGTTGACCTTTGAACTGTAGTACCAAACAATTTTGAGGGCAGATGGGAAAGAGGAATTCTAGGTAGAGTGGAGACAGCCTAGAAATATCCAGGAAACATCAAAGAAAGGACCTCCCTCTGAAGACCACCTTGCTTTCAAAGGGGCTTTTAAATGTGTCATCAACTTTCACAGTATTTCTGTAGGGGGTTGTTTTCTATACATAATCAAAAGCCCGAAGAGATAAATTAGGTTTCTGTTTTATAGCTTTGTACAGAATTGTTGCCAAATGGATACAACACACACTGGTTTTTATTCCTATATTTAAATTTATTTTATCATATTATTTAACTGCAGTCTTTTTTTAATACTGAGTTTTACTATATAACCCAGGCTGACCTTGAGCTTAAGACTTCCTCCTCAATCTCCCTAGTGCTGAGACTGTAGATGTGTATCACCACAGCCACTCAGTTCTAGTCCTTTTAAAGAATTAAGTATTCTACATGTCAACACGGCACAGTAAGTTGTGACCAAAAATAAGTAGAAAATAGAGGGTAGGAGAAAACAGGAGCAAGTGACAGTCAGAGGGTAACGAGGAAAATGTGTTTGGCTGACAGCCTTCAAGCAGTCAGAGCCTGAAGGGGCACCCATCAGGAGAATCCATGTCCGTTGGAGAGAGGCTGTGCTCAAAATGCCGAATCCAGAACAGGGAATCTGCCTTTGGGAAGTAAAGCGACGCTCTTGAGAGGAACCACAAACCTACCACCTTCCCTAGGACAATGGTAGGGAACGGCAATCTTGCTCTAACACTTAGGTCTGTGCAGAGCAGTCCTAGAACAGCCCACAGGCCTTGTTACATGGTGCACAGCAGCCACATGGCAGCTCACAGCTGTCTGTAACTGCAGCCCCAGGGGATTCAACACCTTCTTCTGATCTCAGAGGGCACACGTGGTGCATAGACATATACTCAGGTAACAGCACACCACACACACAACACCACACACACATCACACATACAAAGAGAGAGAGAGAGAGAGAGAGAGAGAGAGAGAGAGAGAGAGAGAGAGAGAGAAAGAAAGAAAGATTTTTCAAAGTTGGCATGAGGGATAAGCTCTGGCCTGGAGAACTTTCAGGCGGAGACACCATTCCATGGTTCTTGTGTACTGTATAATATCTACGAGAGGGAGCTAAGAGGAGACATGCCCTGCATCTGAAGTGTGGAACATGCTTGTTACCCTGGTTTGGTATTACACATTGGATTTGTGTGTCAATTATCACTCTGCATTCCAGAATAATGGACAGTTCTTGCATTAATTACAACTAAAATGTAAAAGCTGCTCCTTTGATCCTGTACAACACTCTGTTCTCCATCCTGTTTCTTGCACTAGAGAGCAGGTGCATTGGAAGAGGGCAGTTGCAGCCCTAGTATAATCCCCCTAGATTATCCCTGGCCAGCCTTAAGCTCCCTCACGCAGGAACGGAGCACACTTTTGCTGTCTTTGTTCTCAGACCGTGGTGTGAAGGACTAGGCGCCATGTCTCACGTCTGCCGCTGCAGGAGATGCTGCTCCATAGGTAATGGATGCCGTTGCCACAGCCTTTTATAAACAGACATCGCCTCTACCGGGCATAGTGGGGGGAGGGCCATAGCAGAAACAGCAAGGCTTGAGCGGATGATGGCAGTGAACAGGTTTTCAGTGTCACACCCTTTCGATGTGGATTGTGGGCCAGAAGCTTAAGACTAAGTGAAGCAACATTTGTTCATGGAGGGAACTCTCTCTGTTAATTGTTAGCTGCGTGTGTTTCACATATGTTGAAACCCTAGAAATACCATTTAAGGACAGGTAGCAAAAAGTTTGAATGCTTCATCATGTGGCTATAAAGAAACTCTTCAGTTCTGCCTGGAAATCGTCTTGGATTTTTCTCTGGTTTTGAAGTAGCTGGTTTGCTTGAGTGGTCACCAGGGGACAGCTGTAAAATTAGAATTACAGCTTCCGATTGGAAATCATGGCATTCATCTTGTTTTCACCTAGGTTTTTCCTGGGGCTCAGCAGTGAAGCAATTGTCGGCTTGAGCGTGAAGTGCGAGGCTCGTTCCTTAGTGCTGCCAGAAGAAAAGTGATCTCTTTCCACCTGAACTTGTTTTGGGACAGTTTCTTTTGGTTTAATATCATGTTGATTGTCCTTAGGCATTCCGTTTGTTCATGTGGCTCAGGAACAGTGGTGTGCCAAAGGCTGGAACAGAAACATCCTGAGAAGGTGAATTGCATCTTCCTTTCTGAGCATCCTTTAAGAGGCACAGATCACATAAGGACTGTAATGGGGGACAGACCTAACCGGCTGCTCGCCAGCACATGCTGCATTTGAAGCCAGTGTGTCAGTCCTTGTTATATGAGGAGAACAGCACTCTCAGGATCCTGAGCATAGATAAGTGGCAGTGCTTTATGCTGAATCTACTTGATGAGATGATGTCCCGGGGAAGCTACCCACAGTCCCATGGGCCATTAGCAGACCCTGTTGTTAGCTTGTCTGTCTCCTTGTGCCCTGTCAACTCATTTATTAGTCCCCTTTAACTTGTGACTCAGTGTTTGTGGTCAAGTTACAAGTTATGGTCCACTTAGAGATATTCACCAGCATGGTTGGACAGACAAGAAAACTTCCTCAGTAAACAATAGCCACACTATAATGTCTTACTTTATATTAAACACTTTTTTTTTCCCGTTTATTAGGTCAAGCCTGGTTTCGTTCCTTAATCTTTTAATTATGTAAAGTACTCATAAAATACATCACCATTATCACTTTAAAAATCATTTGAAAGGTTTACCTATTTTTATTTTATGTGTATGAGTGTTTTGCCTGTGTGTGTGTATGTGTGTCTAGACCTGTTATCTTCAGAGGACAGAAGAAGATGCAAGGGTTCCTGGTACTGGAGATACAGATAGTTGTGAGCCACTACGTGGGTGCTGGAAGCAAACTCAGTCACTGCCGTAGTCTCTAACTGCATTAAACGCTGAGCTGCCTCTCCAGCCCACTACCACTATTGATATATGTATAGGTGTGTGCATTGAGTAGTCCACTAATTGTGTAATCATCAATGGCATCCATCTCCAGTATTCTCTTTAACTTGCAAAATTGAAATGACATAGTATCATTAAACACTAACTACATTCCCCTGTCTCCCCAGCCTCTGGTCCCCACCTTCTTCTTCTTAGAAAGTCTGACTATCCTAAGTACCTCATGCAAATGCAATCTTATGACACTTTTCTTCAATTAGCTTTTGTCACCAAGCACAATGCCCTCGAATTTCATTCCTGATGTAGCATATGCCAAGATTTCCTTCCCTTTAGTGGCCAAATGATCATCCATTGCATATAAATAACAGATTTCGGTTATCCACGGATCCATCCATGGCCGCTAGAATTGTTTCCATATCTTTTGCTATTGTGAATACTGGTATTGTGAACATGGGCCTAGAAATAACTCACCATGACCATTCTGTCAATGATTGGGGCATGCACTATAAGGGGAACTGACAACTCATACGACAATCTTACTGTTAATTTTTGAAGACCCATCATAAAACTGCCCTTAAGAGGGATACATTTTATGTTTCTACCAGCAAGACTCTCTTTGGCAACTCTTCTTTTCAGTTTCTTTTTAAATCAGCTTATGCTGATGGGTGTGAGGTAGACCTTCACCTTAGTTTTGATTTGCATTTTGCTGTAAATACCGATGCTGAATGTCTCTTCATTCTGGTTATCATCTTTGGAGAATGGCCTTTTTACATCTGTTGCCTGTGTTTGGTTCTGGTTGGGTTTTTCCTACTGTCAAAGTCGTGAATTTTCTCTATATTTCAGATACTCATTCTTTGTCAGATATTTGATTTGCAGTACGTGTTTTCTCTATTCTCTAGGTTGCCTTTTTACTGTTGATAAGTCTTTTGATGCACAACCCCTTTTTAATTTTAACCAATTCCAAGTTGTCTGACTTTTCTTTTACTGGATAGCCTTTGTATGCTATCCAAGCAATCCTGGCTAAATGTAGTACATGAAGTTCATTTTTCACAGTTTTAATAGAACCCTAATTGTGAAGCACACGGACATTTTCTTGCTATAACACTACATACAGAATCATATATAGCAAGCAAATGAAAATGTAGAATTTTCTACTCTAACAATTATGACTAATGTTAAGTTCAGGTGTAAATTTACATTTATTTTGACACGAAATGTGTTTTAGGAAGAGCAACTATTTTCTTGACATATTGAAGGACAAATAGGCACTTCCTTTTCCCTTAAGGATTTTCAGTGACAGAAAGTGTCTTATGAGACACTCATGTCAGCCAAGTAAACCAAAGAACCTCTGCCTCCACTCTCAGAACCGAAGCAGGAAGAAGTACACGCCAGGCAAAGGGAGAAGAGACTGCTACTCTTCTGAGTGTGCATATGACTGTATCCCTCTCAGGACAGGAAAATAACATTGACCCCCTAAAATATCCAAGCCAGAATGGTTTTATCCCAGATAAGAGAGGACAGGCATGTTCTGTGTGGGAAGGACTCACAATCTTCCTGCTTTAGACTTCCAAATGGTAGGACTACAGGTGTGTTCTGCTGGGCCAGCTGGAGTTCTTAAAGCGGGGCCTTGCAGGGGAGCTGCCTTGAAATTCTGCTCCTTCTGGAGTCCACAGTTCTTCTTTTCATGTGTTGTCCAATGAGTAATCTGTTCTGAGGCCATCTTGAAGGATCGGGTATGAAGAGTCCTCTGTTTTCCTAAGCAATCTTTATTTACTTCTCATTTGTTATACGCAAGTATATAGAGAGACCTAGTTTTTGGTGACCAATGGCTGTTACTTTCCTTCCTTCTGCTGTCTCCATGTCCTCTCCTCTTGCTCAATTGTCAAGTGTGCATGTTTGCGTTTGCGTCAATCTGCAGTGCTTTTCTCTTGTCTGCTCTCTGACTTCCTCTCTCATCTTTATTTCCCCCCTTTTGCTTTGAGTTTGCTTTCTTTCTTCAGCTTCTGAAGATAAAAGCTCACATCCTTCTGTTGTTTCCAATAGCTGTGACCAAATGCCTGACAGAAGTATTTCCTGAGGAGACATTTGTTTTGGCTTGTCATTTCAGTGGGTTTAATCCATCATGAGGGAGAAGACAGGCAGGTGGGAGCTGTGGCTGGTCACACTGCAGTGGCCGAGAGGAAGTAGAGAATGGGACCAGGATGTACCTTCAAAGATCTGCCCTCAGCTTCACTTCTCATCCGAGTCTATCTGTGACCTTCTGAAACACTCCCACCAGTAGAGGACCATGTGTTCAAACACAGGAGCCTGTTCAGACCGATTCACAGCCAACCCATAACTGAGACATTGTTTCTGTTCTGAACATTTATAGCCGTACACTTTCTAAGTCATGCTACGGGATCTGAGCTTTCCTTGGACTGGCCAGGTTCACACACACTTCCCACATCATTAGACTGTGGGTTGCATATTGACCAGCCCACATCGGCCTTTAACTTCTACACACATGTCCAAACTCACACGTTCCCTTGAAGGCATTCACAGACTAGAAACGTCCAACGAAGAAAGCTCTTTCCAGCATCCCATTTCCCCCAAGTGTTCTGATGCTCTGTGGTTAGCGCTGCTGCTGTCTCTTGCTTGTGCTTCCTATCATGGTATTTTTTTTCTCCTCTCTGGTTTCCTTTCTCTGGAGATGGCTCTGTCAACTCCACCATCTTTCTCAATCCCTTTCCCTGGGCATGACCCTCTGGAGTCCCCTGCCTTATGCTTCTTCTGTCTGTTTCTGCAACACCGTCTCTCACCTCTCAGATTTGTCAGTGCCACAATCACAGTGTTTTAGATGCCCCCCAGGGATGCTGAGTCCTTCGGCCTGGCTTCTGTCCCTCAAGCTCACCTCCCTTCAGCACACAATACACACATTGTTTCTTTTTACCTTCCAGAACATGACACTGAACATTTAGTTTTGTCTTGGTAGACTTCAATATGTTGTTTCTTTTATTTTGAAGGATGTTTTATCGTCCTGAGAGTTGTTTCTTACAATTGGGGCCTAGTCATTTCCCCACTATGGGCATTACCCTTGCTTGAGCTTGCTACTTTTTAGCATGCCATCCTGTGTGCTTGTGTGAGGCTGGGCTCACACGCTCCTGGTGGTGTGCACTTGGCACTCTTTGTCCTTGTCTCCTTACCCTTCAAGAAGGGCAGTGCCTGTACACAGCATCTCTGTCCAGAGTGCCTGTACTATTCCTAGCTCAAAGTGGACTTGGTTTTATTGACTAAGTTGAGGTGTGCTGACTTTAGTCCAGTATTGATTTTTAAAAACATTTTAGCCAAATTCTCCATTCCTCATGAAATGGCATAAACCCCAGTCTACTTCTTAATCAGAGACTACAGAAGAAAAAGACAATTTAAAGAGGCTACTGAGAGAGGAGGGAGAAGGACTCCCTAGTCTCAAACTATACATGGGATTCCTGTAGAGAATGACTGGGCACAGGGAGGAGTGGTGGGGTAGAGGAGACGGGAGCCCACATTGCTTGGTCTGTCAGTGGAAGCCCAGGAAACCCTGTGGTCCAAGAGTGTGGGATGCTGGAGGCAGGACCCCTATGGCCACTCGGTAGGGTATGAGGTGAGCAGGGTGAAGGGCAAGGTTAAGCTTCCCTTGATAGAGCTCCATTATTTAGTGGGACCTGAAGCAGCTGATCAAGTTGTAAGATGATGGGATATAGAGTAAAGGTAATAGGTGTCTGTGAGATTGAAAGATCTCCCTCTGTCTCTCTCTGTCCCTCTGTCCCTCCCTCCCTCTCTTTCTCTCTCTCTTTCCCTTTCCCTCACCCTTTTCTTCCTTCCTTCTCTCTCCCCTGTCAGATTTTCTAGAGCACATTGAGTCTCGAGACTCCAGAGATGGTGGTGATATTGATGGCCCTATGCTTGAACTGGCCTCTGTACTGGCTGACATCATGACCGAATGCCTCCTCTGTCTGTGTGTTTAGGCCACTATCCTCTTCTGACCATGCCTCTCTCACAGGAAAGCCAGCTAGGCCACTTCACAACACACCATGCATACCTCTTGTGACATTGGTGACTCAGTAGAGAATGTGTGTTGATGGGTATCACCCACCTTTCATCTAAGCAGCCCCAAGGGGAAGGAGGGCAGAGTCTGCTTACATACAGTTCCGTGTGGGTTTCTCAAACTGCTGCCCTGCCCTGCCCTCAGCAAGAGCGCTGTAGCAGGCAGTCATGCTGAGCTACTGAAGTTGTTACTCTCGTAACTGGTCAGGGTAAAATGGCTCTTCTTGGGGATCACGAGCTCAGTGTTTCACATGGGATGGGATTCTTTGGCTTTATTCTGCAGGAACAGAATCGCTGTACTAGCCTCGCCTCATCTTCCAAGGGACTGCGGTATTGAATCACTGGTATTTTTATGAGGTTTCTCACTGAGTGAAATATTTATTATGGAAAGGACATTATAAATTCAAAATTTATCTACAACCAATCTGTCTGACTAGAGCTGAATATTTTTTTTTTCGGCCTAGCAAAAAGAGTGAGGAGATTCTTTTGATGCTGTGTGGGGGAGGCATAGATGTTGATACAACTTTTATTTTCTAATTCTAGAGAACAGCAGGGTGGCTAGGAAGTTCCCAAGTAATTATTCGTATGTCAAATGTTCATTTCAAATTGCTTTTCTGATTAAATGAGTCAAGTAAAACGTGAACTTTATTTTTTTTTTAATTCGCATTTCCCCTCCTGTTTAAATACCATAAAGACTTAGGTTTTGGAAAATAACACTTTTAGTATAACTCAGTTTATTAGGCCATTCCTCCTTAGATGCTAAGTAAGAGGTGTTTTAACAGGAGATTTTAGAGGTCTCTCCACCTCTTTCTGTAAAGATGCTGTATGGGATTTTATGTATTTATAGTGCAGTATGACATTTTAGATCATGTATACCATGTGTAATGACCAGGTCAGGGTTGTGGGTATATTATTCAGAAAAGCTTAAGCCCACCCCCCACCTCTTTTTTTTTGTTTTTTAGTTTTACTCATAACATTTAAACGACGGTCTTCCTGTAGATAAGTATAATTAAAGTGCTCCCTCAGAATAATAAAATAATTTCTTCTGCTTCTCAATTATGGACAGTAGTAAGAGAATTACTTATGATTTCTGTAAATTGAATCTGTAGACAAAATGAGAATCTTTTCACAGAATCAGTTGTGACTTCAGAAGTCTGTATTTGACCATTTCCTATTTGACTGGTTTTTCTTCTCTATATCCTTCCTTTTACTCCACTTGGTGGTTTTAATTGTGTGTGTGTTGTATGGTATGTGCATCTACTTTTCTAATATAAATACTTAAGCTATAAATGTCTATATTTATGCACATAATTTTTGACATTTATTTATGTTCAGTTCATAATTGTTCCCTGTATTCCCTCTGAATGTTCCCTGATCTTCAACTATTTGTGGATTTTTCATAGAGCTGTTGATCTCTTTCTAACTGGAGCAGAGAATGCCTTGCATCCTCTCAGCGTTTCCCATGCAGAGATGGTAGGTGATGGTACAGGTGGAGGTCTGCCTTGCCAGACAGTGTGCCCCTCCTTTGTTGGACAGAGTGCTCTACAGGTGTCCTTGGTGTAAATGTGCTATTTGGTGTTGTTTTGCTCAGCCTTCTGGCTTTGGGAGAAGTGCAGTACTGACTGGTGTGTAGCTGTGGCTCAGTCTACTTCCCCATGTGGACAGATTCCTTTCCTTCCATATTTGTTAATAGGTAACAAATTATGTGTTACTATTGTTGTGATAAACACCATGACCAAAAGCAACTTGGGGAGGAAAGGGTTGGGCTTTTAGTCTGTTGAGGGAAAGCAGGTTAGGAACTCGAGGTAGGATTGTGGAGGCAGAAACTGAAGAAGGAATGCTGCTTACCATCTTGCGCAGTTCATTTTCTTAGCCAACCCAGGAGCACCTGCATAGGGGTGGCACTGCCCACAGTGGGCTATGCCCTTCCACATCAATCATTAATCAAGAAAACATCTCACAGGCTAGCCCATAGGCCAGTCTTATAGAAGTATTTTATCTCAGATAACTCTAAATGTGTGTTAAATTGACAAAAGAAAAAAAAAAGCACTAAGGGTTCTTAATTCCTCTTAGGAAACTGACTCATTTATCATTATGAACTGAGTCTTTAATGCTGGTAGTCTTTCTTATCCTAAAATCTACCTGACTTCCTGTCCTCTGGCTCTTACCTTCTTTCCTCTGTCTCTTCAGTGATGTCTCCTGAGCCTTTGATGTGGGGTAGCAGTCGTATGATAGACGTGTCAGTTGGGTTGAGCACAGCAGTCTGTTGAGCTCTGCATGTTGACCCATTGTGGATTTCTGTATTAGTCTCCATCTGTTACATAGAGATGTTCCTTTAATGAGTAGCAAGAACTACTACACTTATCTGTGGATAAGGATGAGTTTTTAGAATGGAGTTAGCAATTATCCTGGTTTAGGAAACTGAAAGAGGTAGGATCTCCTCGAGGGCCTATGACCTTTCCAGCCACTGATGCTTGGCTAGATTTACAGTACCAGCCATGAATTTCCTCTTACCGAGAGGGCCTTAATTCTAATTATATAGCTGCTGATTATCCCCAAGATGTACCATGGAGATATCCTGATGGACTGGTCATTCTTGTGGACCATAGGTTTTATCACCTTGTAGGAATTGTCCTCCCATTGGCAAGTTGCATAGCACCATCTGATACTGTGAGAGTCATCAGAGAGAAGGTTCTTGGTCAGTTCCAGCTCAGTTGCTCAAAGTCTTGTGATTGAAATATGTGATGTCTGCAATAATAGAGTCTTACATTCAGGACCTAGTAGGAAGCCAAGGGCAACTATACCAGGACTTCCAGTGGCTCTGGCTGAGGAATTGATGTTGAATTCAAGATTCAACAGCACTAGGGGACTCCAGGCAATATGGCTCAAGAACCCTTTATTAAGCTTCTCTGAAGCTTTTATTCCAAGATAGTTCAGGGTTCAAAGCAGAAACAGAGAAACAATGAAGACCATACAGATTATCAGGTATGTTCATGATACAGTAAGTCTCATGGACAAATGGGGTGCTTGCACACTTTCGTGTGCCAAGCTGCATTGCTGAAGAGAAGAGGGAGGAAACCCCTTGCCTAGGGCATTCCTTGGCTTGGGGAGGCAATCCTCTCAGGGGAGTGAACAAAGCTGTATGGGAACAGGGTTCACACAACAGGATAGTGTAGGAAAGTCTATTATATGCAGATTGCATGACAGTCGTCACTGTTTGCAGTGGTTCTCTTGGACTCCTTGAACCAATACACCAAGGGAAGTTTCAAGGCATTGAGGTTTTTGTTAGATAGTCTATGACTTTCAGGGAGAACGTTATCACTCCAGTGACTTAACTTCATCATGATCATCATCATCATCAATGTATATATACATATACTCATATGTATTATATATGTACTTTAAAATAAACATAAAGCAATATGTCTCCCTATAGCTTTTCCAAACATCCTTAAGGTCACTTAGCTCTGTCCCTTTATTCTCTGGTCTTACCCTCCACTCCCTTCCCCAGTTAGAATCTCCCTGTTTCCCATTTCTCCCTTTCTCATCTCCAGAGCTTCTCTCAGGTCCTTCTTACTTCTCTGTGGTTACTCCAGGTTATGTACTCACAACTAATGATTGGGAGCTAGGATCCACAAATAACAGAGGCCATGAGCTGTTGTCTTTTTGGGTCTGGGTTACCTCATTCAATGTAATATTTTCTAGTTCTATCCATTTGGTTACAAATTCCATGATTTCAGTTTTCTTTAAAGCTGTATATAATTTCATTGTTATATACATATATTTTTCATTTTCCATTTATTAGTTGAAGGAAATTTAAGTTATTTTTGTTTCATAGCTCTTGTGCCTAGAGTGGTAATGAACATGGCAGATCAAGTAGCTATGCAGGAAGACATCAAGTCCCTTGAGAATCTTTGCAGGCGTATAGCTAAGATCTTATAGGGTTTCTGCTGTTAAGGAATGCCATGGCCAAAAGCAACTTGGAGAGAAAAGGGTTTATTCCCCCTTATACTTCTACATTACTGTTCATCATTGAAAGAAGTCAGGGCATGAGCTCAAACAGGGCAGGAACATGGAGGCAGGAGCTGATGCAGAGTGCATGGAGAGGTGCTGCTTACTGGTTTGTTCCTCATGGCTTTCTCCAGGTGCTTTCTTACAGAACCCAGGACCACTAGCCCAGGGGTGGCCCCACCCACAATGGATTGGGTCTTTCCCCATCAATCATTAATTTCAAAATGCCGCATAGGCTTGCCTACAGTGAGATCTTATGGAGCTGTTTTCTCAGTTGAGTTTCCCTCCTCTCAGATGACTCTAGTTTGTGCGAAGCTGATTTAAGAGTAGCCAGCACACTGGGTCATACGGTAGATCTACTTTTAACTTTTCGAGAATTGAATTTTCATAGTGACTGACCAGTTTACCCTCCTCTCAACAGAGAAGATGTGTGTCCCTTTCCCACGTTCTTTTCTGTGTTTGTTGCCAGTTGTTTTCTTGATCTTGGCTATCCTGACTGGGGTAAGATGAACTCTGGAAGTAGTTTTAATTCACATTTTTCTAATGGTTAAGGATACCGAACCTCTTTTCAGATATTTCTTCTTTATCTCTGTCCATATCTGTAGTTTATTTTTTAATTGGCCCATTTATTAACTGTTGGCCTTAATAACTGGCAAATAGATTGTCCCATTCAGAAAGTCCTTTCCTGAACCTTTCTCTTTTTTAATTTAATTTTTTACTCATTCACTTTACATCCCACTCACTACCCCCCTTCAGTCACCTTTTTCCACAGTCTTTCCTCGCTCCCTTTCCTCTTGAGCAGGTGGGGGCTCCCTGGGTATCCTATCCCCTGCCCCCAGCACAAGTTTCTGCAATGCTTGGTGCTTCCTCTCCCACTGAGACCAGATAAGGCAGCCTAGCTGAACACATCCCACATACAGGCAATAGCTTTAGGGATCCCCCATTCCAGTTGCTCGGGACCCACATGAAGGTCAAGCTGCACATCTGCTACATATGTGTAGGAGGCCTAGGTCCAGCCTGTGTATGTTCTTTGGTTGCTAGTTCAGATTCTGAGAGCCTCAAGGGAAGGGTCCAGGTTAGTTTATTCTGTTGGTCTTTCTGTGGAGTTCCTATCCCCTTCAGGACCCACAATCCTTCCTCCTATTCTTCCATAAGAGTCCCCAAGCTCCATCCACTGTTTGGCTGCTGCACCTTTATCTTGTAGGGTACAGCCTATGTTTTCCTGTAAGAGTTTGGGTGTTTAAAATTTCACATCGAGGCCTTTGATTCATTTGGATTTGGGAATGGGGCAGGATGACAGATACAGGTCTATTTTAATGCTTCTATGTGTGGACATCAAATTTCTCCAGCACCATTTGTTGAAGATACTATCTTTCCACAACTGTGCATTTTGGCATCTTTGCCAAATATCAGATGGCTGTAGTTTTGTGTACTCAGGTTTGAGTGGTCTATTTTGTTTAGTTGATCTACATGTCATTTTACGCTGGTACCATACTGTTTATATTATTATAGCTTGGCCATATATATTGAAATCTGGCATCATAATCCCCCCAATATTGTATCTTTTGCTTAGGATTGTTTTGGCTTTGTGGGGTCTTTTGTGATTCAATATGATATGAATTTTAGGATGCCTTTTCTATTTCTGTGAACAGTGCCATGGGGAATTGGATTGAGATGGCAGTGACTATATAACCTGCCTTTCACAACATTGGTTCTGTTAGTTGTGAACATGGGAGGTCTAAAAGACTTGGTGACTTCCTTAATCTTTCTTTAGAGATTTAACGTTTTCATTCTGGTGGTCTTTCAGTTCCTTTGTTAGGTTAATTGCTAGGTACATTTTAGGCTATTGTGAGTGTCAACTTCCTATTAATAAATGTGATCTCATAAAACTGAAAAGTTTTTGTATAGTGAAGGAAACATTAAGTAAAGAGAAGCCCACTGAGTGGGAGAGAAACATTGCCAGCTATACATTTATTAGATGACTAATTGTGTTTCCATGATCTTTTTCTGAGCATGTGTGTTACTGATAAAGAAAGTAGAAAAGCTACTGAGTTTTTCTAGTTGATTTTATATCCTGCCACTTTGCAAGTGTTGGTCATTTCTAGAAGTTTTATGGTGGAGTGTTTGTGATTTCTTATGTATAATAGCATATCATCTGCAAATAGAGTTAATTTGGTTTCTTCCTTTCATATTTGGCTCCCTTTACTTTCTTCTTGTCTTATTGCTCTGGCTAGTGCTTTGAGCACCATATTGAAAGGGAGTGGGAGCAGTAGACTGCCCTCTCTCATTTTTGATTTCAGTGGGATTGTGGTTTTTTTTCTTCCATTTAGGATGATGTCTGTGTTTTTGTTGTATAAAGCTGTTATTGTGTTGAGGTATATTTTCTCCTGTCCTACTATTTATTCTCTTTAGGACGTTTATCATGAAGACCTATGTTGGATTTTGTCAAAGGTCTTTGCAGCATGTATTGAGATGATCATGTGACTTTTGTCTTTAAGCCCATTTATGTGACTCTTTGCATGTGTTGGCTTATGTATGGTAAACTATCCCTTTATCCATTGGAAAGGGCAACTTGATAGTAGTGCATGATCTTTTTGATAGATACCTTAATTTGGGTTGCAAGCAACTGTTTTACTGAGAAAATTTTCATCTGTGTTCATCAGAGATGTTGCCTGTAGTTTTCTTTTGTTGTTGTGTCTTTACCTAGTTTTGGTATGTGAGAAATGCTAGCTTCACAGATATTTGGAGACACTCCTCTTCCTTCCTTCCTTCCTTTCTTTTTTCCTCTCTTTGCTTGCTTGTTCTTCTTTCTGTCTGCTTCTTTCTTTCTTTCTTTCTTTCTTTCTTTCTTTCTTTCTTTCTTTCTTTCTTTCTTTCTTTCTTCTTTCTTTCTTTCTTTCTTTCTTTCTTTTTCGAATAGCTTAAGAAACACTGGATGTAGATCTTTGAATGCATGGTGTCTGCTGTGACTCCATCTGGGCCTGAGCTTTTTAGTTGGAAGGTTTTAAGTTATTGTTTTGACCTCTCTCCTGGTTCACTATAGGTCTGTTTAAGTTATTGGTCTTTTTATGACTTAACTTTGATGATTTGCATGAATGTAAAAATCCATTCATTCCTTTTAGATTTTCCAACTTAATGAAGTACAGATTTTTAAAGTATTTCTTTATAGTATCTAAAAAAATTTTGGTGTCTGTTTTAATGCGTCCTTGTTAATTTCTGAGTCTGTTAATATGGATCCTCTCTTTCTTTCTTTGGTCAGTTGGACCAAGGATCTGTCAATCTTAAGAATCAGTTCTTAGGTATGATGATTCTTTATATTGTTTTCCTTGTTTCTATTTCATTATGATTTGATATTGATTACTTCTTCCAATCTATCAGATTTTTGGCTTAGTTTGTTCTTGTTTTTAACAACTCCTTGAGTTGCACCATTACGTTATTTCTTTGTGGTCTTTCTGATTGTTTTAATGTGAACACTTAGAGCTGTGGGTTCCCTCTTAGGGCTGCTTTCATGTGTCTCAGGGGCTTTGCTGTTCTTCCTCTTTCATTTAATTTCAGGAATTTTACATTTTCTTTCTTGATTTCTTCTTTGACCCACTCAGTAATACGTTGTTTAATGTCCATGAATTTATGTAATCACTATATATTCTTGCTATTGATTTTAAATCTTATTGTTTTGTGATCAGATAGGTTACATGAACTTACTTCATTTTTTCATATTTTTTTTTGGTTATATTTTGTGGTCTCCTTTAGAGAGGCCCCCATGGGATGCCAAGTAGACTATATATTCTTTGTTGTTGGGTAGAATATTCTGTACATATACGTTAGGTCCATTTGATGTATGATGCCATTTAATTCTGGTGTTTTCTGTTTAGTGTTTGCCCAGATGACCTGCCTGTTGAAGAAAATGTGGTGTTGAAGTCACTATTACTAAGTTGGAGTTAATCTGTGTCTTGAGATTTAGTAGTATGATTTTTATCAAACTGGGTGCAGTAGAGTTTAGTCCATATGTTTAGAATTGTAATGTCTTTTTGGGTAATTGTTCTCTTGATTGGAATGAAGGATCCTCCTTAATCTTTTCTGATTGATTTTAGTTTGAAGTCTATTTTGTTTGTTCGTATGTATGTATGTATGTATGTATGTGCTTTTCTTCCCTTGTAAGTTTCCAGTTGGTTTATATGAACAAATAGCTACATTTGTGTAAGTCGTATGTTAATGTAGTATGCTTAAGAAAGGTGAAATTAAATATTGGTATTTTGTTTGTTTGTATTGAGTATTTTCCAGAAATTCACTGGCCAAAAGAGCACTTATAGACACACATATATTTAAGATACACCACTCTATATTATTTTAGACTTCACATATTTTCAAGAAGAGCCCAAATATTAAAACAATATATCCTTCAACTTGATCAACAAATACTGAATTAAGCATGAAAGACTTATGCTTGAAAAAATAGTTTCGCACATTAAAAATTTAGGGAAATTCTACATAAAAGTGACATGTGGAAAAGCGTCAAGACCCCAGTGAAAGTGATATTTAAGCTTTTTTTTCATATTTTAAAAAATTATTTGAGAATCTGGTACATGTATGCAGTATATTTTGTTCATATCCACCTCCCACCTCTTACTTCTGTCTCTTCCAAGATTTTCACCATCTCCATCTCACTACTTCCAACTCCTTCCAGTCCATCTCCCTTACCTCTATGTCCCCTTTCCAGCTTCGTGTTCTCTCTCATTGTCTGTCTGTCTGTCTGTCTGTCTGTCTCTCATAAGGTACTTAGTAACAATTATCCCTGTCCATATGTGCATGGATTTGGAGCCATCTGCTAGAGCATGGTCAACCTACCAGGCACCATACCCCTGAAAAAATTACTCAGTTTCCCTAGCCACTAACAATAGTCAATAGTTCTCAGCTAGGGGTGGAGGAGTTCATGGACCCATCTCCCATTCATGCTAGAATGTTGGTTGGCTCGATCTTGTTTGAGTCTTATGCAGGCAGCAACAGTTGCTGTGAGTTCATGAGTGTGGACTCTCCAGTTGTGTCAAGAAGACACTTTCACCCCAGTTTTCCCCAAACCTTGGCTCTTACAGTCTTTCCACCCTCCTTTCGTCAATGTGACTCTGAGCCTTGCAGGGAAGGGAACATTCCACAGACAGTTCTTCTTTGCATTTTGACCAGTTGTGAGTCTGGCGAAGATTTTTGTCTTGTTAGGTATGCTTTATGATCAAAAATCTGACACACATATTAAATGTAGCAAATTGTTTATTGGCTGTCTAGTGACACGAATGATGTTTGTGAAAGGAGAACGTGGGATGCAGCTTAGCCTAGCAGTAATGTGGCTAGAGGGGACTGATGCATACATTGATGGCCTGCACCATTGAAATCACAAAATCAGGCTCATTGGTGGACAAGGTAGAAGAGTTCCTTGGTAGAGTGAATAGTGTTCACACTGAGGAATTCTGGGAAGAAATGACTTTAACAAATGTGGCTTATGTTAACCTCAAGGCTATGTTGAACCTTTCATAACCACAACCATCTCAGCTAATAGGTTCCCTATAAGTTTCTTGCTTATAGAATTACACATTGTAATTTGTAATTATAATAAGTAAATTGCATAACGTAGCCATGTCCAGTTCTGCTCAGGAGCCTGCCACTATTTGGGGTCATTTACAGTTAAGAGACTTATTCTTCTTAAGTTTCCTCAATCATGAGTATGGGTTTTAACTTTGCACATGATTTTCTTATTCCCAGTGTGGTCACTGTACTAAGACTGTGTTATCATCCTCTATACCAGATGAGCAAACGTTTCCATAGAGTTCAGAAAATTTACCATGGGGCTGAGTGTTTAGCTCTCAGCAGCAGCTGTTCAACAGATGTGCATTCTCCTAACAGAGGGACAGCAAGAGCCTGAATTATGCATTACCTAGCTCAGGGCTCTGTGGATGATGAATTGTGTGTGGAATGTAGTTAAATTATGTTCCTTTTAAGAATTCCATTTGGGGAGACTGGCTTTGGGTTTAGAGATCCAAATATAAAGAACTAGAGATGTGAAGGAGTTTCAGCTGAGGTCACTGTAGGCAGAAGGAGCAGAGATATATCTGATGAGACATATATGAGAGATAGTAGAGAAGGCCTTACATTTAGAGTAGAGCCTGGCATTTTTTTAAAAATTTTTTTTTATTGGATATTTTATTTACATTTCAGATGTTCTCCCCTTATCCCATTTCCCCCCCTCCCTCCCAGGAACTCCCTATCCCTTCCCCCTCCTCCTGCTTCTATGAGGGTGTACCCCCATCTACCCCCACCCCCCACACCTCACCTCCCCACCCTCGAATTCCCCCCAACATGACGTCCAGTCTTCATGGGACCAAGGATCTCTTCTTCCACCTATAACACCCTTGCATATATAGCTGGAGCCATGGAGTCCCTCCCTAAGTGCTCCCAGGCTGGTGGTTTAGACCCTGGGGGCTCTGGTTGGTTGGTATTGTTGTTTTCCTCATGGGGTCGAGAATCCTTTCAACTCCTTCAGCCTTCACTCTATCTTCTCCATTGGGAACCCCATGATCAGTTTAATGGTTAGCTGTGAGCATCTGCCTCTGAATATGTCAGACTCTTGCAGACCTGTAAGGAGACAGCTATATCAGGCTCCTGTCAGCATGTACATCCTGACATCCACATCAACCTCTACCTTTGGTGACTGCACATGGGATGAATATCCAGGTGGAGTGGTCTGTAGACGGCCCCTCCTTCAGTTTCTGTCCTGCACTTTGTATCCATATTTGCTCCTTTGAGTATTTTGTTGCTCCTTCTAAGAAGGACTGAAGCCCCCCCACTTGGTCTTCATTCTACATGAGCTTTATGTGGTCTGTGAGTTGAATCTTGGGTATTTCAGGCTTCTGGGCTAAAATCCAATAATCAGTGAGTGAATACCATGAATGTTCTTTTGTGATTGGGTTACTTCACTCAGGATGATATTTTCTAGTTCCATCCATTTATATAAGAATTTATCAAATTCATTGTTTTTAATAGCTGAGTAATATTCCATCGTATAAATGTACCACATTTTTTGTATCCATTCCTCTGTTGAAGGGCATCTGGGTTCTTTCCAGTTTCTGGCTATTATAAATAAAGCTGCTATGAACATAGTGGAGCATATGTCCTTGTTATATGTTAGAGCATCTTCTGGGTATATGCCCAGGAGTGGTATAGCTGGGTCCTCAGGTAGTAATATGTCCAATTTTCTGAGGAGCCGCCAGACTGTTTTCCATAGTGGTTGCACCATCTTGCAATCCCACCAACAATGGAGGAGTGTTCCTCTTTCTCCATATCCTCGCCAGCATCTACTATCACCTGAGTTTTTGATCTTAGCCATTCTGACTGGTGTGAGGTGGAATCTCAGGGTTGTTTTGATTTGCATTTCCCTGATGACTAAGGATGCTGAACATTTCTTTGGGTGCTTCTTGGTCATTCGCATTTCCTCAGTTGAGAATTCTTTGTTTAGCTCCGTACCCCATTTTTTAATAGGGTTATTTGGTTGTCTAGAGTCTAATTTCTTGAGTTCTTTGTATATATTGGATATTAGTCCTCTATCAGATGTGGGATTGGTAAAGATCTTTTCCCAATCTGTTGGTTGCCACTTTGTCCTATTGACAGTGTCCTTTGCCTTACAGAAACTTTGCAATTTTATGAAGTCCCATTTGTCAATTCCTGATCTTAGAGCATAAGCCATTGGTGTTCTGTTCAGGAACTTTTCCCCTGTGCCTAGGTATTCGAGGGTCTTCCCCAGCTTCTCTTCTATTAGTTTCAGTGTGTCTGGTTTTATGTGAAGGTCCTTTATCCACTTGGACTTGAGCTTTGTACAAGGAGATAAGAATGGATCGATTTGCATTCTTCTGCATGTTGTCCTCCAGTTGAACCAGCACCATTTGTTGAAAATGCTGTCCTTGTTCCACTGGATGGTTTTAGCTCCTTTGTTAAAGATCAAATGACCATAGGTGTGTGGGTTCATTTCTGGGTCTTCAACTCTATTCCACTGATCTTCCTGCCTGTCTCTGTACCAATACCAGGCAGTTTTTATCACTATTAGAGCCTGGCATTTAATGTGGGGGTGGGGTGGGATGGCTATGGCTTGAATGAGGCTCCCGAAGTATGTGTTGGAAATCTCATTGCCAATGCAACAATGTGGAGAAATAGGCTTCCAGGAGGCAATTGGGTTATGGGAGCTTAGCACTTGTGAGTGGCTTCATGACATCACTGTAGAAAGGTTTCACTGTTCTGAGAATGAGGTCTTTCTAACAGGTGGACTTGATGCCCTTACTGGCTCTCACTGACCCATATGTAATGTGATAGCAAGAAGGCTTTTTGCCACATGTGCAGCTTCCAATAGGGAGTTCCCAGATGCCAGGACTATCAGGCAAACACATTTCTGTCCATTATAAATGAACATATCCAAGATTTTGTTACACAACTATAAAACTTAGAAAGACAAAGAGGAGCTTGCTGTCCACTTGAAGTGCCTCACGAGCTGTCAGCCTGATTTGACAAGTGATGAACTAGTTCAGCTTTACAGGTTGAAAATGCTACTGGCTTTGGTGTGGCTATCACTCAAGGGTAAGAGCAAGAAGAGGCTGAGCAAGGAAACATATGGAATGGTGGAGTGAGGTGAGGTTAGAGGAGGAAGGTGGTGGTGAGATCCAGAACTTATTCACAGGGAGGTGGAGGGACAGCTAGGATTCTCTTACAGTTAGGTCTGGGATCAGGGGATGAATCAAAATATTTGGAAATAATTGCAAAGGTAAACATCATACTACTTCTAATTCAGGCTTGTTATTACCAAGATCTGCCATTATATTCCCACACAGAATAAGGAAAACAATACATTCACTCCATTTCAGCACATGCTACATGCCAGGGAATAGAGAACACCATGGCTCTGCATTTTAAAGAAGAAGAAGTTTAGTCACTCTACCTAACTAGGAGGTGGGAACTAAAGGCAGGGTATGGAGTATGGAAAACTATCTTTATTCTCTCTCTCTCTCTCTCTCTCTCTCTCTCTCTCTCTCTCTCAATACATAATATTATGTGTTTTTATGAGATGTAGACTGTATCACTGTTTGCCATGTATAATAATCAGGTCAGGTTGGCTAGAATTTTATCACCACAAGCATTTATCATTCTTTTGTCCTTGGGAGACTGAAAATCCTCTCCTCTAGCTATTTTGAAACACACAGTCATCAGCCATCATCTCTCTGCTATGCCTTACAACTTTTATGAGTTTCTTGTCTTCTTCTTATTGGAGTAAAGGATGAAATTGTCACCATCATCATCACCATCATCATTGTCATCATCATCAATCATTTTCATTATTGTTCCTATTTGAATTATGTATTTTTAAATATGAAATTACCCGAGGTTTGAGTATTTTTATTCTTTGGATTTGGAGCCATCTCAAAGGTCTGTGTGCTAAAGGGTTGGCAGCCTACTAGGTGCTATTAGGAGGGAATGGAATCTCTAAGACATTGGACCACACTAGGAGTCTGTTTGTCACTGAGGTCAGAGGGGATTGTGGGGCTCCAGACTTTTTTCCTCTTTCTGTCTTGTGTACTGTCTATGAGGTGAGCAGTTGGACTCCACCACACATTTCCACTGTGTAATGGGGATAAGGTCACTGGCCCAATACAAACACTGGGCTGAAACTGCGAAGAACTGGGAGTGAAAAAAATCAGCTTTTTCTTTTTATAATTTTATTTCTCTGGTGTTTGTTATAGTGGCAGAGAGCTGACTGTCATTGGTGACTCCATGGTAGGTTATCATAATGACAAAGCATCACTGGTCAAGTTGGAATTTCTGCATGTATGTATGCCATGATTGTGGTGGTGTTTCTAGTTAACTGTAAGGTGAGCCACTTAAATAGTATCACTTATGTGTCATATCTGGTTATTTTTAAGTGAGTGTTGAGGCTGGGGTGCAGCTCAGTGATAGAGGCCTTGCCTAACAATCATAAAGCCCTAGGTTCCATCCTTAGCACCACATGTATATACATGATAAAAGTAAATATAATGAAGAAGTCCTACTTGTAAAGATTTCTGAGTAATAGATATAACACCACATATTTGAATAACATTTGTATGCTTTGTAATATTCTTAAAGAATGGGGCTTAGGAAAATAGATAAATACAAATGTTTTTATTCTACATCCTGTTGGCCTGCTTTGCAACATGGCCAGAGATGCATACATGCAGGAGATTAAAAGCTAAAAAGGAATGATTTCTTCATCTAGTGTGTATTCTTTCATAGTACAGAAGATATTTACACTGTGGTACTTATTACAGAACAAAGCACAGCACTCTCAAGAGCAAGAGTGACAAGGTCCTAAGGGGTATCTATGTTTTAGACAGACTGTATATTACTTCTAAACCTCTGGAATAGACAGCTGTTCGTTCCCAGGTAAGTGACAGGCAGACCCATCTATACTGACCCTTCCAGGAGGAAACAATATTTTCCCCTTGTTCTTTATCAGAAAGCATTTGCCCAGCTAGTAATCCTATGAAGTTTAGATAGTGATGTATTAGTAAGATCTTCCAAGTAGATCAGAAGGTTCTGCCTCTACCAGGGCCAGAGAGATGGGTGACCATGTATTGAGCAGTAGGCAGCGTCCTCTGGTACCTGTTTTTCAAGCTGCTGATTGTGAAAAGGGTCCATTCCCCCATGACCTACAAGCCTGCTAATATCCAACAAAACACCTTCAAGAGTTAAGGCCTCTGAATCATGTAGGAGATGGGGTCCAGTTGACATGGCTACTTATGGCTGAAAAGGGGAATAAAGTGGTTTAGAGTCTCCACTTTTGCCAGCTTTCATGTCCTAGAGGATAATCAAGCAGACCCCAGATAGATGTAGTAAGATCATCATAAGACCATGTAAGGGTGAGTTGACTCTTGATACAAGGAGATAGTACTAATATAGCAGTTAAGCACACAGTCCTCAAGACTAACAGTCACTACTAAGATTATAATAGGTGTAACTCATTTCAGCACAAAAATTCCAAGATCCATTCCCAAGGCTGTTTGCCCAAAGTGATGGTAGTGTCTGATGTGGTTTGAATCTGTAGATCCTGAAAAACAGATGAGACATTAATAGAATTATTGAGAATATACACACAGAATTTAACCAGATAATAGAAAAGTACCTCAAAAGCACTTTGGACAAGTGATGGATGGACAGATGGACTCCAAGGAGGGCTATTGCGCAGCCTGAGGAAAGCTGTAAGAGCTAAAGGACAAACGTCCATGGCCCAAGGAAGGGCAGTCCTGACCTTTCCATGATGAAGGCAAAGAAAGTCCAACTACAGCTGAGTGGGATCTTGTTTTGGACTCCCTCAGCTTCCCAGTCCTTGTGATCTCTCTTGAAAGAACTCATGTGACATCAAGCTGTGTGGACACTGCACTTTCTCACGGAATAGAGTGGAGCACCCTTAGAGGGTGAGCGTGGATGATGGTCAAAGGGAGCACTGTGGAGCAGTGAACCCTCTCAAGAGTGAGGACAGAAAATGGCCAAGGAGAATATTGTCTGGAGTGCCTTTCTGGCAATGCCTCTTACTAGCATTTCATGAGTGTTGTTGCACACAGTATGACTATGTGTGGTGGGGTTGCGTGAGATGTAGCAAGCTGTTTCTTGGAGCTGTACCAACTGTACCCGAAGCAGGGGCATCTAGCTCAACCTGGGTTTTTGCCGTACATCCTCAGAGGAGAGAAAACCTAAGCTGTGTTCTGATGATGTGTCATAGTCAGGAAGAGCACAGACTGAGGAAGAGGACTTTCAGGCAGAGGGCAGCACCCAACGTTCAGTGCTGTGAGTTCTCCTGCTCTTAATTTTCCACACCAGATCACAAGATCATTAAATGCAAGAAGATGGCTTTCTAAATTGGATTTCTAAGAGTGTATGCTAATTATACAAGACTATGGATTTCGTTGTGGTATACATCACCTATGCTGTGCTTGGATCATACTGATTCATTACCCTTTTTAAACCTCCCATTCCAATAGTCTATTTGCCCTTTTATATTTGTCTTCTTTTTTTCCAGATGTCACGTATGAGAGAAAGCATTCTTGTCTAAGTCAGGCTAATGTTCCTTAGCGTGATGTTCTCTGCTTCCACCCATTTCCCTATTAATGGTTTGACTTTGTTCTGCTCTATGGTAGAGTAACACTCTATTGCAGGTGTGTGCACATCTGTGTTATAAAATATATTTTTATATATATACATGCATCATACTTTCTCTATCCATCCAGCTATTGGTAGCACATGGTTGGTTCTAAGGAGACTTTGACTCATACAGTGGCGATCATCAGGATGCAGGTAGCTATGCTGTGTGCTGACTTTGTCTCTTCAGAGCAATGTGGCTGGATTGAACGGTATTTCTGTTTTCAGCATTTAGAGAAATTCTATACCTGTTCTATACCATAGGAGTTCTGCAAGCTTATATTCCTACCCCCAACGTTCAAGGGTTCCTTCCTCCTGCATCCAGGAGAATCTTTACTCCTGTATTGTATACACAGGAGACCTGGAATTTCTAATGGATGAATGAATTCTTGTCTTCATTATTTTGCACATCTTGACACCCTGCTTTCTTTTGTGTGTTCCCTATCTCTAGGGTAGTTAATCTCTAGCAATTGGGGTTGGCTTTCTGGGCTTAAGTATGAAGTGGTCAAACCTGGATGCCTGTGAGCCTACAGAATTTCCTTTCTTTCTTCTTGTCCTCTTTTCCTTGCCCTATAGTGTGTAGAATTCAGGAGGGAGTATACTTTTGTTTTCAGAGAAAAACTTAGAATGATGGAAGATTCAATTGATAACAGATTTGATTGTCATCTTAGGATACTCCTTGAAGCAATCATAAGATGACTCTCATAACAAATAGGGAAATTAAACTTGGATGTTGGTGGCTGATTTATCACTCATTGCCTCGTTATGTCTACAGTGAATATGATTGTTATAGGGATAAGATGGGTCAGTAAATATAGAACACCTGGAATAGCGGTAGGCTCAACAAAAGATACATATTTATTTTTCCTGAGATAATGTCTCTGTATGTAGCACAGGCTGGCCTCAAACTCACTATGTAGCCTAGCTATGTAGTATGTATGTAGTATGTAGTACATACTCTGTGTACTAGAGTTCCTCTTGCCCTCACCTGCCAAATGGTGTGGTTACAGGCATATGCTGCCATGCCTAGCATGCTTTTTAGAAATGTAATTACAAATGACCCGTCTGTGACATGCCAAACAGGATTGGTCTGGCAGGACTGAGGCTGAGGATGTTGCGAGGCAGACATTCCATATGCCTTCACTGTAACAGATTTCCCTAAATTTAAGTATTCTCACTTCTATGTCTGAGAAGAAAATGTGATACACAAAATGTCAAATCAGCGTGAAAGTCAGGAAAAGCCAGAATACTGGGGAAACTTTGCTTTGCTAGGGCGCTGGGAATGGAGGCCTCGATTGACTTGTTAATGTCCAACTACACACACTTTGGAGGTTGCATTAAGATTGTTGATGGAAGCAGATGCTGGCTTCCTGTGACCAGTGAGGATGAGCCAACACAGCAAGCTGGGCTGCCTTGGTTGATAAAGACAATGAATGTGCCTTTCCCTTAGTCAAGACATCTGACTTCCATGGACTTAGAGCCTCTGTCTCCCTGGGAAAGGAAACCATGTCAAGAACCACAGGGACACTGAATAGGAACTTTTTGTTCTGAGCTTCCTGTGATTCCCCTACTGTTGGGCCATGGAAGGGCTGCCATTGGCCTGGAAACCCTGAAATTGCAGGTGTGGCCAGCCCCCAAAAGCCAGGCCCCAGACCCGCCCTCTCCATTTCACCTGTGCCCTTAAGTCACGTAGGACATGGGTAAGGGGCATGCCTAAGAGCCCTCTGCCTTGAGATTTGCATATTATTGAGGCCGGGGGACGTAGGTAATTAAGTTTTCCCTCCCCAACTCCTCCCCTTGATACTCCCCAATATAAGGAAACCTCTCCTGGCTTTTGGGGGGGAACGCACCAGATTCACCATTCTTGTCAATAAAATTATTTCATGGAAACTCAATTCCATGTGTCTGCGTGGGCCTACTTCTACTCTGCAACCGCCTCGACCATGTGGAAAGAGAGGCATCTCAGTGGGATTTTAGGCATTGCTTGGAGAATGGCATCAGGTGAGCTCATGAAAGCGGCCTCTGCCTTTGATCTGTTGGAGAAGTGGAAGGAGAGGGCTAGGGAGAGAATGTCAATCAGGTCCAGATTTTTTTCTGTGTTCAAAGTTCTCCAAGCAGAGAGCTGAGGTATGAGAGATAATTAAGGATGACTGAGAGCAACAGGTTTTGCTCTCCGAACCCTGCCATACTCTTCCTGTGGAGGTTTAGGGACTGACTGGACAGTGAGGATCCCTTTAACAGGGCTATGAACAGAGGGCATCCAGGAGGTGGCAGATGCTTCTATGTTTGCATGAGTGAGGCAGGGCCACTTGGAAACACTCCTACCCTTTGATAAAGCCCATAAGACCATGCAAAGGCTGTAGATGTGAATCCAAGCAGGAGGAATAGGTAGTCTTTCTGTGGACCAGAGGAGGCAGAAGGCATCTCTGTCCCAGAGCCCATATCCCTGTCTCTCCCCTCCATTTACACAGTATCATTTCAAGGGGAGGAACAAGAGAAGATGGGACGACCACGGAGTCAAGACATCCTTTATCACAGCATACTAAAGTTGCTCCTGTGATCGTTCCCAGCAACATGCGTTCTAAGAAACTAGACATTTCCATTTCCCCTAGCAGTCTGTTAAATGCTGCCTTGGGCAGGAGAGGTAGTCAGAGTAGCTGCAATAGAATTTGAGGAGTTGCATCTTCCTATGCCTACATAAGGAGGATAGTGAAGTGCCTGAGTTTACTTGGTTCATGCCCAGGACACATTTACCGGATGCCTTTCTTCTGTGGGGAGGCACATGGCTAATGTATGGCTAGTATGGGCATGTGCTTTGCCTCCTGGAGCATGTGTCAAAAGTTGATCATTAAAAATGAACAAAGAAAGTCTTCATGTGATTAATGCTATGTTAGAAAAATGCAGTGTTAGGAGGGCATACTGGAGCAGGGATTCTGTTAGATAGGATCACATAGGCGCTAATTCTGTAGAGTAAGGTTAATGCCGTGGCAACAAGAGACAGGAAGGAGTTTGCTCTTCTCATGGGCTAAACTTAAAAACTGGAGTTGGTGCTCTGTGCTGGCAGGGTCCACATCTGCAGACTCAGCCAACCCTGGATAGAAAATGTTTAAGAATAACAATGAGGGGCTGGAGAGATGGCTCAGCGGTTAAGACCTCTGACTGCTTTTTCAGAGGTCCTGAGTTCAATTCTCAGCAACCCACATGGTGGCTCACAACCATCTGTAATGGGATCTGATGCCCTCTTCTGGTGTGTCTGAACACAGCTTTAATGTATTCATATACATAAAATAAATAAATCTTTAAAAAAGAATAACAATGAATGTCATGCAAATAATAAAGAAGCATGGTACAATATCTGTTTATGTACAGCTTAGGCTGTGTTGGGAATGATGTATTATCTAGAGGTGAGTGAAAGGATGGGTGTAGTTGATATTCAGATGCTGTGCCATTGTGGAAGGGACTGGAACATTTGTAGACATTGGCACTAAAGCAGTGACGGGCACCTGGGACCCTGCCCCCATATCGACAATGTGTGACTGCCTTTCTCTATGGGATTCTCTGTGGGATTTTAAAACTGATGTCCCTGCTTGGAGTCCAGATTTGAGGTCCCAGGAGCAGTGGAGAATCTCTTCTAGTAGAGAGGGTTGCTATGAAAAATTATTATGCTTGTACTTAATCCGTGGGCAACCAGCCTAGAATGAAGAATTCTCTGAATTGGGAATTTATGTAGCATAGATTTTTTTCTTTAAAGTCTGTTTTATCTATGAAATACATTTCCAGAAAAGTGCATTTATCTTAATTTACAAGATGAGTTAGCCCAGGACACAGAATGGATTTTGAGACAGGAGTCTATATTGCAGGTCTTACTGATTGAAGGTGTCATAGTTTGGTTCTCTGCTACTGTGATGATACAGGGGCAGGGTCCAAGATGCCCATCACTGCTTTCGTACAAAGCACAGGAGTGGGAAAGGGTTTATTTGGGTCACACATCCCAGTCACAGTCTATCATTGAGGGAAGTCAGGGCAGGAACTCAAGTTGGACCAGAAGCAGGAAGCTTTCCTTGAAGGAAAGCTGATTGCTTGCTCTCCCTGGCTTACTTAGGTAACTTCCCTATATAGCTCAGACCCACCTTCCCAAGAACAGCACCAGAGTAGATTGGGTCCTCCCACATCAATCATCAATCAAGAAAATGGCGCATCGACATGCTCAGAGGACTATCTGATGGAAATAATTCCTCAATTAAGGTTCCCTCCTCCTAAGTGACTCTAGTTGGTGTCAGGTTGACAAAAAGCTATGCCTTCAACTGTGTACTTCCCCCTCCCACCACCTAACAAAATGCCTCACATGTAGGAGGTGTTCAGTAACTGAATGAATCCAGCATCCACAGTATTTCAAGTCATGAACAGCTCACAGCCTATTACTTTTGCTACATTTTTCTTATTCCTGTGAGAAGAGAAAAGAATCCCGTAAGTGTTGACAGAAATAAGAAATCTGGACACATCGCTGTCATCTTCCCTTTGTTCTCTGAGCTTTGGAACTCTTGGTTGGAGTGGATCACATCTGCTATATTTGGAGAGACACAGTCTGTGCAAAGTGAGGTCTTGAGAAGCCTCTGAAGTGTGTCTGCCAAGGCAAAAATAACCACATTCTGTATTTGCCCAGCATTTTCATTGTGTCTGTCTGATTAGGGGAGCTAATCAGCCCCAGTTCTCCCCAGCACCCAAACTGCTGCTGATGGGCCTATGTTCTCGAGAGTCACAAAACAGCTTTGTAAATATGGTATAGAAGCCAGAGCTAAGCTTGAAAATCTTAGGAGGGTGTTTGTGTGTGTGTGTGTGTGTGTGTGTGTGTGTGTGTGCATATGTATGTATGTATGTATGTATGTGTGTGCACACACTTGTGCGAGTACAAGCATGAGTGTATGCTTGTGTACATTTGGATGCTTCTGATTAAAAAGCTCTGTAATCAACCATGACACTGCTTTCCTTGAGTGGAAGCATGCCTAGAGGCATAGAGAGAGCCACCTCTGTATAATTTTCAAGTAAGGGAAAGACATATCAACCTTTTATCCCTTGTTATAAAAGTCTGACTGGCCACATCTGCAAGAAAGTATAAAGTAATAGAAATTTTTGAATTTAACTTTTTATTGATTGTGAATTTCACATCATGCTCCTCATTCCCATCCACCTCCCTGTCCCTTTGTGCCCACCCACTGCCCTTGCAACCTTCCCCTGAAAAGAAAGAAAATTCTCATTGTGGAAGCTGTAGTGTGTCACAGTGTGTCACAGTATACCCTTTTGTACACACATCTTTGCTTGCAAACGTTCATTGCAGAGTCGTTAGTCTAGTTTGAGGCCTCTGCCTTCTGTTATGCTATCAATTCTGGATCCTTTTTGGGATTTCTCTCAGATATTCTGTTGTTTCCCTGTGTCATGGAGATCCTGCAACTTTGGATTTCTAGGATTGGCCCTTTCATGTGCTCTAGAAGTTTATCTATGGGGTAGATGTTGGGGTGAGCCAACTTATAGCCTTGGATCTGGGCCTGGGTGGTAGTTGTAAGCTATTATTTCCTGGAGGTAGAGTTGAGATAGCATCATCTAACTGTGAAAGAATCCTGTGTGTATTCATGCTTAGCAAACTGGCATGGAGGCTCAAGCTGATCTGTGAGGTAAAAATGGTATCAGTACTTATTCCAACACAGTGATAAAATATCTGGGTAAACAATTTAGGAGAACTTATTTTGGCCTGGGTTTTCAGATTTTCAGTTGATGGTCAACTTGGCGGTTGACTTTAGTCCAATAGTAAGGCAGACCATCATGAAGGGAACCCATGATGGAAGAAATTCTTGCCTCATTGTGGCCGGGAAGAAAAGACAGGATGGGAGAGAACTGGGTCCCCATATCCCTTCCAATGACCTAACTTCCTTCCATTAGGCCTTCTGACCTATATGTTCAAGTATCTTCCAATAATTCAACTACTGGTGACCAAGCCTTTAACACAAGGGCATTTGGAAGACTCTGAAGAAATAAACAATAAGAGAAAACTTTAAAGATTTTTTTGTGCTAAGAAAGGAGGGAGGACGATTAGAAGGAAGGGAAGAGGGTGTAGGAGGAGAAGGAATATGAGAGACTTACATGGCCCAAAGTTTAAAATATTTACCAACTTGCAATTTTTAGAACAATTGTCACCCTTTGATTTCTATAATCAGTTTCAATTTTGTGGATGAGGAAACCAGGGTTCAGTGGGCAGCTGCTTAGCTAGGCTCACAGGGTAGCATGACCAAGTATAAGGAGATCAGGACTCAAACTTCTGCAAATATGGCTTTTAGTCTTGTTTTCCTGTGGTCTAAGATGTTGTGCAATTGTTAAGAAGTTTCTTTTTTGAGTCCATCATTCAAGAGTCCGCAATACTAGGGGCTGGAGGTAACGGTTCAGCTGGTCAAGAGCTTGCTGCATGAGAATCAGGACCTGGAATTGGATCATTAGCTCTTACAGAAAAGCCATGTGCTGTTTATGATTCTGTAATGTCAGAGTTCGGGGTCAGAGACAGGAGAATCTCTGACCTTTCTGGCTCATCATCTTAATTGAATGATGAGCTTTGGGTCCAATAAAAGTCTCTGCCCTAAAAATAAGGCCGAGACTGGCTGAAGAGACTTGACATTGGCCTCTAGCCTCCACACCTATGTACTCATGGTTGCACCCGGCTATGTGTGCACATAACACACACACACACATACTCACACACACACACACACACGCCCCTCCACCCGCAGCACCTCCACATACAAAAAGACTTCACAGTTATAACACTAACTGGCCAGAAAGGAAGTCAGTGACAGAATTGCACTTGCCAGCCACACCAGCCACAGCTCAATCTCCAGCTGCCCTACAGGTTGGGATGTTGCGCTGATGAACCTGATTCAAGGTCCTGGACTTCTAATCATGTGGTTGGCATTGCCTGCATACCTAGATGCAGCTAAACCGTCAGCCATCTTAGCATAAACTCAAGAGTGGATAAAGATACTTCCTGTGACTAATAAAGGCTCCAGTGTTCCTGCTGCTCAGGAAGTTCCAAGGGTTTTTAAATATAGAATCTCCCGCCACAAGATTCCAAATAAATACCAGATGCATTTCTTTTTGTTGTTTTGTTTTGGTGTATAGGCTGGCTTTAAATTCAAGTCTTGCTCTGGTCTTTTGTACCATAGGAATGTAATACCATGTTATTCCCAGACAAATTCTTGACTGTCCACACCAGGTCTGATCCTACTTCTACCCCTGTCATCTCCACCAGACTCACAGAGCTAGTTACAGGCTAATTTTAAGAAAGTTTGACTTAGGAGAACTAGATTATTTCTTCCTCCAGATCTCTACTCTGAGATGGTAAAACTTTGCCAGGGAGATGGAGGAGCTAGGTAATCTCTGAGCATTGTTTGGAATCGTGGACACGTTGAATTTGTTAGGGAGAAAATGCAGTTTGGAATGCAATTTGGAACGAAGGGGTTTCTTCCCTGTGTTCTTTATCTCAACGAAGCACTTTGTAATAATTTAGCTATGGTAACTTCCATTTTGTATTTAATTCCTTACTTAAAAGCCTGTAACTGCCTTGATCTGTTTAGCTTATGCTAATCTTATTTATACATACTACATAAATCTTAATAAAATAAATAGATGCAAAATATCTTCTAGTCCAGCTCATACTAAGAAGAGATGTTAAGGCTTACTAGAAATTTTCACTTTGTTAAAGCACGATTTCCATGCAGTTAGCTCTAAGATGGCTAGGATGGAGCTGTCCTCTTCACCTGTTCCTGTTGTGTCTCAGGGAGAGATCTGTTGTCCTGCTTCCTAACCAGTGAGCTGCATCTTCTTCTTGTCACCCACATGTTGCACATGAGTGAAAGGCTGGAGGACTTGTTTGATTCTATGAAGTGAATGCATTACCACCACATATGGATGCTACCTCCCACTGGCATGGGAAAAGAGATGGGTAGGAGAGACAGAACTGAGAGGAGAGCTAGAGATGGCAGGCAGGGGTTGCTGGAGGGTCTACAGCAGCTAGGTGCTAGGTGTGTATCCCTGTCTATCCAGTGCTTTGTGCTTAGAGCCACTAATGTGGCTACAGTAGCTAGCCAGATCTTCTCTGCCCCATTCCTACTTTTCACCCATTGCTTTTTCCATAACCACACGATCAGCTATTGTCTATCATGTCTAAGTTACCTTCCAACCACTTAAGGATTCATTCAAACCAGTAGCCAGAAAGCTGCCATGGAAACTTTCTTCTTGGGATCTAGTGGCTCTGGGTCTGACTACTCATTCTCAACTTGTGGGTCATGACGCCTTGGTGGAGGAGGTCACATATCAGACATCCTGTATATCAGATATTCACATCATTATTTATAAGTGGCAAAATTATAGTTATGAAGTAGCAATGAAATATTTTTATGGTTGGGGTTCATCAAAACATGGGGGACTATACTAAAAGGTCACAGAATTGGGAAGGCTGAGAACCCTTCTCATCTAATGAGAGCCTTGTCGGAGACATCTGGAACCATGGCCCCTCAGGGTGAACGATAAGTGAAGAGTGGTTTGTTCCTCCTGGTTCACCTTTCTTGCTCTCCTATTTTATAGGCTAATATAGGTTATCTATGGGTTCTTTTATGTGTTACTTGGTATTTCTTGTTATGAGTAATTGATAGAATGACCAGGGTGTGGCTTATATCAGATATGGAAACAAAAGACCTCAAAATGATGGGATGGAGTAGGGGACTCTGGCTGTCCTTCAGCTGCTTCATATTTATTTTAAAGGAAACTTCTCCTCTGCCTCCTAGTCCCCTTGGTGGGTGGAAGAAGGCTTCAGACCTGGAAAGGGTGTGCCCACAGGTCAGCCACAGGCAGAGAACACCCTTTCTGGTTCTCATGCTTGCTGATGGTTCCTCATGGCTCACCTCGGAGCACGTAACCACCATCAGTTCAGAGAGCTGCAGTGAGTCCACAGAATCGCGCAGCACAGATGTAGCTACTGGGCTCTGGCTTGTCGCCGAGGGAAGCAGCGTTCAATGCCCAGATAGGGAAGTAGTCCGTGGTTCCATAGCTGCATAGTTGCCTTGAAGAGGCATCTAATCCAGTGGGTTTAGTTTGAATTTACCCATCATAAATTTATGACTGCTGCTGGGATAGCCATTCTTCAGGGTTAGGTAAGATAAGTTTTTTCCCCTCAAAAGCTTGGCTATCAGTTGTCCATGGCTTTCTGTGGGAGCAAACTGAGGCACTGGTCCATTTGCCTAGTCTTGTTCTCTTAATTCCTTTCCTTCACTTTGGTTTGTTTTACATCAACCTAGTATCTATTGACCCGTTTATCTGCTGACAGGGTGCCTGCTTATTTAGGGGACTTATAAACATATGCTTGGCTATTGTGTGGTGGTATCTGCAAAATGCATTAACTCAGGGTTTGTCTCAGGAGTCCAAATTTGAAACCTTCATCATAATGCACCCTGCTATAAATGGCACAGTGTTTTCCTTAGGCAATACAAATTTGTGTTATTTGAAAACATATCTTCCAGTTCAGGTGAAGGTCAAGATGAGGTCATGGTGATAGAAGAAATTTATTTGGATCTTGGCATTGGGGACAATTAACCATTTCTTCATAGAATAAATCCCCCAGCATGGCTCTGTTAAGTATAAGAAGATGAGCATTGTTGTATTCTAAAACTTGGGAGATATGATGTCAGTCTTGCTCTGTTGCCACTTATTTGTGTCAATAATCCTTCACCATTAATAGTAGTTATCAGAATTTAATTGCTTGGGCAAACTATTGTATCCATTCTTTTATTATTTTTAATTATGTATATGTGTGTATATATATGTCATATGCTTGCAAGTGTCCATGTAGGCCAGTGGTGTCCAGTTCCCTAGAACTGGCTTTACAGGCAGGTCTGAGCCACCTAACGTGGGTGCTAGAAACTGAACTCGAGTCCTCTCTAAGAGTACTGTGTGCCCTTGACTGTGGGCAGTCACTCCATGGTTTCTCTCTGTGATGTATTTGGCCTCGTCTGCTTTCAACCACAGGTATCCAGCTCTCTCCCCTTTATAGCCCACACAACCAGTTTCCTTCTCTCAAAAACAAGTCTTACGGTTTCCCTCTGAGACATTTTCCAGGTCTAAGTTTTCTTTCATTCTTCAGTCAACTCACGTGTTTACTAGCTCATGTCTAGACTGCACAGCTCATCTCTGTCTAGCCAGTCTCCTGCTGCTTTCCCCAACACTGCTGGATGCTCATCTTTCTTGCTTAGACATCTTCTGTGGCTTCAGATGAAGCTCAGGTCAAAGCTCAGCCTTCTCAACCCAGCATGTCATCTGCAGTCTGCCCACAGCCACTTTCCCACTCAAAGCACAAGTTATTGTGTGACCTCTAACCTTCCTAAACATGCCACCTCTGGCCGCCCTTCACACCTTCAGTCTCACTCTTAGTTTTGGTTATAAGTGGCCACTCACGGCCAGGCAGCTGTAATGCTGTGGATTGCCACTTGATTCCTTAAACTACTTGGTATTTTTGAGGACAAGAGATGGCATCTCCTATTTTGTGACCCAAACAGCATCTAACCACTGATTGTTCAGGTGTGGCCGTTTATGAATATCACTTACAAAGCAGTGCGGTGCAGAATCGGGGAGGATGTGGTCCAGTAAGTAGGAAATAGTGGGAGTTCCCTTGGTGATATGGATTTTATGGATGTGGTATTTAGAGGAGTGGAGACCCAGTAAGTTAGTGCAGTTCTGGCAACAGACTGTTTGATCCTAGCTAATGGTAGATCTTTGGTCCTCTGTGCTGGTCACTGTAGCTCTACTTGGGAAATTCAAAGACATCTTTTATGGGTTCCCATCATGTGCCAGACTGTGGGACTCTGGGATTCTTGTTCAGGGAACTGTAGTAGACAAAACAGATCCCTGGTGTCCTGGAACTTGGGCTGTTGGATATAAGGAAACATCACAAATAATGTCAGGCGAGGGCCATGAATGCTGAGGTGGAGAGTGAAATACATTAAGTAGCAGGGAGAAAACTATTCTTTTATACAGGCTATTCACAAACGTATTTCCATTTGTCTAAAAGTAGCAGGTGTGTTAAAATGCAGCTTGGGTTTGGGATGTGGTTCAGTGGCAGAGTACTGGGAAGGCCCGGGGCTCTCTTCCTAGCCCACTGAAAGAGAAAATAAACAAGACAAAGCCCAGTCTTTCTGGCTTGAAATCCAGGAAGCAGAGCTGATGGGGTATCCAATATGGAAGCAGACATTGTTGTTTGCTGCTGCCCCTTCTCTGTAATGAGAGGACTTGACATTGTCTCCTGACAAGGTTAGACCCTAGAAAGTAAGTGGTGAAGGTGAAAGAGGTGAGAAATTGGTCCTATAGTAAGAAATAGCCTGGGTGTGGTGCACTCATTCAAGAAGGAGCAGAAAAGGGCTGAACAGGCTTGTGACCACGACCAGGTGTGTGGTCTGGACATCAGCCTACTCCAGGCTTAACCCTTCTTCACTGGCCTGCATAATATGTCCACTCGGGATACTCAGTTGCCCTTCAAATGGCCCTTTCTCCAGTTAGGGATTATAATCCTTGTAGTCAAGTTAAGATGATTTAAACACAACCGTAGTTTTTCAGATTTTCTCCATGTCAGTGAACAGGTATCTCTGTAGCTAGCAAGTGTGAGTTTACTCCCATAAGATGCAAGTTTTGTAAATGGTGTGCCGTATACACCTTTTTGATAGAGAAGATGAAGTGTTAGTTGGATGAATATTTAAGGAAAACAAGGTTCCAACTGCAGAGCTTTTGTTTTTCTGTGAGCTTTGATTCTCCCTAAAGGTTACTTCTCAAGGTGGGCTGCCTTTTCCCAGAGGGAATGCTGGGTTGGAGCTGCTCTCTGTGTGTGTGTTACACGCGCGTGTGCACAGTGTAGTATATACTTCTGCATACATCTAAGAAAGGTGTTGGGTAGTTTAGCTCATTCAGAAGCTTCTGGATAAGGCTTGCTACCAATTGTATAGAGCTGGGAGCAGGGAAGTTTGTGTGGCAGCCACAGGAACTACTTAAGCGAGGAACTGGGAGCTCACACTGGACCAGAGCTGGAGATGAAGTTGCTCCTCTGAGGTCATCTGACCTGTTTGTGGACACCAGTAGAAGAGCTCGTGCAGGATCGCGGTGGGAGCAAGCAAGCTCTGTTCACCTGGTGTGGGACTCTGAGCCACAGCAGAGGTGCTTCTGCCTCCTGCTCCTGTGATGACTTCACTTGGGGCATCTCCCTAGGGCTGTTTGTCTCATTGTGACTAAACACCGGCAAAGAAGCCCAGAAAAACCAGGTCCCAAGTGCAAAGACGAGGCATGGCCTCGGCTAAGTGGAGGTCTTCTGGCTTTTCTGCTGACTCCCTTGGCCTCCTCTCCAGTCTCAGGCAGTCTAAAGTGGCCCTTCTGCCATCGCCCCCGGGCCAACCTGGCTAGCGCGGGTACCACAAGCTAAGTGCACAGCCAGCTCCATCCCCACGTGCGCTCTGGGCCGCCGAGGCGCCGAGGAGCCGAGGAGCGCTGGGATCGGGCAGACGGGGTTGCCTTGGGTCTACTGGGCCTCCTGAAGGTCCAGGGCGGGGTGAAGTCTCTGGTAAATCCAGAGCTAGAGAAGCCAGGGAACCTTCTCCACGAATCCAGGTTAGGATGGGGCTTTGGAGGAGGGGCGGGGCCACACAGGTTCACGGCGGGGCGGGGCCCAGGGGGTGGAGCCTATTCGCAGGCGAGGTGGGGCATCTCGAGTCATAGAGGGGTGGGCCTCACAGGTTCAGGGCGGGGCTGAGTGGGGCGGGGCCTGCCGCTGCTGCGGCGGCTGTGGCTACAGTCTAGTCTCCAGGGGCAGCCTAGGTACATAGCCGGCCCCAGTCTCTCCAGAGCATCCTTGGCGGCTGGTCCCCGCCTGCAGCCCGCTCGCAGCCCCGGGCTTGGAGGCTGACTTCTTTGTGTTTTGTTTTCCCCGCGCCTCGTCTCTGTAGGACCCGTTCGTTCTTCTGCGGGCTACAAGAAGGCAGAGGATGAGATGTCCCGGGCCACGTCTGTTGGAGACCAGCTAGAGGCACCGGCCCGCATAATTTACCTCAACCAATCTCATCTCAACAAATTCTGCGACAACCGGATCAGGTAGGAGAACAGGCAGCCGGGTGAAGCTCAATGCTCATATTCATGGGATGGCTTTTCCATCACCCGGCCCGCCCTCAGTTCACTTGCTTCCCCCAGCACTTTGCATCTCTGTCTCCTGCACCCACCTTGAGCCCAAAGGTCCACACCCAGCGCCCAGTGGCCATGTGAACACAGCTGCTGTCTTCTCCTTTGCAGTGCTGTGCCCAGCCCATCTGTGGGCCTTGCGGAAGTTATTCTCATGCCACCGATAAAAGTGAAGGTGTCCTCTCACCCCTGACTGCCTTCCAAGAATCTCTATAGACTCAGTGAAACCTTATTGATGGTTCTCTTTGTCATAGCGCTCTTGAGTAGTTTGCAGGACATCTGTGGGGAAGTGCTTTGTAAGGGAATCCCACAGGCTACAGGGACTCGCATTCATTTCCCAGTGACCCACTGCATTTACTAAGGGTCTTATTTGCTAGGAAATCTTGCCCAGAGTCAGCAGATAAATGAATGGAAGGTAACATTTTAGTGTCTGCTTTCTGCCTGCTGGCCACTGTGTTAGATGCCTTAGCAGCGTATCTCCAGTGTCAAGTCATTACCTCCAGATCAGGAAACTGGAGTGGAGAGATGTGAAATGTACTATGCTCATATATTAATAGCTAGGAAATGGGAAAGTTAGAAATCAAACCCACTCATCTGACCAGCAAGCAAATTCTTGCTACTGTGCAAAGCTTGTTTCTTAGCTCGGAGTTAGCACACTTTGAAACACCATTAAACTTTTGAGCTTTAACCAGCTTCATGTCTGTGAGTGATTTCTGAGGATAGTTAGTGAGCTGCTTAGAACATCCTACTCAGGTCTGGATTGCCACAGAGTTTTTGTTTGTTTGTTTGTTTTTGTTTTTTGCTTTGGCTAAAACTTCGTGGTTAGATATTTAACTATTACAATACCTTGGTGATGCCACACTGGAAGCAAGGTCTGGTTTTTGGTCATTTCTACAGCTTGATAGGATTTGGGAAAGAATAACGATGTGGAGAGGATACCTTCATTTTATTAAGAGTGTTAATTCTGTGTGCCTTTATTTTGTATTTCAAGAATGACTTTTGAACATATTTTAAATTTAAAATGTAAATGTTAGGATATCTGAGTCTTCATTCTTGAATAAATAGGTTTATTTTGAGATGTGAGACATTACAAACAGGACATTATAGTTTAACAAACTAGCACGACTAATTAAAAAAGAGACAGATAGTAAAATCTGGAAAAGCCTTGGAGAAATTGAAAGCCTCATGCATTTGGCCAATAGGAATGAAATATGGGGCTGCTGCTTTGGAAAGCAGTTTGGCTTGCCTCTAAAAGGATCAAGGCAAAGTTACCATAGGACCCGGTAATTCCAAAGCTATGTATACATAGCCAACACACATGAAAACAGAGTCCTCACAAACACAAGTATACAGATGTTCATAGCAGTATAATTCATTGTGCAAAAAACATGCACACACTCAGGAATTCATTCAGATGACTCTATA
Organism: Mastomys natalensis; assembly: GCA_021653895.1. NCBI lineage: Eukaryota > Metazoa > Chordata > Mammalia > Rodentia > Muridae > Mastomys > Mastomys natalensis. Next base: position 959,979 of record JAJTUV010000135.1, read on the forward strand.
AAGTGTGGAAGAGCCACATAGTGGAATATTACCTAGCTATAAAATGTTACATTGTAGATGAACCCTCAAAGTATTCAAGGAAAGAGCAAGTTGTGAAAAGCATCACTTTGTATGAACTAATTTATGTGACATGCCTAAAAGAGAGGTGTTCCTGGGGCTGGAGAAGGAAGATGGAAATGTGGGAGATAGGGTGTGACTGCCTAGCTTGGAATGATGTCTGTGTTACTCTGAATGCATGAAACACTGTCTGGAGCCCAGCATTGGTCATATAGTTCTATGTCTCCTCACCTTTCATGTTGCTATTGAATTCCTTGCAAAAACACTAAGACCACTTTTTAAGAAGTTGAATATTATGTAAGGAGATAGGATTGGAGGATCATTGTCTTTTTTATAAACTTTAGTGCTTTTCAAAAGGTATTTTGCTTAGTTCTGCCAATTTTGGTATCTCTGTGAATGTTTGAAACAGTGACAATAAAATAGGGACCCCACCCCACCCATCTTAATACAAGATTAATGTAGGTGAGCCCACTATAGATAGTGGCATCTCTGGGCAGGTGGTCCTTGGGTGTATAAGAAGAAAGCAGGTTGATGAGCTACAGAGAGCAAGTCAGCAAGCAGCATCCTCCATGGCCTCTGCTTCAGTTCCTGCCCCGAGGTTCCTGCCTTGAGGTCCTGCCCTGCCTTTTCTTCATGATGGCCTCAACACTATAGGCTGAAGTAAATAAACCTTTTGCCTCCAAGTTGCTGCGTGTGCTTATCATAGCAATAGGGGGAAAACTAGGACAGGAGGTAAACATTTAAGAGTAATGGGGCCTCGATACCTGTCTGCATCTGTGATAGTTTTATCCTGAGAGAGATTCCAGCTGTTTACCTGATAATAGAATTTCATTTGTATTGTTTTGGGGAGAAGGGTTTGGAATAGGTATATGTATGTATATTGGATTGGCTAGAAATGAAGCAGGTTTATGACCAGCTGTATAGCTGGATGGATTCATTTACATCATACTAAATATGAAAATGATAGTTTCTTTCTTACTTCATGGCTTATCCTGCACTGGATCTCGGCTAAGAACTTTACGGTGCGACCCTTGAGCTTCTGTAAGATCAGCTTGGAGTATGTGTTCCAGTTCTGCTGAGTATTAACGGGAAACACTAATGGTTGTCAATGGCTCGCAGTTCATTAGGAACTGATTACAAAGCTTCTTGACATTAGAGTTTAGGGCTTTACACAACGCTGAGCCACGGGATTAGAGCACTTTAGTAGTGCTGAAGTGAGGTTTACAAAACACCGATTTGTTTTTAAGCTAAGCTATTCAAGGGGATATTTTATAAAAGGAAATTGCTAAAGAACTTTTTTCTTAATACAATTTTCCATGTGAAAAGGGTATTTTCTCATAGTCAGGAACCTGGGTGTCCTCAGATTGCCCCTCTCCCTCCGGTGCTGGGGATGGAGCCTGCCTTACACACTCTAAGCACATGCTACACCCCTGGTGCGTTGCTTCTAAATTAAGCTCCTTGGAAAGAAAGGCCCTCAGGGGACAGGTGAGGACCCTGATGGTCCACTGACAGGGGTGTCTTTTTGAAGCCTGTCATCTCTAGCTCAGATTTCTCCACTCTCCCCACTTTCTGGCTGGGACTCTCGTGGCCCTGACAATTACTCTGTACTTGCTTTTACAGGCACTTGGTGTTTGACTTAAAGACATGAACATGGCTTGGGAGTTTGACAGTGAGGAAAGGGACAGTGTTGAGCATCTGGAGAAGTATGTCAAAGATGATGTGCTGTACTACTGCAGGGAAATGATGTGACTCAAGGAAGACGCTTGACCTGGGGAATGGCTTGGAGAGTGAGCAGTCATTTCTGCTTGGCCCTGCATGTACAGAATGCTCTACATGGGAATTCTAAATTCTGGGCAATCAGAATTTAGTTCTGAGTGCTGTGACATGTGTGTGCAAGTCTCTTCAAACCCAGGTCTTGGACTTAACACTGAGTAACCTGCTGTATGCACTGTGCTCACTGACATCTCCACTGGGAAGCAGTGAACTAGCATCATCACCATGGTGATCAGTTTTGAAGCAGCATCTTTCTCCTAGGCACTGGTTCTTATCTAAGAGGACAATCATCTTCTTCATTGTTTAGAAACCAATAGTAAAACTTGGCATTTTGGTACATGCCTTTAATCCCAGCTCTTGGGAGGTAGAAGCAGGCAGATCTCTGTGAGTTCTGTACCAGCCCTGATTTTTGTAGTGAGTTAAAAAAAAAAAAAAAAACCCTCAAAAATCTGACACTTTCTGAGAATCAACAGATTGGAAGTGGAAAATTCCACATGTAACCTCATGTGGTGGATCAGCATCGAAACACAGGCTCAGCAAAATATCCAGGAAAGTTGCTGTCAGGCTAATACCTGTGATTCATATGAAACACAAATGGCTTCTGTGTTTGGACTCAGTCTCAGTGTGTCTATGTGGATAGTCTCAAACTGAAGAGAGACAGACAGAACAAAAAGCAATCAAGCAAGCAAGATCAGAAGCAGTTCTTGTCTCAATCATTTTGGTTAGGGATGTTTAACGTATGTGCTGGGACCCAAATGTCCCAGAAAGAACAGGATGGAGAGAAGGGTACTCTTGTGTACACTTGCTTGTGTGCTGTGCTGCTGATGTGAGTGTACATGGTGCTCTATGTAACAGATAGAGGCCAGTTTGGGATACACAAGGCAACAAGGTATCTCAAAAATAAATAAGCAGGGGATAGGGATATGACTCACATAGTACAGTGATCTCTGAGTGACAGCGAGGACGTGAGATGAGGTCCATAGCACTCACATAAAAAGTCAGGCATGTGAGGATGGAAGGATGGCTCAGTGGTTAAGAGGAGAGGACCTGAGTTCTGTTTTTAGCACCCACGTCATAGGACATGCAACTGCCAATACTCATATATGCATACCTATGTGCATACTTAGAAGTAGATTGTATCTTTTTAAAGCCAAGCATTCTCATATGTAATCATAATTCCAGCAGTGGAGAGGTAGAGACAAGAGGGCTTGCTGGCCTGTTAGTCTAGCTAATGAGTGAACTCCAGGTTCAGCGAGAGGCCATGTTGCAAAAAGTAGTAATTGAGGTTGGCATCTGATATCAACCTCTGGCCTCCACATCCCTCATGCACACACGTGTATGTACATCACAAACACACACATACACACATGCACGAATGCACATACTCGTGTGCACAATCGCATACACACACATAGGCATATGAATGCATGAGTGTGTGCAAATAAATGAATAAATAAATAAGCCAATAAATTGCAACTCCTGAATACAGGGATAGCTGTATTTTGTCAAGTTTGTTAATGATAAAATACTCATCAGATTTGTTGGTCATGTTGAGTGCATCTACCTAGCTACCTTCAAGCAGCCTGGAGATCTCATTTCTGTTTTTGCTATTTTTACCGTAGAGTCAGAACTCTTGGTTAATCTCCAAAGCAGACACTGTTTCCTAGATAGGAACATCAGAATAGATCAGGAATACTTATTTCGTATGCACTAGCAGCAAATAACTCGACAGAAAAGTCTGGCAATTAAAGCGCCACCTGATTTATACACGTGGCAGGATTTTGAGGCATTTTACATCAAAAATATTGAAATTGAAGAGTCATTGGCATTGTGTATTTCAGGTAACCACTGTGCCAAAGCTGTCTTGAGCTATTTATATTTTTAGAAACAGAAAAAAAAATGTCAACCTTGGGCTAGTTAAGTATTTGATGTTTCTAAGGAAACAGCAAATGTCTGGGAGAATAGACTTTGGTGGCAATATTTCTTTATCAAATTGACCCTTGTGTGGGTACATAATGGAACCAAATGAACCTCTGTACTGCTTCCATTCGGGTAGGCAAAGACATTTTGTTTGAGAATATGGATTAGTGACCTATTTTTGTGTGTTCCTCTTTCCACATCCCTCCCCTCCCCCCTCTTCTACCCTCTCCCTCCCCTTTTCTTTTCTCCCCTCCCCTTTTTTCTTTTCTCCCCTCCCCTTTCCTTCCCTTTCTTTTTCTTCCCTTCCCTTTTTTTTTTAACCTTCCCTTCCCTCTTTTAAAATTTAAGATATGGTCTCACTCTATAGCCCTGAGCTCAGTCTTGGCCTTGAGCTCACTCTTCAGCCTAGTCTATCCAGAAACTTGACCTCTTCCCAAATTCCATGAACTTACTTTTCTGCAGACTTAAAAGCATATCTTATTCTTACTGAATTAATCAAGGATGCATTAATGGGAAAGAAGTTAAATTTGATCAGGGTTTGAGGAAACTAAGGAGAGATGGGGACTGAGTGACACATAATCCAAGAGGAGAAGGTACCTGGTGAGCTCCGAGAAGAACCCATTTCATGAGCATTGTACCAGGGTGATATGTTTCCTTGGACCATGTGCTGTGGTGGGGGCTGTTACCAAGGTTTTCAGGGTAACAGCCTGGGCTCTAGCAGCCCAAATAATCAAGGCTTGCCTACCTGTCTTAGTACATCAATTTAAGAAGTTAGTAGACATGAAAGGTTTATTCAGTGTGGCCATATTAGGTAGAGTAACATATAAAGGACTCCAATGACCACTGAGTCCATTTTTAGGGTGCAGAGAAGATGTAGGATTTAACCGAGCCAGAAGTATGCATGATTAATCAGGCCTAATCAAAGCGTGGTCTCATGACCATTGTTGATCTCTCATGTCCTGGCTTTGTCCCTGGTCTATCCTGTTGGCTCAGAAGTGTGTGAAATCTTTTCTTGGGAGGCAAGTTCATCCTCTGACTGCCACAAAGGCTTCCAGTCTTTCCCTTACTTAGCACAGGATTCCTGGGGAAATTCTCCTTCTTCAATTCCATTGCTTCAGCAGTTAGAAAGCCAAAGGGAAGACTAGAGTCTGTCTCTCCAGACTGTTTCTTTCCTGGCACATGCTTATAGGATATTGACACTATGGGAAAACTGAGTGGAAAGGTAGATAGCTATTCTGTTGGATCTTTTTCAGGTTTCCACAAGTCTATAATTTTCTCAAGATTAAGGGAAAAAAATCTAGGACAGTGGTTTTCAACCTGTGAGTCGTGATCCCTTGGGGGTTGAATGACCCTTTCACAGGAATCACCTAAGGCCATCAAGACAGAGGCTTACATTGCAATTTATAACACTAGCAAAATTACACTTATGAAGTAGCAATGAAAGTACTTTTATGGTTGGGGGTCACCATAGCATGAAGAACTTTATTAAAGGGTCACAGCATTAGGAAAGTTGAGAACCACTGCTCTAGGGCATAAGAATGCAAAGCTCTCATTTCCTGTTGGACAGATTGGCAAATGTCTGGATCTTTTGGTAGAACTTGACCAGGTCTTGGGACTAGTGATGACTCAGTGCTTAAGAGTGTACTGCTTTCCCAGAGGACCTGAGTTTGGTACCCAGTACCCATGTTGGGTGGCTCATAGCTACTTGTAACTCCAGCTCTAGGGGGATATGCCTTCTGGCCTCGGTGGGCATGTGCACTCATTTGTATATATCCAAACTTATGTACATATAGCAAAGAAATATAAAAAGGACAAAGGGAAGAAGGGGCAAAGTCTTCCCAGACCACTGTGCCAAGTAGGTGGGAGAACACTTGCTCTCTGGTGTCGAAAAGTCTTCCCTATGCTCCCCGCTCACAGTTCATGCACAGGACACCTCGGCTGGGCATACAGAGGCTAAAGAAGGCTGCAGCACTTAATCCTAGCCAATTCTGTCTGTGCCCAGCATTCAGTCTTAGGACTTGGGTTCACCATCTGGAAAACAGCACCAAAGGGCTTGCCATGCCACCTGTGGCCACCCAGCACACAGCAGATGCTCTCCTAGAAACTGAACCAGCAGCGTTTTACAGGGACTGTGCTTAGGGAGAACAAAAGGGGAGTCTGACCATTGTTGGGGTGTTTTATAGAGAAAGTTCCATGAGGTCACGGTAGACTCAAATGCTGACCTACTCTTTTCTCTCGAGTGGAGTCGGCTCTCTGTAACTTAAATCAGAGTTTGTCAGCTAGTTGTCTTGTTGTATATTAGAAGTGAGCGAATGATTTGAGGTTGACTTTAGGACACTGTTAGCCATGCGGTTGGATCATTCTCTCTCTTCAGGACTTGTGTGTACCATCACTTTAATGGCTCTGGAGAACCACTGTTGGTTGGTTCGGCCTTCAAGCATTTGTGAGCAAACTCCTGCATCTGTTCTTCTCTTCTTTCTAAGGCGTTAATTTTAGTATATGACATGCATCAACAGCAGACAGGTTTTTAGGGAGTATAAAACCATTACAAAGCCACCTGCCGAAACTTGGGGACCATGCACAGAGTACAAGTCTCAAAGGAGGTACACAAAAGGCCAGACATTACTGTAACTTTAATTTTTTTAGACGTCTATTTTTAATGATGGGTTTTAAATGATTTAACCTCCCATTTAGCCCACCACCCACCAGAGGGAGTTGGAAAGAAAGGATATGGGGGAAGTGAACCTGCTTAGAAAGGTTCTTTGGAGTAACTCCCGTGTGTGTTGTCTGGAAATCAGCAGTTCAGCTCACAGGTCAGCAGCTCGCAAACACTTTACAGATACACCAACAGTCTAGTTCTGTTGAGTCAAGATAGTAAACGCGAATCAGCAGTGCTGGCACTACCTAACAGACACAGCCAGGCCTCAGCCTTGCCATGCATCAACAGGAAGAGACCCAGAGGGACACCAAGAGAAGTTCTTGGCTGTGCCTGTCTCAACAAAGTGAAGATCAACAAAGACATAAGACCAACAAACGTTACACAGCTAACTCTATCAACACATCTAACTCAGCCCCTGTCACTGTCCATCCGGCCCTTTTTATATGCCCTCTAAACATCATTGTACTTCCACAGGCCTTGTCCCATCACGGTGTGTCTGATTCAGCTGACATCACTCTGCCAGTCAGCCGGAATCCGACACACCACAAGTTTTTTGGTTCATTTCTCTCTATAAAGTCCTGACAAATGGAGCTCAACTATGTAATAATAAGGTGGACCAATACATGTATATTAGCAAAAATTCTTCATCACGTGTCCTTTTACGTGTTTGCTTTAACAGAACATCTTTTCTCCCATGTCTGTTTCAACAAAACCTTCCTTTACAAGTCTGCCTTAGCCTTTCACCTGTGTTCACTTCAGCTAAATGTTCATTCTTTCACGTGTTTGCCCCAGCAAAACACCATCCAACCAACTTTCCAAAGAGCCCTTAAGTTTTCACTTCATATTATAAAGCTAAACGAGGGACAGGGACTTGCTCTTGGAGGGGTGTGAGGTTGTGGGAGGCTGATGGGAAGGTCTATCTTGTGATACAGATGAGCTTCTTCTAGGTGACAGCCATCCAGGGTCATCTGTCTTTTCTGGTGTCAGAGTCAGATCTTCCTGTGAAATCTTTTCAACTCAGTAAAGGGGTATTGAATGGGAAAGCCCCTTTGGACCTCCTGCCTGTGCACTTCACTAATGTAATAAGTTTGTCAGAGGACAGCCCCTGAATCAATGCTGTCTGTAGCTTTTCAGACTAGCTATCTTGAAAGCCAGCTAATTTGAGCTGTTGTATTTGGGATGCCATAGTGTAGGACACATATTGTCACATAAGTTCTCTGTAGCAGTGGTCTCCATACTTGTCAGTACATGCCTTACCACTGTGTGTGAATATCTGTAGATGGGCTGTTGCCATGTCTCAGGACTTGACATGCATTTGCTAAGATTCTCAGTCAAGGACTGTGACTGTATAATAAGTACATGTACTTAGTTATTTTGAATGTTTTTGACCATCTTACCAGACTTAGTTAGGCTTTCCTTTTGTTCCACCTAGAAAAAGGCCTTGAAGACCTTTGATTTGGAGTAGGCCCATCTGTGCTGGCTTTTATTCTCTGACAACTTTGCAACATTCTCAAATTTTTGACGCTGTTTCTTGACATAATGCTTCTTTTTGGAAGGGTCTGTGTCCTAGTAATTAGATAAAATAATTCGTAAATCCATCTAGGTTGGAGACACAAACAGGAGCATAGAGTCATAAGCAGAGAGACAGATGGAGGGGTGGGCACCTCTGCCACCCTGTGGTTTTCAGCCCAGGCTGCTGGAGCCAAGTGTCATTCATTGGGCCTGGTGGCTTAAACAACAGGACTGTGCTTCCTCCCAGCTGATACAACCAGAAGTCACACCCTCATAATTTCATGTAATCCATTTGTCTTCCAAAGGCCCCACCTGCAGATAGTACCACGTAAAGGGCTTCAGATGTTTAGGGTTATAATTCTCTCCCCTCCTACCCTCCACTGGAAGGCTTTCTGTAACACTTCCCCTCCAGGTACATCATATAGGACCAAGCATGGAGAGCAAACGACTCCAGTGTTAAGCATCCCACAACTACTACCGAGGGGTGTTTGGGGAGGTACCTATCTGTATAAGCCCTTGGGCTAAGTCCCTTCAAGGCCTTACTGTAGAGCCCTGTGCTGCAGTTCAAGTGGAGGCTGTTCCCCTTCCCTAGAGAAGACCCAGTGGGAGATTTTGCTTCAGACCACAGCAACCCTGAGCCTGATGGTACAGGGATATGAGGGGCAGTGGAGTGTAACAGCCAACATGTATCTTTCCAGATAGGGTCTGCCCTTAGCCAGTAAAGCTTTTCTGAGGGGTCTTTCCCAAGATTCCCTAGGCTCTTGAGGATGCACAGAGTGGGGCTTTGAGTGGGTGGATAGACATACATGCTTCTAGGTTGGAATTTCAGTGATGTGAAAAAGCACTGACTGTTCCTCTTGCTTCTGCGGTTTGTTTGCTTGGAGCTGTTTTGAACCGTGTATGGGGAGCGGGGTGCATGACCTCACAGTAGTAGAAATCCTCAGGGTTAGTTAGACCTACTGGGGTCATCAGAGGCACCTCTGACAGTGTGCCATGAGGGAGAGTAGCAGTCCTACGCTAGGATGCACCCACTCTACAGGAGAGACCTCCAGCATCCTCCACCTGTACAACAGGAATCCTCCTGCCTCCGTAAGAGCTAGTCAGACTACATGCTCACCACAACTGCAGGTGTTGGCCACTTGCCTACAGTGGTGATTACCACTACTGTTCCACTTGGGCATTCATGTCACTCACTGTCTAATTCTTTGATAATCTCATAAATTGATGATCTGGGGAAACACAAGTGGATTAGACTATTACTCTGTACTAGGGCTGTATGTTGTCTAGGGAATAACTATGTGGGCTAAGAATACCTTGGTAGATTTAGGGCATTAGGGGCTTCTTTCTGTGTGTATATTTAATATTTTACCTACATAATATCTAAATATACTTAGTTGCATGTTTAGTATGCAAATGCATGTGTAATTAAAATATATATGTATTCAATATATATATTTTAGGCTGTAAGTGCTTATATATATATCAGGTTACATTGAGAGAATAAGACAAGTGGTGTGTGTGTGAGAGAGAGAGAGGGAAAGAGAGAGAGAGAGAAGGAGAGAGAGAGAAAGAGAGAGAGAGAAAGAGAGAGAGAGAGAGAGATTGATTCTGTGTAAGTGCATGAATTGTTGTTAAATCAAGAAATTGATTCTTCCTTTTGGTATGCTGGAAGAACGTAGTTATACGAGGTTATATTAAGTACACTGTCACCTCCTCCTGCAATGGAACTCCCAGCATGAGTCTTCACTGTAGACTCTGTAGACTAGCTTAAGCCTAGTCCAAGTAGGTAAGTAGAGTCCTACTGTGGTGAGAAAGTATCTTAGTCTCAGTCTCCCTGGAACGGATATTGAACGCAGGGCCTGATGGGTGCCAGGACTGTGCTCTATAGCTGACCTTTAGACCTGTGGTTTTGAATATATCTCACTAAATGCCCATGCTGAACTCAAATTATTGATCCTCCTGTCTTAGCCTCCCAGTAGCTAGGATTCAGGTACATGCCACCCAGCTTGCATCTTGCTCTGTCTCCTTTATTTTCTCTCTTCTTATTTGGACCATCCATTTTATGGTAACATGAACTTTGCTTAATATTCCAAAGTAACTCGGAAATGTGCATAGTATTTTATCTGAAAAAATTTTAATGTTATTTTATGTGTACAAAAGTTTTGTCTTTGTGTGGGTTTGGGTACCATGTGCCTGCATGATGCCCTCAAGAAAGTGTTGGACCCTTGGAACTGGAGCTACAGATGGTTATGAACCACCATTTGGGGGCTGGGACTTAAAAACTTGAGTCCTCTGAAAGGGCGAACAGTGCTCTTAACCACTGAGCGTCTCTCTCCAGACTAATCTGAATTCTCAATAGAAGATTCCATTATATTAAGACATACTCTTTAAATTATCTAATTAAGTATTACATTTCTATTTTTATTCCAGTAAGCAGTGGTAGATTTGAAAGTATCGCTGTCTGGAATGTGAAGTTCATTTGTAAGCTCTTGTCTTTTGAGAATAGAGCGCTTTCTTTGACAGTAGTGTCTGTTTCCTCTCTGGTATCATCGTTACTCCCTGGCATCTGTCTTTGCTAGAACTGCCTCGGATTAGTTTTTAACACTACCTTTAAATTAAGCTTCATTAGTGATTCTGTGTCACCAGAGCAAATTAGATTATTTCATAGAATGAGGATGCCAGGGGGCGGTGGAAACGTTAGCTTCTCTCAGTTCCTCTGTTTTGCCTGTCAGCCGTCACACAGCTTCAACCCACACCCATCTCAGTAAAAATTTTGCTCATTATACACTACACCACAGGACAGCTAGCTTTTCTTCTCCTTTCTTAACCTTTCCTCCTTCTCTCCTTCCCCTTCCTCTGGCATGCTCATGTAAAAGCTATAATATGTATCATATATTACCCGATATATAATCTCTGTCATACAACACACACACACACACATTGTATGTAAAGGCTAAGTTGTGGCATGTGACTAGGTATGTACATAGTTATATAATAGTCAGTCTGTCTGTCTGTCTCTCGGCAAAGGCTTTACCATTGGGCCTTCTCCGCAGTTTGTGGGAGAAGTAATTTAGTACTAAGCAGTGTGGACAGGAGGAAGGAAAACCACAGCTCTTTTTTGTACAAAGGGCTGTATTTGACTTACCTAGAAGAATTTGTTAAGCCAAACATTGCAGATATTGTCAAGTCAGGGAACTCCAAATTAAATAAAACCATGACAGAGGAGTCTCCTTTTTTGGTTCGTTATTCCCTGTTTCCCACTCTGTTGTATGAAGTGTGTGCACGGGTATGTACAGCCCACAACCTACGATGCTTCAATGCTTGGAACTCGTGTGCCCCTCACAGGAGCACACAGGGAAACAAAGGCAGCATTGTTTGACACCTGAGCCTGGGACCGGCCTTGTTTGTCATGGAGCTCCAGAGGCAAATGTCTTAGTTAGGGTTACTATTGCTGTGATGAAACACCGGACCATAACAAAACATTCACTCCAGAGTCATGTTTGAATTAACGTTCATAAACAGTCATGCATTTAATGGTGTTCTCAGTGTTTAGGACAATGGTCATGGGACTATTTACTGAGACGGTAATTTCAGTATTGTCCAGGAAGCAGATCTGTAGGTCTTCAGTTGTGTCCTTGGGCAGGAGTGAGGTTTCCTATTTCACCAAGGTACCCGGTAGCTATTGACATTTATATTGAGCCTATATCAACAACATTGAGAGGTGACATTCTCTTAATGGGTTGCCCTTAAAGTTGTACCCGGAAACTGTAAAGCAGCATTCTAATATATATGAACTTGGAAGAAACACTGACAAAGATGGAAGTCTCCTGTCACCTGTTGACTTCATGTGTCTCTAGTTCCTCTTCAGAGAAACACACGTTTTCTTTCTTTCCTTCTTTTTTAACATTTTATTTATTTATTCACTGTATATCCAGATTACTCCCTTCCCACCATAGTCCCTCCCATCTCCTTCTTTCCTTCTCCTCTGAGAGGGTGGAGGTCCCCCTGAGTACCACCTCTCCCAGGCACATCAAGTCTTTGCAGTGCTAGTCTCATTCTCTCCCACTGAGGCCAGACAAGGCAGCCCAGCTAGAAGAACATATCCCACAGGCAGGCAACAACTTTAGAGACAGCTCCCATTCCAGTTGTTCAGGACCCACATGAAGACAGAGCAATATATCTGCTACATATGTGTGTGTATGGTGGGGGCGAGGGGGAGGAGGTTAGGGCCAGCCATGTATTTGGTTGGTGGTTCAGTCTCTGAGAGCCCCCAAGGGTCCGGTTAGTTGACTCTGTTGCTCTTCTTGTGGAGTTCCCATCTCCTTTGGGGCCTTTAATCCTTCCCCCAGCTCTTCCATAGGTGTCCCCAAGCTCCATCCACTGTTTGACTGTGGGTGTCTGCATCTGTCTGAGTCAGCTGCTGGGCGGAGCCTCTCAGAGGACAGCCATGCTTCTGTCTGCAATATAACAATATCGCTAATAAGTTTTTGTTTATTTGTTTTTTTGGTTTGTTTTTTGTTTTTTACTTAAGGAACATACATTTTCAATTTTAATTTTCTTCAGCTGTTTCATTGATACACTGAGGACTCTAATGTTTTGGTCATATGTCATATACTTAACTAGACAAGAAACTGTCTGCCACACAGTGTTGGTATTTGCTGAAGAGCAAAATAGGTGTCTTATGTCACCAGCCTGTGATGTTCAAGAACTTTGTATAGTAAGGTGTCTTTATGGGATAGTAGAAAATCCTGTGCTTCTCTAGTCCCAGATTAACCAGCTGACTTCTCCACTGCTGTTTGCCATCTTACAGATGACTTGAAGCTAAGTTGATGATATATCATGGATTTACAAGATTATGCCATGGGACATCTTCCATCTTGATATTTTGGGATACTTCTATTAGAAAAAAATGAGCCTAGTAAGAATATCTAGTCTTCAGAAATCCATGTCCCTTTTGGTTTTAAAATGTTGAGTGTTTTAAAATGTTGACGGCATAGCATGGGTCACACACCCATATGTGTCGTATTTATCTGAGAATGACTATCAATGTAGCTAGTTTCTGCAGGCATGACGGAGCTCCGTGGCTGTTTATGGGATGTTTCTCTACCTGGTGAGATGGAAGAGATCCTGCTTCTCACAGAAGGATCAAATGCAATTTGGTAGAGTCTTTGCAAGGCTCTCAGCATGGGTATTTACTTTTCTCTTGGTCTCATAGTAGCGGCCTGTTTGCTTTCCTCTGGCTGTGGTGTCCTTCTCATTTCCTGTTGCACATAGACTAACCTGGTTTGCAAGTGTGATAAGGTGCCCACATTTAACTAATGCATTTGGTGGGGGGCAGGATTCTGGCTGCAGTTTGGTACTCCTTGTGATTCTGGTGTAGGCGATCTGTTGTTACCTTTATCATTTGGTAGGTGTGTTTTATGTGTATTCTGGGACTTAGGTGAATACTCTGCATAAACCAATTTAAGTAGTAGCCACTAAGTGCCTTGTAGGTTTCAATTTAGCCATTGTTTGCATTTAGATAGCATGTTTGAGAATAGCTCTCCCACCTTCTTGGTACATATCACTTGAGTTAAAAAAAATTAGGCTTTGACTGTATTCGAGGAGATTAAAGGCAATGTAGCAGCTGAGTGGGGTGGGTGTGGAGTGAGCGAGGTAGGGCTGAGGGAGCAGGACAGGGACAAGCACTTGCCTAGCATGTGTGGGGTCTGGTTTGGAGCCTCCATACTGAAAAAAATATCAACTGATCACAGGAGAAGTCTTGGCTCTAACAGGGTCATCATTTTCACAAGTCTTGTTTTCTTGTGTGTCTTATGTGTCAGAAGGGAGAGAGCTCTCCTTCAAGGTGTGGCTGGAAGCTGAGATTCCAAGCATGCAACGTCTAGAACATAATGTATCTCACACATTGCATCTCCCACCTCGTTTGCTATGAGTAGGCTTACTGCTCTCTCTCTCTCTCTCTCTCTCTCTCTCTCTCTCTCTCTCTCTCTCCTCAGCAGTTATAAAACACATATAACACAAACTTTAGCATCTCAAGCGTTGTAAGTGCACAGCTCAGTGTTCCTGATGTTGTGTAACCTGTCTCCCAGAACCCTTTCATCTGGCAAACAACATCCTCTCCTGTTCCCTTTGTCCCCTGCCTGCCAGTCAAACTTTCTGTCTTTGTATATTTGATTATTCTGGGTCTATCACAAGAAAGTCTTACTACACTTTGTCAATTCTGTCATTACCCATGGGTCTTGGTAAGCTAACACATTGTCATTTAAAATGACACTTATGTTCTGTTTTTGTGTGTGTGCATGTCTTCATTTTAAAAAAAGATTTATTTTACTATTTGTGTATGTGTTTGTATGAACACATGTACACATACACATGTGCATGCACACACACACACACACACACACACACACACACACACACACACTTCAGAGGCCAGAAGAGGGCATTAGATCTGGATCTGTTCCCAGATCCTGAATTTAGAGTTCTAGAATATGTTAATGTGGGTGCTGGGAACCCAACTCCAGCCCTCTGCAAGAGGGCGAATGCTCTTCACTGAACCCTTCTCCATTCTCTGTGTGCTTTCTCTTATGTCTTCCTATTGTTGCTGTATACATTGTTCTAAAAATAGGTTAAAAAATGGACTTGTTTATCCCTAAGGAAAAATGCAGTTGTATTATTGCTTATAGGAAAATGGATGAAATTGGAGATAACCTTATCAGAAGAGTTAAGTCAGTCTCAGAAAGGCAGTTTTTGTATGTTCTGATATTCCTGGTTCCTAGGTTTTATGTAGATACATAAAATCATCTCTGTGTTTATAGCTTGAGAGAAGAAGCAAACGTGTTCAGAGAATCATAGGGAGCTAATGGGAGAAGGCGGAGAAGAGAGACGCTAGGGTTCTGTAGGAGGGTATGGCCAATGTATAATATTCTCTTGTATGAACATTTAAAAGTTAAAAAAGTCGTAGAAAAAATACTTCAAGAAAATTCACATGAGCCCATCAGAAGGGCATCTGACTCCGTTGTCCAAATCTTGCCCCAGGACTGTTCTGAACAGAATGGGGATGGTGTTCTGGAAAAGACACATTTCTGGCGTGGGGTCTGCAACCAGATCTGCCTTTGGACAGTGTGGGTGGATTTTCTGCTCCAAAGCAGTTCAGTCTCTGATGTCTCCTCTTGAGTGGGGTCCCTGCCTCAACACCATTTCCCCTCCCTCTTCTGTAGTAGATTTTAAAGGCCATCTTGCTGAGAAATGCACTGTGACTCTCCCTGTTCAAGGACCACTGCTGACCACTGTTCATCTCCTGTGATATCTACAAGGCCACCCTCATTCTGGCCTTACTTTCTGTTCCGAGTCCCAGGGTTCTTTATCTTCCTGTGCTCATGCTCCATAGTCTTTGATTGCAGGATGTTCTCTGGTGTGCTCCTGTCTGGTCTTCTCTCTATATAATCTTTTCTCCTGGTGTGCTCTAAGGCCAAACTTCTATCTCTCTGAAGAAATGTTTCCTTTCTTGTCCCACCTCCCTGGCCTTTTGCAGGAGGGAGAGCCTTATTGACTCTGTGCAGCATCTGAGCTTGCCCTGTTGCAGGTGGGAGAGCCTCATCTACTCTTTCTGCAGCATCTGATGGGATGCTGCATCTGAGCCTGTGTCTGTTCTTGCATCCAGCTCTCCCGCTCAGCTGTGATCCTGAATGACAAAGTTTTCTTCTTCAGTATCCTTCTCCATGTGGCTCACTCAGCTTTCGGCCAGTGGGAAGAGCAAACCAGAGGGCACTGCAGCCAGACGAAGTTCAGAACAGAAAATAAGAGCTGCCATACCCCCTGTGCTGTAAGACTTGCCTTCGCTCACTGCATACTGAACAAAGCAGACCCCCTGATGATGGCAGTTCTTAGGGCTTGGGAAGGGATATGTGTGGTTTTGACATGGTTTCATAAATAAGATACTCCTGAGAGGGAGAGCTGCCTAGTCAAAGGCTTTTAGTGTCAGTTCTTCAGACTTCATAGATTGATGTCTGTCCTCAGATGCAAGCACGTTTGGGATTTAATGTGATACTTGGCATCCTTAAGTCCTTTATAGCAGTTGAGGTTTAAAATGTGTTCGTTCAACAAATATATTTTTGGTACTTAGCATATAGCAGTGTATACCTTTGGTCGATAATGAGACAAGTGCTAGAGAGCAGGGCTCAGCTGGGCCTCTGTGAGTTTGAACTTCCTATTACCTTCGAGCTTTCTGTGCAGGGAAGGTAGCAAGGAACACATATGGTGCACCGTCCGTTTCTGGAATTCAGCTTGTTGCCCCTGTTGATCTCTCTGTTCTCTGTCATCTCAGTCTCTTGAGCAGAGAGGTCAATAGAGGCAACAAGCTAGTTGCTGGGTGGAAAGATACAGAGCCTTCCAGCATGTTCTACTTGGGTTGGATGGATCATGCCATGACACCTCCGTGGTTGCCTACCTTAAAGCTTTAAGGCCAATGGCCTTTTCATTTTAAGCTCTCCTTGGGGGAACAAACCACACAGAAGCCACCATTCCAGATGAGTCCCAGACTTCAAGGAGCCATGAGAAGCAAGGCAGAGGCATTCCTAACTCTCATCCTCACTACATGGATGAGGAGATGCACAAGGAAAAGCTAGCGTATGCATTTAAAATCCACACATGCATGCTTCAGATGGGTGGATCTAGGTCTCACATCAGTGTTGCCTTCCCCAAGTGGTCCTGTAGGAGAGCCCCAGGCATTCTCCATCCTCAAAGCCCCAGTGTATGTCCTGTAGGAGAGCCCAGGCATCCCTCAACCTTGGAAGCCCACAGTGGAGTTGCTAAATCATACCACTAATTTCAATCCTATTTTTGATTGTCTTTGAATTTTAAAACAACAAAAAATTATCATTTGTCCACTTTGAGTGCAAGATCCAGAGAATAGGGTGGCTTTCAAATTCACTTTAAGTATGGTGATCCAGGAGACCCATGATACCTTGAATACCTCTTTCACAGCAGCTATAAAACTCAACAATGATCACATAGTATTTACAAGCCCCAAGGAAAGCAGAATTGGAGCTCCTTCAATTCTTCATTATTATGCCCCATCCCCATATGGGACTCAGAGCCAGGACTGTGACATGCCCGCTAGTGCTGCTCTGTTTCCAAGCTACACTCCAAGGTCCAAATGCTCTCATATTTATGTGACCACCTGGATCTAACATTTAAAACACTGAAAGTTGTAAATTATGACCTATAATATTTTTGTTTGGTCATTGTAAATGTTAATGTTCACAATCCTAACAAATACAATAGTATTCTAAAAATTAAAACTTACTGGTAATATTTTATTGTTTTAAGATTGAAAGCCAAGTCAAGAAATAAGGTGAAGCATGAGTGTTGTGTTGTGGTTTGGTAGCTGCTCAACTTAGAGCTCTTACAAATGTGCTGGCTTTGCTAGTGTCCAGCTGATGTAAGTTTTCTCAGCAGCCTGTAGCCAAAGATTCAGACTCAGATCTGCTATTTGGATATGAAGACTACTGAATAAGTAATTTTGCTTTATCATAATGCAATCTTTTTTTATTTTACTTATTGGAAGGGACAGATACAGCTTAATAAAGGTATAAGTTTTGTTTAGTTGTGTTGCAGCGTTGGGGACTGTACCCAGGGCTTTGAACATGCTTTGTACAAACAAGGGTTTTGCCATGGGGCTGTATCCAAACTTTAACACTTTTTTCTTTCTGCTTCTTTAGTCTGGATACATATGTGTTGTTGTGTGTGTGTGTGTGTGTGGTGTGTGTGTATTACAGTTGTTACTAAAATGAGCTTTGCTGCCTAGAGAAGGGAAGCTGAGAGGTAGCCATGACAGGTGTACAACTGTAAGAGCCAGCACTACAGTGGGCTTGGTTCTGGGCTCCTGACTGTGTTCTCAGTCAGCTATAGTGGGGGTCAGTTCTGGACTTCCCTGGCTGTATTATGAGGACCAGGAGCTTCAGTGGCTGCTCCTGAGTAGGTGTCCTCCCATAGAGGTGACACTTTATCTTTCAAAGTGTCGGTATCCTCCTGTGTAAGATAAAGTGTGCATGTTAGAGTTTCCATGGTACCGTCCAGTTCTGAAGCCCTTAGGTCCTATCAGGACCTAAGCTATGCCCCGACAGCATGGTCTGTCTCGATTCTCTTGGGGGTCAGCTAGTGCAGCAACCACCATTTCTGCCTGCTGGAGGAGGTGTGAAGGGCCCATTGGAGTTGGCTGTAAATTTCTCTTGTGCCTCCGTGTGTGTGGTAGATTACTTGGTCAGCGCTCTGCCACTGTTGCTTTAGTGGTTTGCAACCAGGATGAGACAACCAGAGTAGGACTTGTTTTGCTTGATCTAAGCCTTTACCCCATCCAGTTAGCTGGTGTCATTGTACTGTTAATCGACTATTACTTTTTTAAAAAACAATTTATGCATGATTTTTGTTTGTTTTGAGACAGTCACACTTGTGTAGCTCAAGGTGGCCTTGAATTCACAATCCTGCCTCAGTTTCCCAACTGATACTGTTACAAGTTTGCACTACCTGACTTGCTCATGATTTGTGATATTCATGTAAAACAATTAAAAACAATGTATATTTCATGTAAAATTTAATTTCCTATAAAATAAAATTCACCATAATTCTGGAAATAGCAAGACGTCACCTTGTGTTTATTCATTATTTTAATCTTGACCTTGATTTTTTTGCCAACATAATTTGCTACAGGTTTCTAAAGTGTGTAGAAACCTCTCAGCGCAGAATCTTAAAAGTAATTTTTCTATTTAAAAACTGATGTAAATATCTCCTGTGCCAGAAGTCTTCTCACCCCAGTCTTCCTGGTCTTCAACAGTGAATGCAGAGAAACCATTGTTTGAAATAATGAAGAACTTGCTCTAGAATCACCTTGGTGAAAGGCAGTGTGGTCATGCCATGTCCTGGGGTGTGCCTCGCATGGGGGGGGTGGCGGAGATTTTCTCATAAAGGGCACTGAGAGGAGTAACTTGACTTTGATTTTGATGTTCTTTGCTTTCTGTTTTCTCATGGTCATGCTACGTAACTTTGTTCATGATTTGTGTTTGCGTTTTTGGAATTAAATAACAGGTCTTCAGAGACCTCTTTTCTGGCCTCTGGGGGTGTCACTTAGTCTATTTGTTGTCGAACTTTGTGATTTTTTGGTTTGTCCTCCTGAGTTTTGCTTCTTTTGCCTTTTTTTTTACCCCTCAACTCTGTCTTGGTTGGTGAGATTTACTGTAGGATCCCTAAGGAACTAAGAGTGGCTAGGGGTGAAGGCATCACCCCTCCTCCTGTTGGCTTGTACGGTCTATGGGGCATTTGGGTAGGTATAAACAGAGCAGTTCAGAGAGTTACAGACAGCATGAGTTACTGTGAGTTGCATGCACATGGCAGTAGCCTGTGTGACTGTGGCAGAGGTGAAATCCCTGTCTTCAACGACCAGAGCCATGCTGAAGTCCCACAAAGTATTCTTTGGGTAACGTGTACAGGGATGCTGGCTAAATAAACCTACCATGCTGTCAGGCAGACAGGGCAAGTACAGCATGTGCAATCCAACACATCATGCTTTGAAGAGGGAACTGTGCAGTGCTGAGGGCAGAGAACCCTGGGGAGTCAAGAAGACTCATGTGGGGTCAGTGTGTGCTAGCTATTGGGACCCACTTAGTATTTCCTTGTTGAGTAATTTACTTTAGCTTTTAAGAATCTATGCTGATAGTGAGAGAGCATGTGACTAGAACATATATTTCCTGTACTATACATTCTGTTCTTACTTTAGAGTATACTCCTACTCACTGTAAATAGTGGGCTAAGCCTTACCAATCTCAGCCCCAGACATCTTGCCTGAGCCTGGTCTCTTGTTGCGTCATTTCTTCTGCTTGATTTCACCTGTTGTTGCATTATCCACACAGCCTTCAGAGCAGACTGAGCCATCTGAATGAACCACATTCAGGTGTCTGTGTGTGCAGGTGTGCAGCACATTCAGGTGTGCAGGTGTGTAGCACATTCAGGTGTGCAGGTGTGCAGTTGTGCAGGTGTGCAGCACATTCAGGTATGCAGGTGTGTAGCACATTCAGGTGTGCAGGTGTGCAGCACATTCAGGTGTGCAGGTGTGCAGTTGTGCAGGTGTGTAGCACATTCAGGTGTGCAGGTGTGCAGCACATTCAGGTGTGCAGGTGTGCAGTTGTGCAGGTGTGTACCACATTCAGGTGTACACCACATTCAGGTGTGAAGGGATATACCACATTCAGGTGTGCAGGTTTGCAAGTGTGCAACATATGCATGTGTGCAAATGTGTAGGTGTGTAGCACATTCAGATGTGTAGGTGTGCAACATATGCAGGTGTCCAAATGTGTAGGTGTGTAGTACATTCAGGTGTGTAGGGGTGTACTACATTTAGGTGTGGCAGGTGTGCAGCACATTCAGGTGTGAAGTTGTGCAGGTGTACAGCACATTCAGGTGTGCAGATATGCAGGTGTGCAGGTGTGCAGGTGTGGCAGCACATTCAGGTGTGCAGAAAGCTATGCCAGCACTTGACAATGTTCCCATAGTCCCCCAGACGAGTATGGCAGGAGGTTAGGGCAGGTTTTATTTTAGTGATGTAGTGCTCATTTCAAGGAGTCTTAAGGATGTTCCTAGTGTGGGGTGAAGCAGAGCTGAAAGAAGATGTTAGGGGCGGGCAGCTTCAGATGCTGCTGGGCATCCCTGAGCTCAGGCACAGTTAGCAGGTGTGGACAGCAAGAGGAGAGACCTCTTCCTAGGTCAGGATGGAAACAGTGTGGGATGGATAAGGTGGGGCAGTCTGTGAGGCGAGGACATGGTGAGCCCAGCCCAGCCCAGCCAAAAGCTCAGTTTATTGCACTGGTACTGAGGAGAGCTTTAGGGTAAAGGCTTTAGAGAAACTGGGGAGAAGAAGGGTTGGAGGAGCCAGTGTGGAGCCTGGAGAGGAGGCGTCTAAGGTTCACAGCACCTAGAACTTAGGTATCATGGGAGTTAGTTTGTGGGAGCTGATGTTCAGAAACCCACTTAGCATTTCTGGAATTTCTTCAAATCCTTGATGACAGGAGAATAGCAGGTGTGGTGATGGGATCAGGCTGGGCTTGCTCCTCCATGGACTTTTGTGTGTAGCAGATAGAATCTCCAAGGAGGAGACACAGCTGGGGACTTTGACCTTCCTGACACTGAATTCCTGTCAGCACCGAGCCAGTCATAGTCTGTTAGCCTTTAACCATGCTGTCTAGGGAGTGAGTGGGGTGTGTGTGTGTGTGTGTGTGTGTGTGTGTGTGTGTGTGTAGTGGGGGTGAGTATGTGGTATTTATATGTGTGTATGTGTGTGTGCTGGGGTGGGTTGTGGTGTGTGAGTGTGTGTGTGATGGGGTGAGATTATGGTGTGTGTGTGTGTATGAGGAGTGTGTGTAGTAGGGGTGTGTATGCTGTATTTATATCTCTGTGTGTGTGCTGGGTGGGTGTATGGTGTGCGAGTGTGGGTTTTGATTTGCTGTATTTCGGTTTGGAGCAGGTTCATCGCTGGTATCAGTGGCATGTTTTAGAGGAACATTGCTGTTCTGTTACCCATAGGACCTTCTGTTGTAAAAGTTGAAATTCAGGCATAAAAACTGATTGGGAACTTCTGGCATATCAATAATTATTTTTCAGCACCGTCTTCTCCTTAATACCGTCTTCCTATTTGTTGTTTGGATACCTGTCTGAATCCACCTTGGGGAGTGAATCTGATGTTCTGTTGGTTTCTTTTGGCACAGTAATGTTCCAAGGTTGTGCTGTGGTAGGGTTCTCTAGAGGAACAGAACTGATAGAATTAATCTACATTTATATATTTAAAGGGATCTGTCAGATTGGTTTGCACAGTACGGTATGGGTAATCCATCAGTGGCTTCTTACCCAGAGAAGCTGAGGCTCTGGTAGCTGCTTTGTAAGGTGGGTGCTGGAGACTGGGAGGATTCCTGGGGAGCCCTCCTCTTTTTCTGGGGAGCTGATTCTACTTCCTGAATCCTGATGAGGCTGGTTCTACTTTCTGGAATGTAACAGTAGCAGCAGCTCGGTGGTAGATGGACTTACAAGCCAGAGTGAGGAAAAGCAGTGAAGAACAAGGTTTATTTCTTCCATGTCCTTTTATCTGGCCATTGGAGGTGCCCCTAACACTTAGGTGTGTCTCCCCACGTCAGGTAATCTGCTCAGCAGAATCTCACAGCACCACCGAGGCCTGGCTTTTAGTTGATTCCAGGTGTTGTCAGGGTGACACCAAGATTGGCCATCGCACAGGCCTATAGCTCTGCCAAGGGCCTTTCTCCCACGTAGCTGCGTGGGTTACAGGCTTCCCTTTAAACATCACCCTTCCTTAATAGTCTGAGTTCTGTGTCTCCAGATTTTGCTTTGGCTAATGAGCTGACACTTACGTGAGCCCACCCTTGGTGTTGGTGGTCACTTTCAGAAACACCTTTAGGCAAGCACAACAAAACAGGAAGCTGTTCCAATAGTAACCCCTCTCTTCCACCCTTGGAAACTCTCTACATCTATTAGAGACCATTTCACCTGCCCCATCTCTGCTCAGGAAAAATCAAAGGACACCATTAGCTCAGAAGTGGAGTTTGAGAGGTTGGGGGTGGGGTAATTGGTTCTGAGAAGCTGTGGGGTTGACTTTTGGAAGGATGGAGGACTGGACCCCATGTCCTCTGAGTGTCATTAGAGGTTAGGATTAGAGTAGTATGCAGAGACTTCCCTGACTCCCTCCCAGAATCCCAAGTTTTGGTGACTTTTCTATTTAGTCGAGGCTGTCTTTGAACTCTGAATTCTCCTGCCTCTACATCCCACACTGTGTAACTCTGGAATTCCATGTATGCGCTTCTCTATCTGGCCACTCTGGTTTTATAACCTGTAGTTTATAAAAACACAGCCAACTTGTCACAGATCCATACAGAGCATCACTTGGTTTGAGCTGCACAGAGCTAGCTCTGGGTTTCCCTCTGGATCCAATTCCTTTGTACACAGGGCCTGATCCTGTCTGTCTTCTTCTCAGCACTTTGTCCACCAGAACGGCACACACATTTACTCTCAGATCACAACTCCCACAGACAGCACACCAGCTGTTCGTCTCTGCAGCTACCAGAAGGTCCCATGGCCCTGTTTGGGTTTTTTGTTTTTGTTTTAATTTCTTTGGAAATGACATCCTTATGGAGGGGATGAGAATATACTAAGCAGCACAACAGGGCTAGTTCTTACAATTAATGATTTGAATAGCTGTGGAAGAGGAGACAGAGTGCTAACCAAAAACCAACAGCCTCCATTCCAGAGGAGTAGCAGATGGGCTGGACGCAGCCCACACCTGCCCCAGAGCCATCATAACCTAACCACCCCACTTCTGGCTTATTCTGAATCTCGAATTAAATGAACTTTGGAGGTAGGATTTGTCTCTGTTGTTTATGTGCATGAAATTCTGGACAGGGATGACTATAGTTATGGATACTGGAGACAAGTGTGTCTCAGTTTCAGTGGGTCTCAACTTCCTTACTAGGGAAGAAAGGAAAGTAACACCAGGGCTTTTGAAGCTGAGGTAAATGGCATGAAAACATTGTGTCCACATGGGGACACTCAGAGGACAATGGCCAGGATGCTGGGTTTTCAGGAAGTGCCTGAAACTGGGAGGACACATGGCTTGTCATCGACAGATACAGGAATCTCCAGCTGCCCTTCCCACCAAATTCTGCTTTTGAGAAGATAAACTAGACATTTTTTTTAAAATCCTTTTACACAGAGGAAGTGTTTCTTCTCAGAGCCAGACACCAGAAGAACTGAATGCTGTATGAAAGTCACTTTTGGATTCATCAAGTTTCTTTTGAATTAAATATTTAATAACCTTACTAGCATTGGGAAATTGTCTCAGTGTAGTTGTCCCTTGGTATGCATGATGGACTGGCACCAGGACTCACTCAGATGCCAAAGTTGAGGATACTCAAGGCCCATGTGTAAAATGACACAGCATACACAGATCCTATGCATATCCTGTAGTGACAACACATTGTATTGTCTAAGGAAAAGACAAATATCTCTATTTGTTCAGCACATGTACATTTCCCCAAAACATGTTTTAATATTTATTGTGTGTTGGTGTGTGTGTGTGTGTGTGTATGTGTGTGTATGTGTGTGTGTATGTGTGTGTATGTGTGTGTTGTGTGTGTGTGTGTGTGTGTGTGATGTACATGTGAGTACAGGTGCCTTGGGGGTCAGAAGCTCCTGGAGCTCCCAGAGCTGCAGTTTCTGGTGCATGAGAGCTGCCGTGTGTGGATGCTGTGAACCAAGCTCTGGTTCTGGTTCTTCATAAGAGTCCTCCTGAGCTCTGAGCTCTCGCCAGCCTCTTCCCCTTGGTTGTTTGGAACACCCAGGACTGACTGTGTAACAGCCTGTGGTGTGAGTTGGTGTTCTTTTGTTCTTCTCTATTGACGTCTCCCAGGAGCATTGCTTAAGTTTGGTTGACCTGGTATGGAGAAGGTAAAGATGTAGAGACTAAGGGAGAAGCAGTGGACATTGCATTTCAGTTTTATGTCCTTGTAAATGGAACTAAACAGAGAAACTGAGTAGAGGGCGACATTTCAAGCTGCCTTAAGAGCTCTATAGAATGGTTACTTTCAGGGCTAATTTTTGCCTAATGAGCACCTTGACTTTAGGGAAATTAGATGTTTGGTACCTGGATGAAAATGGAATTATCTCTACCAAATTTGATGTAGATTGAGCACTTTAAGGTGTAAGAGTGAAATAATTTTGTGGAATATGAATTATGAATAATTAGTTGATCCTTCAGTCTGAAACAAGTTGGGGAATTGTAGGGATGGTAAGTCAACTCAAGAAATATCTGTAATTTTGACTCTTGCTTTTTCCTGGTCCCTTTTGCCTCATGAAGTATAAGTGAAGTTTCTGTTCTTCGGTACTTGGTTATTGCAGTTGGTGACCATTCCATCCACTCATGGAGACACTGACTCTAAACACAGGTAGAATACTGGGTGCCTTGCTTTGTGTGAGATCCTAAGGTCAGATGGGGAATGAGTGTTATCGATCAATGGTAGAGTGCTTGCCCAGCATGCAAAAGGAAGTCCCTGAGTCCCATCCCAATGAAAAACAACCACAAAGGTCAAACTTTGGGATCTACAGTGGGGAGAGGTAAGCAGAGCTTACTCCCTGCTGTGCCTTCAGGGGTGAGACATTGATAACCATAGGTCACGTGTCCAAGCATGCTTCTGTGCTCTTGTCTGGCTTCTTACATGGTTGACTTTCAGTATTAGCATTGAAAATTTTACCTCTAAATGCCCCATCTCAGACAGAAATCAATGAGCTGTGTGATTCTTCAGTGATTGTCTGTCCCACAGTGAGTGTCCCTCTCTGGTTGTCTTGGAGTTTCCAGAGAGAGGATAAATCCAATCTCTAGTGTGTGCTCTTTGTTGCATGGATGGTCATGAACTGATAAGCTTCTGGTTGACGGATTGACTGAGTGTGTAACCATAGCTTGTTTAACACCATACTTTAGCTGACCTCAGAGGATGCTGAAACACATGAATGTGGGTACAAGGTAAAGAGTAATTATCTCATCTGAAAATGTTTTGAAGTAAAACTTTGGAGTGAGGTTTGAAGCCCAGTGTTAGAGTACTTTCCTGGTATGTGCAAGGCTCTGGATTCTGACTCCAATAATTCAACAACAAGCTAACTAACTCTCTCTTTCATCAGCAGTTTAAATATACTATAGTTAGTATGAGCTAACATTTGCTGAGAACATACTGCATCCCAGCTGTAAGGGCTGTATTTCTGTTAGCTTGCTTGACGACTACTATCAGATGTGGAAGCCAAGGCCTGGAATGGTTAAATAGCCCATGCAGTGTCACATAGTGAAGCCAGAAGTCTGGTTCCAGAGCTTCGGTGTGTAGCAATTGTGATCTGTTTGCAAAATGATACTAAGTTCCAAATGCTGAGAAATTAAAATACAGTGTCCTGCTTTGAATCAGGACATATAGGTACTGACCGGAGAGACAGCAGACTGAGAAGTTTCATGCTTGATAATAAGCTTGGGTTTCAGGATGCCAGAGGATACAAGTCTTGAGTTGACCAGGTAGTATGACACACACAACCCAGCTGTGGCCACACCTTAGCAATCCCCAACCAACTGAATATTCATCATTTAAATAAGTCTCTGAAAAAGCCAGTATATTCTAACACAGAATCAGGCTGAATGACTGAATATTGAACCAGAGGTCAGTGTCCTGATTCATGGTTCCTGTCTCTACCTGGGTCCAGTGCACTGTGTCCTGGAGGAGAGTTGAGGCTCAAAGCTCAGTAGTGACTTGCTATGTGGTCCCCAGCAAGTTGGATCCCTTCTTAAGGACTATATAAGTTGGCATCTGCTTAATAGATGTTTCCTAGGTGAGTTACCTGGTTCATATCCATCACCAGACTAGCGGGAAGTAACTTCTTGCCACACAGAAACTGTGTCACTCCCAGCTAAACACAAACAAGAAGTATGGGGTCTCTTCTCCAGGGTACTGTTAGTATTTGTGAACCCATACCTGAGTTTCTGGCTTAGTTATGGCATTAAATAATAAAGTAATCTAGAACTTATCATTGCAATAGGAGCTATTATAAAAAAAAACCACCAAAAACCAGGAGACATAAGGGCAATCAAGGGAGGGGAGGGGGTGATCAATTAGGCCTTTCTGGAATGTTTGTGTTAAGATGTAAGAGAAGCCAGGTGTGATGGCTCCCACCGGTGACCTCGGCATTGGGGAAGTGGAGGTGGGAGGATTATTTCAGGGCATCCTCAGCTACTTAGAGAGTTTAGGCCATCCTGTGCTACATGAAACTCTATCTCAAACAACCAAACTGAATAAAATAAAATGACAGAAGTTAGAAGGGAGAAGCCAGGCGCTGAGAAGCAAGGTATCAGGGAGGTTGGGAGGTTTGAGAGCAGGGCTTAGAGGATTGGAGCAGGATGGTTTGGGGGCCTGGTGGGACGGGGCAGAGGGGAAAAGCTAATGGCAGCAGAGGAGGCAGGACAGTCCAGGACTCATCTGAGGCCTGCTCTCTTAGCTCAGACAATGGATCGCATTGTGCTTCACTCTGGGAAGGCTTGTCAAGCAGGACAAGCAGAGCTGTGCTTGCTTACTGTTCACTAAGAAAGACTAGCTATTAACCTCAGTGATTATTCACTAGTATAAATAATTAGTGTGTTCTAGAGCCCAGGGAGTATACTTCACGGCCTGGTCTCTGGCTCTGGGTGACCTGGTCAGCCTTGCTGTGCAGTAGCATGGGACATGTGGGAGATGCTCAAGGGAGAGATGCTGGGAGAGCCCTGCTCATGGCTTTTCAGAGGTGAGCAGGGTGAGCACAGGGAACAGGGCCAGTGTGACTGAGGCCCATACCGGAGAAGGGTTGGTGATCAGAAAGATGCTTAGAAGCAGAATGTGGAACCTTCTAATCCAAGGCTGGATGATCAGAGACAGTTACAGCAATGTGAGAAGACCCTAGTCCCAGCTTCTCTTCCTAATGCTATGACTCAAACCCAGCTGACACAAGTCTTAGTTCAATATTATAGTATACAAAGTACACACACACATGTGCACTCACTCACACATATGCACACACTATCCTGATCATCTTGTCTGTCTATCACCATCAAACACTACTCTCAAATACTAGCTGTTACTTGGGTCCTAGAATGGTTTTGAACATGACACATATTTTGTTGGAAAACAGCTGGAAATGAATCAGGAGGTGGTGGCAATAGGAACTTCTAGTAGGACACAGTGGCCTTGAAATGACCAAATATGGGGAAAATTACCAACTTTCTGTCTCCACAAATCTTGGGGTTTTGAGTCTTATTACAATATGATGTCATTGAAATGGTTTTACTGTCAAATATTGAAGCCCAGATACTTTCAATGGACAGTTGATCATGTTTATGATACCCAAAGTGCACTAGATTTCAGCAAAAGTGCTTCAGAGTCCAGGTTGGACAGATGTGAGTTGAAGAATGCCTTTCTCACTCTCTTGTTGGGTGACAGAGGAAAACGTTAGCCTTCCAAGCTGACAGTAGCACCTACAGCCAAATAACTATGGTGTTTGATGGTGATATTCAGACAGGGCGATCAGGATAGTGTGTGCATATGCATGAGTGTGTGTGTGTGCATATGCATGAGTGTGTGTGTGCACATATGTGTGTGCGAGTGCTTGTGCGTGTGTGTGCATGTGTGTGTGTGTGTTAGGGGGCATATTATATGCACATGCATGCATTGCCCATAGAGGCCAGAAGAAGGCAAGAATCCGATGAAGTTACCAGGTGGTTGTGAGCTGCCTCATGTGGATGCTGGGCACTGAACTTGGGTCCTCTGAAAGGGTAGCAAGTACTCTAAACTTCTGCGCCATCTCTTCACCCAGCCCTGTTTCTGTTCTTATTCCTAAATGTTTTGATTATTTTCTAGATCAGTGAGGCTCACTTGAGGGAAGATGAAAAATATTTTAGGTTTGGTTTTAGTTTTAGGTTGTGATACATGTAATACACACATAATACATACATACATACATACATACATACATACATACATACATACATACATATCTCAGGTCATGTTCCAAACACAAACCATTAATTCTGCTCCTTTTTCATCTAGCATGTAGTGGTCCCTGTTTGACATGGCATCTTCATGGTCTGACTCCCTCTGGGCATGGACTGGGGGCATATCCTGTAAATAAAACAAGGAGGTCATATCCATGACACATGCTGTCTCAAGAAGGTGTATAATGGGAACTTCTGAGCAAGTTCTGTTCCAAGTGTGCCTTGTGCAGAACACTCAAAACTTGATCTGGTTGTGGAATTTGATCAGGGCCCAGAGCACATGAGCTGAGGAAGCCTGGGGACATCCCTATTCCTGGAGAGAAGTGTGGAATCCTCCAATTTCTGTCTTCTTGTGTGGAATAGAGCCAGGAGTCTGAAGGAGGAACAATAGAGTACCATCCCAGACTGTCGTGATGTGTGGAAAAGCCCGGGACGTTGTTGTTTATGCTAGCACTGGGTCTTCTCACTCTGCAGAGCTTCTGTAGAGTAAAAACAACCCTCTGTGTTAGTGGAGTTACAGGAGTTTCTTGTATAGGGAGATAATACAATTTCTGATGAAGAACTTCTTTTATTCTAACCAGAGTGTGTGTTTGTCTAATTTTTATGTCTTCATTGTTTGTCTTTGGAGTATTTATTGTCATTGACTTTCGGTAAACAAAGACCTTCAAATTCAAGGCATATTATCTATTATATTATTTAGATTATATTTATTATATTATATTGCATATTATACTATAATAAATTATATTAAAATGTACTTGACAAATTGAACAAAACTATTGGGCAACTACTATGGATTTGTCTTAGATTAATGAGTTTTGCATTAGTAGTAATTAGAATCATTAATCTCAAGGTAGAAAGTTATAGAAAAACTCCAGGTGCATATTGCCAAAATAATGACTAAGCAGTTTTAGAAACCAGACCGTCTGAGAATTTGCTTTAGTACAGAGCATGTAGTGTATGACTTTAAGGTAATCTTCAGAGAAGCTTCAATGGAAACATTCTCTTCTGGTCATGATGTCCAGCTAAACATTTTGATGCATGATTAAAAACTGACATAAACATAACTATAAACAGACTATCAAAGAAAACACACACACACACATACACACACACATAAGGAATAAAGAATTTTGATACAATTTTATTCATTCTTTGAGGATTCCATACATTGCATTTTAATCAATTGTATACCTCTTTATCTTCTCCCAGATTCACCCCCATTCCTACTCTCCAACTTTGTGACATCATTTTAAACAACTCATTAGGTCCGATTAGTGTTACCCATGTACTCTTGAGTGTGTAGCTGTTCACTGGAGCATGATAGATCTACCAGGAGTCACACACTTCTAGAAAACTAGTTTTCCCTCTCTTGGTAGCTATCAGTTGTTGGTAGCTCCTTAGGACAGGGTGGGGCTTCAGGATCACACTTCCCTTCTATACTGAGAATAGTTTTCTGGACTACTCTTCCTCAAGTCTAACTTCTGTGAATTCACATGTGCAATCACTTATAGTCATCTACCACCTCTGTCTCTTACAGTCTTTCTGCCTCCTCTACTACAGTGATCCCTGAGCTTTGGATGGAAGGATTTGTGTTAAAGATGTTCCACTAAGGGATGACTACTTCACAGTCTCTTATTTTTTGAACTTTGACCAGTTTCGAGTCTGTATTAATCTCTATCTGATGAGTAGGAAGATCTCAGTTAATTCAATGTGCCTAAGGTAAAGTAATAGTAGTAGGTTGTCCCCTAGGGTCTATACCCCACCTGGCTATGGGTTCCAGGGCCCCATAATGGTGCAGGTATGGGTTCCCTCTTAAGGAGTTAAATCCTATCATTAAGTGGTTGATTACTTCCATGAGAGTTGTGCCACTATTGTACTCATGGGCATATCTTGCCAGCCTGGTTGTTCTGGCTTTCAGGGTTGCCGTTAGATAAGATTGATAATTACTTTTCTCAGCTATAAAAACTAGCCAGCAGAGGTGAAGCTCCAGCTCAGTGCCAGTTTCTTCTTTTATGTTCTGTGACTCAAGTCTGTGATGTCTTCAGTAATAAGGTCTTACTATCAGGTTCTGCAGAGTAACCAATAGCATTGGCAATAGTTGTCTGTGTGTGGATTTACAGGACCCCCATTGGCCAACAGCCCCAAAAGAGATAACCCCTTACTAGTGTTGGAGGATAGAGCTGACTGACCTGAACCTGGATAATAAGGTTTCAAAAGATGAGTGGGGTTTGAGGAATAAAGCAGACAAAAGCAGTAGTTGGGACCTTGGATAAGGAGGTCTTGATAAGCCAATGGCTTATGCCAAGCAAATTTGCTAAGAAGTGCAGCATCATATATATAGTTTCCAGGGAGCTGGCCAAGGTCAGCAGACAGCTAAATCAGACAATGTTGGCAAAGAGAAGATAGGCTATCCAAGACACAACTGCCTTAGGACTGATAACTGCAGCCCTAGGAAGAGTTGGCTCCAACCACAACCTTGACTCCTGTGAAGCACTGGCTCCAGCCCCAGATGAGGTGGCCAAGTCTGACCCTGGACAAGGGCATATAACTGAAGTTCACTTTGTCTTTTTATCAGAGCCTTGGAGAACGTCTGGCTCCCCAAAGCTGACACCTAAAGTTCTTCTCTGGCCTCCACACATAGGTGTTGCATGCAAACAGACAGGCAGACACAGAGAGTGGGGTTGGAGAGAGAGAGAAAGACAAAATGAGTAAAAATATGAGGAAATTATACTGGAGTAAAACCATTCACCCTCAAATACATGAAGATCCATCTGACTTTAATAGTGATCAAGAAACAATAATGTAACAGTGATACATTATTGACAGGAGACCCAGCACTGTAAAAGACTGTTGACAGCTATTGTTTGCAAGGGATCTGCATGAGAATGTTCTCATTCACTACCATTAAAAATAACACATGCGATCTGGTGCTGGGGAAGACCCTTTGCCTGCCATGCTTCAGGTCCTGAGTTTCCAGCACCATAAGACAAAGGCACAAAATAGCAGTTGAGTTCCTCTTGTGTAAAGTGTGAAGTCTAAAACTATTTTGGGGAAGATCATAGATGCATATTAAAATTTAATATCTATCATCCTTTGGAAACAGAAATATACTAGTTAGAACTTAGGAGATGTGAATTGTTACTTATAAAGTACACACTTGCCTCAGAGATCTTGGGTCAGGTAATCTGTTTTATAGAATTATGCTCACCTAAATACATGAGCTTATGAGCATAGATATGTATTGTGATGTATAAATAAAACAATGTTCATGATTGAACGGCTGAATAAATTACAGAATCTTAGGTAATCATTGAAGGAGCATGAACTGCAAGCATCTTTAGCCTATTGTCAGGAAGTCTCTGGTGAGTATTTACATTGTGTTGTAAGTTTCTCATTATCACATCCTCTTTTGTATGTACAGTTATATCCAGGACCCACAAAATCAGAATATAGTTCTGGGTTTGTAAATTAAGAATAAGTTACATAAAAAGAGAAATGGAATTTCTTAGGAATGGCTAGTGTGTTGTTTTTACACAAAGTATCCATTAGTGGATGCGTAAGGACAAGGAAGGGAGACATTGAAGTACTGCCTGAAGTATCACGTCTTGGGACTTGTGGAGTTGAGGGACCCCCTGCAGCGCTGTGTTGAAGGAAGTGCTGCTATGACAGCTGGCCAGGAGAGCTCTGTGCTGTTGGTCTGCCTACATGGTCTCTTAGCCTGCAAGGCACAGAGAGGGACTAAAGAGGATGTTTGATGTGACCATCTTAGTGATCACCATATACAAAGAGAAACTCCCTCTGCCTGTCTGTTTCTGCTTGCCTGTCTCTGCCTGCCTTTCTCTCTGTCTCATTTACACTCTGTTGCAGTGGGTGGGTAGATACACAATGTACACTTTGCTCTGACCTGAGTGGGGACAAGCTTGCTGGAGTAGACAACCCTTGGGCTGTTGGCTCCAAAGAGAAGGATGTGGTTTGATGAGAAGAGGAAAAACGTTATGGGGAATTGGGCAGAGGATGAAAGGAGCGGAAACTTTAGTAAGGACAGTGCCCTTCAGAATAAAGTGACTTCCTCTTACAGGGGAAGAGTTATTCTCTGCATTTCCCCGTGTGAGGAGTAGCAGGGAAGGGAGCCTGGGGCTGAGATCCAGTGCCCTCATCTCCGAGGGCAATGACAAGAAAGTTTACTGGAGTGTGCATCAGAGAGCTGCTTGTCAGACCCTCCTGGGACAGACCAGAATTCTCTCCCTTCCATCTGAGAGCCTGGGGCCCCTCCATGGCTTCTGGCCAGAGGAAGTGCTTGTTGGCTGCAATACCAGAAGGGAGTAGTTTCCAGAACATTGAATGGTGGGGATAGCAGAACAAGTCTAACATCTTCTAATAAACAACTCCTTATGTCATCCTAAAATTACCCCCAAAGAATAACTTCCTTCCTAGTTCTATCTGGATACTCTTTAGTTTTACAGACAATATAAAATTAGTATCAAAACAACATATACAGAGGGTTAAAAGTTGAAGCAGTTGGAAAGACTTGCCATGAAAATCAATAACTAACTGCCAGCCCCATCTTTTCATTCTGAACATACTCTACCACAGAGAGCCACTTTGAACGCTGTCTTTATTTTTTCTGTTGGTTTCTACCATATTTCAAAATTAAAATCAGGACTTACTGTCCTTGGTGCTAAATGGTGAAGTGGTGGACTGTGATTACATCTTTTTTAGTATAATTTGTTGTCCCCTCCTCACTTTTGGGATTAAACATTCATTTTTGCATATTAAGTTCAGTATATATTATACTATCCAACCTCTCTAATCTATTTTTGCAGTGCTAAGAGTTGAACCTGGTCCTTGGGCATGCTAGGGAAGCCCTATGTCTCGTCTCTATGTTTGGAAATAATCCTGTCAGATGATCTCTATGTCTACCCTGGCAGCTACTCACTAGAGAGATTGGTTACTTTGTAGCTATGTTATAAGTAGTCACCCTAGAACTTTCCTGAGTTGTATTTCTAGTTTTGAGCTGCAATAGGTTTTCTTTCTTTTTTAAAAAAGTAATTGCATGTAATATTCATACATATTTATGGTGTTAGGATTCTTCAATGTATATGTAATGTACAATGATCCAGTAAGGCAATCATTGTTATCCTGTTCCATTGATGCTCTTGGTACAGTAAGCAGCTTCCTAAAAAGTGAATGTGCAGAATACATCACAGTTTGGCTGGATATAAAAATCTGAACTCTCTCTAGCTGTCTGTGTTACTAGCAGGAAGCCCAATGTCTAATTGATTTTCTCCTTTGCAAATACGTTCTCTTTTTGGTAGCTTTGTGTCTTTATGAAACATTTATTATATTACAGTCATAAACATTTATAACAGGCTAGCACCTTTGTAGTATCCCATTATGACTTGTGTGTATCTAAATTCCTTCTCCCTCTTCTCTGCCCTCTGAATGGCTCTTGGTAAATTGTACTGCTTAGGGAAACATTTCTGCTTATATAGGGTACTTACTTAAGCAAACTTGATTATCTGATGAAAATCTATAGTTGACATATAGATTGGTAAGAGAACAAGAGAGAGCATAAATGGCTCTGTTTAACCAAACTTGTGGCTGTTTTGGAATTGATGTTCCTGGGCCTATTGCATGCACACATTAAAAACTTCCTGACTTTTAGCTTGGTTGATGTATTCCTTGGTCATTTTCAGCAACTTGTCTCCCTACCATCCTGGTCCATAAATTACTCTCTGTGTTCATGTCTACTTGTCTGTTTGGTGATCTGATGAATTTAATCAGGGCATTCTGAAGGACCTGGGGTTTAGAGTTACCT
Organism: Mastomys natalensis; assembly: GCA_021653895.1. Lineage (NCBI taxonomy): Eukaryota > Metazoa > Chordata > Mammalia > Rodentia > Muridae > Mastomys > Mastomys natalensis. The sequence goes on from JAJTUV010000135.1 coordinate 994,323, forward strand.
ATTGGAACCTGGTGGGCTTAGCAGTGGGTACACAACTGAAGACAGTAATTCTCTTCTGGAGTCTATTGTTATGCCCAGGTCTCAGGATTCTCAGAAGAGCTCTAAGACTTGCTGACCTGATGTAGTGAAACAAACAAACAAAAAGAGTCTTTATTCAAACCAGGCTGGGGTCGCAAGCCCTTCCCACAGGTTAGGAATTCGACCTTGCATCTAGGGGCTTGGGATTTTTATACATACAAACATAAGCAGGGACTACAAGGTTACATGACAGGGGAGGTGACAAGGAAAGTCATCTTTCAAACACAATATTGTTTGTTCAGGCAGTAGGGCAGAATCACATAACTGGGAAGGGAACTCTTCTGACCTTTACAGTGCTATAAGAAACTATTGTGTTTTTACAAACCGGCCACAGCTCTCTGGGAATGCTTAATTGCCCCCCTCTCATGGCCCAAAGTATAGCACTCATCCTTCCAAGGATGTTTGGTCTTTGATTCTCCCAAGGACAGGAGCCACCTGCACTGGGAGGTGCTTAACCATCTATTATAGAGGGTGCCAGCCTCAGCGCCAGCCTCAGTGACACAGAGGCCAAGAAATATTGTCATTTGTCTATTCCCTAAGCCAGCATTTGTCACTCTTGGGAGGGGGGTTTCATTAGAGAGTGCCACTATGAAAATGGGGATAGCAATATTTTGGAGCCGGGCCATGCCTTCTCTGAAAGGCTGAGTGGTGACAAAGAGCAGGGGGGAGGAGAAGCTCTATGAGCATTGAGAATGCAGAGGCTGGCTTCCTGCGCCTCTTCACTATCAATAGCCAGCACTTGAGAGGTAAGCCTTAGGGCTCTGTGAGCCCCTCCTGCTTCCATGACTGTGTTCCTGGGGCTCATCTTATGGGAGCCCAGTGCAAGAGAGCACAGCTGTTGTGAGTTACTGATTGCCATGATGTGTGAGTCTAGAGGGTAGCCTTCCACAGCCCCTCAACTATCTCCAAGCTCTTACATTATTCTGCCTCCTCTTCTGCAGTGTTCCCTGGGCTGTAGGAGGGGAGTTGATAATGTCTTCTTTAGGGGTGAGCTCATAATTGTCATGTATTCTCAGAATCTCGGACAGCTGGCAGTCTCTGCATTCATCACTGTTCATTGTCAGAGTGGCTGGAGGCAACTTTTGTCTTTGGGATCACACATGAATACGGGAATTCAGGCCACATTGGTTTTATACACAATCCTGTATGGATATGGGAGATCAAGAGGAGTATTTCAGTTAGAGCTAAGTACTTCAGTAGAATTTGGCAATTATCTTCAGTACCATAAAATGAATAAATAACAAATACATTAAAAATAAATAAATTAACTGTGATATAAAGACATGAATACATTCTTAGGATAGTTAATATTGTCTTTTTCTCTTATTCAAATTCTGGCAATCTACAACTCCTTACTGATTATCTGAGTAACAACTTCAATCACTTCAGTTACTCAATTGTTACTGCTTATCAGTAACAATTGAGTTACTATGTAACTTAACCCTCCTCCTCCCCTCCCACTCTCCTTCTTTTCTTCTTCCTTTCCAATCTTGTTTCTTCCTTCCCCTTCAGTATTTTTGACACAGTGAGTTACTATGTAGCTTAACCTGGCCTTGAACTCCTAATCCTCTTGCCTTGGCTCCCTGTGCTAGGATTATAGCTGTGCATCTTCATGCCTGGCAGGGTTGGGAGTAGCAGCTTGATTTTGTTGATCTAGGAATCAATCCTAGGGCCTTGAGTGTGTTAGGAGAGTGTTCCATTGCAGACCTCCAGTCTGCAAGATGAGTGTTCTCCAGAAGAGAAGGGATGGCGTCTTCCAGGGAGCTTGGAAGATGTAAGGCTCCCTGAACATGAATTTGAAACACCAGTCTGTACATCAAGCCATCATCTTGTGGGGAGTTCAAATTGGCTTTCTGCTCTCTCCATGCCCAGTCAGTGATGCCTTTACCACTATGCAGATAGATGTATTTTCCATGTGTGCAGGACAAGAGGTGGTGTGGATGCCTTTGAGTTCTTGTATTTTACTGTTCACAGTTAGAAGATGTGTGCTAAGCAAGCTCAGCTGGCAGGGTTCTGGAGGCTTCCTCAGGGGAACTCACACTTTCAGCTGCTAGTGAAATTCAGTATTATTAGTTCTAGACTTTCTTGTACTTGGGAGCCAGTACAGCTAGCAGCTCTAAAGATGCTTTCTTTCTCTTGTGTTCTGCATCTCTATCTCTCCCAGGCAGCTTGGTGGCTTGGAACTCATGATTTTGCTGGGCTTTATTTTCTGCTGGGCTGGGTGTCATTTGTTCAGTCACATTAGAGCACCCCTTTCCCACAACCTTGTCTTCGCCTGAGAAATGTTGAAAGCCTTTGTATTGGAGGAAAATTGTCCAGGGCCTGATGTGTTCACCTTTACAATCACCTGCTGGAATTCAGGTCCACACATTGTACCTCAGCCCCACAATGGTCCCTGTGACATACAGCATGTAGGAAGAGAATGGGCGACCAGCAGAAACACTTTCCTCACAGTCATTTCTCTCCAGTTCCCAGGCCTTAGTACTTACCAAATATTCACACTTATAAACAGCCATTCCCACCTTTCGCTATGAACAGTGGTATGTGGGCAAAGGCTCTGGCACATGCATGAGTGGGAACCTTTTGGAGAGTTACTCACTTGGTGATGAGCTCCTTTGCTGCCAGCCTTCTTCATTTGCATGTTAAGCATTATAGATAGTCTTTTTCCTGGTACACTGATACTAAAGCACGTCCCACTCTGTTCCACCTTATATTGTAAATTCTTACAATGTGAATTCAACAGATGTGGTGGGAAGTGCTAACTACCTTGCTTTCTCAGGAGTTGTACTAATATCCATCTCCTCCAGCCATGATCCCTGAACCTGTGGCACTGGCCTCACATGGTATCTGGGTTTGGTGTCTGTAGAGGGCAGACTATCTCCCCTGTGCATCTGAGTAACAACGTGTGTGTTGGGTATTAATAAACACATATTAATAATTTTATAAATAATTATATTTAATGCCACACAGTGATTCTTACCTAGATGGATATGAATAACTGACCATGATCATTCAACCTCAGGATGAAACCATGTATTTTACATCTGGTTGGCACATTTTTCCTTTGTTTGTTTGTCTTTGTTTTTTGTTTGTTTATTTGGTATAACCAGGACTCCTTTACTCTCCAGCTTTCCATCTTCATGCCTGGGCACCTTAAACACACTCAGCATTCTGCCCAAGTGGGAGACATTCAACCTTGAGGGAGTTATATGCCAGCTGAGTGTGTGTGTGTGTGTGTGTGTGTGTAGTTTTCATGTGCATGTGTGCACATACACACACTTATTACACAGATGGAATCCTAGGTTCAAAGGTATAACCAGACCATCTTGCTGTCTATAGTTTTATCTCACAGATGTGAATTTTTGTGCTTTCTTTATGATAGTTGCTTTCCACCACCCCACCAGTTTCTTCTCTTCTCTTTCTTACCTCTGGGAATCTCAACTGGGTTTTGCTCATTTGCCCTGGCCTCAGTTGCTGTCAGGCCCTGTAGCAGTCCATATCATCATGGGGTGTTATGATATACCTTGGCTTTGGTCTTTCTGCTTTGGTTCTTCTGATTGTGCACATTTGGAATAATGTGTGCATTAGATAACCTTGCTAAACTATACTTAATGGGCAGTATTAGAACCTACAATCCCAGCATTCAGCACCCAGCACTTGAGAAGTGCAGGCAGGAGGATCAGGTGTTCAGGATTATCCTTAGCTACATAGTGAAGTTGAGCTATCCTGGTCAATGGGAGACCCTGTTTTAAAACCGCCAAACAACCAAACAAATAATACATAATAATTACCAAATAAGGGAAATAATAGGCTTAGGCCATGCTTTCAGAGAGTAGGCCAGAAGTCATTGTGGTTCTCAGTTTATGTCTTTAGTTCAGTTTATTTCCTGTTCATTGACTGCCATGTCATGTAGGTGAGGCGCGCATTCTCTCGGTTTCAGTACTCTCTTCGGGGGCAGAGAAATATTGTGTTATCCTCAGTAGCCATGCAGGATTTAATCCAAGACTGACCACCTGAGATTTCAAAATCCATGGATGTTAAAGTCCTTTCTTTAAACGGAATTGATTGTGCATAAAACCTACACATCTCCTCCCATACCTTTAAGTCATAACTAGATGACTTAAAATTCTCAGTGCAATATACATGCTATGGTAATCAATCACTATAGTGGGATGATAACAAAGCCTCCATGTGTTCAGTACAGACATAGTCTCCTTCTTTTCAAGTTTATTTTTTAATCTATGGATGCAGAGCCTTTGTCCAGAGGGCCAATGCATAAATGGAAGCAGAGACAACATGAAATGGAAATAACCAGTGTGGCTTTGAAGGTAGAAGAGCTCTTTAGAATTTGACTATGAGGCTGGGATGGGATGGAGAACATATCACACTCACTGAGTTGCTCCAAGGTGAAAGGAGAGGCTAGCCAGGTGAAGCCAAAGCCTGAGCAAAGGCTGCAAAGTGAAGGGTGCATGGTGTGCAGGGGGAAATGAAACTACTCAGGTGTGGGTGAAATACACAGGATATCATGTGCACAGGCTCCTGTTGAACCTGAATACCACATGTTGCTCTTAGCATATGGCTCCCATGTTGGGGTCATTGGTCTCATCGCCTCATGGGAAAGTTGAATGTCCATACCAAAGTTTGGATTGCAAACACATTGGAAGGGTCTCTGATCAGCTGTGCCCTCCTACAAAGGACATACTCTTGGGGGCCACTTTACTGTTATTTAAGGGTTACCTCTTTAACTAAAAGTCGTACCTGTCTTTGTACTTCCAGCACGGCCAAGTACAGCGTGTTGACATTTCTACCTCGATTCCTGTATGAGCAGATTAGAAGAGCTGCTAATGCCTTCTTCCTCTTCATTGCCTTATTACAGGTAATGGTTTTGAAGGACTTAAAAATTGCAAGCTCAATTATGTGCAGAATGAGATCCTTCTAGCAAGGGCCTTTTTTGGAAAAGTGTTAGAATATTTACATAGTTTCCTTCCTCAAATTATCACTAGGGTGGACAGACGTGATCTTTGTATAAAACAGACGTGGGAGGGAGGTCTTTGAAAAAAGTACAGTTACAGAAGGGAGCAGAGACTGGTTATTGAGTCATACCTTGTCATGTTTACCTTTTCTTGTTCTTTCTTAAATTATTAATGCACATTCATTATATTAGACATGATAGTTCACCGTGACACTTCATACATACCATGCACGTATTTGGGCCATGAAGGTCGTATTTTTGACCCATTTTTCTTTCCAGACACATTGCCAGGTTGTTAGATAAACCTTCAAATGTAAACTGCACAGCTAGGCTTTGAATTAGTAGGCCTTTTGTTGTATAACAGAAACGGACCAGACTATGGAGAGTGAGGAGGGTTGAGCGCCATGTCTTCCTTCTTTGTGGAGACGTTCCTCCCATTCTCTCTTGTTCTCTTACAGCAAATCCCAGACGTATCGCCAACAGGACGGTACACCACCCTGGTGCCATTGGTCATCATTCTAACAATTGCAGGCATCAAAGAGATTGTAGAAGATTTTGTAAGTTTTTGTGTCTGGATAATAAAACACTGGAATATGACATTTGATGTGCATGTGGCTGGGTGATATGCTTATTACAGGAAACTGGGCTATACCCCAAGCAGTTCCTACCCTAAGCGTTCCTACTCTAAGCGGTTCCTACCCTAATCGGTTCCCAGAGAAAGGGTGGTATTTGCAGGAAGAGAGTGAACTCCGAGAGTCCTAGACCCCTGGGCCGCAATGCTGAGGGACTTCTATGTTCTATGCTGTGTTGTTAGACCCTGGCTGGTGATCATCATTATTCACTCCTTGTATCCTACCTTAGAGTGCCTGGATTCAGATAGCAAGTGAAGCTTTTAATTAGTGCTCTCTGCAAGCAGCATTGTGCTTGATGTTCCTGAAGTTATTCTCCAGTAATCTTTCTCCTCATGCTTCTCTCATTCCTCACTGGCCACAACCATGTTGCCATTATCTCCCTGGCTCTTTCTGTTTTGCACACACACACAGATACATACACAGACACACATACACACATGTACACACACAGACATACATACAGATAGACACACACACATACACAGACACACACAGACACACACATATGCTTACACAAAAACACATATACACACAGACACATACACAGACACACACTCACACACACACTCAGACACACACTCACACAGACACAAAAAGACATGCACAGACACATAGATAAATACATATACACACACACTCACACATACAGCACACATTCACACAGACACACACACACAGACATGCACATATAAATACACACAGACACACATATACACAGATATACACTCACACAGACACACACAGCACACACTCACACAGACACACACACACATGCACAGACACACAGATAAATACATACACACACAGAGACATTCAGAGACACAGACATATACTCACACAGACACACACACAGAGACACAAACAGACATGCACCACAGACACACAAATAAACACACACACACACACACACACACACACACACACGATTCCCTCCACATATATACTTCATGGAATAACATAATAAGCTAACCTGAGAATGAAACCTGCTGTTTGTTGTTGGGTTTATAATACCGAGTCATTGTTTCAGGCTGTCCACAGATAACTGTGGAGAATTTGAAACTTTGAAGGGCTTGTAAATTGTTAGAACCAAAGTATAGTCACTTAAGCTTTAATAGATCTCGTCAGTGCTGACAGATGGCAAACCACCCAGCTGAAATCTACAACACTAGCATTGTAGTGTTCTTGGTCCCCCATAGCCCCTGATTTTATGGCTTTCCATTTCAATTATTTATTTGGAACATTTGAATATAGGAACCTTTGCTTTTTTCTCTCCTGTAACAGAAACGACATAAGGCAGACAATGCAGTTAACAAGAAGAAAACAATAGGTAAGCAACCAGGCCCAATCACTGTTTTCATTGTTAATTTAGGAACAAGACCTGTGTTTGAGTAATTCTCATCAGTGGCTATTGTTACTGAGATTAAATTGGGAACATTATCTATAAAATCCTTAAAGAGATAGAAGCATAGTAAAGTAAAATGTTAGTGTTTGTAGTAATATATTAATGGAGTTTGTATACACTGGGATTTTAGAAGATAGAATTTTCAGAAATTAGTTAATAAGTTAATAACTTAATAAGTTCCCTGTATCCACAGCTTTTTTTTTTTTTTGCTCACTTTCCTCATTATTTTAGTTTTTTATTACCTCTGCTTTCTGTTGCTGGTATTGCTGCTATTAGACTGTGTAACACCAGGCCTTTTCTACTCCTGGGCTAAATACGAATTTGCTTTACTTCCATGCACCATAAGTGAGTGCATATTCACACACATATGTTGTGGAGGTGCACAGAAGGAGGCCCATTTGTGCATGGTTGGTCATCCACCTTGGATATGATTTGTGAGGATTAATAAGTACACCTTTCACAGAAGTCTTTTGGATTTGTAGACAGCTGACTTTTAATTTTGAGTCCCACCAATATTTACCAGCTCATTGTGTCTTCTTTTATAGTGTTAAGAAATGGCATGTGGCACACTATCATGTGGAAAGAGGTAAGGATCGATTTTAAGGATAATACGAGAAAATATCGATTTGAAGGCTTGTCTCAAACTGCTGATGTTGACAGCAATATAAAGTTTGCTGCGCAGCAAAGGCCGTGCCCACTTTATATGCATTTCCCCATGCAGTCTGCTTTCCCGTGAGGACTGACGCATGCTTCCTCCATTCTGACCTGTTCTAGAAGGACCTAAGGTAGCAGTTCAAGCTGTGAACTTTGTTATTCTCCAGGGATCGTTCTAACCTCACAGTAATTCACAGTTTCTGAACCCTATGTGCGAAACATTTCCCCTGGTCTCTCTTTTTCACCAAAATTCAAATGTTCAGAGTTGTTGTTTTAACTTCCTGGAGTCTCACTTCAGATATGTTTGGTAGAAAGACCTTTGTGTGAACAGGGTTCCCAGGCAGGGGTGTGGAGCGGACTGCTGCCTTTATCAATACAGTGGTCACAAGAGGGATTTTCCTTCCTGCGGCTGGCAGGATGACGTCTGCACACATGGAGGTTGTAGTTGGTTGGTGGCTGAAATCAGCTGTGCTGTCTTGGTGTTTTATATCTGAGAAGCCACGTTTTTATCCAGCTGTCTTAGCTAGGCCTTGTTGACGGCCACACGGTATTGATTTTAAAGATGCCACTCATCATTCTGGCAGTCAAAACTGACTTTTTGGAAAAGAGAAAACTGTGTTTTAGAAGGGCAACTTCAAGGATTGTTTCTTGCTTAAACATCTGAGTTGTAGTCGATGTCTCCTGTATGTTTGTGTGGGATGCTGTCAGTGTGCCTATAGCACTCACTGTGGCTGTTACTTGATTTTACCCAGTCAAGGAGAACTAACCCTTTAAAGAGAACTTCCCTTTGTAGTGTTTTGTAGGACACTATAACCCTCGAGGCCTCATTGGCCTTTGGAACTTTGAAAGTTCAGTGTGATGGCTCTCAGTCAAAAGGCAGAATTTCCAGGAGAAAACTGGCACCCGTGCGGTAGGAACTGGAGACTCCTCGTAGACCCTCTGTCTTTCTAGGGGTCTTCTGGCTGCCCACTCCTCAGAAAGGCACCAGCAGTGGCATGACACCACTTGATGTGGTGGGACATGAAGTCACTGACTTCTGAGTTCATGAGTTGGTGGTCTTACAGACTCCCAGAATTCATTCCTGCTTCCACATCCTTGGGGTATCACCACTGCATTATAGGTCCTGGTTAGATACATTGCAGTTTCCATTTTAAATGCATTGTGGTGAGCCATCTTATGCAGGTCAGTTAGCAGATGCTTGAGACAACCAGCTATGGAGTTCATGATGGAATCTTCTTGTACAGTTGTCCTCTCAACCAAGTAGGCTATCCTTGGCAACCAGCACTGGTCAATCACACACCAGTCCTCTTCCTAGAATTCCTGAGTCAGAGGGTCTGAAGTTTACATTTTGACAAGTTCACAGGAAAGGCTACTGCTGGTGATGTGGGCAGCTCACTGTTGAACAGTGAACCTGGGGAGCTTGGTGGTGGTCGTGAAAAGATGTTGTTCAAGACAGAGGGTAGGGGAGGAACATGTAGATGTCCCCAAGAGCCACACCCAGCTGACCTCATGCGAGAGAACTACATTGAGACAGAGCCCCTGCACTTTGTTCTGGTGATCTCAGAGAGGTAGGTCTCAATAGTTGGGATCAATTCTGAGAGTCCTTAACTGTTTTACAGTGGAGAGATAAGAGGCTTCTTCTGAGGCTGCAGTGAATTCAGGATCCTGAATAGATTTTTTTTTTCTCACTGTATAAATTCTTTTAGCGAGTATCACACAAACCTGGGATGGTAGGTCATGTGTAAGAACACCAAACGGAAAAGCATCTTAAGAATTTGAGTCACCAGTTTCTCACTGTAGTTGAAACCTCTTAGCACTCAGATCCTAGAAATAAAGTGTCTTTTATTTAGAGATAAGAGAACATCATTTGACTTGTCTTCTCAGTTTGATTTAAGAAAAAGGAATCCACTGTTGGAGTAGGCGATTTATCTGCTCTCAGATTGTCCGGCGGCAGCAGCGAGAGTTCCTCGATACCCGCCCCAATGTTCTGAGTTCCCGAATGAAACACACACACACACACACACACACAGCCTTATGTTTAATATTGCCTTAATCAGCTCAATGGCTGGGCCGATCCCTGGCATCCACGTGGCTAGCACACTTTCCATAGCTTTCTCATGGTTACACAGCTGCCCAGGGGACTCACAGTTGCACAGGCCAGCTTCAGAGCCACATATGTGACACTTCTACCATGAGCAGCTTTGGAGATGTTTGAGTGTTTGAGCTGAGTGGGTATTTGGAAGAAAATGTGGTCTTTATACTTGTTTAATCATCTTTTCTCTTCCTTTTCCTTCTTTCTTTTTAAAAAACTTTTTAATAAAACACCACTGCAAAATTGCAATGTTGGGGCTGGAGAGTCGACTTAGTGGTTAAGAGAAGCGCTGTATCCCCTGGTTCAGGACTACCTGTAACTCCACCTCCAGGGACTCTGACATCCTCTTCTTCACAGATACCTTCACAAAGGTGCATATATGTACAGACAGACAGAAATAAACTAGGATTGAAAATTAAAAATGCAGTGTGGTTATTTCTCAGTTTCTGTAGGGACTAGTCCCAGGTTCATAACAACAGATGTCAAAGTGTATACATGTTTAAGTCCTTTATATAAAACAGAGAAGCATTTACACAGAACATGTGTATATCCTCCCACGAATGTAAAATCTCTGGATTACAGTGAACGCCATGGAAATGGTGTTATGGTGTGTAGCTTAGGGGACAGTGTCAGGGAAGTAGTGTGTGGTGCTCAGCACAGAGGTTGCTTTGACATCTTTGTTAATGCCATGACTTTTATGTTTTGTTTTGTTTTGTTGAGACAGTGCCTCACCATGTGCCTTAGGCTGGCCTCAAACCACAAGCTCTGGGATCCTAGGCATGCACCACCATTCTGGGTCATGTACACTTCTCTTTGCAATGTGTTTGCATTTGTAGTTGGTTGAACCCACAGACGGAAGGCCAGCTATGGCACAGTAGAGACATCTACCTGCTGTTCTTGCAGGGTGTGCCTTACATACTAACTTTCTTCTTCATGTATGTAACCACCTGTATCACATATGTGCTCACTTTTCTTTTGTGCCTCCTGTTCTGTCCATGGTTTCTAGGTGGCCGTGGGAGACATCGTGAAGGTCCTCAATGGGCAGTATCTTCCAGCAGACATGGTCCTGTTCTCCTCCAGGTCAGGTGTGCCCATGGGCACAGGTTTGTTAAGGACAATAAAATGCTGAATGAAGTGCAGAATCTTGACCCATCTTCTCCATCGCATGAGTTCTCTACCCTGCTCTCTCTTCGAAAGCTCAGCATCCCTAATCAAGTATAGTTTTAGATTTTGGATTTCAGATTTGAGATGTTCAGTTGTTAAAAGTCTATTTAAAAATCTGAAACAGTTAAAAATTGGGGGCACTTGTAGCCCTAAGTATTTCATACAAGTTACAGATACTCAGCGTGGACCCTTGTCGCTTATCTTCTCCTGGCTTGACCCGGGTTGTTTTTGTCTTGTTTTGCTGTTATTTTTTTCTTTTCATTTTTTAGGGTTTTAGAACCCTCTTTGCTGGTATTGAGTGCTTTAGCGCCCAGCAATTCGAGGGTATTCCTCGCTGCTCAAGACACTAATTAAAGAAAGTGTTTAATGACACCCAGGAGGCAACAGAGCTGAGATGTCAGCACTTTCTTGGGCAGTCCAGCCAGCTGTCTGTCCTCTAGCACTCAGCACTACCTGTGAACAACTGCTCTGAAAGTCAGAGACATATTATCAATACAGACACGACCTGCTGGTATCCTTGCCCGTCACTGTCTCTGCCCCAAACAGCTGCTGCACTCTGGGTAGTTTTGTGCCAGAAACAGGCATTGGCACACAGGGGTGTGCAGAGTCATACACTGCCATCCTTAGCTTTCTTCACTTCTTGATAAATAGTGTAACACATTGCAAAGAAGGAAAGCCAAAGTAAGGGTAGCAGAGACCCTCTGTTCCAGAAGTTCAAGGCTATGCTATGCATTGTTAGGACTGTAACTCCCTCTATAATACGCCACTGGGAACTGAGGGCGCTCAGGCTGTTAGCAGCTGTGTTTCTTGTGTGGGATTTATCCCTCATTAGAAACTATGCTTAACATTGACTCTCACTAGGGATAAGATGTTTAAAGACAGGACCTAAACCATTGTAGGGGGAAGAGCCCTAAACATGGGATATGATTCATTATTTGACTGTATTCAATACCAACAAAGACACTCTTAGGAAGATTAGAGTATAAGTCAGTTGGCAGTTTGGGCCAGGAAACTGGTCTGTGATCTCAGGTAACTTGGCTTACCATGGATGCTTTACTGGGCTGACGATAGGTTTGGGGGCTCCTTGTGTCTGCGTGTGGTTTTGTGTAAGCAACTTGATTAATGGCTTTTAACCCTGATATAGGAAAACCAAGGCACAGAAAGCTCATCTTTCCAAGGTCATATGGCCTCTTAAAAGTCTCGTCAGGGGCTTTAAACTTGGCCATTGGATTGCAGAGCCCTTTCTCCACCACCACCTGTACTGACTAAAGCCAGAAGGTTGGAGGAGAGACTAGAATGTGTGCCTTTTGACATGGTGATGCATGTAGAGAAACAAAGGCCTACCACATTTGTGCCTTTTCTTTTAAGTCCTATGGCTCTAATTTTCTTCAAAAGATGTGTTTGTGCTGGGCCTGCTAGAGTAGCACTCTCGATCAGGGGCAGGAGGGTCCTCGGCCTTTAAGAATCACTCTACCTTGGTGGGTGGACTTTATTCCCACTCTAGAACCAAGGCCTGCCTGCTTCTTATCCATCCTGTTACTGTCTAGTTAAGACCAAGCATGTGGCTCTGTCACTAGATTATTGGTGTTGAGCTCCAAAGAGTGTGACCCTCCCGCCCCTTCTCACTCATTGCTCAGACTAGAGTTTGTAACGGTGCGTCTGCAGGGCCGGCAGGAGACACGGCTTCCATAGCAGAGGTTTCATGAGCTGGGAATTTGTGGAGAGGATAGAACTAACATTGGCTTTCCTCCTTCCTTATAGTGAGCCCCAGGGGATGTGCTATGTTGAAACTGCTAACCTGGATGGCGAGACGAACCTTAAAATACGACAGGTAAAGTCACTTCATGCCTTGTGCTGTTATAGGAAGCCACGCTGCAGATATATGGTACAAATAGCCACTGTGTACCTTGTGGAGAAAATGTCGTTTAGCCATGGAAGATTATCGTTAAACTCCAGTGAGATGTTACAGAAGATTGTGCCCCCAGTTACGAGGGAGGCCTGGGAACTTAGAGAAGTGACTTTCCTCAGCCCCTAGTGTGTCATATCTTCTTCAGCACTGCCCTCAGCACTCAGGACAAGAGCATCCTCACCAGGCTGAGCTGGGGAACTGGGAAAGAGCAGCTACCCAGGGTAGAAAGATCCAGGTGCCTCAACTTGCATCTCCAGTTGGAGCTGCTGTTCTAACGGGCGAGCCAAGTGTTAGATACACTGTTTCCCTGCCGGGAGTGCTTCCTACCACTATTTCTATGAGCTGCCTGGGGTGACCTAGGAAATGTTTCACTGCCATCTTGACCCCCAAATCCCTATAAACTGTGCAAAGGAAGAAGTTCAAATGTGTGTGTTCATTTTAAGAACATTTAGGAAAGTGCCTAGGCCATAGGGGGCTGCATATCTGGAAAGCTACAAAGTCTCTGAAAGATGTTTAAGGAAACAGTGTGTGACATTCCGGTGAAGTCTGTAGGTGTGCCCAGGTCAGAGAGAGGCATTTATGACAGAAGAGGAGTCTGAATTCCTGCTGCCCATGCTGAAAACTGCAGTCACAGTGAACAGAAGTTTCGATATGGATTATCATTCATTGGACATCTCCTGATGGGCCGCCACGTTTACAGCACTCTTGGTTGAGTTAACCCTGCCTGGGCTGTTCTGCCATGCCTGGCTAATCTCCACTGAAAATGAACCGTTGTTCTGAAGCCAGAAGAGGGAGCTGCACAGAGAAAAACAGACATCCTAGGAGAAACTGGTAAAGCAAAGCCTATGGCACCGGAAGGAGTCGGGAGAGAGGAGAAGCCATGATCAAAGATAGTGCATGAAAATTCTTTTCAGTTTTAATTACCAAAAAAACCTCCTCTGGCACAGGAATAAACTCAGCACAAAAGAAATACAAATAAAAAACACCCCTGTTATTACCACACAGTGTATTATAATATAAAGAATAGTTTTTCATGAAAAAAATACTAGGGATTTGACCCTCCTGGAGTTTTTTGCTTCATAAAACTTAGTTTAATAATTCAGTCCATGTATCTTTAATTTTTCCTATAGGCATTTGGTCTAAAATTTTTTTTTTCTGTTTGAAGAAGCATTTGATGAAGTTTGTCAAACTATTTTGTTAGGAAATATTCAGAATAAAGTGTTAAAAGTTGTAAGTGTAATGAGGTGGTTTACTGCAGAATATTAAAGGGCCGTTTCTTCTGACTTTCTGATGTGTTATAGGACAGCAGCAGTGCTGCTTTCTGTCAGTGCCTTGACTGTTACTTAAATAAGGCTGGTTCCCTCACAGGTGGGAGCTTCCTCTTCTGCACCATTGAAATCATTTGCCATCTGTGTGTCAAACTGCAGTCTTGAGGGGCTATGTGACTTATCAGATATTCGCATGGCAGATGGCTCATTATGTCCCTATGATTGACAGAATGCTGTGCCATCTCTGGATGGCAGTATGTGATTTTCTCTGTTGGCTTATCGTTCCATTTCAGGGCTTGAGTCACACAGCAGACATGCAGACGAGGGACGTGCTCATGAAGCTGTCGGGAAGAATAGAATGTGAAGGGCCCAACCGCCACCTCTACGACTTCACTGGCACCCTGCACTTGGATGGGAAGAGGTTTCACAGTTCCTTTTCTTAATTATTTCTCATTTCCCCCCCTCCCTCAGCCTTTTTCCTTTCTTAAATGTGCCAAGAACCCCTGGAGCTTTGGAAAATCCTAGCTTCACAGTGTTTGAAAACAGTGTGTTTTCTTTTGTTTAACTCAGCTCTGAGAGACTGAAACACCACTTAAATTCATTTAAAACTTCCCTCACATTGAAGGAAAGAAGAGATATTTTTGAAAAGAAACGAGTCATAGACTTCATACGGGTTCATAGAAAGTGGCTTATTCTTTCTTGCTTGTGACTTGCTAGGCAAATAAATAGTTGAGGTTGCATTAAATGGTGCAGGAAAGCAGCAGGGAGGTGTTTGATGCTATTCAGCTCACTACACACGGGAGACAGATGTGTAGTTTCTAGTTAGCATTCTTCTAAAGAGCATGCTTTTGTTTTGTTGTTGCGTTGTTGTTTTTGTTTGTTTGTTTTTGCAGTGCTGCATAACTGGTAGACCAGCACTTCACCACAAGCCTCACCACAGCTCTGCCTGGTTTTAGGAAGTTGAATGAGATGGGGGCTGTGACTGTGACACAGTCAGTGAAATGTCTATTATGCAAGCATGAGGATTAGTTTGGACGATTGGTCCCCACATAAAAGCAATCCCAGCCCAGAGCTGGAGAAGTTCAGATTTGCAGATCCCTGAAGTCTATTGGCTAGCCAGCTAAATCAGTGAGAGGGAGAGACTCTGTTTTAAATATAAGATGGCAAGATAAATGATGTTGACCTCTGGCTTTCACATGCATGTACACACGTGAACATAGAGTCATCACACCACACACACACAGACACACACACAGACACACACACACACACACACACACACACACACACTGAATGACTTACTGTCTGAGGGTATCTTTTGTTGTGATATTGACCTGTAATCTACCTGATGATACTCTCTGGTCCACTGTCTGGGCTCTAACGCCTGACTTTGAAAAGACCCTTGACTGGGGGCAGGGGCCATCAAATTAGGACTCAACAGATGCTCAATGTGATAACCAAGCATGCAAGTGTGCAGCCACCCAGCGTGCTTCCCCTCTGGAGATGGTCCCTCAGATGCTCATTTAATCACTATGCCATTCGATACGAGTTTATTGCTGTTTTTTCTTTCATAGTCTCTAAAGTAAATTTGTTTTCAGAAATGAATAAGCTTGTGGCTTTTCAGCATTTCCTTTTCAGTGTTGAGTTGCACAGCAGGATTATGAGACATAATCCTCTCTGACATTTTATAGGAAAATCTCCATCCTATTCTATAACGAAGAATGGAAAAGACAAGCATTTTTGTAGGGAAGATAGGTAGATTAACCAAAGAATAATTTAGCAAATTTGACTGGCTGTAACATTTGGTGTGTTTATAGGCTTATGTAAAGGAAAATGTATGCTTATTTGACAGATTATCAAGAAATACAAATGTTTTTCTTATTTTTAGCTCCGTTGCCCTTGGACCTGACCAGATCTTACTGAGAGGCACCCAGCTCAGGAACACACAGTGGGTCTTCGGCGTTGTTGTGTATACTGGACATGACACCAAACTCATGCAGGTAAAATGTTTCTCTGGAAAGCTGTGCCAACTTTAGCCTCTTTATGTTTGTTTCTCCATTTCTCTGTTTTCCTCAAGGGTGGAAAATACAGACAATCCTTATGTGATTCCTTCTGGGCCTTGCCATCATGTGGCCACAGTCTCTCTGAATATAATTGCTCTTTATTGTCTAGGTTCAAGAGGGGCAGCTGGCTCTAACTTTTGTCTTCTGGATGTAAGGAGGGCTTAATTATCCTTTACAATTTTTTTCCCTATTTGTCCTCTGAATCACACTAATTAGGATTTTATAGTAAACTCTAATTACATGAATTCTGGGCCATTTAAAAGCAAGGGACTTTGAACTAATGTTTAGTCTTCATATATCAAAGAAACAGTACTAATTTAAAAGAATTTTTCTCTTTTTTCACTGTTAATACTTTTTCTTAAATTTTTGTGTATAGACTTACAGCCCATATTTATATAAGTGACATTTTGGCCAAATGTCTTTTGAGCTTCTACACAAATCAGTGTCTCTCTGTGTCATTTCTTGCATTCTTCTGATATCTTTTGGCATTTGTTGTGTGATACTCTTCCTGGGGAGACATGAACAAACCTGTATTCTTCTTGGACAGGAAAACAATGACAAACCAGAGTACAGATAACCACCAAAGTCCAGCTTGATGAATCAGTGATTTTATTGAAGTCACCTATAGGAATATGGGTGAGGGGTTACTTAGAAGAGCAGAAATGACTCAAAGACAGCTGCATCACCAAAGCCCAGCCAGCATGGGTGATGGTTCATAAAATCTGGAAATCTGGAGTGCTCAGCCTGCCCACAACTTGGCAGGTCAGAGAATGTTCTTTCTAGGCAGCTTTGTTGGCATGTGCCTCTGCTAGGGCTCTGCTTCTTCCAGGAAGCTCAGCTGGTCTGAGACTCTTCCAAGCAGCCCAATGGCTTGAAATACCTCTCAGCACTCCTTACTTTTTATAGATTCTTGGGAAGGGAAAAACCTAGTGAATCTGATCAGTTTCAGGGACTTCCTATAGCCATTGGGTTGTTTATTTTCCAAGTTCAAGGAGCTGGCCTATAGTATAGGATATTTTACCTCCTCTTATATGAAAAAAACCCTGTTTCTTAATCTTCCTTTCAAGATGAAATGCTTTGTATCAGAGGAAATTAGTACATAACAGTATTGTATTTTGTTACTTATACCTATTAAAGAGAGTTGTGGTTTCTGCCATTTTGTGTAACTTCCAAAGCCAAATGTGAATTATGTTTTGGTTGAAAAATGTTTGAGTCTTATGCTAAGCCATTTGAGTACATTAGCAGCACAAAGGCTAAATCTGTACCCTTGGGAGCCAGGTAGGTAAAGTAGTAATATGGAAATATAGAAAATAGGGATGTACTTATGTAAATTATGCTGTTCTAAAGTTCTGTGGGTGCATATGCAAGATTCTCAGATCCCAGGCTTAGAGTGCTAGTCAATGCAATGAAGACATGGAAGGAATCTTGATTAGAAGGCTATGAGACTGCCTGGAACCAAAGATTTATCCTTCAAGTTATTGGGTGATAGGTAACTGTGAGTATACAGTTCTCACCTCCAAGTTTCTCATGTTGAGGGCTTATAGATTAGAAGACCCAGGGCTGATCCATGGCAGTGAGAGCTCAAGGTCCAACAGTGCCAGGTCCCTTGATGCTGAGTAGAAAGGTAGATGATGGGTTGGTATTGTAAAGGGAGACTAAAAATGGGGCTGGACCAGAGAATTCCATGAGCTAATTTCTCAAGTCTTTGGTTGAAGAGTTTGGAAGAGGTGACCTATTGAGGAAAGAGAAGAAGATAAATGTCCAACTGGCATTGACTTGGAGGAACAATGACTTAAATATTATGAGATCTTAACTGTATATCTGGGAGAGCTACCTCCAAATGCCAATGGATGTGAAGCATTCTGTTTTGGGAGAGGGTCTGATTTGTGATGTCACATGTTGTCACCTGGGATAAGAAAAGTGGTAGGAGAAGAGATTCAGAAGCATGGGGGAAGACACACACATTTTGGGGATAAGGAAGGCCTCTAGGCCCAGAAGAATATTCACAGAAAGTGTGTGTTGGAGAGGCACTGTGTAGCAAGTAGAAAAATGGTCTACAACCTCCATGGCAGCTCTTGAGTGAATGAAAATTGTTCTGCATGTGAAGGAAAATTGTCCCACATGTCTGAGATGTGTCTGATCTACTTTCCTTCTCAGCCCTCAGCCATTCACAAGATTGGAATTGTTACAGTTCATTGTTTCTGAGCAGTCTGCATACAAAGACCATCTTGACAGATAGTTTCATGCTCCGCCACCTCTTAAGCAGCCTTGAATGTTTGCAGCACATTATCAGTAGCCACAGCAGACCCACGGAGCTGTGCTCACCAGAGCTTCTGTGCTTTTACAATGAAGTGGTAAAGAGACCATGAGTGGGAAGCTCAGATTTGGGTAGAGTCCCAAGGCTAGTTTTTCAGATCATGCTTATTAAAAACTCATGCTGTCTCCAAGTTTCCTTGTAACTTGGGTGATTTTTCAGGGTATAATGTTGTTCTTCTAGATCACATATTACTATAACAGCTTCAGAGCTCAGGCCATGTATAATTTATATCAGAACATCCCCATTATGTCTTCAATGGACAAGGAGAGCTCATACCATTTGCATCCTTTGAGGGTGAGGGGCATTTTTTTCTGCTGTCTGTGTGACAAACCTTGGCAAGACTTTCTGCTGTTGACAGACTGAGAGTGATGGAAAACCCTGGAAACATCTGTGCCTTTAGGGCTGAAACAACATGAACAATGAAATTTCAAAAGGAATATAAAATAACATCCACAGCTGGAAGCCATTCTGTTCATGAACTAACATTGTGTTTACACTTGCGTAGTTGACAGCGGAGTGGGGGCTGGATAGCTTTAGGGTTCCTGAGCTCCCATTGTGTACCTTGCACCTGTCAGAGCTCCCTCAGGACATGCTTAGTGCAGCTACACACAGCACCCACTCAGATCATTTCTGTTGGTTGACTTAATGGCAAAGAGACAATCAATAATTATAAGAAACATTTGCTATAACAAAGCATACATTGTTTCTGACTCACATACATGTATTTGTTTATTCTTTGGCATGAGGAAGGTGTTTCTATTATTTAAAATATTTATTTTTTTATTTAATGTGTATAGGTGTTTTGCATATATGAATTTCCATGCACCATGTGTGTATGGTGCCTGCAGAGATCACAAGACAGAAAAAAGATACAGATCCCCTGGAACTGGAGTGACTACATATGGTTGTGAGCAACTATATGGGTACTGGGAATTGAACCTAGGTCTTCTACAAGAACAGCCAGTGCTTGTAACCATTGAGCCATCTCTCTAGCCCTGATACAGCTATTTTAAAGACAGAAGAACTAAATCAAATCAACCCCAGCTTAGCTTGTTCTGACTATCATTCTGATTGATGTCTGCTTTCAGAGGAGGAATAAGATGTATACAGTTCAGGTCAGATTCCAACATTTGTAACATCTGACAGTTTGACCCATTTTTCTTGTAGTCCCAGACATTAAAGTAGTAGTGTCTTTTAAAAGTTTTATAAAATAACTCGTTGTTTTAGTAGTAATTGAGCATTAAGAACTCATTGTTACATGTGGGAATGTCTGGAAATGGAGTGAGTGTTCCAAGCTTGGCTTTCCATGCTGGGCTCGTGTTAAAACCTGGAGTTTTAGGTTGTTTCCTCATGTTGGATGGAAAGTCTGTTTTCTTAACACTAGTGACTGGCTGAATTTCAACCACTTCAGCTTACCGACAGGATCACAGAAATGATAGCTTTTGCCATTTTCTTCCTTCCTGCAAATTTAATGACTTTTAATTAAATACAGCATTTAAGGGATCTGAATAATCAGTCTTGAAACAGAATGGCTCCTGGATCTCAGTGTGAGGTTAGATGTGGGTGTACTGTCCCTGCAGCCTTCCTGTGGTGCCTGACTGATTATAAGATAGCCTTTGCTAATAAATTTCCATCTTGACCCTGGAAGGCTTTTCTTCAAAGTCCATATCAAACAATTTAGTGAACTAACAACAGAGCAGAAAAAAGGGAACATACCTAGAGGAGAGCCTAAAGTTTCCAAGTGTAACTGTCCCCCAACTTCCCCATCCCCAGTGAAATCCATGGTGCTCACAGTAGACAGAATTTCCAGGTCTGCAAATGGAATTAGGAAAGACATGGGTGATGTTGTGCAGTAGACTGAGCTCATCTAAGGAAGTTCAGGCTAGTGACCTCTGTGAAGTTCTTGAAGCCCATCACTGGCCTATCATAGTCATTTTTGGAAATTTCTTTTATAAAATTGATTTGGGTATATAATTATCTTGTTGATCCCACATAATTGTCTTTTCCACTGCAGAGCAGATGCAGTCTCACATCTTCCATGTGAAATGCAGTGAGCCTCAAGTGCTACTTTCCTGAACATCTTGGTATACCCAAGTCCCAACATAGGCCTCAGCTCCAACTGAGTTGTTTTACCAGGCATCAGGCTTCATTCTCTTTCTGCCCTCTTGGCTACTTTCTTCACACAACTCAACTCAAGGTCCTTCTGCTGTAAAGGTCCTTCCTGCAGCTCTTCAAGTGAACTTTTGTACATTTGCCTTGACATCTATTTACCCATGTTCTTTCTTGCTTTATTGATATATCTATATTCGTGTCTATTTTTTATTCCTTCCTACTGTAAGGAACTTGTACACTTTAAATATCTCTCTGAAACTTATAACAGAGCTAAACTATTGATTTGGAGGTTCTCTTTAGATTTTTATGGTGAAGAATTAGCTGTGAGTTGGTTGCTTTTAGACCAGACTTACATTACCTAGAGTCCACTGTGCCTGTGAAAGTTGCCAATGTTATGCTAAGGTGTAAAGGAAAGTACAGACTAGATCATGCAGAGTTGGAGTGTTGTCTTAGTTAATGATCTAATTCTGTAGAGACATTATGACCAAGACAACTATTTCAAGAGAAAGCATTTAATTGGGAGTTTGCTTACAGTGTCTGAGGTTTAGTTCATTGTCATCATGTAGGGGTATATGGTGGCATGCAGGTAGATGCTGGAGCAGTAGCTGAGATCAGTAGGCAGAGAGAAGGGGAGAGACTCTGGGTTTGACATGAGCTTTTGAATGCTAAATTATACCAGCAGTGACATATTTCCTTCAACAAGGCCATACCTCTTAATCCTTCTAATCCTTTCAAATGGTACCACTCCCTGGTGACTACATATTCAAATATACAAGCCATTCTTATTGACACAACCTCAGATAAGTTCTTTGAAATGGAGAATGTCTTTTACAAACTAGCTTGTTTACTTAATAGTATGATGCACTTTTTAATTCTGTAATTTATTTGGAAGTGAAATAATCTTTCTCATTTCCTTCGTTGAATATGGTTGTTTTATTCAGTTTCTCCTTACCCAGCCTGTTTTGTGGTGGTTACTGACTTTCAATACTGGTTTACAGAATTCAACAAAAGCACCTCTCAAGAGGTCAAATGTTGAGAAGGTAACCAACGTGCAGATCCTGGTGCTATTTGGCATCCTCCTGGTCATGGCGCTGGTGAGCTCCGTGGGGGCCCTGTTCTGGAATGGGTCCCATGGTGGAAAGAGTTGGTACATCAAGAAGATGGGTGAGTCCTGAGGTGACTGCTGCTCACTACTGTGGGTCAAATTTCTTGGAAAGTCCTTCCATTCGGGGTCTGTGAGTGGTAGTCATGCCCTCTCTTCCTCTGTTCCCTATAGCTACACTACCTATGCCAGGCCTTCTTGGAGGGAAAGCAGATTAGGACTCACATGATGGAGTGAAGATGGGTGTATCTGGGACTGTTTTATGCTCAAATGTTTGCTTCTCAGCCATTTTAAAAGACACTTTCTTATGGTTGCTCTAGGGATGACAACATGAGAACCCTTTTGTGTTACTAGCTTCACAAACTCAGACCAGCACACCTTCATGCTATCCACCGCTAGGCTATTATTGTCATATATACACTGCATGTATGTATTGTCAACCTAACAATACAGCATTATAATTAGTGCTTTGTATAATCTCATATCTTTTAAAGAGCTAGAAGAAAAGAAAAAAATGCTTGTGAGCTTGTTTCTGTTAACCTACTTATCCACCATTTCTGCTTGTCTTCTGCTTGCCTTCTCTGGAGCCTCCCCTCTTAGTTCCTGAGGTGCTGCCTGGCTACCTTTTTAATAACTACCAGCCCCTTTGAGGCCAATGAGGGTGCTCCCCTCCCAGGGGAGCTCTATTTCTGATCCCTCTTCTCTCTCCTCCCCCAGCCTCTAAAGAGAAGTCAGCACAATGTACAGGGACAGAAATAGTCTTTGGCGTTTGAATGGGCTCAGTAACTTCTCAGTCTCCAGAGGAGCACATAATGAAGGCTCTCTCATTGTGAGCATCTTTTAGGGTGAAAAAAATCCAAAATAACAAAATAGGAAGAAACTAAATGCAGACTTTCATTAAAGCTGTATGGATATCTTGTTTTTTTGTTTTTTTGTTTTTTTTTTTTTGTCTGTAGACACAAACTCAGATAATTTTGGCTACAACTTGCTGACGTTTATCATCTTGTACAACAATCTGATTCCTATCAGCCTGCTGGTGACACTTGAGGTCGTAAAATACACGCAAGCCCTCTTCATAAACTGGGTGAGTTTCAAAGCAGAGTGTGAAACATGAGCTACTGGAGGACTGCCAGCCACCGCCCTCTCGTACGCTCCATGAGCCTTTGTCATCCCATCGAGTCCCAGAAAAGAAATCATAAAGGCTGTTAGCTGTTAGGACATGGGATTGAGCCAGCCAAAATGATGATTAGTATAACCGCAGGGGTGGGGAGGTGGGGGAGGATGCTCAGGGGTGCTTGTCATCTGGCCACCATGCCTGTGCTCCCAAAGTCTCATTTATGCTAAGGAAAAGGTCTCTCATGTGCTCACCAAACTGTCCATTCTGCACCAATTTCATCATGACAGTCACCTTGGATAGACTGTAGGGGCTGAGGTGAAGTTTTCAAAGGATTGCCATGGCTATTAAGCACTGGGACATTTTTGTTTGTTTGTTTTCAGACCAGGCACTTTCATGTGTGTTTTACGTTGGTTTTCACAATAAGCGTGTGAACAAGGCACTGACCCAGCTCACAGGACATGAGGTGATCCTCTTGAACTCAGCCCTAAATACCATGGGTCACACTGTGTGGTAGGGATTGTTTGTCCTCACTGCAGCTTCAGTTTTACACAAGTTACAAGTTAGCATTTAAATGAAAATGGAAGGATTTTAAGATGCCCAGGTCTGTGTCAATCTTTATGAGATATTAGAATTACATGTTGTCTAAAGGCTCCTTCCCTTCTCTCCTTCCCCCATTTTCCCTTTCAGGACATGGATATGTATTATATTGAAAATGACACCCCTGCCATGGCCAGGACATCAAACCTCAATGAAGAGCTTGGGCAGGTGAGAGCCTGTCTGGGGACTTTGAGGGCAGTGCAGTGAGCAGGAAGCAAGTGTTAGCAGAGGGACCTGGGGGATTTTGCAGGAATAGTTATCCATGACTGTGGTTATAGCATCTGGTTTGCAATATGGCAATAAATGCAATTGTCACTTGGCTTTACAGACACAAGTATATCATTTTGCCCAGAACATATCTGAATAGAAAAATGTGCAGAACATTATACAAAAATGCAATGCTATTTTGGATCCTTTTCAATGTGTTTGTCAGGACAGATGACAACCCCCCCAAAAAAAAAAAAAAAAACCAAAAAAAACAGGGTAAGACATTGCCTGTTGGGCTACTCCACAAGCATGGGGGGTTGTTTGAAGGACAGGCATCTCTGACATAGTACAGAGAATCATGGTTTTTGTGTCTCATGTTGATTTTTACTTGCTCATCCTGACTTTCTTGTTTCATTATGCCTGCCTCTTCCATTGAACCACTGCAAGGCATAACCTTTATTGAAAACATAAAATTTATTCATAACCTAAAGTAATTAAAGATTATGATTTTATTTTACACATCTAAAACCTCCCAACAATCAAATTTACCCTCAACCTAAAGTAATTAAAGACTATGATTTTATTTTATATATCTTCAACCTCCCAACAATCCATTTGGGAGGTGGTATGCCACATCTTCATTTTATTGATTTTTAAAAATGATTAGATCACCTCAGGAAAGCTTGCTGATGAGTGACAGGTGGAGGACCGTTGGTTGCTTGTCTAAGTCTGGCCTTTGTTTCCCTGCAATGCCTGCCACATGCCCCTCAGGGAAGATGTAAGCCTGACTCCTCATTCATCTGAGGGCCAGGAATAGGGTCCGATGCCCTCTTCCTCTTCTGTCCCCTTAAGGACAGAGTCAGCCCTGAAGTGGACTGGGAGTCATTAGAGCATTGGGAGTCATTGCTAGAAAGTTGAAGCTCAGATTTGTCAGTTAAATTTTGTAATAAAATAGAATTCTGTAGCCACATTTTCAGGTGATTGTGTTCCCTTGGTATTTTCTAAATCTAGCTAGAGCTAAGAATAAATTTTTCTAATTTTTAAATAGAAAATGTTGAACCCAGAAGAGTACTCAGTTTTATTTGGCACAATGAGGTGGATTATCATTTAAAGAGAATAGCCTGGCACAGAGCACACATCTTCCTACGTGAGGCCCATGTCCCTTTCCTCCCTTTTCCTCCAAACTTCAGGGACAGAACCCAGTGCCACCTGTCTATCACGTATCGGGGTGTGTGTGTGTGTGTGTGTGTGTGTGTGTGCATGCATGCATGGTCTATCTATCTATCATCTATCTCTGTGTGTGTATGCATGGGTCTCTCTGTCTGTCTCTATGTCTGCCTGTCTTTTATCTACCTGCATTCATTCTTTCTACAATGGCATTATCATTGGTTAAATTCTACTCCTATATATCAGGTGGTATTTGCCTCTTGGAATCCTTCCCAGTGTTTCCAGGCAACATTAATGCCTATTTTCTTAAGCATTCTTTCCAAACACACACACACACACACAGTGTAATGACAATGTGATTAGTCATATGTCTGTGTCCTTCTGGATATGTTTAAGTCCATCTGGAGCAGGCTCGAGCCCTGTATAGTCAACCAACTGCAGGTCAAAAGTGTGATTGTTTCTCCAGTGGTTGTATCTGTGCCAAATATACACAGAAGACTCTTGTGACACCTTCCCTAGCTATTGTCTTAGGTGTTACACACCGCCTCAGATTATGTGAAACACTGAGGAGGATGTATGTAGGTTTTGTGCAAACACTATACCACTTTATATAATGGACCTGAACATGAGAATTTTGGTATTCATAGGGGTTCTCAGAACTACCAGCTGTGGATATTTGGGGACATCTCTGTACGTGGCCTTCGGTTATCTTTGTCAGTTTACAGGGCTAAATATATAATTGCCCTCGGATGCCATTGAACTAACCCAGTGAGGTGGAAGGACTGGAGGTGTTCAAGAAAGTGTTCAGGATGAAATCCTCTGTCCTAACTAAGCATGGGGAGGTTTTCTGAAGGAGGAGAAGTTAAAATTTAAGAGGGAGAGAAATTGCAAATTTGACAATTCTTTATAAGATTTTCCTTTTTACTATGTTGATAATCTTTTAATTCTTTTTTAAATAAAAGACAGAATGAACTAATTCTGCTGTGTTTTTAATGGTCCTAGATTTACCCTGTGTGAAACAAAATTTGTTATTAATTGAAAGCAACAAAACCAATTATCCCATTAATCAATATGATCAATATGCATACATGTTTTGAAATATGTGTACATCGTAAAGATGTGATTATTATTTTATTTTCAATAAATGTCCATGTAGAAAAGCTGCCTGTCCCATTTGATCATTATGTAATCTTTAAAAATGTATTTGAATGAAAATGTAATTACAGCACTTCTCCCTTTTCCTTTTCTTCCTTAAATTCCTCTTTCAGCCTCTCCAATGACCTTCTCAAATCATTGGCCCCTTTTTCTTTAATTATTATTATTATACATAATTCTATAAATGCACAAACCTATAAGTACATCTACTGAGTCTGTTTGGTGTTGCTGTGTGTTTATGATCAGGGGTGACCACTTGTTATTCAATCGACAACTAATTAGGCTCATCCATGGGAAAAAACTAGTTTTCTCTCACAAGGTGTGCTAGCTAGTTTGATGTCAACTTGACAGAAGTTTGGAAGAGGGAACCCCACTTGAGGAAATGCTAGCACCAGATTGACCGTAGGAAAGGTGTTGATGCATTTTCCTGATTGATGATTAAAATGGGAAGATCCCGTTCACTGTGGATCATGCTGCTCCTGTGCTGGTGATCCTGGGTTCTATAAGAAAGCAGCTAAGCACAGCATGGGGAGCAAGCCAGTGTGCAGTAAGTCTCCATGGCCTCTGCATCAGCTCCTGCCTCTAACTTCCAGTCCTGAGTTCCTGCCCTGACTTCTTCAGTGATAGAGTATGACCTGAGAGTTGGAAGGAAAAAAAAAAAAGCCTTCCTCCCAGATCCTTCCATAATGACTTTTGGTCATTATGGTTTATTTCAACAATAGATGCTCCCAGATGGCAGCCGTGATTTACCTTTGCTAGGAACACAGCCTGGTGAGATTTTCTCTTTCCAAGTTAGCTGTCTGTTGATGCTGTCATTGTTTAGGTTTTGCTTAGCACTCTCACTGTTGAGGTACCATGGGGTGCAGCTTCCCTGTTGTGTCTAGGAGACACACTCCCACAGTAGACTTCTTGCTCCCCTGGTTCTTTTCACCTCTCTTCTTCATTGATGCCTGAGCCTTAGGCACGGACATTGTCTTGTAAATACATCTCTTGGTGCAGGGCTTCCCCTGTGATCTCTGCATTTTGACCAGTTGTGG
The DNA here is from genome assembly GCA_021653895.1 of Mastomys natalensis. Taxonomy (NCBI): domain Eukaryota; kingdom Metazoa; phylum Chordata; class Mammalia; order Rodentia; family Muridae; genus Mastomys; species Mastomys natalensis. The sequence goes on from JAJTUV010000135.1 coordinate 1,021,368, forward strand.
CTTTCTGTGGTGACATCTCTTTCTGCTGCAAAGAGCAGCTTCTTTGAAGAAGGGGTGAAAGCCACACTTAACTGAATATAAAGATAAGTATTTAGAATTTAGTTAGGAGTTATGCTGTTTGGGCCAAATGTGGTGGAGCATACCTTTAATTCCAGCACTTGGGAGGCAGAAGCAGGCAGATATGTTAGTTCAAGATCAAAAAAGCATGTACTACACAGTGTCACTGGCTTAAAAAAATGCCAGGAGATATGCTGGTCTTGTGGTAGTAGGTTCTCTTCTGAGATCTGTGACCTCAGTAGCTGCAGGTGTGGATAGGTTTCTAGTACCAGGAATGATTACTATGCTGTTGAATGGGCCTCAAGTTCAACTAAACAGCCGCTGGCTACTGCTAACATATGATGCCACTTTGTATCTTTAGAGATGTCTTGCCATGCTGGCCATTTTTATTCTAGTCAGAGGGTGGACTCTTAAAAGAACTGCATCTTCTGTTAGAACATGTAGGAACTTGGGAGAATGAAATTTATCACTGGAATGTTGAATAATACGCAGTGATGCTGACAGATGGTGGCCAGAGGGATTACAGAGCTTCTTTTATTCTTTATTACCCAACTGTAGAATTAGTAACAAAAAAGTTTTGTAAATATCTATGAATTAAAGTACATCATTTATGATTGATTTGTTTACTTTTATAGACTCTCATTTAAATTTCAGGAAGGTTTCCAGATAAACAGACAATTTCAAGTCTTGATCCTTGCATCTTATCCCACTCGTTTTAAAAATTTACTTTATTTTATGTGTATGGGTGATTTGATTGTGCATATGTCTGTGTACCACATAATAATCCAGAAGAGGGCCCTAAATTCCCTGAAGCTGGAGTTACAGACAGTTGTGGCCCACCTTGTGGTTGCTGGGAATTGAACCTAGGTCCTCTAGAAGAGCAGCTAGTGCTCTTACTACTGAGCCCTCTCTCCAACCCCTATTACTCTCTCTGCATTTTATTCATTCTTTGCTTAGGTAAAATACCTGTTTTCTGACAAGACTGGAACTCTTACATGTAATATCATGAACTTTAAGAAGTGTAGCATTGCTGGTGTGACCTATGGGTGAGTATATTTACCACCTTCAGGAGACCCCCTTTCTAGTCTTCCAACAAAGCATGGTTGTTGTTATTTTGTTGTTTTGAGATTTGGGTGTGTGGTTGTTATTAAATATGTTTTAAAAAATTAGTGGGTTCCCTTGTAAATCTTTAAACAGCTAAAATATGACTTGTCTCTTCAACTTTACTGAGAGGTCCTAGGGCACCTGTGGATTTGCACACATATTCTAAGAATTGCCCATTCCTTGTGTTTGAATTCATCTCCTGACCACTCACTCAGTTTTTTCCTGCCAGCCACTTCCCGGAACTAGCCAGAGAGCAGTCCTCAGATGACTTCTGGTAAGTAGAGTCTAGTATGTCTTGCAACATTAGTGGGGATGCATCAGGATAGTCTTTAAGTCGAAATATAAATTGTGAATATGTTAGTCTGAAAAAGAGTCAGGGTAAGGTTTAAATTCAGACGTGGTTTAGATCCACACCACAGAGCTTTTAACACCAACAGCGTGTCCCTTGTCCAGCCTTTTGCATTCACAGCCACCTGGAACTTCTTTTACATATTTTTTAATCTCTGTATTTCAAAATAATATTTTTTACACTACAAGACATTGTAGGGCTTTGTACATCTGGGTAAGATTCGGCTCCCTCTGCTCTGGTGTAGCCAGCCCACTTCCCCTAGGCCATCTTCCCAGTCCTGTGGAAATGTTTATTACTTTCTGTATTTCTTTAGCAGATGAACTTTTAAATGTGACCCTGGGGTAGGCTGTTTTTCTTCATTATGTTGGGTGGCTAATTTACTTTTTATTGAGATACTTCTGTCTTATAAATTTCTCTTATTGATTTTGGGGAACATCCTTGAATTATTTCTGTGATAACTGTCTTTCCTGCCAGCCTCTGTCCCATCCTGTTAGGCGGATAGTCGGTCTTTGGTTTTGTCATCTCACTCTTCCCTTTTCCATGCATTTTCCCTGCATTTTAACCTTTCTTCCTCCTTAACAATTTTTATACATACTCACTTCTATTTCTCCAGAGCACACTCCTGTTCTTGCTTTTATCTGCCCATTTCCTCTGCTCTGTCTCCTGTGCCCAAAGCCTTATAGATTTTTATTAAAAACTTGGTGAGCACTGGCTGTGTGCTCATATTTAAAGTTTTTAAATCTGTTTTTATTTTGTGCATATGAGTGTTTTACATGTGTGTGTGTCCATATGTATGTGTACCATATGCATGCAGTGCCCTCAAAACCAGAAGAGGGTGATGGATCACCTGGGACTGGACAGTTGTAAGCCACATGTGGGTACTGGGAATTGAACCTTTTTAAAAGGAGTTTTGATTTCACAATGAAATCACAAAGACACAGAGATGTCCCATAAAATATCTGCCTCACCTGATGATCTCAACGATGAAATCTCTGCCCTACTCCATGGCCTCCATGATGAACGTCTCCCACCCAGTGCATTTAGTACTACCCAGGAACCAATAGTGATATCTCAGGGTCACCACAGACCGCACCTGACATCAGGGTCATTCGGTGTTGTATACCCAGTGAGCATGGACATGTGTGTACTGATATATACCCATCACCACAGCATCATGGGAAATGTGTACACTACTCACAAAGTCCTTGCTTTGCCTGTCCATTCTCTGTCATAGACATCCCACCCTTGGGGGCTACTGGGATATTTTCTGTCTCTATAGTTCTGCCTTCTTCAAAATGTCTGAGTTGTCACTTGCCGAACTTGACTCCTTTTACTTAGTAATCTGCATTAGATGTTCCTTTGTGACCTTGCTTGCCTTGGCAGCTTCATTCTTTTGAGCACTGAGTGAGACTCTAGGTTTAGGACTACTATTTTTGATCCCTCTATGGGATGAACCTTACAGTTCTTTCTGGTTGTGTTGATTGTCAACATGTGATGAGGGAGGGCTCTCACAGGGTCACTGTTCATCATGTGGGCTTGAAGTCTGTTCTGTCAACTGCTATCCCTGTGTCTCACAGGAACCTTGTGTTTCAAGTACCTCACATCCCTCATCTCACAGGTACCTTATGCCCCTCATAGTACCTGACATCATCACAGGTACCTCATGTTTCTCACAGTACCTGACATCATCACAGGTACCTCATGTTTCTCACAGTACCTGACATCATCACAGGTACCTCATGCCCTTCATAGTACCTGACATCATCACAGGTACCTCATGTCTCTCACAGTACCTGACATCATCACAGGTACCTCATGTCTCTCACAGTACCTGACATCATCACAGGTACCTCATGTCTCTCACAGTACCTGACATCATCACAGGTACCTCATGTCTCTCACAGTACCTGACATCATCACAGGTACCTCATGTCTCTCACAGTACCTGACATCATCACAGGTACCTCATGTCTCTCACAGTACCTGACATCATCACAGGTACTTCATGTCTCTCACAGTACCTGACATCATCACAGGTACCTCATGTCTCTCACAGTACTTGACATCATCACAGGTACCTCATGTCTCTCATAGTACTTGACATCATCACAGGTACCTCATGTCTCTCATAGTACTTGACATCATCACAGGTACCTCATGTCTCTCATAGTACCTGACATCATCACAGGTACCTCATGTCTCTCATAGTACTTGACATCATCACAGGTACCTCATGTCTCTCACAGTACCTGACATCATCACAGGTACTTCATGTCTCTCACAGTACCTGACATCATCACAGGTACCTCATGTCTCTCATAGTACTTGACATCATCACAGGTACCTCATGTCTCTCACAGTACCTGACATCATCACAGGTACCTCATGTCTCTCACAGTACCTGACATCATCACAGGTACCTCATGTCTCTCACAGTACCTGACATCATCACAGGTACCTCATGCTCTCATAGTACTGACATCATCACAGGTACCTCATGTCTTCACAGTACCTGACATCATCACAGGTACCTCATGTTCTCACAGTACTTGACATCATCACAGGTACCTCATGCTCTCATAGTACCTGACATCATCACAGGTACCTCATGCCTTTCACAGTACCTGACATCATCACAGGTACCTCATGTCTCTCACAGTACTTGACATCATCACAGGTACCTCATGTCTCTCACAGTACCTGACATCATCACAGGTACCTCATGTTCTCACAGTACCTGACATCATCACAGGTACCTCATGCCTCTCACTAGTACCTGACATCATCACAGGTACCTCATGCCTTCATAGTACCTGACATCATCACAGGTACCTCATGTCTCTCACAGTACTGACATCATCACAGGTACCTCATGCCCTTCATAGTACCTGATATCATCACAGGTACCTGGCATGCTTCACAGATATTTTGTGTCCTTCACACAGGCCATTCTTCAGTTTCCTGATGTTCCACAGGGGTATCAGCTGGCATTTTGCATGCCCCTCACCACAAGCCATTAGCTGTTTTATCTGCTGTACTAATCCATTCAAAAGTAAGAGTGACATCAGCTTGCTGGTGGAGGTAAATGAGTGTGTGGGAAGCTCACACTCGCTCCCATCTGACAACCCACAGCTATCAGATCCAGAGAACAGATTCTTCTGTTTGCTGCCTTCTCTTCACTGCATGTGCTCTGGCCATGAGTGATGAGGGACATGGCAGTCCTTCCTCTGGGTTGATTTTTGCCTGGTAGTTATTTAAGGACCAACTCACATGATACTCATAGTATTGACACATCTTGTGATTCTTACCCTTGTAAATCTGTTGTTATTTATAAGAACTTGTAACAGTTTGCTTATAGAAAAGTTTAGAGACTTAAGCTATTTTAATGCTTAATATAACATTCAATATTCTAGATCCCTAAGCATTGATTGCAGGACTATGGGTTTTTTATTCATGGTTCATTTATTCATGGCGGATTCTTTCTTGGTGTGAGCTATCTGGAGAGGGACTTTTAAATTGAATGAATGGATTTTCTTCTTCCTTCAAGCCGGATGACTTCTTGTGCCAGTGACTCGTGTGACTTCAATGATCCCAGGCTGTTAAAGAACATTGAGGATCAGCACGTGAGTGTTCCTGTCACCTCTAGGACAAAGAGTGACTAGTGGGTCACTGTTCATATGTGATACATGCTGGCTTGATCTTCTACAAGTCTTATGTAGAGGACCACAGCTGCAGTGAGTTCATGGGTGAAGTATTCTTGTCCTATCCAGAAGACAGCATCTCATATACTTAGTGATGATGAACCGTGTAGGACTGAGCACTCATGACCAATATTTCTCAGCATAGTGTCCAGTTGCAATCCCCTGCTCTTACTGTGGCCAAGGTAGAGGCCAGATTGTATCTTCGTTATAAATATTGATATTCAGAAGGCAGTTTGACAACATGACCAGCCAGCAAAACAACAATAGAAGGCTTTGCTCTAGGACCCACATGCTTTCCTTCCAAGGGCTTGTCACTAGACTTATAGTGCCAGACATGAACTTTCTTCTCAATTGATTATTACCTTTGGTCTTCTTTGAAATAAGGGCCTGAACAGAGAGATCCCCTCTAGTCCTCCCACTTAGGATTCCAAGCCCCTCAGCAGAAACTTGCTTAGCTTTTCTTAGGTACCAGACACCGAGGGTGTGGGGTAGTGAAGGATGAGAGGAGATATGAGGAGTTACCAGATAGTGTGAGCCTGCCAGACACCTGGCAACCATCTGGTCCAGACACTTTGTCTATATGATGTATTGACACAACTTGTGATTCTTACCCTTGTAAATCTGTTGTTATTTATAAGAACTTGTAACAGTTTGCTTATAGAAAGGTTTAGTGATTTAAGCTATTTTAATGCTTAATATAATATCCATTATTCTAGATCCCTAAGCATTGATTGCAGGACTATGGCAAGTGACATCAGTATCTCAGTAAGAACCATGATCATGACAGCTTAACCCTGGGGTCTCCATCCCACCTGAACCAGCCGTGATGCCCCCAACAAGGCATCTGTTTGCAGATCAGAAAGGGGATGTTTGTACCCTGCCCTTGTCTCTGAACCTCAATTTTGGTGTGTTGTTTCTGTGGACAGGAGAACCATGTCTAGTGGGAGGAAGGGAGGGAAGAACTAGATTCTTAGACTCCACCCCCAACAATGATCCCCAAGCCTCAGACCAGGAGCTGTGTTGTACCACTGCAGCTGAGCACCACATGGTCGCTTGCTCTCTGCATTTTGGTCAGGTGCGGTTTTCTCTAATACCAAGTGGTCAAACCCTGAGATCGCATAAAACAAGTACCATGATAAGGATTAGGTAGGTTTTATTTGCACATTTAAGAAAAAAATAACAACAATTAAAGAAAAAGACCAGCAGGGAGGGGGAGGGGTAACACAGGAGGGGTCAGAGAGAGAAATGATACAATTATATTTTAATAAAAAAAAAACTATTTTTTTAAAAAAGCAAGTGAGCAAGCCATGAGGAGCAAGCAAGTGAGCATCGCTCCTCCATGGCCTCTGCTTCAGTTCTAAACTCCAGGTTCCTGCCTCAATTTCCCTTAGAGATAGACTGTGACCTGAGGGCTGTTAGCTGAAATGAAGCCAAGTTGCCTTTGGTCATGGTGTTTATTGCAACATTAGAAAGCAAGAGAGGACACTGCCTTGGAAATCTTGGAAACAGAACTGAAACTTAGGGATCAAGGGCTTAGTTCCAGGTGGAGACTAAACTAAACCTAGGTACACCAATATCCCAGTGACAAAACAAAGCTTATGTCTGAATCTGGGAAATAAACCACAGCAAACATACAGAAATAAGATTTATAATAAGGAGCAGTAGACAGGAGTATGACTATTGAAAGGACAGTTCCTTAGACTATTAATTTAATAGAGTCTGTGTAAACAAAGAAAGGTAGAAGGCAAGGGAATGATCAGGGCCCGGGGTGGCAGGACATGGGGACCTGTGGTCCAGCTAAGGGTCTGAACTCTGTGTAAAAGTGAGTGGAGGACTCTTCCTGGATCCTAACTGAGGTTACTGGAATCCAGGTCCATGTGCAGCTACTGTAGTATAATTCGGGGTTAGTGTATGGGGAAGCACTGGACTTACTCCAAACAAGATAAGACAGAGAATAAAAATGGAGGTGGAGTATAGGAAATAACTTTATTGGCTTAGTCCACCAATTACTAGGTCATAAGTTAACTAGTTGTTTGCTTCCAGCCTGATGGGTTAACTGGCCTCAGGTCCTGCAGGGGCCCAAAGTTCAGGAGGGCAATCGCAGCACTGGTTGGCTCAGCTGGCCCACAGTACATGTGCTTAGCCTCCCAAACATTGAGAGACATACTGCCTATGCACACTTGTTACCTGAGTGCGTGTGGGCAAATAAATGAGCAGTATATAAGCCAGTTCTGGTTTTATAAGGCTTAGAAATCCTGGGTAAATGGGAAAGTGTACTGTTCTAAGATTTCAGTTAAAACGGGATTCTTTTTCTTAAGGATGATAGGAAAGTTTGATTAAACAGGATTTTAGTGTGAATACTAGATAGATCAGACATTCAGAATACTAGGTGGGCAGGAGAGTGCCTCCTGATGGCACTGGTGACTATGCTCTGAGGTGCAGGGGAAGTGACTCAAATCACTACACAGGAGAGCTTGCTTAAAGCAGGCAGACGGCTGTGGGCATGAAGGGACAATGACAAAATATGACTCATTTGAAGACCACAGTAGCAGGAGATGGCCTCCAGGGAGGGCAAGTGTCTGGGCATAGAGCAGTGTTCTCAGCCTGTGGGTCATGACCCCTTTGGGGTTAAACAGTCCTTTCACAGGGGTCTCCTAAGACCATTGGAAAAAACAGACATTCATATTACAATGCGTAACAGTATCAGTTATAGTTATAAAAGTCACCATGAAGATAATCTTATGGTTGGGGGTCACCACAACCTGAGAAACTGTACTAAAGGGTCAAGGCATGAGGAAGGTTGAGAACTACTGGCCAAGACTCAGCTAGCTGAGCATCTGAACTCTGTGTCAAAGCAAATGGCAAAGTCTTGTTGGGTTTCATTTTCTTGTTTTGAGACAAGGTCTCACCCTGTTTCCCTGGCTAGCCTGGAGCTCGTCTTGTAGAGCAAGCTAGCCTTGGACTTGTAGAAATCCTCTTGAATCTGCCTCCTAAGTGCGAGATCAAAGCTGTGTGCCATTTTGCCTCGCCTCTCACTGGATCTTAAACAGGTGATGGCTTGAATACTCTATGCATTACAAGTCTGGTGACTAGTTAACTGGTTCTTGCTGCTTTTAGCCTACAGCTCCTTGCATACAAGAGTTCCTGACCCTGCTGGCTGTGTGTCACACCGTCGTCCCCGAGAAGGATGGAGATGAAATTATCTACCAGGCTTCGTCCCCAGGTGAGGGCTGTTGTTAGAAGTGCCTGGTTGGGCTTTTCCCTGGAGACCTGGGTGTTTTCAGTTATTCTTGGATGCTATGGTGCACCTTGCCCCACAAGACCTGCTGTTTGACCTCTCTCCAGTTCATGATTATGGATGTTAAAACCCAGGAGAGCTAGTACCAGGGTATTCCTACTTGCATGGTACTCTGGTGGCAAGGAAGAGCCCAGGCTATCTTGCACATCCTGGTACAAAATCTTAACCTAGACAATGCTCTCAAGAGAGAACCAGGCTGGCTCCTTGGCTGCTTCAGCCACTACACCCCATGGGGCATCAGAGCATTTGCCCTTCACCCCTTTCCTGGGGTCTGAATCAGTACTGCAACTGAGGCACAGCCTTGCTGACAGATCTGGGAGTCTTCCTTGAGCTGATCCAGCAGAGCATGGCTGGACTGTAAACTACCATGGTTCTGACGACTTAGCTTTCAGTATGCCTTCTGTCCAGTAGGAGCACTCACTTCACACCCCAGTGTCAGGAAGAGTGAGTGTGCCCCTCTGTCCACTGTGCTACTGTGCAGCTAGTATCAGGCCTAATCAATCCTGATGGGTCTTGGGATGAAGATGATATTTAGCAGAATTCTCCCATGACAAGCGGTGAACCTGTGTGTTGCTGGCTTATTATTGGCAGATGAAGCTGCTTTGGTCAAAGGGGCTAAGAAGCTTGGCTTTGTGTTTACCGGGAGGACGCCGTACTCGGTCATCATAGAACGGTAAGGAGCCAGCACTTTGGAAGATGGTGTACATAAAATAATGTGTTGATTGCAAATACAATGGCAAATTTTGTACTTGTCTACAAGTGAAAAAATAGGTTAGAAGTACTTTGTGGAGATGCTGTGATCTTACAGGAGGCAGTGGCATAAACCTGCTGTTTGGGACTGTGGTAATTTTTCCTTTTCTTTTTTTTGTTTTTGTTTTTTCGAGACAGGGTTTCTCTCTGTAGCCCTGGCTGTCCTGGAACTCACTCTACAGACCAGGCTGGTCTTGAACTCAGAAATCCAGCTGCCTCTGCCTCCCAAGTGCTGGGATTAAAGGCGTGCGCCAACTACTGCCCGGCTAATTTTCCCTTTTAAAAAGCCTTTCTCATAATCTTTCACTCACTTCCATGAAATTACCTGTAGCAAGGACTATTGCCTGTCTCCCCTCTGTTTTCCTAAAGCCAAGAAGTACCTTATGCTCATTTCTAAGGTAGGCCCTGAACTTCTGTAGCCATGGTTGCTTAGTAGGATCTCAGTGTGATAGTTTCACAATGGGTGTGGAAGTGCAGCTCAGACCTTGCTGGAGACATTAGGTAACTGGTATATGTCTAGAGAGACCTTTAAAAGAATGCATAGATGCATACATTCATGTGCAGTTGGACCCAAGGTTTCGGATGGTTCTAAGCAGCTTGGGCCTTTCATTTTCCACACTTGGAAGTAGCTACACAGCAGCATTTAGGAGCCTGTCACAGAAGGAAAAATGAGAGCTTTCTACCAGAAGAGGGCACTCTGACCCCACCAGACTGTGAGAGCACGTTGCAGCCCGTAAATGCCTGTGTAGAGAATTAATGGAGTGTGTGTGTGTGTGTGTGTGTGTGTTTGTGTGTCTGTGCATGTGTTTATATCTGTGTGTCCATGTGTGTTCATGTGTGTGTGTGTGTGTGTGTCTGTGTATGTGTTTATGTCTGTGTGTTCCCATTTGTATGTGTGTGCCTGTGTATGCCTATGTATCTGTTTGTGTCTGTGTATATGTAATTAAGAAGGGTGATTGATTTGAGATTTTAATATTTTTTGCACTTCAGGTAAGAGCATTCCCCCTTCTTTTTTCTGTTTTATAGATGGGACAAGAACAGACATTTGGGATCCTCAATGTTCTAGAATTTTCTAGGTATGTTTTTCTTTCATATACTTGACATGACACATTTCATATATACTTAATTGCTTTGCCTACAGACTTTACTGATTGTGTGGCATGATTTCTTTTTAGGTGTGATAAATGCCCCTCATCCTAGAATTTAAGGGTTCTATTAAGGAGAGCTCAGTCAGCCACTCTCTTCTTCTCACAGCAATGATAAGCCTCTCCAGCCTCCTTTGCCTTTAGCCTTCTAGAGCTGGGTGTTCTTACATTAGCAGCTGCAGATGTGTGCAAGTCTCAGAGGACGTGACGAGGGCATTGGCTCATTGTCTCAGCCCGGGTTCTGTGAGGTCAGGCCTCACATCTCTGTCTGAGTAAGAAACTAACAGGTGACCACAGAGCAGATATGGTCAGTTTATCCTCTCAGGAGGCTTGGCCTCCACAAGGCTGCACTCCCAGGCCTGAAGCCATCACACCTAGAAGTTTCTTTAAGACCTAGGAATATTTGTCAGACTGTCTGGCTCTCCCAGGCTTTCATAGTTTATTCTGAGGAGCGAGTCTGAACGTGTCTCTTGCACATTGGACAGTGAGAACTAGGGCAGAGGGGCAACATTGTGGAATGGTGTGAGCAGAGCTGCTTTCTGGTACTAGAGCAAAGTCCTGTTGTCTTTTGTCTCAAGACCACCTTTTCCTGATATTGAGAATAGATGGGGTTGGGCCTGGTGGCTCAGGCATATAATGCCAGCATCTGGAAAAACTGAGGTAGGAGGATCACTCCAGGTTTGAGACCAATGTGAGCTACATAGTGAGTTCCAAGACAGTCTCAGGAAAAAAGAAAATACTTAGTTTCCTAGACACCTTTGTTAAATTGTTCACAAATGGCTTGAAAGGGGCAGTGTTTTTATATCGTCACAGAGGAAATAGTTTTCTGCTTGACACTTAGCTGAGAGCTGTGAGCTTGGCTCTGTGAGAAGCCCTTGGGGTCAGATAAGCCACAGGGTGGCTGCTGATGGTGGCAGTAAATGTAGGCATGGCGACAGTGCGCCCATGTGGAGCTTCCAGACATGCTTCCAGCTCCTCAGACTTTTTGTCTCCTTTTCTTCATTCTCTTTCATATGTGTATGTGTGTTGCATGCGTGTATTTGCTCTCCCAAGCATGTGCTGTGGAGGTCAGAAATAGAAATCTGTCACCCTCCAGCTTAGTTGTTTGAGACAGATAACCATCACAGTGTCTCACAGAGTGTAGAAATCACCATTTAGACCTGCCTGCCACCATTCCCCAGGCCGTGGGGTTATAGATACATGCCACCATGCCCTGCTTTTATGTGGACACTGGCGATCCATCTCCCAGTCCTCATGCTTACCACTGTGAGCACTTTGCCCATCGAGCCATCTCTCCAGTCCCTAATGCATCTCCTGTTGGAAATTACTGTCCTGTGCTGCGTTAACTGTGGCAAGCTGTTAACAGCCAGACAAGAAGGAAGCAGAAATGGATGCGCCGATAACCGGGGACGGTAGATGGAAACACAAGGGTCTAGTGTTTAAAGGGATGGGCGAGTAGGAGTGAGAAGAAATGCCAGTGGCAGTTACAGGTTCTGATTCTTTTTAATGGATGCATCATTTTGCTAATGCCATTTTCCTTCTGTAAGATTTCCTCGGAGTAGTCTGTGGTCATCTGGTTTGTACATTAAGGAACAGAAACAGCTTAGGTGACATTGCTAAGGACATCCAACCTCTAGAAGCTGAGAGAGGATGAGGGCTTCAGCTGGAGCGTGCTGTGGGTCAGGCTGGCCACAGGTGGGGGAATGCATTCCAGTAGGAGGAAGTGCAGGCAAAGCACAGAGCAGAATATACTTGGAGCAGGATCTGGGTCTTGTGTGCTTGAGCATGGTGGTGTATGAGAGGGTCTGTGGGAATTGGGTCAACACTGGGGTAGGAAAAGAGGATGGACCTCAGGCAGCAGAAGTCACCGAGCCTCAGCATGTGGGCTTGACTCTTGATGACAAGTGTGTAAGGAAGAGTCTGTGCAGCAGTGGGAGGAGACTACTGCTGTGGGAGGTGTACCTGTTGCTGAGTGAGACAGGTCTGGGATTGGTAATCCCTTCACCAATTAAAAGAAGCTGTGCAAGAAGCTTCTGAGGTGTGTTGGATCTCCAACCTTGCTGTCTGCAAGGGATGGCTCTGGTTACCAGAATGGTTACGAAAGGGTTGACGGATTTGGCATGCAACAGCACATGGGCAAATGTTTCATTTCTGGCCCACTTGCAAACAGCCATGCAGTGAGTCCTTATGGCAGGGCGAGGCATCCAGGCATCTGTCCATTTGGTATAGATGAGTAAAGTCTACAGTTGAAGCTTTCCTTTGAGGAAAAAGCTATTGAGAAATGGACCTTGCCATTTTTAAGCTCCACGTGTTTTGCTTTGACTTGTTATTGGATCTGATGACAAACAGTGATGACTCTCCCTTCTTGTCTTTCTCTTTCTTTTCTATACTATTACAGTGACAGAAAAAGAATGTCTGTCATTGTCCGACTGCCATCAGGACAACTTCGACTCTACTGCAAGGGAGCCGTAAGTATCAGAGGTGTGGGGGCTCGGCCGACCCCTCGGAGGCTGCTTTGCCAATGTATTGCTTTCCAAACTGCTTTTTATATATCCCTCACGGTCTGCACAGAGCTGAAAGACAGTCCTAGCAAGCCACGAGGAGCACAGGTTCAAGGTGGCATTAGATAAGAGTGGGCAGTGGGCAGGGGAAAACCTGCTTTTAGCGGTAATGAGCTTTGGACACAGAATCCTTGGAGTAGGGATTCCAGATCTGGTTTTGCCACCATTGTCTGGTGTCTGTAAAGGTGATGGCACCATGTTCATCTGTGATCATCAGTCTGTCCTCTGATGGTTCTGGTTCCCCAGCAGCTATTCTTGCTATGGAGACAAAAGTCATATTCACAAGTAGATCTATTTGGCCAGTTTCCTAAGCCTGGCTTTTTCTACAGTATCCCTAACTAATAATAAGCAAACTCCAAAAGTGTTATTACTAAAGAAAGCTATTACTGCTTATAAATTATATGGTTGTAAAATTATATCCTGTTGTGTAGTGGCTCTGTGGGGTGAAGGAACTAATTCTGAAACTTCATTTGAGACTATGCCAGGATACTGAGCCTGGATCAGTGGTGAGTTGAGAGGTTACTCATCTCCATCATCATGGCTACGGATACATTGTGATTGGGGCTTTTGTTGATAAACACTGTATGTAGCTTTTAAAGAAATTCCATGTGGCTCTGTTTGTGTGCTGCGTGTTGTAGCTGCAGCAGCTGGAAGAGAAAGGCTGTGGGATCAGGAGAGTGTAGGTGACAAAACACTGCCAATGCCCATCGCATTCTTCATGGTTAGTTCTGCCCCAGCCTGCCCCTCCTCCAACAAACTAGTTTGATTTTTTTTTTAAAAGAGTGTCTTGAGACGCTGCTTTACATAGTGGAATACCAGGAGCACACATGCACCCATTCAGGCATGTCAGTGTGACGGGCCGGCTGCACCAAACTGGACATTTCTCATCAAATGTGCATCAAAAGCAAAAGCTCCAGGCCTATGGTTGCTTTGGTTATGGGAACTTCCATTATTGGTAAATTGTATTAGGATAACTTAGGGTATGCGGTTTACTCTTTTTACCTCTGCATAAAGATGTAACAGCATGAACACACTAATTGAAAAAAAAAAAAAAAAACAAATTAGCTGGGTATGGTGGCTCACACCTATAATTCCAGCACTTGGGCAGCAGAAGCGAGCAGATTTCTGTGGGCTTCTGTGAGATCCTGCCTCAAACAAACAACAGACAAACAAACAACAACTAAAACCCATCAAAAACCAAAAATCTCAAATCTGGGCTGATAAGATAACTCAGCAGCCAGGGTGCTTGCTGCTAAGTCTGCCCACACTGAGTCAACCCTTAGATCTATATGGTGGAAGGAGGGAACTGACTCCTGCAGGTTGGCCTTTGACCCCACACTCTCTTGCTGTGACACATCACTTTACACACTCACTCACACACACACACACACACACACTCACAGAGAGAGATAGACACACACACACAAATAAAAAAATGAAATAGATTAAAAAATACCAATCCAAAACTTTCAAAGCGCTGCCACAGTATAGCATAAAGTTTGGCAGCTGACCTCATAGTGTGAGTTCTAGTCCAAATGTAGCCATGGGAAAGGTAGAAAGTTACTGTCAGGCTGTGTGAATAGGTAGACAGGAAACATAAGATGTTTAGATTGAGCCCCCGTCTCTGAGATACCACATCATAGATATACACATCTTCTCCAAAATCTGAAAATACCAGAATCTGAGGCAGTTCCATTCAGATAATGAGTGCTCAGGCAAAGTCTGAGTTTTGCAGACGTGTGCAAATGTGGGCACTGTACTGCCTGGATCAGGTCTCTGCTCTCAGAATCCCCCCCCCCATTGTTGTTCCTTCTTGAGTTTTTAGATACACAGCAGCTTTTGGTATTGCAATGCACATCTTACAAAGCTCATGTTTGGACCAACTGACAGCTCCATTCTGCCCAGTCAAGTATTTTCATGTTCATTACGTAGACACGAAAGAGAGCCTTGTTTAGCGTGCCCACTGGCAGTGTAGCATGCCCACTGGCAGTTTAGCGTGCCCACTGGCAGTTTAGCGTGCCCACTGGCAGTTTAGTGTGCCCACTGGCAGTTTAGCGTGCCCACTGGCAGATGTCCTCTGGGCTTTGCCGGTCTCAGTGGATGTTTCTCCCTTACACAGGATAATGTAATCTTTGAGAGACTTTCAAAAGACTCAAAGTACATGGAGGAGACGTTATGCCATCTGGAATATTTTGCTACAGAAGGTAAGTGAAATTTTGAGATGCTGCTTTTGACCCTGAGGTGAGGTGTCATGTGGCCATGACTGCTGCACGGGTGGGCAGGCGTGCCTTCGGACAGATGTGTGCTTCTCATAGTACTGACTTGCTTCTCAGGGCTGGTTTTACAGCTGCTTTTCTTTGTCCCCTTCCACAGCCCGTGACAGTGAGGAAGTAAATGGCAGAGTCCAAACTCTGCTGTGTCACAAGTATCCCTAAAACAGAAGGCAGCTGACCCACAGCAATTAGGATCACAGTTGTCCCTTTCCCTGGATACTCTAAGGGTCATTTCCCTGACCTTGTGCTATCACTTGCTCAGGACTTAAGCAGATACTAATTGCCCCTGTTCACAGTGAGCAGGAAAGGAACTCTCTGGAAGCCTTTGGATGACGGTGATGTCATATTTTCCAGCTAGTGACTGTGATGACGGGTGCTTAAATGCTGACTGCTGCTCTCTCACAGTGGTATGCTTCCATGTCTAGACACACATGCACACATGTGAGGGCATGGCTCCCTGAGAGCCAAGCTCTTCAATAACACAGCACAATAGGCTTTTTATTGATGTCTTGAAATGTGCCCCGTGGCTCCTTGGCTTCCTGGCTGCCTGTGGCACACATACATGTGAGCCACTCTGACTCTATACCTCTCTGCAGTGGAAAATTTACTCATGGGATCTCATGCACTCCTAAACTTATGGGAAGGACAGTTTATGCTAATTTGTATGAAAGCATGGGGGAGGGTATGAGTTACTCTTCTCAATGCTACAGCAAGATACTTGGCAAAGGCTTCCTGAGAAAGAAGGGGTTTATTTGGGCTCAGTGATTGAGGGTACAATCTATTTTGGTGGGAAGGCAGGGTGACAGGAGCTGGGGACAGCTGTTTGCATTGCATCTTGGGAAGCAGAATGAGATGAAGGCTGACCAACACATTTCCCTGCTTCTGATTCAGTGTCGGACACAGGACATAATCCATGGAGAGGGGCCACTTATAATCTGAATGGGCATTCCCACCTGTTCCTAGAAGCACCCTCCCAGATATGCCCAGATATTGTTTTACTAGATGATTCTACAGCTTCTTAAGCTAACTATCAATATTAACAATTGCAGTAGGCAACTTTAAAGTTTCTCTTTGTAGCTTTGTGAGTGTTAAGTTCGGGGAACCTAGTAGCCTCTTTAATTTCTGAACACACTGACACAAAAAGTGCTGTGTGATGTCTCTTAGGAGGTGGTGCGTTCTGTGTCCCACCACTTACCTGTGGCTGTCTTGCAGGCCTGCGGACTCTGTGTGTGGCTTATGCAGATCTTTCTGAGAATGAGTATGAGGAGTGGCTGAAAGTCTATCAAGAGGCCAGCATCATTCTGAAGGACAGAGCCCAGAGGCTGGAAGAGTGTTACGAGATCATCGAGAAGGTAACTACACAAGACTAAGAGGCAGCCAGTGAAGGATGTCACATTTGTTGAGCAAAGTCTTTGGATAGGAATCCATTTGTTGTCCGAGGATACTGTCATTCTCTCTAGATGTCTTTGTGGACTGTCTTAGTCAGGGTTTCTATTCTTGCACAAAACATCATGACCAAGAAGCAAGTTGAGGAGGAAAGGGTTTATTCAGCTTACACTTCCACATTGCTGTTCATCAACAAAGGAAGTCAGGACAGGAACTCACACAGGGTAGGAACTTGAAGACAGGAGTAAACGCAGAAGCCATAGAAGAATGCTGCGTACTGGCTTGCTTCTCCTGGCTTGCTCAGCTTGCTTTGTTACAGAAGCCAAGACTACCAGCGAAGGGATGGCACCACCTAAAATGGGTCCTCCTACCCTTGACACTAACTGAGAAAATGCCTTACAGCTGGATCTCATGAAGGCATTTCCTCAAGGGTGACTCCTTTCTCTGTGATAACTCCAGCTTGTGTCAAGTTGAGACCAAACCCAGTCAGTACATGAATTCTTAGTGTTTCATCATTCCTTTGCTTTGGGATGTTCTCAGGTTAGGCTGTCTGAAAGGTCTAGCCACCGTCAGTAAGGTATTAATGAAACCTTAGATATCTGGTCAAAACTAGCATTGGTGGGCTGAAGATATGGCTTGTTTGTAAAGTACTTACCTTGTGAGCACAAGAACCTAAGTTCATTCAACCCACTAAACCTGAATTTTTTACAAAAAGATTATGATTGGCACCTGCTGGTGACCCCAGTACTGGAGAAGGTGGAGACAAGAGAGTCTCTGGGACTTGGGAGTTAGCCAGCTTAGCATATACACCAAGTTCTAAGCTATTGAGAGATCTTCTCTCAAAACAAAGAGAAGTGGGAGAATAGCAGCTAAGGAATGACACCTGAGGGTGTCCTCTAGCCTGCATGGGTACACACAGACACACACACACAGACACACACACACACACACACACACACACACACACACACACACTTATTTGTTCATTCACATCAGTATATAAGCATTAGTGATTCTCTAGCTTTGCCTGAGAGTAGACCTAACATTGGCTTACCCGCTGAGTTCCATGCATGGAGCACTGTGCATGCTGGGTAGATACACTGTACCTGTGGACAGTTTTCCACACTCAAGTGATGTCCATGCTTTGCCATGCTGTCCCTTTGTTGCCCACTTTGGTTTCTGTCTTGATGTTTTTCTTTTCTGTGTATTCACAGTATGTTAGAAAATTTTACACTTATTTCAATGCTCTGCAGTCTGGAAACTTGATTTCAATCTTTTTAGATCATGTCAGCAACCTCTGAACTACCTGTTTTCTAGTTCCTATAATTTGAAGGCCATCACCTGCTGTCCCTTATCATTCCTTCCCTAGATTTACAATTCCACTTTACTTTGCAATATTTAGTTTCTGTGCCCATGTCAAAGAGTCCTTGTTCAGTCCAGATTTCACTTGCTCCCTACAATGGAGGGAAGTCAGAGCAGGAACTCAAGGCAGAAGCTCAAGCAGAGACTGTGGAGGAATGTTGCTTACATGCTTGCTCCTTATGGCTTACAGAGCCTGCTTTCTGTAGAACTTGAGGCCACCTGCTCAAGAGTGCCACTGCCTACAGTGACCTAGGCTCTCCCACTATAACCATCCATCAAGAAAACGCAGTAGAGACTTGCATACAGGTCAATCTGATGGAGGCATTTCTCCACCAGGGCTCTTCTTCCCAGGTGACTCCAGCCTGAGTCAGGTTGACAAAAACTAAACCTGCCACCCTGGTACCACAGAATGATTGATGATGGGATTGTCTTGAGCAGCTCAACATGATCCATGATCTGTGAATGTTTCAGACTCGGGTGTCAGGAATGAGTAAGAACCCTGTCAGGGATGCCAGGGTTTCTGTTCTTAAGGATGAACTGTCTTTTAACTGATGGTATTTTCTGACCTAGAATTTACTGTTACTTGGAGCTACAGCCATTGAAGATCGTCTTCAAGCCGGGGTTCCAGAAACCATAGCTACTCTGTTGAAGGCAGAAATCAAAATCTGGGTGTTGACAGGAGACAAACAAGAAACTGCAATTAATATTGGTAATCAATTTTGTAAAAATTCCTGGTGCTGGTTCTTGTAAAAATTTGTGTTGTTTGAGTGTGATGGCAGTTTATGGATGACTCTTTTGTTTCAAAGATCCACCAAGAATACAGTGATATGCTCATGTGGTTCTATTCTGCCTATTATAAATGTACACACACACACACACCACAACACACAGGGAGGGGGTGGAGAGACATAGAGACATACACACACAGAGACACACATCATACTGGAGTCACAAAAAGTACAGAATACCCAGGATATACCCCACAGACACTAGGAGGTTAAACAATAAGGAAGGCCCAATTGAGGATGCTTCAATCTCACTTAGAAAGGGGATCAAAATAATCAAGGGAGACGAAGGGAGGGAGAGAGGGAGAGAGTGTGAGAGGGGAGGGGAAGTGGAGAGGGGGCATGATCAGGAGACAGGAGAGAAGCCCAGAGGGCCAGGAGGATGAACGGAAATATGCAGCTGCCAGGGTGGGGGCTAGGGAGGAGCCTCTGGAAATTCCCAGAGACCTGGGCTGGGAGAGACTTTCAGTTAGTTCTAAACCACTTGGGTCTCTGGCATTATGGCCTCATGAGACCTGGCATTTTTATAATAAAATGAATACATAGATTTGTAAAACTTGTGAGCTGGAGATGTAACCAGTGGTAGCCCATGCTTGCCTAGTGCACACAAATCCCCAGCACTGCCAAAAAAGACAAAAGACAAAAAAGCAATCCAAGAATTACATAACTTACTTACTCCTGGACGTACTCTGCCCTAGCTCGCTTTAGAAGAGAAGATGCTAGAGTAGAAGCCTCAGGGCCAGGACTGGTGGTCCTCAGAGCAGGTTCCTCAGGCTCCATCCTCACTGAGTGGAGGGTCTTTCTTCATGCTCTTCTCGTTGGATTCAGCTGTCCCCTAGAAGCCTCAGCTGCAGACCGTACCTTCCCACCAGGGTGATTTTTATTTTAAAAATAGTTAAATTCCACTAATCATTTTTAAAAATCTGAGCTAATTGTTAACTATATGCATTTTTAGACTCCCAAACACCCGATGTCAGTTAGACTCAGGAGAGAATGGGAAGAATTGTCACTGAGTCTCTGAGACAATGAACTCTGTGTGGAGATCTGAGCTTCTGTCTGTCACTCACGTGTGTGGTTTTGGATAAGAGTGTGGTGACAGTTCTCTACAGACCCGTTGCTTTTATTAAACAGTAAACTTTCAAGCCTATAGCCCTGTGATGTGCCAGTAGCTATTTCAAATGAATGGACGACATTTGCCTCTTGAGTATTGTTTTTCCATATATGTCTGTAGGTTGTTTCCTCTCCAATTTTGGTCTTAAACAGAATTTTCCACGACGCAAACAATGAGCCCTGTTCACAGAGGGTATAGCAAGCTGACTGATGCCCTGAGGTGATGCTCACTGCCTCTTATAGTGATTAGAAAATGCGTTTAACCTTCATGTGAAAGTAGCATCAGGGTCGTATCCCTCATTTTCTCACGTCCTGAGTGAAATACATCATTAACATGTAAAGTTGCAAATTTCAAGCAGGTATCTGAGCATCTTAATGGTAAGACACGAGGAGGAGCCTGGATTCTACTGCAGCACATCTGGATGTCCATGCTCAACTCCTGCAAAAAAAAAAAAAAAAAAAAAAAAAAAGCACTGGACCAATGCAGAGTCCAGCATGTGTGTGTCTTTCCCACACAGTCCTTATCCCTAGGAAATCCAGTGGTATCACCCAGGCTGTTTAAGTTATATCAAGGGAGCATCATTATTTCTCTTGTTAAAATCAGAAAGTATTTTAAAACCAAAAGAAATAAAATAATTTAAAATCCCAAATTTAACAGACAAATAAACATGTCATAAAAAAAACATGTCAAAATTAAAAACAGGGAGGTAACACTTAAGTTTTGTGCAGAGTTGCAGACCATCTTAACTGCAGTGCTGGGTTGCTCTGAGGCTCTGCGGGTGGGTCCCTGGGTCCCATTTAACATTTCACAAATGCTTGCTTCCCTCCTGGAAGTTCTTAGATTAGCTCCAGAAGGAAGGTCTATATTTGATTTTCACTTACAAAAGGGGGATATTTTGACTAATCGTTCCCCTGTATGTTGGACTAACTCTTTGTCCCTAGGGACCTCCCTCAACTCCAGGCAGCTCAGACTGTTAGAAGCTCACTGTCACTAATGCAAAAAGATTTACTGGAAGCCTTTTATTTGAACAACAGCTGCCGAAGCAAGCTGTAATTTTTAAACCCTGGGTTTCTGCTTTATTTTATAGTTTGCAATTTAAGCAAAATGCTATTTGACAACCGAAGGTACACAAAGGCATTATGGAGAACCCCCTAAGTATTTTCTTCCCAGCATGGCAGGAGGAGGGTGGTAAGTAAGTGGCAAGGCCTGAATGAAAAGAGAAAGCTGAAGGCTTCTGAGGAGAAGCAGAAGAAGTTGTTTGGTTTCATTTGGAAAATGAAGTTGGATTATGCTCAGAAAAATTAGCATAGACCACTTGCCCTCAGAAGACCTGGGGCAGTTAACTCGGTTAACCGTGAGCATCAGCCCAAGTTTGTTGCCCTTGTTTTCTAATGGTTTGGGGTGAAATGGGATCAACTCTTGGAAAGGAGCCAGGTAAAGAAGTCTATCCACTCTTGTAAATTGAGGTCTGGCTCTTTAATCCAGAAATCTGTAAGCCAGCCATGGGGACTGAGAGTGGACTCCCCTGGGGTAACTTCTGGGGTTGAAGTAAACAGCACTTCAGGAAGGCACTTACTCTCCTCACTACTGGGTTTGGTCAACATGTAGAGAAAGAAAATATTATAGGCTGTGGATCGTAGAGCAGGGTATGATTTTAAGACAATAAGATAAGATAACATTTCACCTTAAAAAAAATCACCAAACTAGAGTGTCCAGCTTTCCCAAGTAGCACTCCCCTTTGGGGAGGAAGTGGAGAGCAAGCTCATATTCCCAGACACAGCCAAATCTAGATTTCTTTATTTCTTTTTGTTTGTTTGCTTGTTTGTTTTTTATTTTATTTGCTTACATTTCAAATGATATCCCCTTCCTGGTTATCCCTCTGCCAACCCTTATCCCATCTCCCTCCCCCTCCCTTCGCTCTATGAGGGTGCTCTCCACCCATTCACCCACTCTCATCTCACACCTCCAGTAGATAGGCATGACCCTATCAGTTGAGGGATGGGGCCACCCATGCATTTCAAAAATTTTAACCCAGAAATGTTCCTGTCCAAAGGAAAGACAGACACAAAAAGTGGAACAGAGACTGAAGGAAAGTCCATCCAGGGACTGCTCCACTTAGGGAGCATCTGCAGACACCAACCCCCCACACTAGTGCTGACACCAAGAAGTACTTGCTAACAGGAGCCTAGTATGGCTGTTCCCTGAGAGGCTTACCAGCACCTGACAATACAGATGCAGATACTCACAGCCAGCCATTGGTTGAGCCCGGGAACCCAGTGGAAGAGGTAGGGGTAGGACTGAAGGACCAAATCTAGATTTCTATGAAGACATGTTTGAAAGATTGGAAAGAGGCTAGCCTTCCTGACCACACATCCTGGGATCACAGCAAACCAGACTATCAATACTATGACTCAACATGCTGTCAACCCACAAAAGTGTGTTGTGTTGGAGGGTCTCAGTTTCCCAGAGAATCTGGTCAATGGATGCCTGCATGTGGACAGATGAAAACCACTGTCAGATATTGTGATACAAGATTGTCCATAGGCTACTCCAACAGGAATCAGAAGGCCCAGGCAAGGGACCACCATCTGAAAGTCAAGAAGCAGAGGTTTTCTCACACAACCTTGTTCCTGGGCACCTTTCCCTCAGACATTTAGGTCTCCCGAGGAGCCCTCCCCCATGGAAGTATGTGCTTACCTATCTGTATCTGGTGAACTTCAAGTTGCACAGACCTTGTCTGTTCTTATGTTAAACATCTTATGTCTGTTAAAGCATAAATGTTGTTATGCTTTAAATTTTGCACTTGTATTTTTAGAAATCCTTCCATTTTTCACCCGTCTCTGTTCTTTCTCCTCCTGGGAAATGGACACCACGGGCCACGAGGTGTGTGACTCAGGCTGAGAGTTACTTCATCTCTCTGTACTTAAGTTTGACTTCAAAACAAGGAATGACTGCCGAATACCAGATCTGTAAGGGAGTTAGCATGGTACCTTGAACATCATCAGTTACATTTACTAGTAACTACTGCAGAGTTAACCAGGCTTACAGTCTGCTACACGATTAGCATGTTTTCATCCATTCATACTCTAATGAGTTTATTAACTTACGCCCAATTGGAGAATGCACGTTCCCCAGCTCCATTGTAGAGTGCCTGGCAACCACTCTAGCTGTGCATTGTACAGAAATGCAAGTCTTGTTTTTGTTTGTTTGTTTGTGTGTTTTTGTTTTGTTCTCTTTGTTTTGTGATCAACAACAACTAAGGTCAGAACCTCTCCAATTAATGTGAACTGGCATGTCCCAACTTTACCTGGGATGAGGATTTATCTCCTCTGAAGAAACAGGCTATACGTAGTCACTAGCAGTCTGAGCAGGCACCAGAGCTGATGGGTTTTTAACAGTAAACTTCTAATCATTTTATATATTAAATGTATATACTGAGGTGCTTTCTAAAATTTAAATTTGTAAAATCATAAGAATTAAAAGCATCAGTTGATAGGTAACAAAATCAGGGACACTGAGGTTTGTGAGAGCTGGCTCACATTGCCAACTTAGAAATAATTTGAGATGAAAATTATTTCCATCCTCGTGACTTTAAAATGGAATGAATAGCATTTTGGTCTCATTAACCCCACATTCATAAGAACAATAATGCAGACTGGAAAGTTGGCATTTACTGTATGCTTATTTGATAGACGGTTCTCCTGTGGTGATAAGGAAGTGACAGCTCTGGAGTTCACAAAAAGGCTCCTCTGCAATCCCACTTTAGGCTATAATGACAACATTTTAAGCTTAAAAAAATAAATTTTTTCCAGTTCCCTCAAACACAGCTAGTAAGCATGTAGGACATGGTCCTCAAAGGCAAGATGGTCATTTATTCATATATACCACTGTCTCTCACAAGATACTCATATTCCAGACTTTAATTTGAGTAAGTTAATTTCTAAGGTATCATGGAAAAAATACACTTAAAACTAATGTAACAGTTGGCAGGAGAGCTAGTGGTAGAGCACTAGAATGGAAGGCACTAGGTTCAAACCCATGGTTCAGTGGTGCTTGCTGTGACTTGAGTTTGATCCTGGAACCCACCCAAACACACACACACACACACACACACACACACACACCATTAAAAAGTTTCAATTGATTTTCAACTCTAAAACTATTATTATAGGTAGAGATAGATGTAGACAAACAATGGCCCAAAAAAGTCAACAATCCCAAACAGGACAAATGTTACCAAATCTATGAATGAGCTCCTCTGATGCATTCATAAGAGAATGCTGCCAATTAAAACAGGAGCATGCAAAGGCCCAATCAGCTTGCTGTCAAGTTGACAGAATGTAAACACAGTGCAGACATTGGAAGAGCAAGGTGGTTCATGTCCTCATGTCCTCCACCTCCAGTTTCAGAAGCCAGATGTTCAGAAAGCTCTGGAATCTCTTTAATTAGTCCCTGAGCCAGGATCATGAGACCCAGACACCTTAGACAACCTTAATGCTGAATTCTACAATCTGAAATGTTGAGATGGTCACTCTAGATGCTTTGGTCTTTAAAAACAATTTTAGCTTGAGAAACTCTGGTTACTTCTTTGTGTGATTACTACACGTTTTGGATATGACTTGAAAAATAATATTTATTAAAAGTTATTGCTTTTGACTTTATAATCTGTCTTCTGGGTGCTTTTGTAAAATTATTTTTTTTTTTAAAAAAAATGGCAATCTTGAGTGAAAGTTAGAGTGTACATTCCAAAATAAACAAGTGAAAAAAAATTTAAACCTACAAAAGTTTTCCTTGATCTTATTTGAGTTCTGCTTGTGTCAGTTAGAGGTTGTAGATGTCTTCTAAGAGTCAGGACCTCTCTAGCCCAGGCAGTTAGCTAGATTTCTTGGACCAGGGATGATCTGCCTCCTGTTGGGTGGGCCTTAAGTCCACTTAGACAACTGGTGGTTGCTGCTGATGTGTGAGCACTGCACCTTTAAGGATAGCTTGCCATGATGGCCGTTGTTCCAGTTCATTGTCATCACAGCTGAGTGGGATTATTGATTGTTTCCCCGACTTGGCAACTTACATAGTATTTTCTGATATTATGAAAGCTAGAATACAGGAAGGAGGCTTTCAGGTTAGATCCAGCCTGAATCTTCTGTGTCCTGTGTTGGAAGTGTATGGCCTTCAGCAGTAGGAACTTTTTGCCTTTCTCCTCTGAGAGACAACCAAGGGCAGTAGCAATAGTCTACATTGTCTTGGGAACTACTTGGCCTAGCCTGCCCAATAACTCAGAGTTTTCTCATGCATGGTACTGGAGTTTTTGTTAGATAGGCTACATGGCTCTTGTGGGGACATTGCTAGTCCAAGGGCACGAGTGTGTGTGTGTCTCTGTGTGTGTGTGTATATACACATTATACATAATTTATTTTTAGCTAAATATAAAATAATACAATTCTTTGAGGTTTTGTCCAACATTCTTAGTGTTATTTATCTTAGAGAGATACTTTGACTTAAGAACAAGATTGAAGTTGTTGATTCTAATTGGAAAGACTTTGTTTTAAATCTTTGTATCTTTTTAACTTAAACTTAGATTCACTTCTTTAAATGGAGACTGCATTGATCTTTTGGCAGGGACATGACTTCCTTGGTATGCTAGTATTCCAGAAATGCTTGAGAATCACCAGCTTTAGAAAGAAAGGGTGATCTTGCTTGTGCAGTAGCCATGCTAACCAGGAGGACACATTCCATTCATCTCCTTGGCCTGCTGTTATTTTAGGTATACCAAGCTTTATCTTAATGCTGTGCAAGAATAGCCAGAATAAAGAAAAAATACACAGAAAACTGGCAAGTACTTAGTTTAGCCATTAAGTATTAAGACCTTATCTAGTTCTCTTCAAGTTGTTTGCAAGGAAGCCTGTTTAGACTTATGCCCCTAGGTGATTAAGTAGACATAGGAAGGGAGATTGTAAGATGGGTATCTGCATTTCTGCATAACCTCAGCTTCCAATAGGGTGGAGACAGGAGGATGGATGGGGCTCATTGGCTTCCAGCCTGACTGAGAAAACATGGGCTCTAGGTTCAGGGGAAGATCTTGCCTCAAAGAAATGGGAGGAGGAGTGTATAGGAGGGCACCAGAAGCCCTTTTCTCGATTTCACTTGAGTACACAGGTTGGTTACTG
Source organism: Mastomys natalensis (assembly GCA_021653895.1). NCBI lineage: Eukaryota > Metazoa > Chordata > Mammalia > Rodentia > Muridae > Mastomys > Mastomys natalensis. Next base: position 1,047,414 of record JAJTUV010000135.1, read on the forward strand.
GACACACACATGTGTATACACTTACACACACACACACACACACACAAATAAAAATTAAATTAATGAATCTTCAAAATAGAAAAGAGGTTGTATCCACCATTGCAAACTTAGTGATTTACAGTAGTTCATATGCTGTCCCTTCTCCATTTCAGGGTATTCCTGTCGGTTGGTGTCACAGAACATGGCTCTTATCCTATTGAAGGAGGATTCTTTAGATGTAAGTTGTTTCTCATATGTTATATCAAGACACAGCTGTATTAACTTATGTACTATAGTTATTAATCTGTTTGCTTTTGTTCAAAACAATTATAAGTGACTCTGTTTGGTTTAGCTTTATGAATAGAAGCCATAAAGTCTCACCTATAAACATCAAAATGTTATGGGCTTATAATATTACCTCCTGGTAATATTGTACTCACATGGGACTGAACATTTCAAATAGGTCACTTTTGATCTCCTTTGGCTTTGTTAACTATGAGGTTTTATATGAAAGAGTGGCATCTATGATTTCCATGACGTGGTAATGGCTGATTCAGAGGAGGTTCCTAGGGTGAGCCTCCTGGTAGATGCTTCCCAATGCAGCTCATAGTCAAGTGCTGGTAGTTACTTAGATTTGTGTAGCAACAGGATACAGGTACACTTAATTCTCCAACAGCGGATGCCAAGAGACCATGGAGAAGGAACACTTTGGGTGCCAGAGTATTTTTACGGGCAAGCATATTCTGACTGTGCTGGACTGGTTTTATGTCAACTTGATGTAAGCTTGAGTCACTAGAGAAAAGGGAGCCTCAACTGAGAAAATTCCTCCAAAAGACTGGGCTGTAGCAAAGTCTGTAGGACATTTTCTAATTAGTGATGGATGGGCTGGCAGCTTATTCTTGGTGTGCCATCCCTGAGCAGGTAGTCCCAGCTTCTATAAGAGAGCAGGCTGAGCCATGAGGAGCAAGCCAGGAAGCAGCACTCCTCTATGGCCTCTGCATCAGCTCCTGCCCCCAGCTTCTGCCCTATTTGAGTTCCTGTCCTGACTTCCTTTGATGATGAACAGTGATGTAAAAAAAAAAAAAAATCAAATAACCCTTTTCCTCCTTAATTTGCTTTTGGTTATGTTGCTTCATCACAGCAATAGTAACCTTAACTAAGATTCTGGCTTACTGCTCCCCAGAAGACAGCGATTAGTGAAATATGAGATCCCATTTGTCCAGACTTCCAGCAGGTTCTGAAGGTACCCCTAGTCCCCCTTGCAGGTGATATATTTAACAACAGTGTTGGGAGCAGTGCCTGGGCTGGTTACACTTTGAAAGAGAAGATACATAGTTTCGGGTTCCTGTTTGTGAAAACTTGGGAGACTCCGTATTGTGAAGACCAGTTCTCTTTACTCCCTCAGGGTGTCATGGGTAAGTAGTTGAGCCCAGGATATCACTGGCAAGATGCCAGCCTTGCACTGACTGCTTCAGGGTGTTTTTCTGTAAGGCTTGTTTTTGTTGTCTGTGCAAAGAGCATCCTGTCACTCTACCTGGGATAATCAGCTTGTAAAGAGAAAAGATTCATTTGGCTCACTGTTCGGGGTGGGGGCGTTATTTGGCCTTTATGGTTGGCTTCCTCATTGCTTTGGGGCTTTGGGGCTGTGTCCAGACAGCACATTAATGGGACCATGTGTAGAGTAACATTACTCACCTCAGAGCCAGAAGGCCAGAAAAGCCAAAAAGATGAGGCCTGAGGCCCATAATCCCCATTAGAGCATGCTTGTGTGACTCGAAGACCTTTTATTAGATTCTACTCTTAGAGGTTTCACCACCGACCAGTAACACCATGCTGGGGACCAAGCCATGAGCACATGGGGCTTTTGGAACATTCAGCAACCAAACTGTATGTAAGAGCCTTTGGTCTAAGGTCACACCTTATCTTCTGGACTCACCTCTTACTCTCTGCAGCACTAACGAGACTTTCCTGGGACACTGTGTCCTGATGTCCCTAGACGCCCTAGTGCACTTGGCTTTATTTTACTTTTCATGATGGAGAGTGCTGTTGCACACACACATGTTCATGTTGTAAAAGAAACATGAGCATTTTGACATACAGCTCAATGGCATTAAGAACATCCATTGTTGTGTAACCATCACCCCCATCCATGTCCAGAGATCCTTTCTGCATTCTAGAGTGCAAAATTCTGTGGGCTCAAACCTTTTTATTTTAAATTTTAGAGGTTAAAAAAAAACCCCCCAAAAACCCATTTTTTTGGGGAAGCCTTGGGGGGGGTTTTGGGAACTTTCACCAAACGGAAAGGGTTTGGGTTTTTTTTCCCACCCGTTCCCCCCCTTTTTCCCTTCTCTGCGCCTGGGGCTTTCCCGACATTTGCCCCTTTGAAAACCCCTTACAGGCAAAAAAATGAGGGAGGCTTTCCCCAAAGTCTTGTAAAAAAAGAAAATACATTTTAAAATCACCCAAGGGCAAAGAACCCAAATTTTTAAAAACCCCACCCCCCCCCATAGCCCCCTTTTTTTTGAAAGAAAAAAAAACTTCCCCAAAAATAACTTTCCGCTTTTTTGGGGGGAAAAAACCGATTCGCATGGCCTTTTCTTAATTTTTTTCCCCCCAAATTCTGACTGGATTTTTATTCAACCCAGTAAGGGGGAGAACAAGAATTACAAACTTTGGAAAAGCCATCCAGGTTGTGTAACCTTCCCCCAAAAACGGCAGGGGTTTGGGCAAAAAAATTTGCTTTTTCCCCCTTTTTTAAAAAGGTATTGTAAAAAAAAACCCACAAATTAAAATAAATTCCCCAAAACAAAAACCCAAAACCCACACCATGACCCCAAAACAAAGATAACTAAATTTCCACCGCACCCAAGTTCTGGAATTTATTTAAAACGATTTTTAAAAACCCTTTTGGGCATTCTTTCGGGGAGGCATAGCTCACCTTCCAAACCCAAAAAACCCACAAATCATCCAACTCCCCACATCCATAAAAAAAAAACCCACCGGGAAAAAAAATCTCCCCCCCAATTTCTATCCCTTTTTTTTGGGCCATGAAAAAACCCCGGGCTAGGCTGCCCAAAAAAAAAATTTCCCTTTTGCTGCTAAAACCCAAAAAAAGAAAAGGATTTTATTGGGGGTTTTTTTTAAAAGAAAAACGGAAGGGTCTTGATGGTAAACCCTTAAAAAAATGTTGCCCACATAAAAAACCCGGGGGTTAAGAAAAAAAAAATAGAGAACCGGGAAAAACAAAAGAAAAAAAAAAAGGGGGGAAATTAATGGAAAGGACTTTTTTCAAACTCCCCAAATTGAACCTTACGCTGTTTAACTAAAAAAAATTTTGGGTTTCTTTAAAAAAACAAACGGGGAAGGTAAAGATTGAAAAAGGAAACCTTGGAAAAACCGGGAAAAAAGAAAAAAAAAAAAAAGGGTTTTGGGGTGGCCCCCCTTTGTTTTAAAATTAAAAGAATTCCCCCCCTAAACTAAACCCCGCTAAAGGTTTTTTTTCCCCCCCTGAAACCAGCCCCCGGCCTTTCCCCCCCAATTTTTTTTTTGGGTTTAAATTTAAAAAAAAATTTAAGGAAAAAAAAAAAAATTTTAAAAATTTTAAAAAAAGAAAAAAAAAAAAATCCCAAAACCTTTTCCCCTGCTTTCCCCCAAAAAACCCCGGAAAAAAAAAATTTTATAATATTTTTTTTAAAAATAAAATTTAAAAAAAGAAGGAAAAAAAAAAATTTGGGTTTTTTTTTCCAAAAAAACAAAAAAATTTTAAAAATTAAATATAAATTAAAAAAAAATTATTTTTAAAGGATTTAAAATTTTCACTTAGTTGAATTTTTTTTTGTTACGAACCTTTTTCCAAAAAAACCTTTTTTCTGTCCCCTTTTTCCTTTCCTTTTGAAAAAAATTTTTTTAAATTTTTTAAATTTCCCTACCCCCTTTAATATTTGTTAATTTTTTTCTAAAAAAAATTCCACGTTTTATCAAAAAAAAAGGAATTAAGAAATTATAGAAAAAAGGGGGGGGGGGGAAAAAACCCGGGGAGGAAAGCTTTTTGGGACGGGGTGGCGAGAAAGCCCCGGTAAAAAGGGGACTCAGGGCCTGTCCCCCAAAAAAGGAGGGACCAATTAAAGTTGGTTTAAAAAAAGTAAAAGGGGTTTGTAATGTTTTCCCCAAAGAAAGGATTTGATCTTAACATACTTTGTTCAGATCTTTATACCTTTATCCCAGGCACTTAACTTTTAAAACAGCATGAAACAAAATGACTGGAAGAATCATGTGTTAGCAAAACATGAAAGCTCTCCCTGCTTCTCTAACTACTCTCTTTCCATCTCTCCTCCGTCCTTTTCCTTTTCTTGAGAGAGTCTCACTGTGTAGGCAAGACTCTGTAGGAGGGAGCTATGGAGGTTGCTCAGCGGTTAGGAACACTGCTGGCTCTTCCAGAGCACTTAAGTTCGACTACTACCCACATGGAGGATCAGAACTATCTGTAACTTTAGTCTCAAGGAATCCAACACACTTTCGTGGACTCCACAGGCACTGCGTGCATGTGTGCATGGACTTCCATCCAGGCAGACTAATACACATAAAATAAAAATGAATAAATCTTTTAAAAAGTACTAGCTAGGTACTTGCTGCTTAACGTTCCTTGCCTCAGCCTAGTGAGCACTGGGTTCCCAGCTTGTGTCTCTCTGCTGACCACTGTAATAGTCGCTAACCACATGTGGTAAATAATCACTGGCAACATGACTAGGCCATGAGAACTATCAATTGCAAGTACTCTGGATTTCAATAGCTTCTTGTGGCTGCTGGTCCCCCATGCTGAGTGGCACGGTGCAGGTAATTCAGTCCCTTTTTGCAGAGGCTCAACCAAGTGCCAAATGCACTCATCTGATTCTGTAAAGTTTTACTGGGGGACAGCTGTGTACACCTGTTCATGTCCTGTCAGTGACAGTTACAGCGCTGCCAGGGCCGAGGCCAGTGAGGGCACCGCCACCCACGAGCAAAAATGCTGAAAGTCACCATCCTTGGGAAAAGGGATCTGCACTAATTTGGGGAAATGTGAGGCCCTGACTATAAGGAGATTCCTCTACTAAAGGAATTTGTAGGCACTTGTTTAGGAAAAATGTGTAACTTTCAAAATCAGGCTTGAAGGAGTAGAAAGAAGAGAGCAAATATGCAGCTGTAGAGATGTGGGGTTATGACCCACAGTGTGTCCTGTGACGAGGAGCCATAAGCTCTGGAATGCTTATGGTACCACTTTATAGGTTACCTGAAGAACAGAGAACTTTATACTGTTACCTAGGAAGCAGGAAAAACATCACCACTTTCAAATATGATTTGATGCTGTTTTAACCTTCAGGTCCAAACCAATAGAGGCAGGGCAACAAATAAAACTTTCGGATTCATCTCAACAATAAAAAAATTTCCTTAATATAGAATTGGCAAACCAAGTCCTGTAGTGTAAAGAAGATGTATTATGCTTACATAAGCACGCATCTTTTTTACCAAATGTATTGGGTATTTTACTCTGGAAAATCCTTCTGTTTTTTTTTTTTTTAAGTTATTAACTGAGAAAAGAAAAAATATAAAATTATTTCTATTGATGTAGGAGGAACACGCAGCACTTATTTATGGCTAAACACCAAGAGACAATCCTGGAAGCTGTGTAAAATCTATTACACTAATGTTGTACGCCTATGAAGACCTAATCCACCCATCACCCATCTAAGCTTATGGTGAAGTGATAGAGTTCTTTAGGAAGGCAACTATGACACAGGCCTGTCCCTGCCATGTTCCTTTTAACAGATACCTGAGTCATTATGATTGGGGGGGGGAGATAAGGAATATGAAAGAGTCACCTATAATGTTATGATTGTCACCATGAAGTTATAAGAGAAGCAAGAGGTGAATCACAATGAGGGGTGAAGACTGTTCGATGGGCAATTTGAAAGAACTGTCAGGGACACTTGAAGCTTCTTTGCTCCCTTTCTTTGTCAGGTTGTTTTGGAGAACTATTTCATCCCTGTCTATAAGCTATGGCTAAACTTGTGTGGTTTTGATTTTTCATGTAGTAGTCTTAAGGTTTACTGCCGTAAACACCACAGCCACAGCAACTCATAGAGAAGACAACATTCACATGGGACTTGCTTACATGCTCAGAGGTTCAGTCAGTTATCATGGTGGAAAGCATGGCCAGCATGGTGCTGGAGGAGCTGAGAGTTCTCCCTCTTGTTCTGAAGACAGCTAGGAGAAGAACTGGCCTCTGGGCAGCTAGGATGAGCGTCTTAAAGCCCACACCCGCAGTGACACATCTACTCCAACAGGGCCACAACTTCTAATAGTGCCACTTCCAGGGCCATGCATATTTAAACCATCACACATGTCAGTGAAATATTTGAGATCTCCTTGTGCAGTGTGCATGTCTGGTTCACATTTTTGTCATTTACTTTTCAGGCGGTTACATTATCTCTAGTGAGTGTTTGGTATTGGAATTTCAGGGGTAGATCTTTGGGAGGTTCTCTAGTTTTCGTGTCTTCCCAAGTGCTGCAGAACTCTGGTTCCCATCTGGAGATAGGAAGGAGCCACTCAGCTGTTGTCAGTACAGCCAGACACGCTCGGTTTCTATCCAGTGTGGTCGGCCACTCTCCCTTGTCCAAGAGTTTCCTTTGTCCCACATTCTCGGTGACATTCCCTCAATCCTTAGGACATCAGGAATATATGCTAGGATTCTCTGCCACTTGTCTCCATCATCATCTAATGAAAGTGCTTCCTGGCCATGGAGGGGAAGTTCCCAGTGGGTCACTTCCCCTGCTATCAGGTCATTTCCCTCTGCTGGGCTATGTAAAGAATGACATTGTCAATAATTGAAATATTAACTCCTCTTTTAGGTATCTTGGACTCAGTACATTCTGATGCCTTTTTTGATGGCCTGCTGTGTGCTGGTGTGTGGTTGTGGTCATTTGTCGAGCAGTTTTTTCTTGCCCAGATGATAACATGGATTCTTTCCTTGTTTCTGTTCTCTCATAAGCAGCTACGGAAACTGAAAGTTTGAGAGCAGCATTTGCTGGAGCCCAGTTCGTTCAGGTTCTCCACATTCCTCACCACCTTCTGCTTGGGGGAATCTAGAGAAAGGACAGCAATCCCAAGGTGCTTTGCATCTGAGACATTCACATTTTATGCTTCAATCATAAGCACCAGGAAACTAGTTTTTTTTTTTTTTTTTTTAATTAACCACGTCTAATAGGTCGAGTTGGGTCATAGGCCACGAATCGATGTGTCAGACACATGTACATGTGGCTCCCATTGAATGTAACGAGGGCCCCTGGACTCTTCCCGCAGCTGCTGCCCAGCCTCCAGCCGGGATCAGGCTCCAGGGTGGTGCAGGTGGATGTTAAGCAAACATGTAGAGATTAAATAACTAATTGGAAATGATTTTGCAGAATAAAGCTGAAGTCTGCTGGATCCTGAAAAGGAAATTATGGCAGACATGCAAATAGCTTACTGTTCATTTTAATTAGAGCTTGAGTAGAAGACAAGATTCAACTGATAAATCGCCACCAGATTCAAGTTGGGCTTGAATCTGGGTTTTTGTATGAAAATAGCAGAGGCCGTGATGTCAGACTGGATGTAGAAAAGGTTTTATTTCCTCTATTTTAATTCATTTGACTCTAGTCATATCGAGAGTTATTGCCCAGTGGTCATATGCAGTTTTTAAAAAATTATACTCAAATAGATTTTGTCTTTTCCTTATTCACAAGACATTAACAAAAGTGAATATTGAATTTTAATTCCAGTTGATTTTTTAAATTTTTACACTTATTACTCTACATGTATGACTGGCATTGAGTAATTGGCATTTTTAGTAATATCCTTTGAGAATTAACAGGATTACTTTATGAGCAGGGAGCAACCTGGGCAATTTGACAGAACAGTAGTGAAGACTTGAGGGACTGACAGCTCTCCGGGAGCAGAGACACCAGATACTCTCTCGCTGATCCTCCCTCCTTGAAGCGGTCTTGATTTGGCTTTTTTTTATAGTGACTGAATTTATAGGTTAATTTGACCAAGTAGTTTTTGCCAGAGTTCCATCGTGTGATCTACTGAAATTGCCACTGTTTAATTCCTTCCCTTGGTTTTTCTTTCTTAATGCTGAATTGGAAAGTTAGAACAGTTCTGGGAGACTGGTGTAGGAACCAGCCCTTCCTCTGCTTTCCCTCCCAAGAGCCTCCTCTTTCGTCTTAGTACACTCTGTGTTCAGCTAAGAACGCAGTGTGAGGAGGCCGTGAGCTCTTTAGACATGTTGGAAAACACAAATCTGAGATGCGGGATGCACACATTTGGACTTAATATTGTCTGTTTAATGTATGGCTGCTGCTGCCTGAAGACTTCCTATTGATACTAATGTGCACACTCCCATGTTAGTGAGTTAGGAGACCATAGACTTTTTGGTCTGTAAATTATGTACACATTCCCAACATGTAAGCATGTGGGTCATGCTTATGTCCTATAGAAATGTGTTTAAGAACTAAAAGACCATGCATTTGAATGGATAAGGTGGCAGTTTTAGAGAAGAGTTGTCACTGTGTTCAAGAACTTAAGGCATTGATGGCCCAAGTGATTTGTTGTAACTTAGATTTCTGGTTATGTGTATCCATGTTTATAGCTTAAATCTAGAGTTCATAGCTAAGTTTTGACAATACTTTAGATCAAAACTTGTCATCTTCAGCGAGCTTTTAAAGTTAGGATAGAAACAGAGGTTGAAAGGTCACTACCAAGGCTGGCCAAGGCTGGGGTGAGAGCACCTTCTGTGCATGTGGGGGACCTGAGGGAGTGTGGAGCAACTCTCCTGAGAAGCAAGGACAGAGAACATGAGGCAGTCTGGGAAGTTGCTCTGTGGGAGTGTTGTAAATCAGAATGCTACAGTCTTCCCACTATTTTCTTTGTTACATTTTAAAATTATGAGCAATGTATTTTCATTATATTTTCCCGTCCCCCAAGTCCTTTATGATTTCTCTACCTGCCTCCCTCCCTTCCTACCTCCCTCTCCTCCCACCTCCCTCCTCACTTAACTTCATGTAGTTTCTCCCTCTTAAAAGCAAACAAAGGGTGGGGAGGTGGGGGAGTAGGTGGGAGCACATCCTCATAGAAGCAGGAGGAGGGGGGATGGGATAGGGGGTTCCTGTGTGTGTGTGTGTGGGGGGGGAATGGGGTAAGGAGATATGCAAATAAATGTAAATAAAATATCCAATAAAAAATTTTTAAAAAGAATGAAAAAGAGTCATTTTTTTAAAAAAGCAAACAAAAACCTACAAAAGAAGAAAAATATAAGTAAAAAAGATTAAAAACAAAAACCATAATAACAACAAAAGACACACAAAAACCACAGAGTCCATTTTATTCTGGTCACCTGTTGCTGAGCAAAAGGCTTGCCCTAGAGTGCAGCTGACAGACCAGTGTCCCTTCACTGGTGAAAACTGACTTCCCTCTCCCAGCAGGTATCAGTGGTACATAGTAGCTTCGTGGTAGGGTACTCACTGCCTACTTCCCCTTCACCAATAAGACTGCATGCTTGTCCCAGAAAAGATTTGTAGTTCTGGGGAAGAGTTGGCTGGCACAGCTACCAGCCTGGTGGGTGGCATATAGCTGCTCTCTGTGTAGATAGAATGCTGGCAAGTCCTGTGTTCACACTAGTCAGGACCCATGTTTAGGATACTGGAAACCAATCTAATTAGGTAATTTGTTGATGCTAGGCCCTAGAGCAATGGAGAATTGTAATAAGGACAGGAACCCGATTTAAAATGAGACAGACCATTAGGAATCAGGGCTCTATTCATAGTTATCATGCCCTTTCCAGCAGGATCCCTGTGTTAAGTTATAGGTGATTGCACTGTGCTGGGGCAAAGATGCCTAGAGGTGGTGAGTGGATTGAATGACTTGAGACCTCTTAGGGGCTTGCAATGACGTTACTACTCGATACGTCAGCTGCTTGCTTTGTGAGGTTCTTGTGCAATAGAAGTAAGACTTAATCATCTGCTTAGCGTTAAAGCAAAGAGAACCCTTGTTCTGGACATGGCAACAATGTAACTAAAAAGCTCTAGCTTTCCCTTCTGCTTTACCATGAGAGTAGGCTGGGTTACTCTCTGCCCAACTAAGTAAAGCTTGAGTAAAGTCCTTAAAGTCCTTAAGCATTGAGGATAGTTCAGCTGCCGGGAAGTCAGGAACTGATGCAGAGGCACTTGTGTCGAGTGGGCCTGCCCACGTGTGCTTTATGCCTTTCATTTTTCTGTCTGTGCCAGTGTGTGTATGTGTGTGGAATTGTACCGCAGAACTCCTTGCAGTCAGCTGGGACCCTTCACGGGAAACAGTCATAGGTAGAGTGCACTAACAGCAGAACTGGCTTCCTGGGAATTTTAGAGCTGACTCACTGACCTTTGTGGTCCAGGGACACCGCTCCCCGCCCCTAGTGCTGCACTCTGGCACATGAACATAGGTGGTGAGTGCCCCAGAGAGAAAACGGGTGACTCGAGTTGTTCATAGATAAGAAAGCAAAGCAAGTGATAAGACTTGGGTTGAGTAGTAAGTGTGTTCAACAGTGTGGAGGGCTCTGAAAGACACGTGGTAAAATACACAATAGAATGTAAGTTGTGGAGAAGGGAAACCAATGTCAAGTGCTTAAAAAATTCAGATGTCCTCATGAGCCATCAGTTTCCACTGATGTTCAAACCAGTTTCCACTGGGTAGGAATCTTGAGATATAAAATACCATTGGCTCTGTTGCTGGTAGACTTATGGACCCGTTGGAAGCAAAACACATTGTGTGGTCCCTGGAATTTAGAGGAAAAGTGAGAGTCAAACTTGATGTGTTTCTTTCCTTTTTTCCCCCAGTAAAATTGTGTTGGACCACAGAGGGGAACGTGTATCTAGTATTATGAGAAACCAAGACCAAGCCATGGCTACAGTGACAGGAGTCATTTTTCCAGAGCTGAGTTGAGAACTGGGCAGTGTCCTCAGGGACAAGGCTGGGTAGATCATTGCTACTGCAATGGGCCTCTATGGGGTCACTTCCTGTCTGGGGTAGAGCTAGGGTCTCAGTGTCCTACTTAGAGGAAGTGCTAGGGATGGAAGTGACCTCATCCTAGGGACCAGTTATCTGTGCACAAGAAGGTCCCTTGAAACTCATCACAGCTGTTTGGTTAACACTTAGGAAAGATGCTGTCAGTGTAACTTGCTTTGTTAATTAATGACAGGAAATCCTCAGAGCAGGTCAGGCTCAGGATCCCAGTCCTCTGGGCTGAGGATTGGTGGGAACATGGTGGGGGGTGGGAGGGGGGAGGGAGAGAGAATTTAACCACAAAAATGTGTCCATTTACTAAATCTAGTTTTTTATTTTGTATTTTTCTCAACCCTTTTAGTAACAGTCTTGTATTGTTAAGAGTCTAACACACACATGTTATAACCTATCTTCTCCAGCCAGGGGGTTACAGACAGTGAATGTCATTTCTTATGGATATCACATGGAAAACCCAGTTTCTGCTTCACTCCAGCTGACATTGATTGTTACCAAATCCAGTCCTGATATGTGAGCATGCTTTTATCACTTAAAAAATAACTGAAAAGAAAAAGTAGCATTGCTTATGGAGCACGGGTCCCCTTCAAGAGTTTGGAGATGTGTTCTTTTGTGAAAACTGGCAATTTGTAGAAAACAACAGCTTGCTGACTAGAAGTAATTTCCCTCCAGCTTTGATGCCTTTAAGAGGCACAGTGAGGGACTGGGGAGGAGGGTCAGTCGCTAAGATGAGAACTTCAGTCAGCACACACCTAGAAGCCAACTGCAATGACTTACATGTATGACCCCAGAGCTGGGGAGGCAAAGACTGCGGGTTCCCTGGGGCTCATTGACCCGCCAGCTTAGCATACTTCCTCAGCTCCAGGCCAGTGGGAGGCCCTGCCTCAGAAAAGGAGCTGTAGAGTTCTGAGGAACACTACCTGAATTTCACCCATGGCGTCCACATTCACACACACATAAGCACACACATACACAAGCGTACACGCGCGCGCGCGCACACACACACACACACAACACACACACACACACACACACCCACCCCACCCCACCCCACACACACACGCATGAGCTTAGTTTTGTCCTGTGAGTGGGTCTCAGTTAAAGCCTCCATGGGGAAAACATAAAAAAGGGTCAATATTCATGTAAAGTTGTGGTAAAAGCCTTTTATTGCTCATTAAACTTTTAATAGATTCATGTTCATTTTTTATTTTTAATTTTTTATTGGCTATTTTATTTATTTACAATACAGATGTCATCCCCTTTCCTGATTTCTCCTCTCTAGAACCCCCTATCCCACCCCCTCCTCCTTTTTGCTTTTATACCATTTTAATTACATGCATGTATTAAGGTCAGTTCTAGGTAGAGGGTCTAGCAATACAATAGAGATACATGTTTATTTTACATAGTTGTGGCTTCATTAGTTGAGACATTTTTATTCAAGTGTATCATGATTTTCCTTGAAGATCTAAATGTAGACTCTGAAGTGATGGTTTTTTTTCTCCATTTCTTAATTAATGCAGGATTTGGAAATGTAAGAATCAAAAATAGAAAACCATACATACAAATTTACAAAATGCCTATTTTCCGCATAAGTTTTGTTTTTTCCCTAGAGAATCACTTTCTGTCAGTATGGCCAGTTTCTCTCTTTGCTCTGGGTCTGTCCCTTGGTGATCTTAGAATATGGAGACAATTGCCAGGAGTTTGAGTCACTCTGTGCTGTTCATAGAATGAACCCTGATTAATAATATTTCTTGTCGGTGGAGCAGTGATATTCTATCTTTAAAATATACATACAGACACAGGTTACATACGTATGATTGCTTCATTTGCTTGTGTGTTTGGGGCTAGGGATTGAACCCAGGGCCTTGTTCACACCAATACTTTAACACCGAGCTACCTCCTTAGAGCAAGTGCGTGTTTCAGGCACCTTCTGAATTGAACCCCACAGATGCTATTTCCTCAGAGAAAACTGCCTTGCTCTAAGTACTTAGCAATGGCCATGCTTCTGCTGGAGAAGGAACCTGGGGTTGCTTCCCCTTAGTCCTGTGGTCAAGGTCCCGGTAGTGGCATTCATTGCTTTGGAAGACACTATAGTGAAAGCCCTGGAATTCCTCAGTCACTTACTCATTGCACGTATGTTATAAAGCATGAAGAGGAGAAGCAGAGACAATGAGAAGATGGAGTCTGTCTCCAGGTAACTGTGTTACAGCTGCCAGTGACTACCTGTGGGCAAATGCTTTGCCTTCTATTCTGGCTCTGTGTCCTTTATATTTTGTTAAGTTGCCAGGTGGCCCAAATAATCTTAACAAGATAACTTAATGTTTTAAAAAGTATAAATATGGTGGAGTATCCCATAGTGTTGGAACGGTGTACTTCCCAAGCATAAAATATTACAGTATTTCAAAATATTCTATGTTCTGAAAGCAAGGGAGGCATATCCATGATTATAAGTTTGTCAAGTGAGTGATTTGCTGTTATTAGTTGGATAAGTACAAGCCGTGTGAACTATACGTGCCCATGGGTGGTCTTGTCTCTGAGCTACTTTGCAGAAAAATAGTCAATTTACCCAATAAACTGATTGGTGTAATTTTCCTGATGACTGGCCCTCTCCAGTTTTTCACTTCAATTTCAGCTCCTGTATGTTTAACTAAGCATATTATTTAAAAAATAAATGTCTTCCATCTGCAGGAGTATGTTGCCTTTGGGAAGCTTGAGTTAGATGAGATCTAGAAGGTTATTTTTTTTTCATGTAAATTTTCTCAAACTACACTAAATATTTTTGGTTTTCTTCATTGGTGTACAGAAACGGTAACCACAGTGGCTTATGTCGACACAGTTTTGGGCAGTTTGGGGCAGTTAGGTTTTGGAGCAAAGTTGGTGAAGGTGAGAGTGGCCAATCGGAATTCAGGTGGAAGGAAAACAAGCGCTCTCCTGGACCTAGCGGTGGACTGTCCTTCCCTCAGCAAGTAGAGGATTGAGCCTTGGGACAGAGAGGATGGAGAAGAGCTGGTTAATGAACACAATGCTGTCTACGTTTGTCTGATCCCTTCCTGGAAAAGAGCAAATACGGTATTTGAAAATATCAAATGCTTACAAAGGGCGGAGAACATACTACAGATGTTCCTTGCAATGCTCAGCTTTGCTCTTCCACATGCTGGAGGTAATTGTCTTCAATTACGAGCGCTACCATGGTGCTTGCACTTGAGCTGCTAATTGACCCTTGGGGTTCTAAAATACACAGACCTTGGTAATTCAAAGCTTATTAAATTATGTCTTCTTGTGGCAACCAATGTGCTGTGTTGGAGCAGTGGACAGGGAAGGGCTTTTTGGAAAGGTGGGGTACTAGGGTCTCCTCACAGCCTCTGCCCTTCACAAACTGTGGCTTGTTAACATTGCAGTCCATAGGACGTTTTAAAAAGTGGAGGTCTCTTGCATCATTTACCTGTTACTTTGAGTTCCATGTTGATCTTCTGAATAACTAGAAATTAAGTAAAATTACTAATGAACCAGAAGGCCTTTGTATGTAGCCAGTTGTTTTCATTTAACCCTTGCATCGGCATGCTTACAATTACATAGGGGGCAGCTAGGCTTAACTTCTCAAGGGTCACACAACCAGAGACCCAACCTCCTGGCTCCAACATAGTTATTTTATATCTAAGCTCAGCTTTTCTAGCGTTCCCGATGTTTTACAGTCAATGTTGCGTCCAAAGTGAATTTGAAAGCACTGTTCCAAGTTGAGGAAGTGAAGGCTGAATGGTTGATGGAATAAGATGTTTATTTGCTGTGATTCCTGGTTGACAAGCAGGATTGTGGGCAACTGGAAATAAACAGAAAGGACGTAGAAGGACAATTGCAGAACTGAAAAGCCAGTTGGCAGCAGATGAACAAATGAACACGATAGACAGGGGTCTTGAAGGATACTTATGAAGATGCTGGGTGAAGGAATGCTGGGGCTGGATAATGCAAGGGGGTGGATAACTCCTCTGATGCATATGCTGGTTTTATTTTGCTATTTAGACAGTTCTCTCACTTGTCTGGAACTCACTAAGTTAAAATCCTCTCTTTGCCTCCTCAACATTGGGATTATATGTTCGTGCTACATAACTTGTCATTTTATAAATGTGGATTCTGGGGTTTAAGCTCAGATCTTCATGCTTGTAAGACAAGTGTTCATCAACTGAGTTATTTGCCCTAGTCTCACAGAGAGCACCTTTAGACAGGGCAGTTAAGAGAGAGCCCTTGGTGACCCTCCTGTATTAGCCAATGTACTAGATTGTCACCTTGACCAAAGATATAACATAATTAGGCTAAGGGGAAGAAAGATTTATTCTGATTCACGATTTCAGAGAGCTCAGTTCATGGTTGCTTGGACCCACACTCTGAGGCAGAACATCATGGCAGTGGGAACTGGTGGTCTTCATCACTGAAGACAGGAAGCAGAGAAAGGGAAACCAGGAAAGAGATAGTGCAAGATGTAGCCCCATAGGGCCTGCTCCAATTGCCTGTTTCCTCTAACTGGGTCTTGCCTCCTACTGAGCTGATAAAGCCTTATATTATGAATCTCTCAGAGGATTCAATTATTCACTGTCAGCTAACCATCTCTAGAAATACCAACACAGCCGGGCGGTGGTGGCGCACGCCTTTAATCCCAGCACTTGGGAGGCAGAGATAGGCGGATTTCTGAGTTCGAGGCCAGCCTGGTCTACAGAGTGAGTTCCAGGACAGCCAAAGATACACAGAGAAACCCTGTCTCGAAAAACCAAAAAAAAAAAAAAAAAAAAAAAAAAAAAAAAAAAAAAAGAAATACCAACACAAAACCACTCAGATTTGTATTCCCCTGATCTCTCAGACAGTCCAGTCAAATTGATTGGCAATCCAGATTGACTGTCATATATCTTTGCAAACCTATTTATTGTAGAGGCACAGAATCCTCTACCCAAAAGTCAGGAAGGAAAGTCCATGCTAGTCATAGATCTGCCTGTCTCCTCAGCTTTGACCCAGCCCCTACAGTATAAGAAGCAAATGTTTGTTGCTTGTGCTGCATAGTCTACATACTTCATTATGAAACACAGGAAGGTGTTGCCATCGATTTAAAAAGTGTGTAGTCAGCAATCTGTCACTATGGAAACTAAAGTAACTTTTGAAGTTACTGAGGTAAGCAACGTATGGAGAAGGACACTTATTTGGCTCACAGCTTCAGTCCAGGGTCATCTGAACTGGTTGCTTTGAACCTATAGTGAGACAGTACTCCATGGTGGCAACTGTGCAGGGTCAGGCAGAGCTGTTCACATCATGCCAGCCAGGAAGCAAAAGAAACAGGAAGGGATCCAGTCCTGACATCTCTGTCCATTCCTTAGACTCTGAAGGTGTCATCACCTTTTAGTAGTTGCCAAGCTTTTGACACAGGGCCCTTTGGGACATTTTAAGATCCAAATCATAGAAAACGAGAAAGCCTGCTATTTCACAGCAAGGTCACCCTAGCTGAATGCCTTGTTCATGGAGAGACACGGTATTGTACCCTCTGCTCTGTTGGATGTGGACCTGACAGCATACAGAAATGTCCTGAGCCAGATTCGAGAGGATTAACAGTAAAGTCCTGTTGGGGAGCTGAGGACACTGTGAGGAGCCTTGTCTGTCAGAAGGTTGCTGATGGAACCTGGGTTCTGAAGGATGCTTCATTTTGTGACCTAGATTTTTGATATCATCAGGTACACAGTCATGTGTGTGACATGCCTAGTGGATACTCCCAGACCAGCTTCACTTTGCAGACTTAGACACATGTGCTATTTGCCTCTACCAGTCTTGGCACTCTTTGCCTTAGGCCCTCACAGTTTTTCTGATACAAGTTTTTCCCATAATGTTAGGTTCTGCAGGTGAGTTGCAGTTGGGACCATTGGCCTAGGAGCCATTCATTTCCCCTATGATGATGTCACATGGCTTTGCATTGACCCTTTGGATTAAGTCATTCTACTGAGTTTGTCTTGAGCTGTCTCTAAGATCTGAGCCCTGTGCTGCTGTGCTGCAGCAAGTATGTGCAGGTATGTCACTCCTTTCCTGTGCTCACTCTGTCCCCTTCTCTTCCCTCCCCTCCCTTGTGTCCCCTGCAGCACTGCGTGTGTGTTAGGCCTGCAGAGACAGATGAGCCCATGCTAGGGAGATGAAAAGGGAGAAAGTTACCCTATTATTACATCTAATATCAGGGTGTGGGTAATTAGTTCCCTCTGAGGCTGTGAAGGAAGACCTGTTGTAAGAGTGTCCCAGCCTCTGGTAAGCTCTGCCCTCTTTGGTTTGTAGATGACTGTCTTGCCCCAGCATCTGCTCAGTATCTTTCTTCTGAGCAGAGCTCTGTGCAAATTTTTCCTCTTCCTAAGCATTGGGTTAGGATGTGCCCTGATGTTTTTAACCTGATTACTTCTATACAGACCCTGTCTCTAAATAAGGTCATCTTCTCATGATACTGGAGGTCCTTCCTTCAGCATGTCTGTTACTGTTGGGCATGACCCTCCTGTAACTCTGTCCCTTCTCCACGGTACAAATAGGCATCTCATTGCAAACACCTGGAGCCTGTGTTTAGTAATAGGATAGACCCTCTCTTATGGACAGTACGACCATACATCAGTTAGACAGTCTCCATGACTCTTTTGTTGAGTTTATTCTGTGACTTATTTGTCACTGTCTTTAGCCCATGTTGTTTTTGAGGGCCTGAACCAGGAGCAGCTCTGCAGCCCATCCTGGGCATTTAGAACATGCCATAGCTGGTGTCAAGACACCCTGTGGCTGTGGGTTTCTGTAACCAAGTTCATCAGCATTGTTGAACTACAAAATTCATGTTATAAAGGAAAATAATATCTTAATTCTTATAATGGATAAGTATAAGTGTTTAAATATTCTAAAAAATAAACTATTACTCAGGATACCTGAATGGTGTCCCTGGAACTGCTAGACAATGGGAGTTTATTTTTTCTTTTAGATTGTCAGTTACATATTGATGTCTGGTTGGGACTTTAACAAATAGAATGTGGATTTTTACTCAGTCTGGCCCAGAGTGTCCACCCCCACTGGACATTGCACCCAGTAAACAGGCAGAGGCATCTGTTGCTGGGAGGACACTGCCAGCAGGGCAGCACTCTGAGTTCTCTGGCAAGGTTTCCACGTCTTCATTCCTTATGCAGAAGGCTGATGTAGCAAACAGCTGATTGCCTAGTTACACTTTGTTCTGTTAAACAAAACGTGTCAATTAAGATATGAAGAAGACCATTTTCCCTAATTTAATTCTCAGGGCCTCTGGTACAAGGTGCAGCCAGCTGTAAGAAAACTAAACAGGACCTATGGTAATCATACTGTCAAAGAATTTTCCTCATTAACCGTGCCTCTTAATGTTCCCCATGGGATTGTAATTGAAGAGACTCGATGGCCGACTTGTGAACTTATACCGCCAGTGAAAAGCATCTCAGGCTCTTAAGTCAACCATCAATCTTGCTAATGCTTCTGATGGAGCTGCCAAGGGTTCTTTGGATGGTTTTCTTGCCTGTCTCCTTCCTCTTACAAGGTCAATATGCCCCAAATAGTTTCCTCACTATGTATGCTCCATGTAGGGATTACAGTAGTAGCAACAGTCCCACTTTTTCTGTGATAGATGCTGTCTTACTCACGTAGTGTGCTTCAGAGCAGCAGCATGCTGTCATCACCGTGCTCTCTTACATTCTGGACCTTTGGCATCTGTTCAGTTTGATAAGTTTGCTCGTGACCCCTTAGATTGACCCTTCTCTGAGACACTGGGCTGCTGCCAATTCTACTATGCCCCTTGTGCTGTATCAGAAGCTGTTAGAGTGGTCTGTACACTGAAACCCCTAACAAAGTTAGGGTGATTCCTGAGAGGTGGAAATAGGAACTAGGAGTCATATTCCTTGGTAGGCAGACAGATAAAGGGGCCATGACTAAGTAACAAAGATGGTGGACTTCCAAGATGGCTGGCTTCTTCCCCATCCTCCTGACAGTTTAATAGAAAGACCTTGTGGGCTTTCTCTCTCCTGTAGGGCCCTCTCTTGATGGGTTGTCTCAATAAGTTGAGAGCCAGACAAGGACATGTTTAAAGAACAGTTGTGATCCAATCAGATTTCCTGCTTTTCTTCAAACTGACCAATACTAAATCACTCCAAAGACTTGAAAACTCCTAGGTCTCAGGGAGAAGCCAGGCTTTGGCTTCCCCACTATCCCCTCTGCTTGGCAGAGGGTCTTACCCTGTGTGAGCCTACTGCATGTGTGTTTCTTCGCCTCTCCCCAAAGTCTTTTTTTTTTTAACCAGTAAAAACTAAAAATCCACTATAATGAATTCATACATTCCATTAGCTCCATTTTCATAGTTTAAGAAGATGAACTTAACTGTATTTTAAAATCAGTTTTCTAGTCTTAAATGTACTGTCTTCACAAATCCCTTACAATCCTCTTTAGAAATATTACTTAACTTTTAAAAGTAAAAGCTGAACTCTAAGTATCTATAGTGGAAGACTTGCCAATGTTTTGCTCCAGGTAATATGATCTGCTTAGTATACCTCAATTTTTCAGCTTTGGTAGAGAATGCTTGCTTGTGGATCTGTAACCCACAAAGCAGGCCCAGGGGTTCTTTGTTCCTTTCTCTGCCATTTCTCTCCGGGGTCACTTCCCTCCCTCCATCCCTCCCTTTCTCCTTCCCTTTCTTCCTCCCTTGATCCCTTGACCCCTCTCTCCCTCCCACACCATCCAATTCACACTTTTTAATAGAATAGTGACTTTAATCTTCCTTTGGCCCAGGAGAAATTCCATGGTAACATGAGGTGTGTATTCATAAGCGTCCTGTGAACATTATATTAAGATGTCTAGCCTGCCATTTAGAGGGAATTAAGATGCACAGAAATGGAAAATACAGTGGTGTTTGCTTCTCTTCTGTGATAAACACTGACCAAAAGCAACTTGGGGAGAAAAGGGAATGTCTCATTTTACAACTCCCAGGCCACAGTCTGTCACTGAGGGAGGTCGGGGAAGGCGCTCAAGCAGGAATCTGGCATAGCTCAAGTAACATCATGAAAAACAAAACAACAATAACAAAGAACTCTTCTTATTGGCTTGCTCAGACTGCTTTCTTGGCACTGCCCACAATGGAGTAGGCCTTCTCAAATCAAATCAAGATAATACCCTATAGACCAACTGACTGGCCAATCTGAGGCAGCTCCTCAACTGGGGATCCCTATTTCCTGAGGTCTGGTTGATAGCCACTACCCATCACTGACAGTCTTATAAGTTGCACAGTTGCATGGATTAACTGTATAAGATCAGTGACCATGTAACCAATGCAAAGTACACGTTGCTCAAAGCATGAAACTGGGCTGGCAGCTGCTTTCAAAGTGATTGCTGTGTTCCCAGCAGAGCTATCCCCACCTCCCTGCAGTTAAAGACATTTTTTTTCCTCTTCCTCCTGAGCAGGGGACAACTAGGCTTGAAACTGTGTGTCTAATGTTTTATTTCTACATGAATTGAGGCCATCTGGTCACAAAAACTCCAAAGCTTCACGGTTCAGGGATTTAGTTTTACTCTAGTCTTACTTCCAATTAGTGGAAGATAAGGTGCTAGGCAATGTATAACTCACAGGATCCACTGGGGGAAAGTCCACTCCAGGCATTGCGATGTGTCCAAGAGTTGTGGCAGCATCGATCTCCAGAGATGACTAATTAGTTGGGACGAAAGCCCTCTTTCATGAGGCAACACTTATATGTTGTGACACTAATTTCACAGTGTCAGTTTTCCTGCCAGCAGGCCCCAGCTTTAATCCTCATTTCACATGCATCGCTGCATCGCCTTCATTGACGAAACTTGGCCAGAGGCGAACAGTTTCAAGTGACAGAGCTGTGGTTTGCTAAGTGCAGCTAGCTGACACACACTCCCCATTCCAGTGAATGGAAAGACCTAACGAACCTTCACTGAGGGAGTGGCTGCATAGGAAGTCTTAGGGTGACCATGGTGTTGATACCCGCTCAAAGTACTTGCTGTGTACACTAGTGACAACAATTGGAGCATTGGAGGGTGATGTGAGAAATGATTGTTGATTGGCCAATGAGCAAGATTTCATTCTTTTCCCAATTCTCTGTATGTACCAAAGGCTACCGCAATATCTATTGGATAAAACAAATAGACAAACAAACAACTGTCCCAAATCCTCAAATCCCCTTTCTCATCTTTCATTTTAATTTAGGGGAGCAGTAACTGCTTCTGGACTGACTTAGGGTATTTCCTGGGGATTAATTCTGGTTCAATCATCTTTGGCTCTGCTGATGGCCACAGGCTTCTCAAGTGAAGGAAGAGCATACAGTCTTCCCAGCTTAGCTGTGGTGTCTGCATCTTGGGTTGTTGACCCCATGTGTTCTAGGACTTTGTCTGTCTTAAGTGTGATTTGCTTGCTATGGACCAGTAATTAATCATTACTCCTGGGGAATTGCTAAATGATAAAATCTAGACCCGTTTGTGTGTTGGAGGAGAGCTGGTCTTCAGAAGGGACAGTGGTGCCATCCTGTGGGACTCTTGTGTGTGATGATGATGCCTACTTGTGTTGGCCTTGGGACACATGGGGTTGTGCCACTGCAGAAATGGAGTTTTACTTTTAATTGAAATTTTAATTTTAATTGAAATGTAATTAACTCCATGCAGCTAGTAGCAGCTATCATGTGGAATGGAGCATTTTTTAGACTGCAGACATCTGGACTTGGGATTCTGTCAGGATAGGTTTATCTCTTTGGTCCTGATGCTTTGAGGAGGGGCTTGTAGATCATAATCTTGGAAGGCTTTCTTTAGACAGCAGCACTTTGTCTTTGGGGTTGACTTTGTTCTAGAGCAAAGGCTCAGAGCTCATCTGTGATTTGGAGGGCCTCCACTTCCTCATCCAGATGCTGGAAAGGACACATAAGAATGACATCTGTGGTTCATTTGCCTTCCAGTGACCCTTGAGACATCAGAACAAAGTTTTGCCAAAACATTTAAAACTGCGGTCCCTGTGAGCCCTTCTTTCAGCCCTATATATTTTGAGACACAAGAAAAACTCTTTGGTTTTTTCTTCTTACACACTCAAAATATTTTGCACACCAGATGTTGGGGTTTCTTCTTCCCATTAACCAAGCATTTCTTAGGTAGAAGATACCTGGGTAATGTACAATTTAACTTAGAGTCAGATCCCACCTCAGGGCTCATATATCTGTCCCCAACCTCAGATGCCAGCCAGTAGCCCTGGATGGTGACCTCTAATTCTGACTGAACAGCCATATGTAAATCAGTGTGTTCCCATGACTCTCTCTCGCTTGCTAATTGGCTAGGACAGTTACTTTACTCAAGGGAACACAGTCCTCAAGCAACTGAAGTGATTCAGAGGGTGGATACAAAGCGGAGGTGTGGAATTCCATGCTTCTTCAAGCATCCCTCCCGGCAGGAGCACCCAGTTCACCTGTCCACCATCTCTCTATGGTAGTCAGCCTCCCTGCTTGGTGACAACTAACCAAGAGAAACAACTTAAAAGGAGGAATAGGTTGTTTAGGCTCATGTTATTTTAAGATTTCAGCCTATGGTCACTTTGGAGGCTGTGATGAGGCAGAATGTGTTACACACTAGAACCTGTGAGAGAGGAAGCAGCTGACCCCATGGTAACCGAGAAGCTGAAAGAAAGGAAGGAGCCGTGCCCTAATACTCCCTTCAGTAAAGGGCTTGTCACAGGGACCTAACTTCCTTTCCCTCTTCGCCACCTCCTAAAGATTCCTTAACTTCCTTATATTACTATAAGCTTGGACCAAGCCGTCAATGACTGGCCTTTGACAGACATTTCAGATGGAAATTGCAAAACTCTTGAATCCTGCTCTTGTGGCTTTTGTGACAGCTTTGGTGACATGAGTGTGAACGATGAAATCATGGGCTCCTGAGATCGGCCTGTCCTTAGTTTTTTGCTCTCTAGACTGGAGTTGAGATAGAGCTAACAATTCTTACCTTCTGATCCTATCTAAGTCTTTCCTGTAAGAAACCTCTATTCCTCTACGTCCATTGAGATTACACATGAAAGACTGTTAGCTTCACAGATTGCCAGGGGTTTAGGAGCTGTGCTGTTCTGGAAATGGGATAATGTATTTTTCAGTACCACACACATTCATACACAAGGACCCTGCCTCCTCTGCAGTGACGGTCCTCATCCTGCCCGACTAGTGCAGATCTAGACTGAGATGATAACTCAAGCGCCCCACCATGATTGAGATGGCTTAGATATGAGCGGATACTTTAGCTCTTTTGCGGGTGCCTTTCTAGTCTTCAGCTCAACTCAGAAGCTACTCTATTCAGTGGGGGGAAAATGGGCTCCATGCTCACACCCCAAGGATTTTCTTCACCTCTTCAATGAGGGAACTGCAGAAGACACTCCCAGACCACCCGAGGTTTTTCTTTTGGCAGACAGCTTAGCTATGCTTTTATGCCAAAGTGACAAAATGTTTGTAATTTAGCCTTTTAAGTAAATATATCCAGTCACAGACATGTGTTTGCAATGGCAAGTGTTCAATTGAGTCCTGGAAGACTGAAGGAGGAGGCCCTGCTGGTTTGTTTAGTCCTGCAGCCGTTTCATCCCCTTGGCCAAGAGAGTGGATGATTCCTCATGAGCTCAGGGACATCCTTTCCAATGATCCCCAGAGATGTTTACAGATGCAGACCCAGAACACAGCTTTGTTCCATAGCAATAAGGAAGCATTCATTCTAAGCCAAATATGAGTGACCAAGAACACAGATGCACGTTGCTCTGAATGACCTGCTCCAACATAGAAACAGTTATATACATTTTTAAAAGTTCCAGAACAAGCTGGGCAGTGGTGGTGCGTGCCTTTAATCCCAGCACTTGGGAGGCAGAGGCAGGCGGATTTCTGAGTTTGAAGCCAGACTGGTCTACAGAGTGAGTTCCAGGACAGCCAGGGCTATACAGAGAAACCCTGTCTCAAAAACAAAAACAAAAACAACCCCCCCCCAAAAAACAACAACAACAAAAAAAGAGTTAAAAAAAAAAAAAAAGCTCCAGAACAAAAGAGAGTCATAAATATAGTGGTGGAGACGTCAGAAGTGTTGCGAGTTCCAGGACAGCCAGGGCTACACGGAAAAACCCTGTCTCGAAAACAAAACAAACAAAACAAAACAAAACAAAACAAAACAAAACAAAAAGAGGTGTGCCAATCCAGCTGAGTCTCTGTTGCAGGTTCAAGTGCTGTCTGATGAATTCCTTGTTCCTGGGTTTTTGGAAACTTGGGGTATTAAGTTAATGTAATCCAATGCTTTTCCTTTTGTCAAAAGCATATCAGGTTGGAGGTGGTCTATGAAAGAGACAAAGAAGTTTGATATCATTTTGGCTTTTGATAGGCAACATTCCAACCATCCAGAGTAAAACAAAATCTGATCAGTTGATTGACCTTCATAATCTCCAATTTAAGGATAACTTTAAAAAACATAGACTTTCAGTTCATACAGCTACCAAATGGTAGACTTGACCCGGTCAAGTGTGCACACCAGGTAAGGTAACCATCCTTCCACAGTGGCATGTTTAAAAGGATGCAGGCAAACTCCTGAACATCCATTACATATCCTGCAGGCAGCGCTGGAAGATTTGCTTTCTGGGTGTCTGGTCTTACATAATGGCATGGTTTTTAACACAAGAGTTAGTAAGGTGTGTCATTACACTGAAAAGAGTTTATTTGAATTTCAACCTTACTCTCCTTCAGACAGAGAAAGACACACACACACACACACCAAGACAGGGGCATGAGCAAGATGATAAAGACAATCATCTATCTTTTTGGAAATCTTACATGTCATCAACAAATCAGAAAATTGGCATTTTCTATGCTGCTTTTTAGTCACTGTGACATCGTCATAACAATGATGACAACCTTGCAGTAGCCACTTCCTGTAAGGTTGCCCAAGGGAAGGGCTCCCATCCAGAAATCCAGCTGTGAAATCAGCTGGCTGGCTGTGCAGTTCCATGAACTAATCATAGTCAAGATCACAAGGACAGAAACTATGCTGCACATGGTTTTCATTGGTGGGAAAGCCTAAATATTGACTGATGGGGAAAAGAGCAAACTTTAATGCTGGCCTGAAAGCTAAAATAATTGCAGAACATATAGGAATTTGTAAGGAAGATTGGCCCAGCCAAGCTTGTTGTGACTTAAGGAGACAGAATCTCCCAGTGAACTGTTAAGAAGCCTTCAGGTTCCTAGTGAGACAGAAACAACAGTTTGGGATTGTGATTTCAAGGAATAAGGGAGAAATACACTGGGTCCAGGAGTGTTAGTAGTTTCTTAAAAGTCCATGCATTAATATCTCTAGCCCTGTAAAGTGGGGATAGATGCTGTCCCTGAGGTAGGTACTGAACAGGCATGTTCTCTAACCTGTCCCTCAGTATACTTCTTCACTCCCAAACTAAGCTATGGAACTGATATGGGAGAAATCTTGGGGTTCTTAGTCTCATTAATCAAAGACTTAAGAACGGACTCAAACAGAAGCTCAAGGGCAGTTTTATTATAGTTTAAAGGAAAAAACCCTCAGGAAGGGGAACATGTAAATCTTGGCAGCTCTCCAGAAGAGGAGGGCAGAGGAGAGGAGAAACACCTCTTAAGGTGGCCTGGAAAGAGCAAGGAAGCTCAACATGTTAGAGAATGCATGCTTAGAGATAGAAAGAAGAAAGGGGGAAAGTTACACTTTTCTTAGCGATTTGGAAATGTGGGCAGGTTACGTAGCTGTATAGCTGTGGACCAGTAGTCTATGGGGATCTCTGGAAAGAAAAAGGACAACTCATCAAAGGACCATTATTCTATTTCTCTAGCATGGCTTAAGGTGAGACATCCTTCTTAGGGGTTGCTTCTTAGCCACAACTGGAATTTTAGATCTCTACCCAGTCCAGAAATTCTTGACCAGATGTAGCTTTTTCCTTTCTTTTTTTTTTTATCTTGTAAGATGCCAGTTGTGTTCTTTTTTTTTATTTAAATCAAATCATAATTTTTATTTATTCACACAGGGGTTATAAACACAAAAAGGCAGGATGTGGGGAAGGGGATGACACCGGAGCGTAGGTGTTCAGGGAGAGTACAGATATCTTTCAGAACAGGGTATCAGCTGGGTGAAGGTTCAGGGGACAGGTCACTATGACTCTGCCTGTGATTCACTTGTCCTTATCTAAGTTGGCACTATCCACCAAGGCTACCTATTTACAAGGTCTATGACTACTCAGGCTGGTCAATTTCCACAGAAGCTGCCTGTTTACAATAGCTTATAGCCATCTATTTCAGTGTTTTTCCACAGAGATCCAAAACTTTGTGTTAGCATGCATGTAAGTCAGGCCTATTGCCGATTTTAGGCCTATGGCTAAATTTAGGCCTTCAGTGTATAAGCAGGGCTGCCCCTGACATCTCCTCCCTTCTCTAAGTATAGAAGGGCCGTGGCGATTCTAATCTTGCAAAGGTGGGGATAGAGGCCTGACTTCAAATAATTTAAGGGGACCATGTAATGGCTCTGGTCCTCCTGTCATTGTCCAGTGAGGCATGAGAGCCATACCCATCCCAATGTCTTTTTTCTGGAGAGGGGATACTTTTGACACCAACCCCTATGCAGTCAGGTTTGTCCCTCAGGGAACATAGAGAGATATTTTTAACTTTTATTTATATTCCCTTGCTGTGCTTAGCTTCACAGCCTAAGCAAAAATTCAGATTACCAGTCAGAGGGGTTCTGGGTGGCTCCTCTCTGCTTGGTCTAGGGACAGAAGTCCCCTCTTTTAGGTTGGGTGGAGATGGGTTTGGGGAACACCCTAGATAGAGTAACAACCTCATCTTGAGTCTCCATAGCTAACTTATGATAATGTATCTGAATCGGTTTTGCTACCAAATTATCTATCTGTTGTTTCACAAAGTTAGTCAGCCTATTTAAGGCCCAGGGACCAAAAGAAACAAGCAAAAATAACCCAATTAATGGTCCCAAGATGGGAATAAGTAGGGTTGACAACCATGGAGAGGTTGAAAACCAATTCTTGTACCAGCTCTCATCTTTCTCTTTCTCTTTCTGTCTTTTCTTAGGGCCTTCTGTGACCTTTTTCATGTTCTCTTTAACCATCCCTGTCTTGTCTATGTAAAAGCAACATTCTTCTTTAAGGGCTGTACACAGTCAAGAGCTGTACACAGTCTTTTCTATTGTAGAAGAGTAAATCAAGTCCAATAAAGTCCTTTGCAATTTTTGGAGATCATTTCAGACAGCAAAATGATGGATTTCTTCAGATTAGTGATGTCAATCTCTAGCTGTTTGATGTCCTTGTCAATGGCCCATCAAAGGTCTGAGTAGTATAAGTCCAGAGGAAAACATCAGGATTAGAACTTCTACCAGCAGACCTCATGGGTGTTTCATTTTTACCTGGAAAGGAAAAAGAAGAGAATTCTCAGGGAGATTTCTCTTCCCTGGAGGTCAATTGTTATTCATCTTATTTATAGTTGGGCCTGGCTTTGTGGGGGTATCTATTTATTTCATTAATCTTTTTGGCAGCCATTTAGCTGTGCCTTCTGTGGTATCAAACAGGTATATCAATCCTCAGCCCCATATGAGAACTGGGTCCCGGACATTCCATTTAACGGTAAGAGGGTTCTTCCACATAGCTGTGGCATAGTTTTTATTGGTCTCAGAGATGCCAGAGGCAGTCAGCAGCAGATTTGCCATGAGCTTTCAGTTTTAGAGAGTTAAAAGTAAACAAGGCATGATGGAGAGTGTTTCAGGAGACTCCTTCTGGGGGGGGGTACAGTTCCCCCTCTTTTATTTTTAAAGCCAATTTTTCAGAGTTCTTGTACAATCAGGGCAGAAGCGCCAGCAGTCACTCCTTCCACACTCAGAGAGTCATGAAGACACTATTTAAAGAAATACAAATCTACATCAATAATCTCTTTTATCAAAGGAATGTTATAGAACAGCCAACAACTAATCAGTCTATATAACATATTGATTAATAATTGTTTCTACTTTTTGTAAAATTACTCCTCTTTTGTCAATTAACTGTTGAGGGAAATTAGGATTTACATCTCTCTTGAGAATATTAAACAGAGACTTAAATTCTTTTGTGGAGAGCTTAAAATAAGATCTTAGCCATTAGCATCTCCTAGAAACTTTTGAAAATAATTTGAAATAAGTAAACTATCTTTTTTTTTTTGCCAGACCCATTATCTGTTTGTTTTTTTTTATTGGATATTTTGTGTATTTACCTTTCAATGTTATCTCCTCTCCCATTCTCCCCTCAAACCCTGTATCCCATACTCCCGCCTCCTATTTTTATGACGGTGTGCTCCGAACATCCTCCCAAACCCATCTCCCTGCTCTTGTATTCCCCAACACTAGGGAATCCAAACTTTCAGGGACCATGGCCCTCCACTTCCACTGATGCCTGACAAGACCACCCTCAACTACCTATACAGGTGGAGCCCTGAGTCCCTCCCTTTGTGTTCTCAGGCTGGAGGTTTAGACCCTGGGAGCTCTGGTTGAATCTTTTGATACTCCTTCTAAAAAGGACCAAATCACCCACACTTTTGTCTTCCTTCTTCTTCTTGAGTTTCATGTGGTCTATGCATTGTGTCTTAGCTTTTGGGCTAATATCCACTTATCAGTGAGTGCATACCATGTGTGTTCTTTTGTGATTGGGTCACCTCACTTAGGATGATATTTTCCAGCTCCATCCATTTGCCTAAGAATTTCATGAACTCATTGTTTTTAATAGCTGAGTAGTACTCCATTGTGTAAATGTACCACATTTTCTGTATCCATTCTTCTGTTGAAGGACATCTGGGTTCTTTCCAACTTCTGGCTATTATAAATAAGGCTGCTATGAACATAGTGGAGCATGTGGCCCTGTTGTATGTTGAAACATTTTCTGGGTATATGCCCAGGAGCGGTATACCTGGGTCCTCAGGTAATACTATGTTCAATTTTCTGAATTTTCTGAGGTACTGCCAGACTGCTTTCCATAGTGGTTATACCAGCTTATAATCCCACCAACAATTGAGGAGTGTTCCTCTTTCTCCACATCCTTGCCAACATCTGCTGTCACCTGTGTTTTCGATCTTAGCCATTCTGACTGATGTGAGGTGGAATCTCAGTGTTGTAGTTTTTTCTTAATGGATCTTTACTGCTTACTCTAAAAAAAAAACAAGCAAAAGCTAACAAGTGGAAAGGGTCTGAAGATATTCAAATGAGGACTGACATGATCCCCTACAGCTTCTCTCAGATGTTTGCACTAAGGTCCCTTTCCCTTGCCCCCCACTCTGCTGACTCTCCTTCAGCCAGTGTTGGCATTGAAAGTCCATGAGTGTGTTTTGGGTTGCTTTTGCTATTGCCTCTTGAGGCTGTGGTGTGTGGGTTTTGGTGTGTTTTCATGTGTCCCTGTGTGATGGAAGGCCTGTACTAAACACTTCTTTATTTCCTTCCTCTTACATCAATTATAATTAACCGAGATCAGACATAGGCCTCTCATAGCTGGCCATAGACACAGTAAAGAGGAACCATGGTTATCATGGTGTTTAGCAATTAGTTTGAAAGTTATGGAAGCAACTACTTGGTACTCTTTATTTATTTGCAGTAAACTATCTTACATGATTACCTCAAGGAGTGCTCCTCTAACTTGAAAAGTGAAGAAGCAAAACCAAGGGTTGACTGACATATTTGTGGGAATGGGTTTTGAAGATAGGAGGGAATTATCTTAGAATTCTGCACATTTTTATGTTAGGTAACTTACTGTCAAATGTTGCCCTTTGGGGCAAAGCTGTAAAGAAACCCATGTCATGTCTCCATGTGAGCTGTTACTCCATGCAGACTACACGTCAAGAAGCAGTGATCTGTAATCGAGGATGTTGGGAGCTCGTGACCATAGGCATACATGAAAACAACACAATGGAACCCAAGAACGTATCTGTCTTAGTCACTGTTATATTGCCATGACAAAACACCACAGCCAAAGCAATTTATAGAGAAAGAATTGGAGGGTTACTTACAGTTTCAGAAGGGTTAATCCATGATTATCAAGTTGGGGAGCATGGTAGCAGGCCAACATTGTGCCATTCTAATCTGGCCCCAACAGTATAAAATTCACAATACAATAAAGACTTAACATAAAATGTAAACTATCTCATTAAAAATTCTAAAATCTTGGCCATGCATTGAAATTAATTTTCTTGAATTTATTTATTTTTATTATGTGCATATGGATGTATGCAGTGGCCATGGAGGCCAGGAAAGGGCATTGGATCCCCTGGAACTGGAGTTACAGATTGCAGTTACAGTTGTTAGCTGCTGTATGGGTGCTGGAACGTGCATCTAAGTCCTCTGGAAAAAGAAGCCAGCACTTTTACCCACTGACCCATTTCTACAGCCTGAAATGAAAATGCTTTTGTATTACTGAGTTAACTAAAATGTATCATTATAATTTATGAAACAAGAATAAGCAGGGACTGAGGAGATAGATAGCTCAGGCAAAGTACTTGCTGTACCAACATGAGGACCTGAGTTCAGATTCTCAGCACCCAGACAGAAGTCAAATGTAGTTATCCGTATTGTAACCCTAGTGCTGGCAGGCACACACAGGATCCCAGGTGCTCACTGGGCAGCAATTCTAGCTGAAATTGCAAGCTCA
Organism: Mastomys natalensis; assembly: GCA_021653895.1. Lineage (NCBI taxonomy): Eukaryota > Metazoa > Chordata > Mammalia > Rodentia > Muridae > Mastomys > Mastomys natalensis. The sequence goes on from JAJTUV010000135.1 coordinate 1,078,141, forward strand.
GGGTGAGTGAGAGATGTGGTGCAAAGCTACGGTTGAGCTCAATAGAGATAGACATGAGCACTAACCTCTGGCCTGTGCATGCATCTGCACAGGTGAGACCACCTACACGCCCAAGCAGGCACACAACATACAACTCCTACACACTCTAGAAGAATAAGTTGACAGATTGGTATACTTTACGACATTCAATCCTTATACTACTAAATATCAATGATCATTCCATGTAGATCCAATAAATAATGGCATTGGGTAAAGCATAGCAAAATTGTGTTGGGAACATTTGCCATCAGCAGTCAGGCCAGGCTTCCGTAGTTTTTGTTTTGTTTTGTTTTTTGTTGTTGTTTTTTTAAGCATTTTCTATCCCTGATTCATTTCCTGATGATAATACAATCTTACTACTTTTGGAGGAAATGTAATATCAATAATGTATAAAATCAACTCAGCAAGCTGTGACATCCAAACAACCATGAACCCAACATTCAAACTAGGGACTCCTGTGTGACTCCCCCACCACAGTGCCTGTCTCCTTTCATGTTCATCTTGAGGTTTATATCTTATTCCCCTTGACTTTTTAAGAAAGTTTTTTTTTCCCATGGAAGTGTGTAAGTAGCCTAGTAGAAAAGAAGTAATTCCAAAAGAATATTTCTGTCTCTCAATTTGATTATGAGAATATTGAAACAATGGGTATTCCCCCAGGAATCTCGTGTTGGGATAAGGGAAAAAGGCCCTAGCCAGAGAGGAAACTTGTTTTGAGAAAAGATCCTTTGTACAGTTTTAGCATCTTATCAGACTACCTTACAAAAGACTGAAGCCCAGACAGTGGTGGATAAATGGTGGGAACCACATTGACGTGGGACCACTCAGATGTATATCTCCTGTTCCTGTATTTAAACTGCAGTCTCACCTCGGGACCCAAAGGCATCTTTGGGGAGCATTCACTGGACCTCTTTATCCCTCTCCCAGAGGGACCACACTGAATAAATCTTCCCACACTGCTTTCTGTTATTAATTAGGCACTTTTCATTGGATTTCTGAGGACAAGTGTTCCAACCCAGCTTCGTGGGCTTAAACTGTGACCTCCAGTTGAATAGCAGGTGTACTGTACAGTTAGGCTGTGGTTGACCTGGAGGATGGAGAGTATGCTGTGTGGTCCTTCAGCTTTCTTCTCGTTTAACCTGACATTGGAAATGTGTTAACATCCTTATGCAGACACAGCCCGGCTTTCCTGCTTTACATCGGATGTCATGTTTTCTTCCTTTCTCCTCTTGACAGATATTCGGTGTCTGCTTTTGCTGTTAGAAACAATGTCTTTGTGAACACTCTCGTATCCCCTTGTCATGTGATGGACTGTCTCTGGCATGTGTTTATGGCCGGCCTGCTGTGTCATCAGACTACACTGATTATGAAAGTGGCAGTAGCATCAGAACACAAGGCACATGTCATTGACCTGGGGATACCATGTTACCTGGAGAAAGACTTGAGAATGTTGCAGAAAGTGCCCCAGGCTTAAAAAGAACACGGTTCCACCCCCAAGCTGCCAGGAAAACTCAACAGAATTGTCCACATGGCGTTGCTTTTGTAGTCATGAAAAATATAGGACTGAGGTGGGTCATGGAGTCTTACAGCACAGTTCTAGAGCCCTGATGAGGCCAGGCAATGTGAAACAAGGTCATAGTCCCTACAAGGAAACCCCAAGAGGCTGCTGCATAAAGCTGTGAAGGTGAATTCTAAATTGCAGTAGACATTCCAGGATGTTGGAGATGTTGGACCATGGGATGCTAGTATGTCTATCAAGGAAAGATACAAGCATGGAGTGCAGCTGACTCAAGAGAGATTGTGTGTGCTACAGTCAACAGAGCTGGCTAAGTTCTTTGATTCTCAGGTGATTTTATCATGAGCCCCAGGTCCCAGACTCACAGCTGCCAGATTTGGTGCTTTCTCAACTGGGTTTCCATCTTGCTTTCATTTGATTGTTTCTTGCTGGGCCTCATCATTCCTTTTGCGATAGGAATATTTACTCTTTGTCATTGTATGTCAGAGATATGTAACTTTTTTATTTTATAGTTAAGAGATTTTTCTGAGTGTCAGGAAAGACCTTACACCTTTGAGAAGTATTAGACGTCTTAAAGAACATGGGGAGCTCTGATATGGATTGAATGTGTTTTAAGTTAGGAGATGGCCACATGATTATGGAGATAAGGGATGGAGGATTATGATTTAGAGTGATATGTTTGCATGTTGAGTCGACAGGGTGAACTTGTAGTAGGATCAAGAGCCATCTGAGAGCCAAATCTTTGGGCATGTCTTTGAGGTATTGTCTAGATTGTGTTAACTAAGTTATAAAGACTCACTCTAACTGAGGCAGCACTGTTCTATGGGCTGTGGTCCCAGGCTGAATAAAAGGGAGGAGAGATAACCTACAATGCTCTGCGTCCTGACTATGGATGCAATGTGTGATCATCTGACTCCAGCATCTACTGCTATGCCTTCCCCACCATGAAGAACTAACTATACCTTCAAACCATGATCCAAGATAAACCCTTACTTAAGTTACTTTTGGCAGAACTTTCTGTCACAGCACTGAGAAAAGTAACCAATACATAGGTGAAAGAAATGAAGTCACTGTCAGGAAGATGTCTACTTTGTTGCCTCTACTGTGTTATTACTTATGTAATCAACATGACATCCATTAACAAATGGATAAATATATATGGTACCTATATACAGTGGAATTCTTTTCAGCCTTTAAAATAATAAATCCCACCATTTATAAAACATGTATCATTTATAAAATACTTAGCAGAGCATCCACTATGCTAAAAATGAACAAGGCTAAGAAAGACAAATGCAGCATAATTTCTTATGTGAAGTAAAAATTATTAAATTCATGGAATCCGGGAACAGAGTAGGATTGCCAGGAGTGGTGGCACTGGGGAGATGTCAGTCAAATGATACACAATTTCAGCTAGGCAAGAAGAGTGTGTCCCAGAGATATATCACACAGTGTAAAGACCATATTTAATAGCAATGTACTATCTATTAGGAAATTGATAAGAATAGACTTTAAATGTTCTTTAAACACAGAAAAATAAGTATATGAGGGATCTGGTTGCATGCACTAACCTGCCTTAGTCATTCTACAACATGTATGTATATCAGAGCATCACCCGGAACACTATAAATGTATACTTATACTTAATTTACACACCAAAAAATGCTTTTGGAAAATTACGAGGAGTTGAAAGTACATGGGCAGCTGTCCAGATGTCACTTGACTGCAGTATACATCAGTGTATGGGCTCTTCTTCCTCACAGGGTCTTATTTTCAAGCCTTTCAACAAATTGAAAAGTTCTCACAGGCTGGGTTCCATTTCTGGATCTTAAAGTGACCCCATGCTGTATAGCCTGGGACTCAGTGCTGAGACTCTGTGCCTCAGTTTACTGGCTTATAAAATGGGTTTCACAATGAGTCTCTAGCAGGTTGTGAGGATGGTAGAGGACCAGAGTGGGCAGGTCTTAAGGAGTACACTGCACTGCACAGAAGAATCTCTTAATCCTAAATCCAGAAATCTACAATTTTAAAGATAGATGCCTTCCTTAAACTTACTAACACTTAATGGGTATTACAGAAGGAACCAAATAAATCATAGCTTTATGTAGTCACAGTGACAAAATGTATAAAGCAATTCTTAGGAGAAATACTTACTCTGGTCTGGCTTTCAGTTCATGAGGTGCACTCTAATTTGCAAGTTGTGCCATGACAAGAAAATATTTCTATCCAGTAAGTTCTTTCTAGAACAATTTATGTCCTGTAGCATATAATATGTTGAAGACAGGCTGTCAGATAGTTACACTCAAATTGTTGTGTAAAATTTATTGTGTCCATTTTTGTGAGTTGGGGCATACATACTGAGTGAGTTAACATACAGTGTAGCTCACATTTATTTGCAAGAGTGAGCTATCGATAGATACAAGCCCAGAAGCACACATTGCTGTTCCGTGCAGTGTCTGAGCTGCCTGTGGTTTGCTTTATCTCCTTTACTGCTCAGATGGTAGTGATGCGTCTTTTTTTTCTGTTTAGTCCGAGTAATTGATAGCACCGTGGTTTCCTGAATGGCAGCCTTGGACTCAGCGAAGCGTTGAGATCTAATTGAGAGTGGGATATGTCAGGCCACTTGGTACCCAGCCCACTCGTCTAGATGTGCAAACTGGTGCTTCAGTAAGTCACAGCTGATTGAATTACAGAATGATTATCTCAGCAGACCAGTACTTGCTTTTGTCTCTAAAATCCCCTAAGTTATATTACTTGAAAAACAAGAATAAAATAATTAGCAGGCAGATGTTCATCTAGGATTACCTATTTCCAAACCACAGAAAGGTCCGGGCAGCTTCCATTGCCATCAAAGTTGGTGGCTGCCTCTCTTACACTTTGGTGGTGTTTTAGTAAGACTTTATGTAGTCACAGTGACAAAATACACAAAGCAATTCTTAGGAGGAATATTTACTGTGGTCTGGCTTTCAGTTCAGTTCATGAAATGGCCTGGCTCTATTGTTCTTAGGTCTGTAGCAAGGCAGAGATGCACTGGAGGAGAAATGCCTGATGGGAGAAAATGCTCACCCATGGCAGCCAGAGAGCAAAGAATGCCTAAAAGAGCTGGCTGCCCACTTCCGCTTCCTACCTCCTCTGGCTCCAGCCTAAGGGATAGTGCACACTGCCCACCTTCGGGGTAGATGTTTCATTTGTGGAAACATCGAGACACTCCAGAGGTGTTCTATTTGCTCATCAAGTTGAACCATTAATATTAATCATAACAATGGATCAGTCTCCCTGTTGTATTCTCTCTTCTAGATAATATCATTTGCTTTATACATCTCCAAATTGAGAACAAAATCCAACAAGCCCAAACCTGTGGCAGGTTCCACACAGTTCTCTGTTCTGACCACCCAGTATGCCCCCAGAGCCCCTTGGCTGCCTCACTGCAAGGAGCAGATGAATCTGACCTGCTTTTGCTAAGTTGACGCCCAATGAGCCATGGGTGAGGGTGATGATGTTATCTGTTTGCATGCTTCTTGGTGCCTGTGGAAATGTAAGGTTTCAGGAAGATGTCCCACAAAAGGCAAAAACTTTTAAAGGAAGGTTTCTGGTGAAAACATGCTGGTGTATGCAAGTAAAAGACATTTAGCAAGTAGTATCCCTTGGAAGGCTGTGCACATGATGCCTCTTTAGTGTCCAGGAATGCTGGTAAGTCACACCAGAGAAATTTGCTGACACAGTTTGATTAGCCTTGCAGATAGAAGATGAAGGTGCCTTGAGACCCACTTAGAAAAATTTCTTTCTAGAAGCTATCGATTGCACTGATTACAATCACAGCAGGTTTCAGCCTGCTGTCCAAGTCTGGAACTTTAGACAAGTTAAAATCAACAAGCATTCTGCGATCAAGTTTCATTTAATTACACTTTGCTGCCAGGTCCAGCTTTCAAGGCCAACTTCCCTGCCAGGTGCCTTTCAACAGTGCCCAAGCGAGAAGAACCTGCAAGAGCGCTGTGTGCTGTAGCCAGCATTACTCTGTGACCAAATCTCTGATTTATCCTGGGATAAGGCATCTCTGCACCTCTGGAAGCAGACTGCCTTGCTGCTAACCTGAGGCTGTGGAAGCAAGTCCAGCCCAATCAGCTTTCCCCCAAAGGAATAGAGGAACATTTTAGGACTTTATTGAGAAGGTATATTCAAGGAAAGAGCAACCTTAGCTTTTACTTTCCTAGATCACTTTTCTAGCAAGCATGTGAGGACCCTCAGCGCAGGTATCTCCCTTTGCAAACAGGCAGTCTCTGCTTGCCAGCTTATTGCATTAGTGAATTAACATTGCTGTAAAGACTAGCTCAGAAGTCAGTTTGGCAGCTGGGCCTTTGGGGAAACTAAGGGGAGAGTGACCTTCTATTTCTAATAAATATGCTATTACATCAAGAATTGAATTACTGAGAGCCTAGTTACTCTCTCGGGTTTGATGTTAGCCTCTTCCCCTGTTTTACTTCTACCAAACTCTACTGAATGGACACCAGTTGTTCCTAGGAGGATACTGTGAGCAAGGAACTCAAAGTCTTTCAGGTCAAGCACTTTACTTTGAATGACTTTGGCTCTTGTAAATGTTAGAATTTGTAAAACATCTCTGAAATCTCTTTCTTTCTTCCTTAAGTAAAATGGAACAGGACAACCCATTATCCACCCTCACTTTGCTAGGGTGACATGCTTGAGTTTTCTTCCTTACAGCAAAACAAATCACCTTTCTTGAAACTTCTTTGTGACTCTAAAATTCACATGGAATCTTAATGGGCCAGAAATTCCCATGATAAATTCTGTAACAGAAGACGCAAGAAAAGGCTGTAACCCATCACTTGGTGGAAAACACCCAGTTCAAAACAGTGCAGTGCTGGGGCTGATGAATGGCAGATACCCAGAAAGCAACTGAGAGGCAGCTAGCCAGCAAACTGGATCTACTTTAATATCACACAACACTTCCAAATAAGACAAGAGATTTTTATGAAGAGAGTTGGCCTAGAGAGAGATGGAGGTCTCCAACCAAATGTTCAGATCTCTACAAATAGATCTAACCTGCAAGAAGGGACATTATAGATCAACTGGGGATAAAAGTGACCACAGTGTAGGCTATGTAGTGAAAAGAGACTAACCTGAGCTACAACCACAGTGCTAAAAGCAGCCTTTTCTTTTAATAAGGCCTCCTTGAGTGGAGCCTGCTGAGGAATCTTTGGTTTCTGGCAATGCCACAGCTGGTTGGGTGAATGCCACACAAAGGCATCTGCTAGGGCAGGTTAATGAATGCTAGAAATGCTCACAGCTTTGTCCCACTCACAGATGTGAATGGGTAAGAAAATGTTCACAAAGAATAACTTTCTCATGGTGATAGGTATATTATGGAAAAACCCCTTTGTGTGTCTTCAGCAACAGTGAATATAAGAGTCACTAAGACTTGACCCAACAATAGCTCTATTGCTTGGTTGTGTTTCTTGGATTGAGAGTAACTATATCCCTAGTATAACACTGTGAGTTTTGGAGTTCCTTCCATGTGCTGGGCCTTTTATAAGAGGAATACCTTTTAGGTCTTTTAGCAATTGAGTGAGATGCAAAATATCAGTGGCCGAATATAGTTTAACAAAAATCTGTGATTGTGTCTTATTTCTGTGTTGTGTGCTGATAGGTTTATGAGAAGCAGAATAAACTTTATGTATGGTGTGGCGTATAGGTTCTACTGGGACATAGGTTTCTTGAAAGTCAAGATTACTGTGACATATAAAGTCTTAGACTAGGTCCATAGGTGAGGTCTACTTAGCAGGTACTGACTATGGGATTCATCTGATCTACTCTTCCATACTTCTGCCCCTGCCTAAGGTTATCCCCACTGGTATATTAGTGTATATTAGTATAGGTATAAGGGTATATTGGTGTGATAGAATGCATAGTATAAAGGGCCCAAATTATTTTCTACTTGTACCTTCATTGATTTTGAAAATATTTCATTTATTTTGTTTGTGTGTATATTGACTGGTCTTCAGTCTTTGTTAGTAAAAACCAAGATGGTAGAACTTATCTCTAGTTACACATGTTGCCTGCTGAGGAGTTTATAAGGCGGGTCCACTGCTCTTTCTCTCGCTCACAAACCAGTGTGTCTCATTTTTACACTAAATGAACTGAAAATTCTTTATGACAGAAATCTGAGGGCTGCAGAGATGACCCTGTGGGTAAAGGTGCTTGCCACACAGGTGTGAGGACCTGGGTCCACACCCACATCACCCATGTAGAGCTGTCTTGGTAGTGTGTGTCTGTAATCCAAGTGTTTCTATGAGAAGATAGGAGGTGGAGGATGCGTGGAGCACTGCTGGATGGCAGTGTGTGTTTTTAGTTCGTGTTTGTACAGGAAGATAGGAGGTAGAGGGAACATTTCCTAGAATCCCCCCAGACCAGCCACATGGACATATACAGCAGCAAATAGCAAATTAACCTGCCTCAAACAGGGTAGAAAGCAAGGACAGACACCCACAATTGTTTTATGAGCCCTACATGTGTGCATTGGAGCATGCAGATGCCTGAACTCTCGAATGTGTAGTGCACACATACACTAGACAACAAACATCACACGCCTGTGCACACACTGAACAAACAAGCAGAGTAAAAAAAAAAAAAAAAAGCAGAGTAAATGTGTATAATACTGGAAAGAGCTGTCCATGTATCATTTGGGCAATGCACAAATTGAAAGCGTGGGATTCTGTGTATCCTGCCCATCCATGCTATATACTTCTATGTGTGCAGTGCACACATACATTATACAACAAACATCACTCACACACGTGCACAAACAAGCAGAGTAATGTTTAAGCATCCTAGATAGTTCCTGCCAGCTTTATATTACAGTCTTTACTTCTTTACTGCAACTATGTTGTTGCTTAAAGCTGAGTTTTAGGATTGTGTCATAATGCTAGGAATCTGATTCACTTGCAAGAATTGGCTGTTGTTCGCTGCTGAGGATGGCTGTGGTGGACTGAGTGTGAGCAACCCCATAGGCTCAGACATTGAATACTTGGTCCTCAGTTGGTGGAACTGTTTGGGAGGGATTAGGAGGCGTGGCCTTGTAGAAGGAAGTCTGTCTCCAGGAGTGGGTGTTGAAGTTCCCTATCTCAGCTATGCACTTTTATGGCCTCTACAAAGGCACAGAGAAGCAGTAAGGAATGTGAGAGCCCCAGAGTTCACCTTGATGGGAACTACTTGGAATCAGGATCTGCCCCTCAGCCCTTCTTTCCCCTGTTTTGTGTTGAAGAGTCCTGATATTCCCAGAAGGACAATATGAAATGCCCAAAGATACTCTGATGTCACTTCAACTTGTCCTTGTAAAAACCCACAGGAAAGGTGTCCTAGGTCTCTTGTGTTCTTAGCCTGCAGTGTCAACAGCCTTTCTCTCAGACTCCACGGCCTCTCATGATGTCACTACCCCTTGTTTGGATGTTGGCAAGATCTTTTTCCATGTTTTTAGTGGTGAATATGAAGGGTAGGGTATTCTTTCCTAACGTGTGTTAACAGGTGTTCAATCCCCACTTTAAGGAATTGTTTCTTCAACAGTATACCTTCATTTAAAAAGCAATGTGCACTTTCACAGTTACTTCTAAACCTGTCATTTGGAATACTGTGTATATTTTTCATTCTCTGAATTTTCTGTCAGTAACGTCCCTGGTGCCTCTCCCAGTTGCCACATGTTTGTTCTCCAGAGTCAGAAATGAGTGTGATACAGCCTGTATAGTAAGCTCCGCCCCGTATGCCAAGCTTTTAAAGACTTAATACTGTGGATATGCTTATTAAACACCTAAAGAAGACTGGGTTACAGAGGAAGAAAGAGGCAATTAGAGAGTGAGTGGACAGGCTTGAGTGGACTGGGACTCTAGCAGAGTGACTAAATAGGGCATTGGTAGAAAAGAGGAAAAGTGGGCCCAAGACAATTGTTGTTTGTGTGATGAGTCCCTTATAATAATATCTCTACCTTCCCCAGGCAGAATAAAAATGTGAGGAATAATTTGTTTTAAAAGTGCAGGATTCCCTGGTGAGCAGCGAGGCGATAGTCAGCCCTGGTTTCTTTCTGACAACAGAGGCTGACATCTCTTCTTCTGCTGTTAGTGGGTTCTGCAGAAATTGTGCCGGCAACATGAGGCTCTTCTCTGGATACCTGTGGGTTCTAATTGGTAATTGTCATTTAATTTCCCAGAGTTTCTGAGTTGGTTATAAGAAGATTGCCATGCTGTAGCAAATGGCACCACTTGGTGTAGCTCTGAAGCCAAGAGCAATTTCTATATCCCACACAGGAAACGGGCCTCAGTATTCTGACTTGATCATGTATACAAGTGTAATTACAGGGACAGAACTCAAAAATATTTGAACAAATGTGGCCCTGAGAATCATAGCACACTACCAATTTCTGTTAATTTCATATTTTACTAGTTGGCATTCATTCTCCCATGTGCTCTGAGAATGTTTTCCTCCCCTAAGCTTGCTCTTTCCTATGCTAGGATCAAACCTGTTCAAAATCTTCCATGTGTCTCACCAAACACAGCTGTGGGTGAGTAGACAAAATGGTTTAGGCTCATCAAGGATGATTTATAAAGAAAGAAAATGAAGTAAGCCTTTGAACTAGCTTACCAAAAGAACCCAGTAATTCTAAAATACGTGTATAATGTTATTTGCCTGTGTGGGCCTAGTTATACTTGGTTTCACAGAGGGACAGGAAGGACAACAGTGTTAGGGAAATAAGTAAAGAATGGGGCCAAACATTTGCTGGAGATTAAATCGTCCGTAACCTGCTTCGCCTTCAGGAACTGATGTTTTAAACTCCGCAGCATGGCTGTGACTATGGGGTCCTGTTAAGGTTTGACTCCACCGTGGCTGGGTCCTTGTAATCACAAGACTTAGGAACCACCTAGGAAGTTTCATGGTGTTGACCTCTGAAATTTAAATCCAGCTATGCAATAGCTGTCATTTCCTGGCTAATGTCTCTGTAATCAAAGGGACCCCCAGATCATTGCTCCTTTTGGGTTTGGATAAACGGGTTCATCTTGGCCATGATATTTTTTCAGATGGATCCAAGAGACTATATCTGTCTTCTGAGGTCCTGTGTACCCTCTTACCAGCTTCTAGTTTTCAATCATGTGTAGGCATAAGTGTGCAAATCAAGCCCTTTATATATATAAATTTATATATAAAACCCATATAAAATATTTGTATAAATATAAATGTATAAAGCCCATGTATAGTATATGTGTATGTGTGTGTATGTGTACATGTACGTGTATGTGTATGTGTATGTATGTATATAAATTGTGCATCCTTAAATGATATGTTTGCCCATTCTATTCAGTCTCAGGCTCCCAAGCAAAGGCATGACCCCTCTGTGACATTCAGGTGAGCTGCTCTGTAGTATCTCTGATACCTGGAGAGCCTGCCTGTCTGCGTAGGTTACCATGCCTTCCTGTGAGTGTGCTCCCTCCACCTGTGCATCTTTCATCACTCTGTTTCCCAGACAACAAGCTAATTCCTCCTTTTCCCAAAGAATGTAATCTTTCCATCAAACATGGGAAGCTAAATGAGAGTGAAATTTTAAGCTGAGAAGTGTCTCCTCAAAACTCAATAGTACCTCTCCTCTTCCTGTTTCTTACTCAGCAAGTCAGTGAAACCTGGGAAAAAGTTCAAATTATAACCTAGCTATAATAGTAAATGGGGTAAAACCAGGATGACAGTCATAGAGAAATTGCTTATAGGGGCAAATTAACTTCCAATTTTCCAGAAGTTAAATTTTAAAAACTAAAAATGTGCACTTTGTGTGTGTGTGTGTGTGTATGTGTGTGTGCACACATGTGCTTGTGTGCACCATGTACCAGGTTGTGCACATGGAAGGGCAGCTAGTGGGAACTGGCTCTCTTCTTTCTCCATTTGAGTCCTGGAGAGCAAACTCAGGTAGTCAGACTTGGCAGCAAGTGTTTCCCAGCTGTGGTTTCTTATCAGTCTCCCCAAATCATCTTACTGGTGACCTTTTGGACATGTTAAGTTCAAAGGTTATGTTTCTGAATTGTGTGAGAACAAATTACTTAGTGACCAAAGGAATGTGAAGTTGTCCTAGGAGGTGCTTCTTGGGTGGCCTCAGTCTTTCTCTTTGTCTTTGCCCCATCCTTAAATTGCAATCAATCATTTGCCTGAGTGAGATTTCCACATTCAGTTTTGTGAGCGAGAGCAGACGGGCAGACACGGTGGAGCCTTAACACCACGGCAGGACGGAATTTTTGGAATGGTGTTAGTGTTGTGTCTACAGCATAGGCTTTGTTTGAGGCCCCTGCTCAGCGGCCGTCACTCTTTAGAAGCTTTAGAATGCCTGGCATTCCCTCCTTCCAGAGGGCACCCTGTGTTTGCACATGCACACCATGCAAGCCTGGTCTACAGAGGAGACCCTGAACAGGGCAGGCGGAAGCCAGTCAGGCGAGAAGGGGGTACCCCACAAAGTTCCTCTGGCTGTTAGCAGATGCTTGAGACTATGTGGAAGTGGTTGGCTGAAGTGTGAGGTTTCACATGTTAATACTTTGGGAGCTTGACGACACTGTTTTCTTGCCACGTGCCTGTTGTATGGAACACATGTGCACACCCTCTTTAAGCTTTAAATCATCTCCAGAGTTCTCATTCTACCTCATGTATTGGAAATGCTGTGCAAATCATTTACTATTTTGTTCAGGGAGAATGGTCAGAAAAGGGTCTCTGTGTGTTCATTGCAGGTAAAATTTCTTTTCTAATATTTTCAATTCAAAATTAGTTTAATCTTGGAACACAGAGAGCTATTTGTGTACATCTCTCTGTGTGTGCATTCATTGCTGGTTTTATGTCTGTAAGTACATACAAGGATGATAAAGTCCTTGATGTCCCTTGATGTGATGGCTGGAGTCATGGTACCCAGCATCACTGGAAACCTATGGTGCTATAAAATAAGTTTTATGTATAAGTTATAAAAAAGTTTGAGTTTTGTGAAATCAAAAGGAACATATTGACAGCATATGAAGTGACTTTCCAAGAAAGTATATAGATCTTTCTTGGTGAAAATATAATCATATTAATAACAGATCAGAAATCTCTGCATGTCAAGTTATTTAACAGGAAACTTTCAGTTTGACAAGTTAAGATTGCCAGACCAAAAAAAGTAACCTGTATTCTGCACTCTTGTTCTTCTGAAAGGACTTAGACTGCCCCCACACTCCTTTTTTTAGAACTCTGATAATAGGATGCAGTGATTTCTTTCTCCTTTTGACCAGAGAAAGGAGAGGGTGCTCAGATCCTGGCCAGGCCTTCTGCCTAGCTTCTCTGGCTGCATCCTCACTACACTCTTCCACTGTGGTTGAACTTCACTGCTATTGTAGTCTCCCCCCAGCTAAGAGGGACTGTAAAGGCTAATTAAAATTAAATTTATTTTTTCATTTCTTAGTTGCACTACACACATAGCAGAAGTTCTTGGGATGGTGCAAACAACATCGTAATTGTCATAGAAACTTATTATGGTCAGTGAGGCGGTTTGAATGAGAAAGGTCCCCATAGGCTTATATATTTGCATGCTTGGTTCCTAGTGGATTGATTAGTAGTTGACTTTGTTGGAGGAAGTGTGTCACTATGAGTGTGCTTTGAGGTTTCAAGAGCTTCATGTCATTTCTAGTTCCTAGTCTGTCTCTGTCCACCTCCCTCCATCCCTCTTTTTCTCAGCTACTACTCCAGCACCATGTCTGTCTTCCTGCCACCATGTTCCCTGCCATGGGTTTCATGGACTCTATCCCCTCTGAAACTCGAATCCCAATAAACTCATCTTCTATAAATTGCCTTGGTCATTGTATCAATAGAAAAGTGACTAAGACAGACATTAATGGTCTAGACTCACAACAATTCCCTTGTTTGTTGTTTGGTTGGCTTGTTTGTTTTTAAGGCTTAAAAGGTGAACTTTTTGCCCACCTTTGGAAACTTCCTCAAATCTTACCATCTGTTCAGATTGATTATAATGTAGGAACTGGTCAGGAAAACCTTGGCTCAATGTGTAAGGACTTAAATGTTAATGGAAGGTATTCAGCTCCTTTTGAATGAGGATTGAGTTTCCAACAGACAGAAGGTGGTGGAAGATGGTTCTAGGAAAGGGTGTGACTGTAAAGATCAGTTGGTGGAGATCATGTTACTCTCATGAAGTATACTTGAATTAAAGCCAACAGGAGAAAACCGGGTGGCTTCAGTTGTCTCCATTGGGGATCCAGGCAGATATCTTTATGTGCCTGATTATCATCTTCTACTTGAAGCCAGTCATCTCCAGTTCTTCTGTCACTATACAAGAAACATGTTCCGTATTTGTAGAGAAGATGGTAGTTGACAGCGTGGACTTCAGAGGGAAGACCAACAGTGATGGAGTCTTGCTCAACACTTATGATGATCTGTTATAAATGGAAGAAATGAGAGATGGTGGTAAGTGGAGCAGGATCATAGAGGGCGAAGATGCAAATGGTAACTTTAGAGAAAGCCTGATTTTAATGACATTTTATGAACTCATTCAAGAATGAAGGAATTCAAGAAGTTTAAGATAGTGTTCACTCATTCGTGGCATCTCAGGGCTTCCACAGGATATAGCAGGAAACATAACAGATGGAAACACAAGTAGGTTTTGGTTGCAAGAACGTAGTCTTCAATCATATTATTTGGTGATTAATGGATTCTATTAAACATTTGTGTTCTGTGAGGAAGATTGGGCTTCCAAGGTGAATAGTAATGGAGGCTGATGCTAAATGGATTTCCATGCCTCGCCTTGGGCGAGAATTTCAGGAATAGTGTTGACAGAGCTGGCTGAGGAGAAAAAAGGAGGTGCCTAGGTGTTAGCTGGCAGCAAGAGGAGGGTCCATTGGGGGCACTGACAATTTTACTGAAGCCAAAAACCTACTGGGAGCCAAAATATTGACTGCAGATCCAAGATATCAAATTTGCTGCTGCTGCTGGTTCAGCTTCCAGCATTCCCCATCAGCCTTTGCTCTGGACTGAATGAGTGCCAAGTACTGCTGGAGCATCTTGATACAGATGGCAAGAGGAAACCATGGCTGTAATCTCAGAGGATGAGTTGAGGCTGAAGATGGACAACAGCCTCTAGAAAGAAGGGTTTGAGATTTTGTAATGGAATGTTGTCAGTGGGGCAGGAGTTCAGCAGTGCTTTGAAGAAGGTCTGGGGATAGACTTAAAGGCTCATAAGCAAGTTCACCCTCTTGCTGCTGGCTCTTCCTCAGAGCAGCCATAATCTCTGTTCTAGTTACATTTCTGTTGTTGTAATAAAGCACTGATCAAAACTAACTTGTATGAGGAAAGGGTTTATATGTCATATAGGTGTCAGTTCACTCTTACCAAGGAAGGCACTCCATCCAGACAGGATCCTGGAGGCAGGAACTGAAACAGAGGCCATGGGAGAATGTTGCTTGCTGACTTGCTTTCCATGGCTTTCTTAGCTTACTTTCTTGTACAACCCAGGTCAACTGCCCAGGGGGTACCATCTACAGTGGGATGGTCTTTCCCCATTAATCATTAAACAAGAAGAGCCCCACAGATATGTCCATGGGCCAGTATGGTAGCACCACTTCCTTAATTGAGATTCCCACTTTCCTAGGTGACTCTAGTGTGTATCAAGTAGACAAAAACTAACCAAAATGGTTTCTAGAGTTGATGACTGGAGGACTTGCCACAGTTAGTATTTATTCTTTAGTTTATTTTTCTGACACTCTTAATTCTTAGATCATAGGGATTGGGTTAACCACAGAATTCTGACCATAAGGCACATGTGTGCTGGTCTGCAGTGAATATTCCTAATGTTTCTTGTAGTAAACCTGTGACAGAAAAGGGGGTTACTCTGAAACCAAGGTGGTCACTGTTTAAGGGTTCAGGAGGGGACGGGCCAAGATGATCACCGTTGACTGACATTAGGATGGAATCACTGGTGTTAAGAGCCTTTTTAGTCTAACGGTTATATACAAAGAATGTGAATGGAAACATTGTAGATTCAGAAATGTAGAATGGCAGAGGTTCAGGGATTAGGATGGTTTTCAATATCCATGAAACTTTGAGATCAAACAGGGAAACCAAAGTGAGATAAACTTGGTTACAAAACACATTTTTAAAAGGAAGATAGGAAGCATTAATGAGGGGCAGAAAAGGAAGCAGTTTTATGCCAGAGCCTCTTGTACATGGCCATGCCAACTGTGTAGCTTTGTGGGATGAAATGTTTGTGTTCCATGGAAGACAGGGCTTTGTAAATGGAGTTGTTGCAGGCTCTGACCTGGGCTGAGGCTTTAATTAAATGGCTGGTGCCTTTATCACAGGAAGAAGGGACATAGAAGGAGATTGCCATGGTCGCCACATGATGACAGGCAGGAATTGAAGCTGGCTGAAACTGCACATGTGCCAATGATGAATCATGCAGAGTGGGAATGAGGCTCCAGATGCAGTGGTTCTCAACCTGTGGGCCACGGCCCCTTGGTGGGAGGAAGGTTGAAAGACCCTGTAACAGGAATCACATAAGATCACGGGAAAACAGATAGTTATATTACAATTCATAACAGTAGCAAAATCACAGTTATGAAGTAGCAACAAAAATAATTTTATGGCTGGGTTATCACAACATGAGGACTGTTTTAAAGGTTGCAGCATTAGGAAAGTTGAGAACCACTGCCTTAGAGGGATCACGGCCCCACCAATGCCTTGAATCCGACATTAGCATTAAGATTTGTGAAAGATGCTGGGCGGTGGTGGCGCACGCCTTTAATCCCAGCACTTGGGAGGCAGAGGCAGGCAGATTTCTGAGTTCGAGGCCAGCCTGGTCTACAGAGTGAATTCTAGGACAGCCAGGGCTACACAGAGAAACCCTGTCTCAAAGGAAAAAAAAAGATTTGTGAGAGAATAACTTTCTCTTGCTTCAAGCCCTTAGTTGTGGCATTTGGTTATGACAGCCCTGGCTTTAAAAAAGTACTTGTGGCACAAGGAGAGAGGGAGTGAAGGCCATGGAGAGCATGGTCTGCCTCATCACCAATATGGGGGGTCAGAGGTCAGCGTGAAGAGAAGGAAGGAGGGAGGCAGGGGCAGAATTCTGGGCCTCCATCATCTTCCTGTGGTCTCTTCATCCCAGTTGCATCGAAAGCAGACCAACCCACTCTGCACTTGGCACGAAGGTGACTCTGCTTTCATAGTTTCATGCACATTGTGAAGCACACCTGTCAGTTCCTGGCATTTGAGTTTAGAGCAAGCCTAGTGTGGGCGTTGGCTTGTTTGGGAAGAAACGTGAAAGAGAGGCTTGTGATTCCAAATGGGGCCGAGTTGTTTCCAGGTGAAGCAATCCAAGGGCCTCCTACTCTCTGCCTCAACAATGTCCACCACAGAAAAACAAGTAAACAGCCACCTCAGAACATCCCTCTGAAGGACGGAAACAGTATTGAAGTGACTACTCCCCTAGAAATCTGGGAATTCAAGACTGCCTGTCTGGAGAGAAGAGCTAGTGATAGCTGGGGAACTATATGTGGAGGGAAGAACAAGAAAAAGAAAAAGAAAAATAAGAAAAAGAAAAAGAATCTGTGTCTAAGAATTCAGCCTTGAGAGTACTGAAGAGTTAGAGTGCCTTGGGCCCAGTGTGGTTCATTCCCTTTCTTGCCCAGAACTTCAGACACTATTTTATGAAAGTGAGTATCATTATCCTGCGATCATGCACTAGAAAATAAATTTAGGGTGGATTTCAAGAGAGTTTTTCTCATAACAAGATCAGAATTAAGTCTTTGCTTGCCCCCTCCCCCAGTCTCTAACGTTTCTATGCTTATAATTCTTCCAGAGATTGGCAGGCACATATTGCAGGTGACAGCTTGGACTGTGTATCCTGCAGGCTCTATCCCTACAGAGCCAGGGCCTTCTCCCTTCAGTCCTTGCTAAAAAATAAAATAAAGTCAGCCAGCAGGGGCCACTCTGTGCATCCATTGGTGTGAGGTACAGGAACAGCGGCTTGCGGCTGGGGGAGCCTGTGTGAACATGTAGACTGTTTGTTTCCACCCCATCAGAGGAAGCATTTATTTCTTCTCTCCGCATCTCCCTGATGAAAACAGCAAACAACTCCCTAAAAATGCCTTCAAAACTTTATTTGCTCAAGAAGTGTGAAAATGGTGACCTTTGATATTAAAAGAAAAAACCCAAACCTCTGTGGCTTGTTCCGTGTGTGTGTGTGTGTGTGTGTGTGTGTGTGTGTGTGTGTGTGTGTGTGTGTACCTTCTAAATGAAGGGAGAGTAGACGAAGACCTCAGGCTGACTGCCTTTGTGAATGACAGAGATAGGTCCCCACTGAGTGGCAGTGTTGGAATGTGATCCTGGCCCCAGAGAACCGTCTGGTCTTGGGCCAATGCGTGAAAGAATAAAGAGGCAGAATGTCTGTGTATCAGTTTCAGTGCAGGACTAGCTGGAGAAAGGCAAAATTAATGAATATTGCTTTTAAAAAGGAGATTATTTCTTCATTAGTAGGAGCTGTGTGAGAGAGAAAGGAGAGAGGTGGAGGAAGGAAGAGAGGGAGGGAGGGAGAGAGGAAGGGAGGGAGGGAAAGGTGGGGGAGAAGATAGAAAGGGGGGCTGGTATGACTCCCCCTGTGGGCTTTATGGTCAACTGGACTCTTCCTCCAGCCCCTCTGCAAACTTTCTTATTTCTGGGTGTTGCTGAGCAAGGAATAAGATCCTGTTCCACGTTTGTGCTGGGAACCCAGCCACCTTCAGAGGAGAGGCTGCAGCAACCCTGCACACTCTGCCAATTGCTTTGATTAGTCATGTTGCTGTGCTGACTGGCCACCGTCTGTCAGGAACACTGGAGTCATTCCCCCCACCATCTATTTGCCTCCAGTGCTCTCTTGCTGGTGACACACCACTGGCACTTGGGTAGGTTTTCCTGTTCCCTTCTTTCAGAAAGCTGCTGGCATTAGGTGAGTGTGTGAGGTCCAGTGACTGACTCACAGCCTGAGACCTTGAACCCCTTGAACTCTGAACTCAACTGTGGTTGTCTTACCCGGATGGACCTGCCCCGAGAACTCACACATATAAGCTACTAAAGCATCCTTCCTTCAGCCAGTTATTTAGGACTCATTATGAAGCAGGGAATCCTTGGCGTTGGGGCTCATGAATGGCTTGTGGTGAAAGCCAGAAAGTTCCCATAGACTAGATTCATGGCTACTCGGGACCTTCTTCTATGACTTCTAGCCTTTGATTTTCAAGGAGAAAGTCTCCATGCAATTAGAGATTCTGTGGTCATTTGCCTTACATGATTGAAAGTATATTAAAACATATATTTTTAAAAAATTGAGAAAGTAAACATGAAATGTACTCTTAAATATTTCATTTGACAAAACACAGAATAAAGGGCCATAAAGAGGAAAATGATTTGCTAGCTTGCCATTGTAAGTATTTCCTATGCATATAAGCACACACTTGTGTCACAGTATTTTGGTAATGGTGCATAGGATGCAATGGATGAGCAGACAATTTAAAAGGAAGAGAGCTGTATTGGCCTGTTAGTCTCTAGTACGGGGCTGAAGCATTCAAGACAAAGTTCTGGCTGAGTGGCTCACTGTGGTCTCCATGTCAGCTGACTCTCTGGACTGTTGTTGATTTTCATGGCTGTGTGTGTCGTAGATGTACATGGTCTCAAATGCTTGGATTGGTAGCAGAAGGCCACAGTTATGCTGGGTTTCATAGATGTGTGCATGTATGTGTGTGTGCACACACATCTGTGGTCTTACTCATTGTTTCAAGCTGTGCATCTGTGGTTTGCTCATCAGTAGAGCCATGACATGAATACTGGTAGATAAAGAGTTCCCACCTCAGCTGAGCTGCCTGGTGCCATTAATCTCCTCTAGCCAGGACGAGAGGGGGAGCAAATGCAGATTACAGATGGCAGCTTCTGTGGACATGTGTTGAAATGTTCAGAATGCTGAGAGAATGTGGCCTGACCTATCCTTTTCTTTGTCTCTGATCATGTCTGGCTTTGTGTCTGACTGAGGACCAGCAGGTCACACTTAGCCTGTAATGCTGTTCTGTTCAGATGGCGCCAGGGAAGGCAGGTGCTCTGCAGATGACCTCATGCTTGTTACTGTCTCGACCACACCTTTATCTCTTGCCTGATGTGCTGGCTTATTTGCTGTGGACTATGCCAAGTGCCATGGTTCTTCTCCAAGACGAAACAGGACTTTTATTAGGTTCATACGCTCTTTCTCCAACTGTCTTACAGTGATTTAAAACAGTGAAGTGTTCAAAAGGCTTGAGAGGTCCAAAAGCCCTATGTACAGGACATTGTTCACCCACTGGCCTTGAGGCTGAGGCATCAGTGTTAATGACCGAGTTCAGCAGACTGGATGGGCCATGAGCTGTGAGTTTGCTGTGTGGGCAACCCAAGTATTGGAGACTTTCTGCCACCATGCTCTGACTCTCTGGAAACATGTTTAGAGAATGGTCACTCCTATTGCCCAAATGTGGCTAAATCAACATGGGCTTTGGAACTGCCTGAAAAGTATCTTCCTTTCGCACATGTGTCTAGCTCTTTCAATGGAAAGTGTCAATCTTGAGACAAGCTGAAGTCAGAGGTGGGCCCCTCTGATCTGTTCCGCCAGGAACTCCACAGCCAGCCTTTCTGGAAGACGGTATCGAGTTTGCCCACTGTTGTGAATGAAAATAATCTATTGGTGAAAGCCCCAAATTAGAAACCTCTTGGTATATTTATTTCTGTGTCTCAAGAATTCTGATTTAAAGCAGACTTTATTTCAAGTAACGTGAACAGTAGGTTGTTCAGGAGTCTTGGATGAATCAATGTTTTCTTCCCTCCACTCCAGGAAAATCTATTTAAAGAAAAGGTCAGCTCTGGGCTGAAGTTAGAGCTCATTGGATGCAAGTCTGGGGCACAAGACTAGTGCTCTTCTCTTCTGTAGTTGTTAGCGGTAGGGCTGGTTTTAAGCAAGCCATCGTTTCCCAGACATTCCTTTCTGGTGGTCTTCTACATGGATCACAGTGTGGAGCCAATAGTGTATAGCCTGATAGCCTTCATAGAAAGAGAGAGAGATACAGGAAGATGAGCTCTTATGGGGCTTGGAGATTATTAAATTTAGGAATAATTTAAACCTTGAAAATACCGCCTGAAGATTTTGTGTCCTTTAGTTATTCTCAGGAAGGAAGCAGTAATACATGCAGTAGCAGTAACGCGCCTCTTTGAGATGCTCCAGCCCCTCTCATTCCCCCTCACCTCTGTGCTCTGGCCTTCTCCATCTCTCTCTGTGAAGGTTATCAGGCATTGTCTCACTTAACAAACCTTGACCCTGACCCTCTTGTGGGCTCTGGTGGATCTCTGTCTTTGTGCCCTGTGTCTCTGGTCTGCCTTTCATACAGCCTTGGCCTCAGTAGATCCTGGGAATTATTATGGTCTCTGAATCTGACTCTTCACTTCTAGTTTCAGTGTCCTACTACTTCCCTTTATTCCATGAGAATCTGAACATATTCCATGACTTCGGGATGTTCGTTAAAGAAAAAATAGCGAAAGAATTAGCCAAGAAGTTGTGAGTCCCCAGGAATTGACATTTTAATGGGGAAGATGTGCTCAGGATGTGGCTGCATAGTAGAGTGGCGTGCTGGTGCTCCTTAACCGTTACACGCAGGGGAGAGTGGCGTGCTGGTGCTCCTTAACCGTACACGCAGGGGAGAGTGGCGTGCTGGTGCTCCTTAACCGGTACACGCAGGGGAGAGTGGCGTGCTGGTGCTCCTTAAACCGGTACACGCAGGGTAGGCGTGGCGGAGGGAATCAGGAACTCGTTTGGGACATGCGCTTTGGATGCTCAACGATGTGGAGAGGCTCTAAGACAGTCGGAGCTGGAGCTGGAGATGGGAGGAAAGTTGAACCTAGAGACAGAAAGTTGATAATATTATCCTGTAGATGGTATTTAAAGTCAGACCAGAGGGAAGCCCAAATATACAGATGAGAAGCATCACTGAACTGATTCCCAGATAGTTTTCTGGTTAGAAATGTCATCCCAGGAGTTCCCTCCTGCTCCTGGCCCCTCACTTCTCTTTTATTTCTATCATTCTTAAAAACAAAACAAAAGAAAACACAGAAGCAGTTTTCTTGTTCTTTTTGTCTTTATTTCTTTGTGGTGCTGGTGATAGACCTAAGACCTCACAGATGCTAGCCAAGGACTGGACAGTGAAAGATACAGATGCTAGCCAACAGTGAACGATATTTTGCCCTTGTCTATTCTAGGTTCCTGGTATAAAGTGAGCCCCTAGATTTTGGGAGGTGGAATGTCTGTGTCTGCATTCCCAGTACCTGTCTATCACTTCCATAAAACAACCTAGTTAATATTGAACTGTCTAGTTTAAAGTCTGTGAAAAGTTTCAGATATGACTTGTTCATTTAAAATGCATATACATTAAGTATGCACATATTTTTATGTACCTATGTGACAATCTTAAAGTTGATAAGTGACCCCATCTTCCCAGACACTCGTGTCAGCGTACAGAGAGTTTTCACTCACAGAGAGAGTTGTGTCTCTGCCTTTTATACAGCGTGCATGCACTTCTATATCTTTGCATGAAAATATGTATTTCCTCCCTAGAATAATGGTTTTTCATTTCTTCTCTTGTGCATTTTGGCATTAATTCTTGAGAGCCTAGAAATACAAACAGGAAGGAGGAAGTTTTCAGCCATCTTAGAAGTTGCTAGCTCCATTTAATTTACTATTATATTTAAAATTAAAAATATTAAAACTGACTTACTTTTTTCCTGTAGAAATTCTGGCTACTTGAAATGTCATGTCTCTATGTGGGAGTGTGTGTGTGTACATGTACATGCATGTATGTGTCAGTGGGTTTCTATGTATTTGTTTATGTGCTTATATGTCTGTATTCATGCAAATGTATACTGGCATGTATGTGTCTGTGCATGTGTGTGTATATCTGTATGTATTTATATGTGTGTGTGTCCTTGCATGAATGTGTGTGCATGCTTATATATGTTTGTGTTTAGGGGTGTTTCTTGCATGTATAAGATAAATTCTATAGAAACAATTTAATAGGTTTCAGAAAAATTATTTCTTTGGATACTTTTTGGTTTTTAAATCTGTGTACTTGATATTAGTTACCATTTTATTACTAGTTATACTAGTAAAAAATTACTAGTTTTACTAGTATAAATTTGAAGTCTGAGCCTTCACTCATTGGGTAGATGGGTGGAATCAAGAATCAGCTCTCTCTCTCTCTCTCTCTCTCTCTCTCTCTCTCTCTCTCTCTCTGTCTCTGTCTCTCTCTGTCTCTCTGTCTCTCCCTCTCTCCCTCTGTGTCTCTCTCTTCTCCTCTCTCTCTCTCTCTCTCTCTCTCTCTCTCTCTCTCTCTCTCTGTGTGTGTGTGTGTGTGTATTCAGTCAACCGATGGCTTCCTCAAGAGATGTTTGGAGTCCTCGTGACTGTGTCTGTGGACAATTTTTGTCCAGTCAGAAATGGCAGGACACGGTGTTCCTAAAGTGAGCAAATGTGACACCACCCTGCAGGCAGAGAAGCAGTCCCCCCACCCATGTGGACCCATGCCTCCTCCATGCCAGCAGTGTGCAGCCACTGTGCTGGTCTCAGACCCTCTTGAATGGAGAGGGGCCCAGAAAGGAGCAAACCAGTGCATTCGTTACCAGTGGGCTTCTGCAATAGAAAGGATGGGGGCTTTGAGCCAAAGGGCCACCACCACATAAGAATATTCCTCAGAGACTGGCAGACTATGACTTGCAGGAACTGGACAGAGAACTTCCAGATAGGATCATGTTTTGAGAGAATCTGGATATCAGTTTTTGTGAGAAGTCTCCTGTCTTTTAAATCTTGGATAAAACACATTTTTTTTTCCTTTAACAGAGGATGAATAGTTATCATCGGCTCAGCCTAATGGGTTTCTTTCCTGAGCACTCAAATCAGTGGTCCAGGACCTCCGTGCTCCTCGGTATGACCTTTGCACTTTGGGCTCTGACCCAGTTTCAACTGTCTTCATCAAGGCCTCTGTCTTATTCCCCGCTTCAGCTTTCTAAGATGTGTGTGTATTTCCTCCAGCACTTGCTGCCTATGCGTTGTTCCGGGTCAATTCTGTGATGCCTGTGTGCTCGCTCACAGAGCTCGCAGAGCCCTTGCTGTTCTGCTAGTGTGTCATCACGGTTACCCTTCACAACTACATCCTGAGCATAAACACCCAATCCTGGGCCCTTGTTCCAAATGCTCTTCCAATGTTTGGTAAAAAGCCATTGTCAGGGTGTAGAAACAAATAAGAGCAGTGCAGTGAAGAGTGAAGGGGGAGGAGAGAAAGAGAGAGAGAGAGAGAGAGAGAGAAGAGAGAGGAGAGAGAGAGAGAGAGAGAGAGGAGAGAGAGAAAGCGCTCAGGATCCTCAGCAGCCGGAGCAGCTGCTTGAATAGGGTCAGAGTTCAGGCAGCAGCAAATATTCCCTAAAGGAGGGGTAGCTGACTTGGTTTTCAGCACCTGCTCTGGGCTAGGTGATTTGCTTGTTGGGTTTGTTTGTTTTTGTTTTTTGCTTTTTGGGTTTTTTTTTTTTTTTTTTTTTTTTGACCAGGGAGCATGGTAAGAAATAACTCAAGTGGTTGCTTTTTCTTCTCCTCATCAAGTGCCAATTGAAAGGTTATATGATCCACACAGTGACAGCTGCTAGATGTTCAATTGGAATTTATTCACACTCAGAAGGGTGTCCTTGTTGGACAGACTTTTTCCTGGCTATGCAGCGTCCTTAGAGGGCCTCTGGGGGTCGTGGTCCAGGCTTGAAGAGGCTTTCTGACAGCATGATCTGCTCATGAACCTTCCCAGTGTAACCTGGCTGCAAACATCGGTGACATCAGTCAACTCTCAAGCAGCACCAGCCTTGATCCCCAGTCACAAATGTCCTACATCCCTTTCAGCATCTCCTGCTCTCTTACAGTAGCAGGAGGGTGTTATCTGTGTGGTTTACTGCCCAGCCCCTCCTCCTCGCCATCCTCTGATGCTTTACCAATACTGTTTCTTCTTTTCCCTAAGCATGTTTCTCTCTCAGGCTCATTCTGGTGCCCTCAATCCCTCCCTTCCTCCCTCCCTCCCTCCCTTCTTCCCTCCCTCCCTCCCTCCCTCCCTCCCTGACCTCTCCTCTCTTTGGTCATTTTGAGACTGGGCAAGGACTTGCTATGCAACTGGTGCTGGCCTTGGTGCACACCTGGGATTGTGCCTGTGAGTGATGGGACTCACACAAAAGCACACCAGCTTTTAAACACATTGTTGGCTTTGTGTCTTCTCACAGAGCTTAACACGCATCCCCAGAAACCTCTGCATGGATCCATCTAATCCTTTCCCAGTCTAGCCTTCACACTGTGGATGAAGATATTATATGAATATTGTACTTTCATATATCAGAGCCTCTACAGGTTTCTTTAAGGCTCTGGATAAATCCAAAGCTTCCCCATACCTATGAGGCTCCCTGCACTATAGCATCTTATAGTTCCTCTGACCTGAAGTTCACCTGCCTTTCAAGTCTGTGGCTTCCCTGTGTATATATGACAGACACACAGGGATTTGACTTCTTTGTTCATTTGTCTGTTATTGTCTGTCTCTGGGACTTTATATGTGCTAGAATTTTACATGTATCATCGGACCCTATTGGCAAAACACAACTTTGAGGATTTTTTTCCTGTTCTCTTTTAGCACCAATATCCACCCCCATTGACTCCACTCTGCTGCCTATGTAGAAAAACGAGTGGGGTGGGAGTTGCCCAAGGGTCCACTCACTAGCCACTTGTTTCAGTTAGTGATTGCCTCCGTATCACCAGGGCAACCTGTAGGCTACAAATGTGGATCACTAAGGCTCTGTCCTTAGTCTGCCTTGAGTGCAGGGTACACCAGAAGAAATGAAAAAATCTTTTCTATGCATTTGCCTACTTGTTTGGTTTTATTTATAAACTTATAGTAGCTCATGCCACTCACTGCCTTCATGATCTAGAGAGCACCTTTCCTGACAGGATGAAGTTAAAAGTTTTAGTCCTTAAGGGGCAGGAACTGAGGAAGCTTGACTACTTATGCACAGCATCAGAAAGCTAGCACAGGTGATTTGGGAAACTGGCTTTATCATGAAGCAGGTAAGGCTGTCAGCCATTGAAACACAGTGTGCTTCTTTGGATGTGCAGTTCATCTGTCTTGGCAGACATTACCATGTGTTCTCTTGCATACATGCAGACAATAATGTGATTTGAAGTGCTCTCTTGGCTGAAATGTACCTGATCTGCTTAGTTATGCAGTTCCTTGAGAACACTCTACGAACTATAGTTGCCCAGAAAGCAGCGTCCACGCAGTTTCCTTTATAAATTTGACCCTTGTGTTTGATTTGAGGGCTTTAACTTCCTCCGGGAATCAAGAGAATCAGTCAGTGCAATATCATTGCCTGCAAATGCAAATGCAAAACCATTACATGACTGTAATGGATGTGTTATAGGCACAAGTCTTAACCCTAAAAGTTAAAGACCTTGGTGGTTATACAGAAGTTCTTAGTAAAGTCATTCTTGTCGAGTGTGAAGATGCTAAATATGGCAGATGCGTCACTGTGTGCCAACTGTGGGTCAAGCATCATTCAAATAGGGGTCATTTTACCCTAGTTGAGTGACAGCTCTCATGTGCTGCTGTCACATTTTCCTTGCAGGAGGGTCACTCCTTAAAATAATTGGCCTGTAGGAAATGTTTCCCTAAAAAGAATTTCACATTTTAAAGAGTTGCTTAAAGGATCCACAGTCCAAATTCAAATTGAAATGCTTCTTAAACCATGTAAGCTGTTTCTGAGATTTTATTATGTACAGCTATTCAAGAATATGTTGCTTCTGCTGCAAGAGGATTCACGGGTCCAAAATGAATAATCTAGTTTGGGGAAGAAAACAAATGAAGTATATTAAGCTTGCTATTAATATCCTTTGGGAAATGAAGTGCATATTTTTAGGGATTGTCTTTTAAACTTAGTGATTTGAGCTGTGTCAAACACTGGTCACATTTTCCTTCAATGATCAGAGTGGTTGGTGATTGTCAAAGTCTGAAGGCTCCAGAGCACAAGGCAGTAAGTAGCCAGCTTCTCTTTTTTGCTAATTTATGAGGAGTCATGACAATTTTCTTTCATTTACCACTTCCCAAATCTCTCCTCTAGAGTGTTGTCTGGAGGGCCTTTTTAGGAAAATGAGAATTTTTTTTAGAGAGATTTGAGATGAGAAGGAGGAGGGGAGGGGAAATTTAAAAATAGGGTTTCCCATTAACCATGCATTGAGCTTAAGACAGTTCTGTGTGGACAGAAAATACTATACACAAAAATATCCTCAGTGGGCTAATTCATGATTCTTCCTTAGTTATACTTCTTGAAATCTCAAGAAAAAGAAATCTATTTACTTCAGTGAGTGTTAAATGAAATCCAGAAATAATTACTACTAGCTTAAGATTTCTGCTACATTACATATCACAAAACATGCATACAATAAACATATACTGTTTTATTTTCAATTAAAATGTAAAACCCTAATAAATATTCATCATTTATTATCTTGGAAATGCAAAATAAAACTAGCCACTAATTGTAACACCACATAGCACTGGGATAACAAAGATTAATTGCTGCATCCGTGTTTTGGTAAAGATAGAGTCAGTGGGAGTCTCACATATGATTGCTGGGGACCCAAAGCAGCGCATCCGCTTTGGAAAAGTCTCACAGTTTCTGCAAAGTTTGAGATGCTCTTGCTTTGGGTCTCAGTAGACTTTCTGTTACTATGGCAAAATACTGAAACTTGAAAGAGAAAGTCTGTTTTGACTTACAGTTTCTGGAGTTTCTCTGATTGATAAGTAGGTTTTGGACCTCTTGATGAAGACAGTACACCATGCTGGAAGCACCAGGTGAGGCAGCTACTGCCCTCTTGGAGACCGACATGGAGGGATGACAGCCCAAATGTATAATATCATGAGTAAGCATAAGTAATAAGTTGTGGTCTATTTTGTATTGGAATACTGCTTAGCCACAAAAGGCATGGTCTAATTGATACAAGCAAATGTTTCAGATGAATCTCAGATCATTAGGCTAAGTGAATTGGCCAGACAGGCGAGACAACTGTTTCTTTTTAAGTGTGACTTAACCAGGTGAAACCCAACTGCCACAGTCAGGTGGGTGTGGGAAATGGTGGGAGTGCTCTGTGACTCGATCCCAGGGCTGCATATCTTTGGTGAAACTCGAGTAGCTGTGCACTTAAATTGGGCCAGTGTTATTTATGTACCTGG
Organism: Mastomys natalensis; assembly: GCA_021653895.1. Lineage (NCBI taxonomy): Eukaryota > Metazoa > Chordata > Mammalia > Rodentia > Muridae > Mastomys > Mastomys natalensis. Next base: position 1,106,032 of record JAJTUV010000135.1, read on the forward strand.
TTAATTGAGTTATGGGAACAGTAATTAACAATAATAAGTGATAATAATACAGAAGTCTATACTTCCTGTTTTAAATTTTATTTTATTATTTTGTGTGTATAGGTGTTCGGCTTGAGTGTATCAACTCTGCACCACCATGTGTGTACAGTGTCATCAGAGGCCAGAAGAGGGCATTGAATCTCCTGGGGTGGGAGTTGCAGATAGTTGTAAGCCATTACGTGTGTGTGTGTGTGTGTGTGTGTGTGTGTGTGTGTGTGTGTGTGTATTTGTGCACATACATACACACTCACATGGTCACCACTGGGAATCAAACCTGGGTCCTCTAGAAGAGCATCCAGTGTTTGCTCAACTACTCCTGTAGAGAAGTATGGCATAGTGTGAATTCAGTAAATGGAGTTAACTTAATCTGAAGAATTAGCACATTTTAGAATGAAAATAGAGACATTCTGTGGTAGGGCAGCCTGGGTGATCCAGGGAAAAGAAAATTGGGGGATGTAAATGCAGAGTACCCAAGGGCACCTTAGTTGCACGTTGAAAGCACCTGGTGAGGTGGTCCTTGTGTTGCCTGCAAAGACTTCTTGACTGTAAAGACCATTTTGGAAATGGTGGAATAATGCATGTGGGGTACCACTACCTTAACTACTTAAAATGTTTAGATTCAGGGAAGTCTCAGAATCTGACACATTTAACCAAAATTTTGTCAGTGTACTTACGGACTTCACATTCAGGGATGTTCATGCCTGCGAGGAAAGCAGACATCCTGAGCCTGAAGGCCCAGCTCCCTTACTCTGGGAACAACTTTGGCAGCCTGTGACAGTCTACAAAGGCTTTGGTGTGTAAGGGCTGCCATTAAGTTTTCCAAACTTGCATTGCATCCGTCAGGTTTCCTAAATGCAAAAGCATCAAGCTCACCAGTGCTGTGGGGAAGAAGGTATGATTCTCTTAGAAATGAATATGAAGAAACAGAACGGAGGAAGACTTGTAGGAAACAATGACTTCATCTACCTGGATGGGAAAGCTGGGCAATCAGACGGATCTGGAGAATGGGAAATGAGATGATGAGGAAGGCTAGAATTCACACACAGGCACAGGCAGACTGGGGCAGGATAGTTAAAAACAGAAACAACACACAACTGGGCCTGTGGACTCCTGGACATGTGTCATCCTTAGATTCTCATTGGCCCAAGGTCAGTTCGCAGGCGGTCTACTCCCCACCTAACTAAAAGACTAAGTATGGTTTGGTTGATCTGCTGCTGAAACGTGAACCGTCTGGCTTTCAGCATAGTCAGCTCAGACACCCTTGGAATTTGCAGAACATCAAAGTCATGACTGAGGCAGCTGCCGCTCCCATGGCTTCCACGAAATCCTTTATGGCTCTGCTAAGCTGAGGAGGGGAAGGGCTCTTGCCTTGAAGAATTGCAGAGTTGCTGAACTAGATTGATTTTTGAGGAAAGACCCCAGGTTGCTGGAAAAAAAAAAAGAGTATAGCCAGGGTCAGACAGCATTCCACTCTCCTGGTTTGTTTTGTAGATGTGAAGTGATTAAGGCCTGGAGATAGGGGCCCTATCTGTTCATGAGTTAACCAAGTCTGCTTTTTACTGGAGCGCCAAGGACCATTGGATTAATATAGGGTGGGGGAGCATCTATAAATGAACAACTGCAGAGCTATCCCTTGAGATGGCTGGTGGCATATGGTTTTATAGAGTTTTATATAAACACTGGAAAAGCAGCCGCAAGCAATGGCCTTGTGACAGCATCAGAGTCACTTAAAAAGCAGGAGTACAGGACAGCCAACAAGTGCAGTCACCCGCTTTTGGCATGTGATCACATGTACTTTTAATCCCAAGAAAAATGAAATTGTAAAACATAAATGAGAAGCTGAAAAACATGAAGTTCAATATTAACACCTAGAAGGCAAATGCCAATTAAGAATACTGGAATGCGTCTTCTCCCTCGAAGGAACTCCCCTGCTTCAACTCCCTATGGCCCTCATAACAGCAAAGTCCATTGTAACGTTTAGTAATTGGTTTTTTTTTATTAAAATAAAAGGAGTACAGTATAAATTTTAGCAACCAGGCTAAGTAGGCATTAAAGACCGTGGGATCCAACCACAACACATAGCATCATCCCTTTGGGAAAAGGATTCTAAGTGCTCAATAACTACCTTACAAATAGACTTTGGGGTCATAGGCCACTTGAGAATAAGGAACGGTGTGCAATGGCAATGCCTTCCATTGAGTTGTCTGAGAATGGCACCAAAGGGACCTATATTCTTCCATACATGTGTGGTGAACTCAGCTAGTCTGGGTTTGATCAAAGATTATTGCTGAGTAGACACGGAGAGCATGCGAGTTAAAACCAAGGCATATACACAATAAAATCAAGAGTGGAGCTGGGAGGATAGAGCTGCAGATGTGTGAGAACTTTCACATCTCAAAGGCGAAGGCAGTGTTGTGAATGGATAGAGGGGGAAGAGACCACTATGGAAGTGAGCTGAAGCTACTGCAGGTAAGAAGGCCACGAGGGAAGAAGGAAGAATTAAAGGACCAATCAGTTTTAAGGAAAATACAGCAATATGTGTACCTGAAAAGCTGACTAGACTATATCGACATGAAGGAGATGCCCGGACCCCAAGACCTGCATATGGTTTCCTGTCAATGTTAAAAGGGAATGTTTAGAACCATTACATAACTACATCAATTCATTTGAGTTGAGAACAATAATTATGTGCCTACTTAGTGTGGGTAAAGGGTGACAAGTGGAGTTGATGACTTCATCAAGCTTGCAAGTTACTATGATTCCAGCCAATCACAGATGTGAAGCAGAGCAAGGCAGTGAGGCAGGATGCAATGATGGCAGCACACACAGTGCTCAAAGGATATAACAGGTTGCCTTATTTAACTTTTACTTTTGTACACTTCTCATTTTTTTAAGGATTGTGTCATCTTGGTTGCACTGTAAGATTCACAAGAGTAAATTACATAAAGTATGTATGTCTGGATTGTATTGTTTTTATTACCTGTGTAGAATGGTAGTTATTCTGATGAGTAGGTATTGATTAGTTGAATAAAATAAGATTAGCTCCCATAACTGTTTTATGGAACTAACATGACTGAATCTTCGCTTGGGAGAAATCCATGTATGTACTGTAATCTATCTGAGAAAATTCATGGTCAATAGAATTTAAAATGAGAAACATCTTAGTAATGTTTGGCTCTCTCTTCACAAGTCGAGAGGGCATCCACAGTGTACGTGCAGTTTGATGTTTGAGACATCCATAGGATGCTGCCATTCACGTTTATATATATCTTGCTGTAGGAGCATCGTCCTGGCTTCCCACTCTGTGTCAGAGGCTGATGCTGTGTGAATGTGTCCCTTCTAGTTCATGTGTTGGAAAGTCAGTAATATTGTTGGAAAGTGATACCTAGTGATAGGTAATTGTGAGCTTCTATCACCAGTAGCCAATAAATATATATTCATTATAGACTTCTAGATTAAGGTATGCTGCATTTACATCACAGAACAGACCAATACTAGCTTTCTCCCATGCTCTGTGCAGGCATGTGTAGTTGAGGTCTTCATGCTCTCCCGTAAGGCCTCTTCCAAACCTTAAACATGGCACCAGTATCTCTCCTCCAGTCACGTGCAGTGCTGTGGTTGTTTCATCCAAGTGTCTATGGATACTCAAGATACTCACCACCTCAGCAGCTACCTTGTGGCTTAGTCTGTTCCTCCTGTTAGTGCAAAACCACCATGAGCTCTGAGGCTAGAACAACAGGCATTTATTTTCTTCATGGCTCTGAGGGCTTGGAAGTCAAGATCAAGATGAGATGTTGGCTTGCAAACGGCTCTCATTTTGCTGTGTCCTACACATGGTAGGGAGGAGGAAAAAGGAGAAGGAGAAGAGACGGGGAGGAGAGAAGAGAGGACAAGAGACGGGAGGAGAGAGAAGAGGACAAGGAGATAGAAGGGGAGGGGAGAGAATGCAAGCACACATAGGTCTATTGCCTTCACTAACCCCATCACAAGGACTCCACCCTTGAGATCTGATTAATTTCTTGAGGCTCTGCTTGCTAACAAGCCTTTGATTTAGTAATTTGGAAGTATTTAAGCAACACCTTTTATGGTTAAGACTTATGTTTCCTGAGTTGTAAAATGGGAAGAGACTCAAAATGAGTGGATGCCTCTCTGTTCCAGGCCCCTATTGCTGTGGAAACCCCAGTACCTTTTCAGGTCTGTCTTTTGCTTGCCTGGGGGAAAGGTTATGCACTTTTCAGAATCATAACTTTCCCAGTCCTTGTGGCTGAGTCTGTTTTCTACTCTGTAGCAGAATATCTGGGCAGAATGGTTTGTGAACAAAAGAAATGTATTTGGCTCATGGTTACATGGGCTGGGAGTCCTGGTTTAAAGGCTACATCTGGCAAAGGTCTTTGTCTTAGTGTTTCTATTGCTGTGATAAGACACCATGACCAAATGCAACTTGAGGAGGAAAGGGGTTCCTTCAGCTTACAGCTCTCCAGTCACCCTCCATCACCGGGGATGTCAGGGCAGGAACTCAAAGCAGGAACCTGGAGGCAGGAACTGAAGCAGAAGGCATGTGGAGTGCTTTCATGGCTTGTTTAGCCTTTTTTTTTTTTTTTTTTTTTTAATTACAGCATCGAGGACTACCAGCCCAGGGGTGGCATAGTCCACAGTGAGCTGTGCCCTCCCACAATCATCAATGAAGGAAATACCAGCTTAATCACAGCCAGTCTGGTGGGGGCCAATCAGTTTTTTCAAGTGAGATCCTCTTTATCCAGATGTATCAAGTTGCAAAAGTAGCCTGCATAGTCTTCCTGCTCAGTCTGCCCTATTAGAAGAGCCAGAGTGAAGGAGACAGCTGCTTTAAAAAAAGACTATTCTTGCAATACTCTGTCAATTCATTCTGGGGACAGTGACCTGATGACCTTTATTAGGTCTCACCTTTCAGTGCTGCCATACTGAGATGAAGTTTCCACATGAACTCTGGGGACACGTTCACTCCATAGTTAATCACCCTTCTGTCCATCTTCCCACTGCTCATTCTCGTTCTGAAAACATCCTCCTAATTCTGGCCCCAGAGGCCCCCCCCCCATGCTGATAGGCATTCAGCAGCCAAAGCTGGGACCTCTACCTCCTGTAATAACAAATGGCTATTAGTGTATAGTCTATCCTCGTGCATAGTCTAGAAACAGCCTAAATGGGAAGCTGCCCCCCTAATCCTGTTCCCCAATGTCTCTATGTCATTCCCTCTTGTGAAAATGATGATCTCTGTATCTCAGGGAACTTTATTCATCAGCCTTTTCCATTTCATGTCAAAGCATGCCCATGGGCACACGCTGGGATGGAAGACACTGAGGTAGACTGAGGTCTGAGGTAGCAACCTGACTGTGTGCCCTCAGTGTTGTGGGCTCAGGAGGGCTTCCTGTCCTGCATGAGTAGACCCCTGGCAGAACTGCTCCATCTTGGCAGAGTGGGAAAGCTTGTTTTCTGTCCACCCAATTGCTAAAGGCCAGATTGTTTCCATAGATAGCTTCTAAGGTGCTTGTTTGCAACTCAGAATGGTAGCACTCAGGGTGAAATGCATTGTTTTAATTTTTAGTGGAAACCAGTGTAACTTTGTCTGGCAGTGCATTGTTCTGTTGTTCAGCTCTAGTCACATGGGCAAAGCCTGCTCAGTGGTGGCATCCATTCACTGTCACATGCGTTTTCCTCAATATAAGCCACTCCTCGTGACTAAAGGGTGGAGTACACGCAAAGGTCTTCACTGCGTGTGAACTGCATACAAACCAGTGCTCAGTTCCTTATTCAGGTCAGCTCACTTGTTCATAATAAAGATGTAGGGAACTGTTCTAAGCTCCGTTTTGTACATGGAATGATAGTTTAAAGAGATTACATATTTTTGCCCAGTGTCAAAGAGGAGATGATAAGTAGGGAGTTAGGACTAGAACAAACCAAATTATATTGATTTTATTAAAAACTAAGATGTCCAGCCATAGTGTGAGTTCCCGAGACATATCCTTATGAATCTTACTGAGAATGGAAACTGGGTGGAGACAGAGCGGAAGTAGTTTCTCACTGTCAGTGCCGTAAGCTTCAGTGGAACTAAGGCAAGAAAAATGCCTGTCCATTAAACTCACCACTTCCAAACCCTAACTTAGGGTACCATAAGGTAAATTACATGAAAATGTAACTTCATAGACAAAAGATCTACTGTCCAGAAAGATTAATTTCAGTGTATTTTTGTGTTTTCTGAATAAACATAAGCTTCATTTTTAATCAGCCGAGAGGTGCATTCTTCTATTTGAGCCCATACATTCCTCCACATAAGAACATCTTTTAGTAATTATGGGAATGACTCTTACGCTTTGCCTGTAACAATAGACACCCCACAGTGTTTGCTTGGGCTGGTGTCGGTGGCTTGGTTGGTATGGGCAGTTTAATTGGATTAATTCTTCCATATGAGAATGACCAGCTCATTTCTTATCTCCATGTTGCATAGAAGCAATAATATAATCTGAAACGCTCAGTAGATATGGAAGTTTATCTTCATATAGACACATATTTTTACATCACTTCCCTACTGGGCTGTTGAATGCTCTATCTTATGCAAACTGAGAAATGTTAGTGTTTGTCAAGTAAGTCCCAATATGCTTTTTTTGTCACGCAAAAAACATATGTGTTTTTGTGGAGGTCCCTCTTCTAAGAGCATTAAAAGAGTATATATACATATATGTGTGTATACATATGTATATATACTATATACATATACATTATATATTATGTGTTTATAATGTACATATATGTGTAACTAAATATGTATATAATATATGCATATACAATATATATGTGTATATAATGGACATATGTGTGTGTGTGTGTGTGTGTGTGTGTGTGTGTGTGTGTAACGAGTCTGACAATTCCATTGAAGAGTTTTTCACTAGACTGTATGCTTCAGCCAGATCGAATCATTGTGAATAACAAAGGAGTCTCACTCTGAGGATGTTTTACCATCAAACAGCCAAAGAGAGCATGCCAGTGACAGAGCTGGGTGTATTTCCATGTTCCATGTTTCTCATTTCAAGAAACCTTTAAGTTCACCTTTTCTGTATGAAGCCAACAAATGTCATCCTTCTTCACTTTTTCCAGGCTACAAGGGCAGCCATCACTCAGCACTGCACAGATCTTGGAAATTTGCTGGGCAAAGAGAAGATGTGGCCCTCATCATCGACGGCCATACCCTGAAGTATGCACTCTCCTTTGAAGTCCGCAGAAGTTTCCTGGACCTGGCGCTCTCGTGCAAAGCCGTCATCTGCTGCAGGTGAGGATTCGTGGGCTGTGCCCAGTCAATGTGTCTGCACTGTGGGCTTTGGTAGAGGACGGTAAACAGAAATTCTAGGTTTCGAGTTCTATGTTAAAAATAGAAAAAGCTAAACAAAAACCTAAGTGTATCTTCAGCTGTTGGTTCCTAGATTTTTGCTCAAAGCAGCAAGTAGCTTTGATGATTTTGTTGCTTACCCATCCATGGAGTGGCGGCATGCACATTTATCACGAGTCTTCTCTCCCAGTTAACCCTCTCACACCTTTGAGAACACACCCAGTGGTGTACTTAATTATAGCAATAAGTGCTTCTTAATCTAGTCAAACTAACAATTAGAATTAACCATTGCGCCACCCAACCAAAAGTCTTCGGTGGTTCTTTGTGGAGTCTGGGAAGACTTTTGATGCTAACATTCTATTGACTGTTCAAAACCTGGAGGCCCCCTTCTGATAGAGACTTGAAAATCAGAATTATGAAAATAATCCACTAGGAAGATAAGAGGCCACAATAGGCAAAGGGACTGAGGCAGCCAGAAGGGTGAAAGGCATGCTGGGAATCCTGTCTTCTAAAGTTTCTTGTTGTACCTAAGATGCTGGATTGCTAAGTGGATGGGGTTTCATCTGTGTAAATTCTTCAACATGATGCCATTATTGTTCTACCTGATCCTCAAGTCCTGGCCAGTCACTTCTGTCTGCCACCTGCATTGTTTGTCAAGGAGCAGTTCCCAGCTTTTTAGTGCCTGAAGCTAACAGTAGAACCAGGGACAACAGGTAAACCACGTGGACAAACCTAGTAAACTGCAACTCAAAGCTAACATGCTGACTTCTCATAGAAGCTTTCATGGGACAATCAAAATGTATCCACCTGGGTTTCCAAGGGACAACCAGGCAGGCCTAGAGACTGCAGGAATAGACTCCTTCCTAGCCAGCTGCTTAATGCTAAAGAAAAACATTTCTTCCTCTCCCTCAGGCTGTTTTCGCCTGGCTTTGTGGGTCACACAGATTCAAACCTTAGCATGACACAACAAAGAACTCAAACTGCAGTAGGCACCAAGAGCCAGTTTCAAGTTAAATACACCGACCATCAAGTTAAATACACTGACCATCTACTACATAGAAGTTCATTAGAAAGAAGACTCCAGGTGGTTCCCTGCTTCCATGATCACAGACAGTTCTTGGCTGGTCTCCTATTCTGATTTAAAAACAACAAAACTGAAGGCATACTTTATAAACAAAGCACTCAGGTGCTTCACCTGTGTTTAGAAATGTAAGCCAAGTTTCATGTGACTTTACATATAAAGTTGACCTTAATTCTCACTTTCCATATTGAAAATACAATCATTTTGAGTTACTCTTTTCTCTAAATATGGATATTGTATAAGAGTTAAAATGTTATATAAGAAGTCCTTCAAACTAACACAGATTTAAGTAGTAAAAAGGGAAATTGTGGCCCACCTATTCCCCAGATCCCCAGTGAGCCCAGGCATCCCCAAAGATCTCCTCTCTACTCTCTCTACAATGAAAACCTCTCTGTATTCCAAGAACAGGAACCCAATAAAGACTCCTTCCATTCAGGCACATGGGAACTCAACCATAGTCTCAGCTACTCAGAAAACTGAGACAGGTGGATGACTTGAGCCTAAAAGATCAAGCCAGTTTGAAGAACAGAGCAAAGCCCCATCTCAGTCTAAGATCCTTCTGAGTGATGCTTCTCAGGCATTCAAGTGTGCCTGCCTCAGCTGATACATGCTCAAAACCCACTCCATTACTATTTAGGTAAATGAGAACAATGAGTCTTTACTTGTATAATTTCTGACCTTGGAAGTTTCTTATATATTTTGATTACATTATACCCCAATTTTGCTAATTACAGTTTGCTATGCTTCAGTATTTTCTAGGCAGTTAAAATTTTTAGCGAGATCATATGCAGTCAGCAGGAGAGGTGCTAGTCAGTTTACTCTCAGGACTCGTAGGTTTGTAGTGTTTGTTGCCTTGTAAACTTCCACCCAAAACCCAACTTCAGTTGTAAGTTTAATATTTGCATTGTACATTCTAGGTGCTGTGTGTGGCCTCTGCTCTTCTGAGGCAGTGTTTTAGAGTACTGATGTTAATTCTTTGCGTCTGCCTTACACCCTCAGTGAGACTGATATGTCCCACATTTCCATTCCTCATAAGCAACTGGCAGTTCTCATTCTCATTTGATTTCTAGTTCCTTTTAGCATTTGTCGATGATGGTTCATCGAAGCAGAGACCCTAAGCGAAGGAGGAATGGGGGTAACCTGGGTTGTATAAAAAAAAATAGCAAGCTCTTAAACACCATTCCTCCATGGTCTCTGCCTTAGTTCCTGCCTCAAGTTCCTGCTTTGGCTTCCCTTGATGGTCAACTATGACCTCTAAGCCAGAGAAACCCTTCTCTCCAGCCAGGTTGCTTTTGGTCAGTGTTTTATCAAAGCAGAGTGAAGCAAAATAGGACAAACAAACCATCAACAACCATAGGTACAGGCTTTCCTTTTGTAGATGGTGAAATGTTCTGGAGCCTCGTGCTGAGGATGGTTGTGTTGTGATTATGCTAAGCACTGTTATGTTTATTCTTTAAAGTGTTGTTTGAAAGATTTGGGTTTACTTTGTGTGTGTGTGTGTGTGTGGGTGTGTGTGTGATGGAGCTGGAGTTACAGGCATTTGTAAGCCACTCAGTTCTAGGTACTGGGAACCAAACTCAGGTCCTCTGGAGGAGAAGCAAGAATCTTAACTACAAAGCCATCTCTCCAGCCCTCAAAGGGTGAATTTTATGTTCTGTTAAATTTTCTTATTACAATAAAAATAGACATGTGTGAATAAAAGAATTTACCTAATAAAATTAAATTTCACTGAATTAAAGAGAACAAAATATAGGTCAAGTAAACAAACAAACAAACAAACATACAAACAAAAATGGTTCCTAGGCCATTCCCCTAGAGCAAGCAAACCTGAACCTGGAAACTTTACCAGCCACTGAGGTTTTGTGATGGGCAAGCAGGACCAAGACTGACAGCTTCCTGGTTAGCTTGCACACGCTACCCCCACCCCACCCCCATCAAGCCATGGACACACTGGTTTCCCAAATTACTTCATGCCTGCCTTCTTGGAGCACTTTAAACTCAAAGTGTATCAGTAGCACTGGGCATGTTACCTCTGCCTCTACTCTTCTTTTAGGGTGCCCACAGGACTTAAGAATTACTGCCTCCCTCCTTGGTGATTCCACTTTCCACCCCATTGTGAGAGCCTTTTGTTGATATCAGTAGAAATGGCCTCATACACAAGCTAGGAACCTTTTGAGACAGAAGTCTAAATACATCTCATGGTGGAGTCTACGCTGGATGTGCATGGTGAGGGGGACAGAGATCATCATTTGTATTCTTGGGTGTGTTTAGACTTCTGTCTAAGACTTCTGTTTAAGACTAAACCACATATACAAATTAGGAAATCGAATTCAGAAGTTCAAGTCTTTTCATCTGTTAATCCTTGACAAGCATTTCCTTTGTTTTTCTGTTTGTTTTTGTTTGTTCATTTGACAAATGGGTAAATAAATGGCTACATCATCTTGCACATGATCTGAGACATGAAGGGAAAAACTGGCATTGGGGTTGATCTGACTTTAGCCATGGACTGTCTAGCCGTGCCTGTTACTTCGCTCACACATGCATACTACTCTCAGTACTCACAGTTTCACTAACAGTTTGCCTAGTTTAGGGCCTTTCCCTCTAGTTGTAGAGGGTTTGTTGCTCTCTGAAGGGAGAATGAAGGTGTAGGCCATTCTCAATGTGTGCAAGAATAGCTTCTCTGTTGGCTTTTTTTCCCTTTTTTTCTTTGAAGCTCTTTGTTCTTGTCAAAATGGAAATAAATTTCACAGCACAGTCTAGTGGGGGTGGCAGACTTTTGACCTCCTGAGAGCATTCCAAACTGTAAAGTGGCTACCTCATCAGGAAAAGAGTCATGAAAGGCTCATCAGAAGAGAGTCATGAGCTACTCATCAGGAAGAGAGTCATGAAAGACTCATCAATGTCTCCCATGTGAGGAAGTCAGCAATGGCTTCTCCACAGACCCCTACAAGTGCAAGTGACGATGGTGGCCCCTCAGCTGTGCCTCCTCAGCAAGTATGATTTATGGCTTTAAGTATCTGGGCAGGAGATGACATGGAGATGAAGCCCACGGTGGAGCCCACACTGGATGTGTGTGGTAAGGGTAGCTGGTGTGAAGCCACAGAACCGAGGCAGGACTGAGAGGCAGAGGGTGCACTAGATATGTTAAAAGACTTTGGAAGGTTATTTTCCTAGCTAAGAATTATGTATATTTCTTATAGAAAGAGAAGTCAGAAAATAAGGGTGAGCAAAATGAAAGCAGCAGTCACAGCGCCATCAGCTGTCAACTCACCCGGAGTTGGCACTACAGTCTGGACTCTGCCTGTGAAATATGTTTTCTTGCACTGGGGTTGGGGGATTCGGGATGGGAGGTGGGGGGGTGGGGAGGTGGGGGTGGGGAGTGTGGTCCACAGGTGCAAATTTGAAAGTGCACGAAGTTTCTATGTGAAGTAATAATATGAACCATGTTTGTAGGAGGCTGAATAGGGAGACTGGGCTATAGCTCAGTGGGAAAGCACAGTACCTGCCTAGCATATTTGAGGCCCTGGGTTCAATACAAAAAAAAAGCTGAATGGTGTTTCATTATTGTGAACAGCACTATAAGATTTTTATAGCTATAATTTTAGGAGAAACACTTGAGAAATTCCATTAGATGATGATGAGTCCAAGGGTAAGCAATCTAGAAACGTGCAACAAGAACGTGCACCCTTTGCCATATATGCATACATATGCGTATATACATATAATGCATGCCAGTGTGTATATGTGTGTGCCAAACAATATATGTGCATTCATATATACACATATTTATTATGTATGTATGTATGTATGTATGCTTGACCCACTACCATACAAAACAAATGACAATAAGCTAAAAAAAAAAAAAAAAATAGAAAATCGACACATGCCACTGTGCTGAGCCACAGTGCCCAGCTGTGAGCACTTCAACATATTCTCACTGCTGGCTCAGTCTTCTAGCAGAAGATGTTCTGGACTCAAGCCTGTCACTCACTCTGCCTGCACCCAGAACTCTGTCCATCTGCCCTAACTTTGATTTCTTAGAAATGGCTTCGGTTTGGTCTCTTCCTCCATTTAGCTTTTCGCCCGATAGTGAGAAATCAGAACTCTGGGCATCTTGTGTGTGGTATCCTTCAACCTTCAAGTGACACACAGAATTATGTCAAAGCGGAGCTAGGATACAGTAATTAGAATGCTATCGCCAATTGTATTTTCGTTGGCCTCCATGTTGGTAGGGATCCAATCACACACTTGCAAAAATAGAACTTTTCTTTAGTTTCTTTCATGATGTGATTTCTCAGCAGTGTGTATGCCCAGCTGTAAGCCGGCTTCCTGGTTGACGTCTTAGTACAAGGAGCATTATTAGCTTGTCCAGGCCCACACCTTCCTCCAGACTGCTAGTACTGTGGCTTAGCATATTTTCAGATTTGTTGATTACATACAATTAAGGTAGAATGCAGAACTTGTCTTTTTGTTCAGTTTGGCTCCGACACAGTGTTATTTTCATGGTTAAGGCAATTTTCTTTCACCCTTGTTAGTTTTGATACTTGTCTGAAGATGAGTGTTCTCAGATGTGATGTTTCTTGAATAAAAACAATTTCTAAAATCTGAGAATTTTGAAAATATGATCCAAGTATATTTTATCAATGTATCTCCAGAGTGAAAATCCACACTGCTCTGCATCTCCTGGTCTCTACAAACATAACTCATTGAAGCTGTGATAAGATCCTGAATATCTCTCATCTTTGCACTATTGATCCAAACTAGGAAAGGGAATGATTTCTAAGTAACTGGTTCTGATTCTGAAAAATAAAGAATTATTTTTTTAGGTTGAAAATGACATGTTTAAAAGGATTGGTTTTATGTTAAATAATTTCTATATGATACCAACACTCTACAAGATTAACTCCTGATTATTAGTGGTTTTAATTCCCTTCCAACCAAACATCACAGAGGTGTGTGTGTGTGTGTGAGAGAGAGAGAGAGAGAGAGAGAGAGAGAAAGAGAGAGACAGAGACAAGAGAGGGAAACAGAGACAGAAGAGACAGAGACAGAGAGACAGAGAAAGACAGAGACAGAGAGAGGGAAACAGAGAGACAGAGAAAGACAGAGCAGAGAACAGAGAGGTGAGGGAGAGAGTGAATGAGAAGGAACCTGGGGAGAGTGAGTCCAGGGCTTTGTCCATACAGTGAGCTGGGCCCCACCAGGAAAGTTGCACACTGTCGATGTATGTAACTCAGAGGATAACTAGACAACACTTAGCATGTCAACTTGGTTGCTTACTTGTTGAACTGGGTAGAGCTATCTATCATATAGCTGACAGAAATATAGACAAATAGTGTAAGATGAATTGGAGAAGCTCAGTTATAGAGCAGAAGGCCCCTCAGTTGACTTTCATACCAGGATTCCCGCACAGAAGATGTGTCAAGGAAAAAAATCCTCTAAGCCCTTTCCTGAGTGGGGTAGTCTGGAAACATCAGCAGTATCTGCTCTTGTCACTGGCTTTACTGCTGTCCATGTTAGGAACCACGTTTGGTGCCATAGGGCGAATGGACGCACTGCTCTGTTTCCCTGCTTCCTGTCTTCGTGAGTGATTAATTCATTGCCGCCTGTCATTCCTGACAATGCTGCTTACCAAATGAAACAGGGTGATCCCAGGCCAAAGTGGTCTAAAATGCTGAAGCAGAAGCTCATAATATTTCAGGTTTCTTCTTACTAGAAAAACAAATGAGAGACAAAAGGTTTTTTTTTTTTTTTTATTAAAAAAAAAAAGCAGAGCTTGATTAAACATGTAGAATGTGTCTTGAATATTTATGCCCCAAGTCCTGCTTTGTGATGATGCTTGTACTTCAAGAGAAGATGTTCTGAATGTGATTCATCAATACAGAGAAGTGTCACATTCACTTTCATTATGAGGGGGAAAAACCCCAAAAATCCTTTTCCCTTACAATGCTGACACCTTTGTGACTAAGAGAATGCAAGCAATTCTTACATTAATTGGTCCCAAAGAAAAATTATGTTTTCCATTTTCCTGCATGTACATCTGACATGTTGCCTCATGTTCTGCTCCTTGAATTATTGACGTGCCCCCTTTTCTGATTCTTCCAACCACCCTGAGGACCACTTCATTGTAATGAACTCAAAACAGCAGACAGCTAGATGAAAAAAGCCACGGAGATCTATCCTCAATTCTCAATGCTCTATTTTCAGTTGGCCACACCTAGACCACAGTTTTCCACAGCTGCTGTGGTAGATGATGGAGCGAACTAAAGTTGCTGCATTTGGGGAGCCTATAAGGGGCTCGAGTCTTCTGGCTGTAATAAAGTCCTGGCTGCATTACTGTGCTTCTGCTGCAGCAGGTAGCATGTCTGCTGAGTGCCTGAGTTTCTATTGTTTCCTGCTTGATCAGTTGGCTGAGCTCTGCCAGGATTCCAGGGTTGAATCTCCTGTGGTTTGTTCCCTGACAGGCATACAAATGAGAGAGGGGGGAAGACAGACAGACAGACAGACAGCCTCTCCTCACACTTGTCTATCAAATTCTTGACACCTGGGTCATCTGAGAAATACAGCAAGCGTTTGTTCTTGTTCTAAGCAACTGTTCCTACTGATGTCTTTCACCACTTGGCTGCACCAGTCCTTGAGACCAAAGTGAACCAGTTGGGAGATAATCCCTGTGCAAACATACAAGTGCCAGGCTACATCTGTCTGTCAGTCTTTTCACATTCTTCTTTACTTTCGTTTGTTTTAATGGGTGGGTGGTATCTGAGGATATTAGAATTTTAGAAATCAGAGAGTCCTGTGTTATCACAATATTTTCCCCTTCTTTATAGATACTTGAACCTTATAGCTTTGTTTTCTTTTTAGAAAATCATGATGAACACACATTTAATTAATTTTCTTGAAATAGAATATATCAACAGTAAGAGATTAAAGGCTTCAACCTAAAACGTGAACATATGTGTGTGCCTTCAAGTCCAGGGCTTCTAAATCCTCATGTTCTGCATCAAGATATGACATTGAATTACCAAACCTGGGAATTGATGTAAGGGGGATAGAATAATTTTGAAAGGGGAAATTTTGAATGATTGGCATTATTAATTTCTTTTAGTTGAGAGTATTACATATGCATCTAATACATGTGTACAGTATGTACTGGTGAGATTGGAATAGTTGGAGGTTTTTTGTGGGTCACCACCTTGTCTTGAGAAAATTCTGATGTTTCATTTTTAGTTATTTGAGATATAACTTGGAGACTGCAGTTACCCTACTGTCTTAGTCAGGGTTTGTATTCCTGCATAAAACATCATGACCAAGAAGCAAGTTGGGGAGGAAAGGGTTTATTCAGCTTACACTTCCACATTGCTGTTCATCACCAAAGGAAGTCAGGACTGGAACTCAAGCAGGTCAGGAAGCAGAAGCTGATGCAGAGGTCATGAAGGGATGTTACTTACTGACTTCTTCTCCTGGCTTGCTCATCTTGCTTTCTTAGAGAACCCAGGGATGGCACCACCCACAATGGGCCCTTCCATGCTTGATCACTAATTGAGAAAGTGCCTTACTGTGGGTCTGCGAAAGGACAGCTTGGTTCCTGGCTGGGCACAGGCCTGGAACCCCTGACCCTAGTGGGACAATGGCAGGTGTTCGGCCATACCCCCAGACTCCAGGCTCCTGACACGCCTTTGACCCATGATTTTCAGTCACCTAGGGCAATAGTCTCTCCCTAAGAGAGGTTTGCATCACCCAGCACAGGTAGAGGGCATGACTACAGGCTTCAGCCTCAAGAGATTTATATACTAATGAGATACCTGAAGGCCACAGGGCGTAGCCAATTAAACATTCTTCCCTGGACCCTCCTTCCTTCTCCCTCCCTATTTAACTCAGGTCTGCCCTGAGTTTCAGGGGGGTGCATCCAGATTCAACTACCATCCACCATGAAAATAAAGCCTTTTAGAATCCTGGACTTCCTTGTGTCTTTGAGGCCCCCCATGGGGAACCATGGAGAAGGCCTTTAATGAGCCATTGTAGCTGCAGCCGCTGCACCTAATCTCCTGCCTGAGGACCTTTCTACAGTCCCACCATGGAGGTTCGCCGATTCAACCAAGCTAGCCAACCCTACCAAGCAAGGGGCGCCACCAGAGCTCTCCCTCTCACCCTTCTCGGCTGCAGGCCGGTCCAGCCCACACGCCCCCAGTTTCAACTCTTCTATGGCTTTCAGCAGTGCCTGGGAGCGCAGGAGTCTGAGACCAGTTGATCCCCCAAGCCTTCTTGTCTGGGGGTCCCTATCCAAGAGCCCTGCCCCCCGCAGAGCTTCAGACTGAGATTCTTCACACCTAGGCTTGAGCCCTGCAGCCCCACCCCGCACTTTGTGGAGGGAACTCAGTCAAAAATCCCACATGCACTTCTGCTGCCCAGAGTTGGGGTCCCAGCTGACTAGAGCAGAAGACACACAGGAACTACAACCGCCTAACAGGAATCCACACCCATGCACCCACACACGAGCCCTTATTTCACGCACCTTACAACTGGATCTCATGAAAACATTTCCTCAAGGGAGGCTCCTTTTTCTGTGATAACAACTTGTGTCAAGTTGACACACAAAACCAGCCAGTACACCTACTATGCTGTGGAATATAGAATAATCTCTCATGTGTCTTTTGGTACCTGGGATCTTGCCTTTCTTCCCTGCTCTTCCAAGTCTCCAGTAGCCACTATTGTCTCTTGCCTTTCTGCTCTTGGTTCCTTTCTCTTACCATGACAGACTCAGGTTCTACCCACCAGGCTACAAACAACTGGATATCATCCTTTCTTTTTCAGTGGATGGATAATAATCCTCCTTTAATCCACCCATCTGTTGATGGACACTATGATTTAGCTACTGCAGATAGCTGTTGTAAACACGTGCAGGCATGTCTAATATAACAATGTGCTTACCTTTGGATTTATACATAGAAGGGCTTACTGGATCATACTGGATCATTTAGGAGTTCTGTTCCTATCTTTTTTTTTTTTTTAATAATTACCATTTTCCATAATGAGTGTTCTAATTTATATTTCTGCTAACAGAATTTCAACATTTCTCTGCTTTTTCACCAACTTATTCTTTTTTTTTTTTTTCATTTTATTTTGTGTGATAGTCTGCAACTCTGCAGCTCCTAATGGAGCCCAGGCTGGTTTTAGACTTGCCATGATTGTCCTGTCTCCTCTCCCAAGAACAGTGATCACAGGTATGAGCCACCTCTCCAGTTTCTGTTTGTTGTCTTTATGGATGCAGACACTTTAACCAGGGTAAGGTGGTGTCTTGTTATGCTTTAATACACATCATGGTGATTAGGATGGATGTCTATCCTACAGAGCTGTAATTAGATTTAGTCCAGGCAACTGAGGACCAAATACAGTGAAATGCATTAGGACCAGCATTAATAATAAGTCATTAGTTTCAAATATTTATTATTCAGAAAAGTAAAGAGCAAGCTAGATTTTCCTTTGATTGTTTGTATTTAATATGTCCTTGATTTGAAAATCATTATCCTGAGTCTTCAGTGTGAGTCCACAGTTTGGTCCCTGGAATCTCTACAGTTCTGCCTTGGTGTATCTCAAGCTAAAGATTTCCCAATCCAAGTATCACACACATTTATTTAGCTCATATAGAGGAGAAGCATTGTCTTAAACCCCTCATCAACCTTCTGCTCTGTCTTGTCTGTGAAGCACTTGAGATGATGATGATGATGATGATTATGATTATCTTAAAATGGTTTTATTTAAGTGTAGTTCAACAGGTAGGCACACTGGTCCAAGGGAAGAATCATCTATTTATTGAGAAATGATGTTTAATAAGTACAATTGACATAATCTTTGCTGGTCCTGTAGCTTAGTCTGTTAGAGGGCCAGTCCAGGTATGACCAGGGATAATACAACTCAGTGTGTTGCTAGAGGGGAGACTAGTTGTTTCATGTCAGTGGTCACTGTGTCCCAACTCTTTGTAAACTCTGGTCATGCACTGCCCCTGGAAATCTGTAAAGAAGGTCCCAAAGAGCAGATCCGTCACCCTATTTGATGTTTTTCAAAACTAAGACACAGACGAACTGTGTTTTCCTCTATTAATAAGCAGTCTGTCACAGTTTGGATCTTAAATGTCTCCAGGACCCTGTGTTTAGAAAAAGACTTAGTCTCCAGCTGGTGGCACCGTTAGGAGGTGGTGGCATTTTTAGGAGGTGGGGTGTAATGGAAGGAAGTTAGATTAGTGAGATCATGGTCATGTAGGGGACACGCTGGATGCTGGCCCTGCCCTGTATTCTTTGCTTCTTAGCTGCCATGAGGTAAGCAACCCTCCTCTATCACACACTTTTACCGTGTGCTCCCTTAGCACAGACAACACAATAAGACTAACTGACCAGGGGCTTAAACATGGACCAAAGTCTTTCCCTCTTACCTTCATTATCTCAAGCATTTTGTCACAGCAGTGAAGAAAGAGCTGACTAACAGAGTTCAGTCCAGGATCTGGGCTGAAAGACTTGAAAGATGACAAAGTTGAAGGCGTTTGAGTGCTTTCATGCTATAATGATTCAGAGAAGTCAACGATATAATGGTCAAGTTAGACTCCATGTGAGGCTCTGGTCATATTTCCAATTAACTTAAGAGGCCCTTCACTAGGATACAGCCTAAGTCTCTGGCACACTTTTAAGTATTAAGAAAAAAAAAAATTAGACTGAATTTCCTAGGCTTTTGGAATGTCCTTTGATTCATACTCATAGTTGTTAAGTAGAAAATCTTAGGGAGGCTGGTGTTCAGAGGACCAATGGGACAATGAAAGGTTACCCCAAGATGGGTGTGCAGAAGACCCTGGAGAGGGGAAGACCCTGGAGGGGGAAGACTCTGGAGATGGGAAGACCCTGGAGGGGGAAAGACCTGGAGAGGGGAAGACCCTGCAGGGGGGAACACAGGGACAGAGTCTAATGTGGTCTACAGTTGCCAGCACAGGACTGTACAATTCCTCATGTGGAGTGGATTCTTCCTTCTCTCTCTTGTGAAAAGCCACAAGAAATGTCTGTCTTCATGATGTTGTGATGGTCTGCACTGGTTACAGCCGTTTTGTCTAAGACCATGGAGTCTAGGGGATAAGCCCTGTGGGAAATCATTCCATGCAAGTACACGTTCAGGACACAGTGAAGAAAGATGGCTTCTATAAATCAGTCCTTCTGAGAAGGCAACTTAGAGATGGAGAGATATAGAAGCAAGGTTCTAGGGGAGGCCAAACTTGGAGCATTCTTGCTGAGAAATCAGCTTATTTGATGTAGGATCACATACCACTAACGGCATGGCTAGCCCTGTGGGTTTGTTGAAACCTAAGACTCTGAGGGACCAGATGATTCATGTGAAGGATACGAGGGCTTGATTCTGCCAATGCTTCATCTGTGGACGAAAGCAGTAAAGCTAAGGCCAATGCCAAGTGCTGGGCTCCATGGTGCTCAGGCATTAGTAAAGTCTTTGCTTTGGATCAGCTGGGATTTCCTTAGTAAGCTCTGAGTTTGTGTAAGTAAAGGGTTGGAAAGTGGGATGGGAGAGGAGAGAAGGGGAGGGGAATGCAGTGTGAGCAGGGAACAACAGCTTTATAAATATTTCCTTGCAAAATAGACCTGTGAATTCTTTAAAACTCTGCCACTCCAGCAAAGGGGAGTTCTGTCCTTTGATAAAGCATAAAAGAAGGAGTATGCTCGTGGAAGTAAAAAGCTGTTATATTTAGTTTGCTGAGCCTCATCCTCCTTCAAAACTGTCCTAAGATCCATTTGATAAGTCTTGTCTCAAGTTCAGCAAAGTTAATATTGAAAAACAGAGGCAGTGCATCTTGTATAGAATTCTTTTCTTTCTACTTGGTTTATGTTGCCAGGGGCGCTTCTCCTACCTGACACCTCTCCCCACCTGACAGTCTCTCCCCACTGACAGCCTCTGTCTACCTGACAACTTCTCACCTGACACCTCTCCCCACCTGACAGCCTCTCCCCACTGACAGCCTCTGTCTACCTGACAGCTTCTCCCCACCTGACAGCTTCTCCCCACCTGACAGCTTCCCCCCACCTGACAGCCTTTTCCCACCTGCAGCCTCTCTCCACTGACAGCCTCTCCCCACCTGACAGCTTCTCCCCACCTGACAGCTTCTCCCCATCTGACAGCCTCTCCCCACTGACAGCCTCTGTCTACCTGACAGCTTCTCCCCACCTGACAGCTTCCCCCCACCTGACAGCCTTTTCCCACCTGATAGCCTGTCTCCACTGACAGCCTCTCCTCACCTGACAGCTTCTCCCCACCTGACAGCTTCTCCCACCTGACAGCTTCTCCCCATCTGACAGCCTCTCCCCCCTGACAGCCTCTGTCTACCTGACAGCTTCCCCCACCTGACAGCCTTTTCCCACCTGACAGCCTCTCTCCACTGACAGCCTCTCCCCACCTGACAGCTTCTCCCCACCTGACAGCTTCTCCCCATCTGACAGCCTCTCCCCCTGACAGCCTCTGTCTACCTGACAGCTTCCCCCACCTGACAGCCTTTTCCCACCTGACAGCCTCTCTCCACTGACAGCCTCTCTCCACTGACAGCCTCTCCCCACCTGACAGCTTCTCCCCCTGACAGCTTCTCCCATCTGACAGCCTCTTCCCACCTGACAGCATCTTCCGACCTGAAAGCCTCTCCACAATGACAGCCTCTCCCCACCTGACAGCCTCTCCCCACTGACAATCTCTCCCCACCTGACAGCTTCTCCCCACCTGACAGCTTCTCCCCATCTGACAGCCTCTTCCCACCTGACAGCCTCTCCACAATGACAGCTTCTCCACACCTGAAAGCCTCTCCTCACTGATAGCCCCTTCCCACTGACAGCCTCTCCGACCTGACAGCCTCTTGCCTCTCCCCACCTGAGAGCTTCTCCCCACCTGACAGCCTCTCCCCACCTGACAGCCTCTCCATTCCTGACTGACAATTTCTCCACACCTGACTGACACCCTGAGACCCTATGCCCAGCTGACAGCTCTCCCACAACCTTAGGGCCCATCCCTACCCAGATGCCTTTTCTTTACTGAGAGCCTCTCACCCTGAAAGCTTCTCCCCCTGACAGCCTTTCTTCCTGACAGGTTCTCCTTGCCTGCATCTTTCTCCTGCATACACTGATCTTTTGTCTATCTCTACTACAGATTCCTGCTTCATTAGAGCAGGGATTCTTTTCTCTTTTCCCCTTTGTTCTATGGCCAACTCCAGCCTCGAGTTTACAGGCCAAGCCGATGTCCATCTCATGAGTTGCTGAAGCTGAGGTAAGAATGAGGAGAGTTGTCACATGGACAGTGACATCATGAATGGTGCCAGAGTCACCCTCTCTCTCCTTTATAGTTTCTCCTCTTCAGGACTCTTGCTCTTCCACTCTAGTCCTCCTGTCCTAGGAAACTGCTGTCCATTGTTAGGGAAAGAAGAAAAGCCTCTGGTGTCTGAGTTCATATATTCTAACCGATAGCTGGATACTAGAAGGAGAAACTGAAACACTGACCAAAAATTGGACAAATGCTTTCATTTTTTCTTTCTTTCTTTCTTTCTTTCTTTCTTTCTTTCTTTCTTTTTCTTTTTTTTTTTTGAGGTTTTGGCAGAGAATATTTATTTTTTCTTTTTTTTTTTTGAGGTTTTGGCAGAGAATATTTATTTGTTTTGAGCCTGATGTTGAAAATGCATTTTTAGTTTTATTGCTTCATCTCAGATTTTGAGTTATCACATCTTCAAACCCTGTTTACCATCTAAACTTTACAGATATATATGCCCATGGCTGTACTATGAACCCAATATGCTTAGGAAGAAACTATATAATATTTTATAGGTCATCATGAGAGTTTTTATAAATAAGCTTGGCAGAAATGAAATAGCAACTGGCCTCCTTTACCCATGACTGTGAATGCCTTAACAGGTATGCAAGACAGAGGACTATATTTGTTTCCTAGCTATATATTTTAGAATAATGATTAAAAACAAGAATGATGCTATTTTATGATTTAAAACTGAGGTTTGATTCATTCAAGTGATTCATTCAGCCACTTGCTGAGGGTCTACTGTATATTCAGATGCATACTACATAAAGACATTGCAGAAATAGACAGCACACAAACTTAAGTGATGATTGATATTGAATAGTATGCCAATATTTTTACATAGAAAAAACTAGAAAAGAGAATACCTTTGAAATAATATACATGTCTGCTTATTGATGGGTGTGTTAAAGGTGGCACTTTACAGCCACTTTCTAGCATTTGTAGCTTTCACTAAACAGTAAGTGGAATGGATATTGTTGAAGTTTCTATCCTAAAGCCAAACCAAACCAGAACAGAAACCTTCCTTAGTTATCCTTCTCTTTATCAGGTGCTTGTCTTTCTCTTATGTATTTCTTGTGTTGCTACTGAATATACCCCAAGGGTTTATAGTAGCTCAGACCATCTTTCGTATGCACTCAGTTCCTTGGGCTTTATATTACCTTTCACAAGTCACAGGCAGTAAGTAAAGGGACTGGGAGGGAAGATACTGAGGTGACATGTGTAGTTGGGGTTGGTTGGGACTTCTTAACTTTTTCAACTCATAACCATTTTACATTCATAATTTTTTTACATGAGTCTGAGTATCAAGGTCTATAAAATAGCTATACATAACAAATACTTAATGATAATAAAACATAAAGACATTTATTCTTAAGATAGTTTTTTGTACACCTATAATTTTAGCATTTAGCAAAGATGAAGGGCAAATTTACACTGAGATAGATATTTCTGCTTAAAGTATTAAATCTTGGCTAAATATTTCATTAAGGATTTTCAATATTTCTCAGAGTTGGTGAATGTTTTTATTTTATAATTGGCCTCTTTGCATAAGCACATAGTACAAAATAGTGTTTAGGGCTATTATAGAAATCATTGGAAATTCTGCTACAACCAAAATTAATCCAATGATATTTTCTGAAACTCAACTCATTGACTCAAACAGCAATTTTAAAAGTCAAACATTATAATACAATGCAATCTAATTGTACATTAATTTGATACATACTGAGGAATGCTGGTAAGAAAATATTAAAAGTCTTTGTTTTCTACCATTAAACCATTATATTTCTCTATGAGAAGAAAGCTGTATAACAAAACAATGCAATTCATAACATGCAATGTGCTTGAATTTTGACTGTGTGTGGTGGTTTGAAAGAAATTCGCCCTACAAGTTTATATATTTGAATGCTTGGTCTTTAGTTAGTGGAACTGTTTGGGAAGGATTAGGAGGTGTGGCCTTGCCAGAGGAAATGTGTCACGGGTGGTTAGCTTTGATGTTTCAAAAGACTTGTGCTCTCTTTTTATCTCTGCCTTGTGGTTGTGGATCAAACTGTGGGATCTCTGCAGTTCCTATTTTTCAAACACATTCCTTATTCTTTCTTATTCTCATGTCACTTCTTAAGAGGACATTGGCTTTGTCTGTACCTGCTGCTATTGTTTATTGCTACTACTCTGCACGTGCATGACATTGGAGTCAGTGATCCAGGAAGGGAAGGAGGAGCAAGCTGGAGCCAACAGTCAGATCTCCAGGTTTGGGTGAAAATGGGGCCTGATAATCAGCAGGCACAATATGAAACTGAGAAGTTGTAATCTCTGGATGACTTAGCAAGACGTTTATGTAATAGTAGCTTTAATAGATTTATTCGTATACGTGTTTTGTGTACTTTATAATTCACACAGTTGGAGTATACAGTTGAATCATGTTTACTGTGTTCATAGACCTGTTTAGCTATCAATGCTATCCATTTAGAACATGTTAAAAACACAGGGGGGTGGAGGGGGGATTTCAGAGGACAACCTGCTGGAGTTGGTTCCCTCCTTCCACCATGTGTGTCTCCAGGATCAAACAGTTGTCGGATGTGGCATGGCAGCAAACTCCTCTAGTCATCTCACTTGAGTCATCTCACTGGTCTTATTTTAGGACATTTTCCTGTTACCTAAAAGAGACCCGGACCCACTTCTCATGCCAAATCCCACACCCTGTTGCTCCTGGGCCCAGTGTAACTGCTGATCTACTTGGTCTCTGGAGATTTGCCTGTTTGGGGCATTTCATAAAACTGGGACCGTGCATGGTCTGTGTGATTGACTGAGCCACGTTGTCATGCTTCCTTGTGTTGCAGGAGCCCACTGCATGGCCTTTTGACATGTTGTGTGTGCACTCACCATTGATGAATGTTGGTGTTGTGCTTACTGCGGGCGTTTGCAGATTGCTGTTCTAATGTTCACATTCTGTCTTGTGTGGGTGAGTGTTTCACTTCTGGCAGTGCACCCAGGAGCTGAGTTGCTGGGCCTTACGGTGACCTTAGACCTTATGTTTAACCCCTTTCAGTTGGTTGTCTTTTCACTTCTTCTTTTTTGAGACAAAAATCACATGTACCTGGGCTCAAGCTTGCTATGTTGCCAAAGATGACTTCTCCTGCCTCCATGTTGTAACACTGCGATTTCAGACCTGTGCCACCATGTCCAGCTTTTCACTTCTGTATGGCATAATTGTTTTGTAGAAGGTTTTTGGTTTCTTTTTTCAGCTTCATTTTAATGAACCTCAACTTATTTTCCTTTCTTGTTTACATTTTTTATTTTCATGCCTAATAAATCTTTGTGGGAACTAAAGTCATGACAATTTCCTCTATGCTTTCTGCTAAGAAGTTTCCAGTTTGGCTATTAAATGTATTTGATCCATCGGAGTCCTTCTTTATACATGGTGATGGGTGAGGTTCCAGCCGTGCACTTTTCCATGGGATTGTTCAGTACCATGTGTCTGTAGGAAGTGGCCTTTTGTTTCTGAATGGTCTTAAACCTGGTATACATTTATATTCTTTCTTATATAACTGAAATTTAAAATATAATTATTCCTCCTGTCTCTTTCCTGTCTCCAAACCCTCCCATAGAGCCCTGCTTGATCCATTTTCAAATTCATGGCCTTGTTTTCCACTATTACTACACACATTTATGCATGTGCATTTACATAATAAATACACATACAACCTGCTCAGTGTAATGTTACTTGTATATATGTGTGCAGGGCTGACCATTGAGTATTGGACAGCCAATTGGTGTGCTCTTCCTTGGGGAAGACGCTTTCTCTCCTCGGCATTCCTTAGTTGCCTGGAGTTTCTTTCTGTAGGGTTGAGACCTCCTAGTCTTTCTCTCATCCACTTCAACTTGTCATTTGTTATCCTTGTTCAGATCATGTTTAGGCAGCCATGCTGGTGAGACTCTGTGGGGTGTAGCTTCCGACATTCCTAGGTGACACAGCAAACTCTCCCATCTGGTCCTCTGGCTCTTACATTCTTTCTGCCTCCTCTTTCACAATGTTTCCCTGAGCTGTGGGTGTTAGAGTGTGTTGTTCATATATTCTTTGGGGCTGAGCTCTAGAACGCTGCATTTTCATTGGTTGTAGTGTTCTGTAATGTTTCCTATCTATCCCAAAATGCAGTTTCCTTGTTGAATGGTGAGCATACGGATGAGGCTCTTTATGAGGACAAATATTTAGAGTTTGGTTAGGGATTATGCTGATTTAGTAAGTGCTGGTTGTAGGCTCTCCAGTACTAGACATGATTTCCCTCTTGTTGAGCCAGTCTTAAAGCCAATTAGACAGATGTTGGTTACCATCGAGTTATGTGTGCACTCCTGTACCCTTAAGGCTATTGTGCCATGGTGGCCCTTGGTGTGGTTCATAGGAATCACAGCTGAGTAAGGCTGCTGATTGATTCCTTCCTTTGGAAGCTTGCAGGATGACTTCTCGTATCATGAAAGCTAGTCTGTAAGGGAAGGAGCATTCAAGTCAATTTCAGCCCCTGGGTCTCTGCGCCCTGTTCCTCAAGTGCATGGTGGCTTCAGCAATAGGGACTTACCTTCTTAATAAGAATAGCCTATTAATTTTGTAAATCTGTTGTACAACCCTGACCAAAAACTCAAAAGAGGGCTTTTCATGTCTTGATGCCCTGTGTTTCTTGTTGTTGTTAAGTGCTCTTTTGCTCTTTGTGGGAATCATTGTCATCCCAGAAGATTTTATTTAAACAATATACGAATAGTTATACAGAGATGTACATATATTTCTTTTTGCTTAATAGTATGATTTCTTGTGGCTTTTCAGACATCCTTACTGTTATGTTACCTCCTCCTTTTCTATTTATCTCTCTTCTCTCTCCCTAATTAGAGCCCCTCCCTCCTTTTTTCCATTTCCCTGATCCAATGACTTATTCCCTGCTATTCCTCTCTCTATGGATTCCCCATGGCCCTACCTCAGGTATGGTCCCTTTTTCTTTTCCTGGTTTCTAGGCTATGTACCCTCACACCTGCAGATTTGGAGTTAGGAGCTCTGGTGAGAGAGACCATGAGGTTTTCCTTTCTGGGTCTTGGTTACTCACTCTTAGTTAGGGTTGTTGTTGCTGTGATTGAACACCATGAATAAAGCAACTCGTGAGGAAAGGGCTTTATTTGGCGTTTACTTCCACATCACTGCTCATCATAGAAGGAAGTCAGGACAGGAACTCAAACAGGGCTGGAACCTGGAGGCAGGAGCTGATGCAGAGGCCATGGAGGGATGCTGCTTATAGGCTTGCTTCCCTTGGCTTGCTCAGCTTGCTTTCTTACAGACCCAGTACCACCAGCCCAGGGATGGCCCCACCTATAGTGGGCTGGGCTAATAAAGAAAATGCTCTACTGTCTGATCTTATGGAGACATTTTCTTAATTGAAGTTCCCTCCTCTCAAATGACTTTAGCTTGTGTCGAGTTGACATGAAGCTATCCAGCATGCTCTTCAGTTTGCTCTAGCTGTAAAGAAAATGACACCATGAACTTTGCAGGCAGATGAATGGAAGTTTTTAAAAAGATCACTCTGAACTGCAGTGTAGAAAGCTTAAAGAAGGTGGGAGCAGAGGAGGAGTACCCATGTGACAAACATCCAGGAAGTAATATTATAAAACACTGCAGCTCTAACTGTGGTAATGAGCAAGTCAGACATAGCCAAAGCCTCATGGGGCTTAGGTTCTCTAACGCCACATGTGGTTAGCAAAACCAAGGTGAAAACAGAAAAAAATATATAGCAAGGTGATTTGTGACTGGAGAACACAATAAATAATGTGGATATTAAATATGGAAAACATGAAATACTCATTTGTTCTCCAATCACAGAGTGTCTCAACACCTGGGTTGAAAACCCCAAGTCACACACAAGATGGGCAGCATGCAGTTGGGTAATTCTTATTTTCTGGAAGGAAAGGCCTAAATCCTGTAGCCAGATGAATGCTGTTGTCATCAGGGATGCTGTAACATCACCAGGGAGTGGCAGACTGACAGAGCACTATACTTAGGTCATGCCGGCTTGGGTCAAAGGTGGCATAGCGTGTACTCTGCAGTCACAGAAAAAGTGAGGTGAGGAAGGGGGAGATGGCAAGAGTGGCCTCAGGGATGGTTCAGGATTCTGATGGGAATACTACTTGAGTCCTGAGGAAGAGCTAGGCTTCCTACTGAGCTCTGTCCAGGTATTATTTTATGTGACACTCAGGAAGTGACACAAACCTCCAAACTGAGGCTACTACCTCCATCAGACAAAGCCTCTGCTTAGGGAGATGTCTCTCACTCTAGGTCCTGAGGCTGTAACGCTGGTAAACGATGGAGTCTTTTACCAGTGAACTACTTTTACTTCATTAACTGTTTGCACGCAGCAAATGAAACACATACAACAGTTCCATCAGATATCCAATAATAAACCGGGCAGTGGTGGTGCACACCTTTAATCCCTGCACTTGGGAGGCAGAGGCAGGCAGATTTCTGAGTTTGAGGCCAGCCTGGTCTACAGAGTGAGTTCCAGGACAGCCAGGGCTACACAGAGAAACCCTGTCTCGAAAAACAAAAACAAAAAAACAAAACAAAACAAAAAAAAAAAAAAAAGAAAAGAAAAGAAAGGACAGATAATAATGAAAACATGGAGGGAAAGCTCAGATAAAACAAAACCACTGTGGCCCATACCCTCAGACCACACACAGTGAATAGCTCTCTTTCAACATCCATTGTCCCTTCTGAGAGATCAACCCTAACCTGATTGCCGCTGGTATCCTTGAATCTGTCTTGTAGAACATGCCAGACATCTGGTTCTTCAAGGTGTGGCTCATGCCTACTGCACAGAGATGGATTTAAGAATGGAAGTGAAGCCTGCTCGCTGTTGACATTTTAATTTTCTTCCACTGAGCACATGATGCATTTTTTGATTGATAGTATTTAAAGGTCCAGGCTAAGGAGGAAAAGGAAATGATAAGTACACATAAGTGGGCAAGGACTGGGTGAGTGAGTGACAGGAGGGCTTTGGCCGAGTGTATGCTTGTGTTTGTGTGTGTGTGTGTTCTAGAATTATGCCATGTTTACCTCAGTACCTTTCTTCCTGGCAGTATTAGGTGATCATTGGATTATAACATATGTGGTGGGTTTCAGATCAGCATAATGGGCTAAGAAAGTGGGGTCGAGATTACCCTTTTGCCATAAGGGAGACCAGATTTTTCAAAACTTGGTGTTTGCATAGATTTCTTGAGTTGAAACATGTCTTGAACTGTAAAGTCTATTGGGGAACTTCTTAATATCTCTGAGCCTGTGATACAGAAAAATGTAAATGACTATACCTATGAATATGTGGGTTTTCCATTAATTATTCAGTTTTTGAGCTTTTACCCTCATTTTAAGCCCTAGTATCCTGAACTTCATGGCCCCTTTTTTCTGCGCACCATGTTTTTGAGTGGATGCACAAACTGAGAGCCCATTGCTCTTGCCCTGCCACTATACTAAACGATAACTTATATTTCTGTTTGCTTGCTTGACTTTGTGGTGTTTTGTTCTGATGAGCTGTAAAAGTTAGTACTTCCCTGAGAAGAAAAACAAAGGCTGCAGAGAAGCCAGCAGCAACTGGGGACATCCACCTAGGATACCTCTGGAGACCCACTGTGCATCCAAGGAAGGAAGCCAGGGTTTTAATGTGTTTTTAGCCAAGAACAACAAAGATTACATCACCAGTGAATTGTTTTAAATGCAGTTTTAAACTTTTATTTAAAAAGGAAGATTTATGCATGTATCGTCTTCTACTGAGTGGCAGAGAGGCCGTCTGTTCTAATTAGCTCCTGGCGTTGCTTAGAACTGAACAGATGGTCATCTGACACAGAGACAGACAGACCCTGCTGCTATAGCATGGCAGAGAGAATGAGAGGGATAAGACCTTTCTGTTCATATGGCAGAACATTCTTGCAGGGTGTGGACACACGAGACATGAGGATCTCTGGTTTCAGTAGGCCTTTGCCTTGTTCTTGTTTGAATTAGGGTTTCAATAAAAATTCTTGGGTGGCTTGGGGATGCATGCCCTGTGATATTCCTTGGTGGACCACTGAAATCCCATCTCCAAATCAGTGGAAGGAGGCATTTTGTGTCAGGCTCCAGTCTTTCCTTTTAGAATATCTTTCTGCTTCATTTCTTCAAGGCCGACACAGGCCAAGCCTGAATGCTAGGTCAGCCTGTACTCTCCCTTAGGGGCCACATGGACCAGTTGGCTCCCACAAACAAAATGAGATTCCTGGTCCCTTGAGTATGCTGAGCTCTCTCAAAGCCAGAGAGCAGCTTTCCTGAGGTGATTGCAGCTGTGCTTCCTCTAGTTAGTGAGAAGGGCCCTTTGAGTTGGGGAAACTAGTGGGTGAGTATATGTCTTATGTGAAATTTCCTGAAGAGATAAGCAAACATCTCTTCACCCCAGACTGGGTGCCAAAAACAGGTCAAGGACATGAGCCTAACTCAAGGGAAAGTTTGGTGAGCAAGGGTTTACTTCAAGTTGCTACAGGAGCAGGGGCAACTTGTCAGTAGCTATAGCACTGAAGACAGTGTTCCTCCCTGCAGTTGAGCATGTTCTCAGAGAGTGGTAAGGGTTTCAGGGCCCTCTTTCAGGAGTGGCCAACTGCCTAATCCTCGGAGATGGGAGGGGCCCCTGATCCTCTAACTCCTCCATGACAGATGATTAAAAAACTGAATCTTGTTCACACCTCACACAGTTATCCTGGCTTCTGCGAGTTCAAGAGATAGTCAGCTTCAGTAGTGTAGGACTTGGACATGAAATAGAGCCCTAGGGGTCCTCGGGTCTCCACCACCCAGTACCCTACTGCACAGGGTTCAAGAATCAAACTCAGATCTATACATTTGTAAGGCAAGAGTTTTACCAATGGTTCTTGCTTACTGATGAGTGTTACAGCTTTCAGCAAGCTCTGTGTTGTGGCCTTCATGAACTCAAACTTCATGGACCTCCCACTAAGTGTTTACAAAGCCTCGTGCTATGGCCCTGGGCTGGTACAAGTACTAGAACTTAGGGCTGAGGCCCTGGTTCTGAACAGCCTAAGCCATGAGTATCTTTAAAACTTAACTTTATTGAAATATGAGATGCCAAGAATCCAGCCATTTATGTGTATAATTCAGTGTTTCATAATCCACTCACAGATACATACAACCTCATCTCAAATCAGTTCTAGAATGCTTCCATCACCTCAGAAAGAAACACTGTGGTACTTTTGTAGCCACAGCTCTAAACAGCTACTCACCTACTTCTGTCTCTATAAGATGCACAATTTTCAGCTTCCTAAACAAAAAGAATCCTACAGCCGATGGTATTCTTCATCTGGCTTCCCTTCTCCGTGCCTTGTTACGTCTTAGGGGTGGAGAATTCTTTGTTGCATGCACAGGGTATATTTTGTTTATCTGTTTGTCAGCTGTTGGACAATTGGATGATTCCCATCTTTCCTTCCACGGACATCTGTCAGCAAGTTTTTGCATGAATGTGTTTTCGTTTCTGCCAGGTGTGTGCCCAGCAGTGGCTTATGCTGTGAGCTGTTTCTGCATCTGCCGTCCCCTTTCCCACCAGCAGTGTTCAGGGTTCTAATTTCCTCAGGCTGTCACGTGACATTTTATTATAATGTGATGTATCCTGTGACTTAGCTAATGGCTGTCATGTTGGATGCACAGTTGGCATCTCACTGATGGGGCCATGGGTCTGAACCCTGCAGCAGTGTTCTCTGCTAACAAATGGCTCTTGGTTGAGTTTCTCTTTCCTCTGGGTGACTTTAGCTCATCCCTTTTTTACTGGGGACTCTGTAACTAGACTGTACCCTCAGAGCCTTACCAATTCTAGCTATCCCTAACTAAGGCCCTTGGGAGGTTCCTAATCTCCCAAATGGTGTCTACATGTGAGAGGTGCAGGGGGTTCATGACTGACTTCAGCCTGTTTTCAGTTTTCCCTCAGACACTGATGGATGGGTATGGGCATCCCCTATGTATATGTGATTTGACACATCTGACCTTCCTTCCTGCAGGTCTTTTACATAGTGTCTCTTTGCCAGCTGGAAGAACTTCTCTCAGACTACTATAGCCCATATTAGTATGTGGACATGATGCTTTGTTTTGTGTTGGTTAAGAGAGTTGTTTGTACATACAAGAATGCATGGGGTGTGGGAGCCACAATAAAATATTTTTCCCAGTCTCTGAGCAAGGAACCCTTCCTCTTTGAGGCTCTGTGCACCTAAGCTTGCATCTTGGCTTTATGCCAGTTAGCCACTCCCATTGTTTTTATTTTCATAATAAACGTTTTATTACAATTATTTGTTTGCTTAGTGCGGTTTATGTTTGTGCACATGTGCACAAGACAAGGTATGCATTTGGAGATCAGGGTACAACTTTTGCAAGTCCATGCTCTTCTTCCACCATTTGAGACCTTGGGATCGAACTCAGGTCATCAGACTTGGTTGCAAGCACCTTTACCCCTCCCTGTCCCTCAAGCCCTCTCCCCAGCCCCTTTTACTTGCTATGTAGTTAAATTTGTCTAGATGGAATTGTATTGATTTCTACAGTATGGCTTTTCTCACTGAAAATTGCTAATGTTTAATCCATACTAATTCATGTAGATGCAGTATATTTGTTTTCACTGCTGCATCATATTCCATTGTATGAATACTACCACAATTTATTATTATTCTCCTGTCACTAGATCTTTGGCTTGTTGCCAGACTTGGGCTTTTCCATGCAATGTGACTACAAAAATAGCTTAAGTTCCCTTGTGCAAATATTTTAATAGTGTGTAATATATGGAAGCAGAATTGTTTGGGAGTGGAGAACCTACTTGTTTAACTCCACTAGATAATGCAAAATTATATCCTTGAATGAGTATGTAAAAGGTGTTTAGCTGTAAATTCTTGCCAAGGTATACTTTTAGGGTTTGTCTAGACTGGACTATGACATGGTATCTGCAGTTTCTAATTTTATATCCCTCTCATTGCTAATGAGATGACAGTTTTTAGCATTGGCAATGTGTTATTGTCTTAGTATATCTGATTCTTCTATAGGAATTGGGCACAGAAGGTTTCTTCTAATTACCGTGTGGCCATAACTTCTTTTTTTCCCATCCTTTCCCGTTTGGGATTTTCTGTATTCTTTTAAAGTCTCATTTAGATAGAGTTTGTTTGTCCTCAGAAGACCTGTGTAGCTAGAGAAATCTGCCCATTTGCACAAGGGCTGTGCTCATTGCTGATGTCCGGGGTGGACAGAGGAGGAAGGAGGTGAGTTTGTAGCTATAGTGTTGATTATGCTACCTTCTGCATAATCACCAAGGATATTTTGGGATTACCTGCATCATTAGGTTCTGTCACATGGTACTATTGACCTTTAAAAGTGGAGATTACCTGAGTGGGCTTAAATCCGGGGGCCAGGTGTGCGCATGGAAATGTACCTCAGCATGTAAACTGCATGCTCGGCATGTACAAGTCTCTGGATCCAATCCCTTCTACCACAAAAGCAACACTATGAATCGACCCACCTAAGTTGAAAGAGCATAGGTTTTTCAAGTGAAGAGGATTTAATGGAGTGTTGTTTATTTGAAGAAGGACAAGACTGTACAACTGAGAGAAGCTGGAGTGGTCAGAGTGGCTTCTGGCATGATCATGGGGGAGTCTCATCTCCATAGCTATGTGGATATAAATTCCACCGCAGCAGCGGAAACTTCAGAGATGACCCAGATAAGAATTCAGCCTGGACAATACCTGGATGTTAACCCCAGGCAGCCATAAGGATGAGACCTACCATGTTGGAGTATAAAACTGGGTGTTTTTAGATGTTTGTCAGCCTCCCAAATACGAAATGGATTTCCCAGTTCTAATTTTATATTTTCCTAATTGCTAATGAGATGACAGGAATCCTGATGGTATCATAGATACCCCATACCATACTGATAAACTCATCTCTTCTCTCCCCTTCTCTGTCTACTCCAAACAATAGTCACCACACACTTTACAAATGTGCAAAGCCACTGGAAAATAGATGCTGTTGTTATATAGCCATGATGAAAGAGTTTAATGAACAGTCATGTGCTTTGGAGAAGGTCCTGCGACAATATTTGAACAATTTCAGAAGATAGCTAACATAAGTATTTAGCATTCAGGAGACAGCTTAGCCTGGGGACAGATTTGCAGTGGCTGTTCTGGGTACCTAAGCTTTGAAAATGTGACCTGAAGATGAGTGGAGCAGACAGAAGGTGAGCACAGAGCCTGGAGCAGTACTGTCTGGTGTGAAATGAGAGCCAGGGCCCGGGGGATGGAAGGCAGGGCAAGATAAGCTATCAAATCCGTGAGTTTCTGTTCTATACTAACTGCTCTCTGGTCTCACCTGCTATTTCTCCATTTCACAAGCTGACTTTGGCATATGGTTCCACAGCACATACCTCTAATTACACAGACAGGTCTTACACAGGTGTTGTTCTCTGAGATCAGGGAGACAAATAAGTATCGGTTATATTCGAGTCCCCTTCAGAAGGAGTATCTTGCGTAAGCAACAAAACAATGAATGAAAACCACATCGTGTCTTCAAGGTATCATAGGACCATTGGCATAAGTTGAGTCCCTGAAGTATTTAGAGGACAATCTCTGGGGACAGTAAGTCTGAAGTCCAGATTCATTTTATTTTATGTTAGTGCAGGATACCCTTAACTTTCTTTGCTTCTAGATATCATAAACTAACAAACATTACCAGAATAAGCAAGTGATGGAAGGACATATGTGTCATACCATGTCCTGGGCACTAGATAGTAAGTGTCACATGCAGTCACCATAGTCAAGCTCTGTGAAGAAACTAAGATAAAATGCCAGCCACTTCATTACTGCCATCTCTGAAGGCCATGTCAGCCTTCAGGAGGCTTCCTCATCTGCCAACCGGATGCACTAAAAGACTTTCCCTTAAGCCAACCGTCCTGCTTTCTACTTCCTGTCCCTATGGTCACATATCTGAGAAGTCTTGCCAAAAGCCTGAGCTCAACAGAAGGAGTGAGTTTAGAAGTTTTCCACAAACTCTGAGATTGGGGTTAGCAATAGTGATATTGACGTATAATGTATACATCCTCTTCAGACCCTTGGTTTACTTTGTTCTACCCTCACCTTTCTGAAGTGAGGTATGCACTGAGAGAATTCATACCAGAGACTGCTTCCACCCCTCACCAGGATGCAAGCACTGCAGAAGGGAACAGGGGACATCTTGGAGATATGATCACTTATACTTTAGGGGTGAAGTTATCTGTCTGGTTAAATTGTCCAGGTCACCAAGAGTGACTCTTACACATGTCTAGCTTGGGAAGCTGGTGGCTGTCTTCACCTGATTCTGTCTAATGGCACTTTACTCTAGCCGGCGTTAAGCACTGGGGTTACAGAGTGTGGAGGGAGACGAGCGGCTGTGGAGCAGGAATGTGGAAAGGGCAGGTGATGAGGACGCTGGGGTGGTGGCATCTCTCACCATGTGCTCTTTCTTGTGGTAAAAATCCCCTCCAGGCACACTTAGGGTTACATTTAGTGTTCGCCTAGGCCAGCTCCGATTGTATCCCTGGCTCAAGATCCAGAATTATAGAGGAAACTTCCTTTTTGATTTTTAAGTTAAATTGACAGTATCCAGGGATTAGGGCAGTAGCTTAGTCCACCATGGTTGTCTTGAAAGGGGTCCTTCTGACTGGAGCTCAGACCTCAGAAAAAAGCATTTCTGTATCAATTAGCCCCAGGATGGTAAGATGTATAAACTAGGAAATCTGACAAGTGTTTAAGCTTGACCCTGTGTAACATGCTTCCTTCCATGATGCTAAGAAGCGTTACTTGGGGTATTTAAATTCTGTGGAAATTTAAATGTCTGTGCCTCTGTTGGTGTTTTGCAAAACAGCAAAACATTATAGCTCACCAAATGCTGTAGTCAACCAGAGAAATGATTGTGCCATTACCACGTTTATATTCTCTTCTTCTCAAAGCCAAAGGAGCCCCACATTGCAGATCAGTATTTGCAGTTCTAAAAAGCAAATCTTAACGCCTCTGGACAACATGATGCACATCTACATGCCCATGAGAGCCTTCATCCCAGATGACTAGAAATCTCATGGCTATATTCAGCTGTTACCCAAATAAACTTCCTCAGAGGGACGTTTTCCAACCCAAGCTACAGACTAGTAATAAAACACAAACTAGAAGTGTCCTTCAGCAACAAAAACACACGGGCTGTTTTTCTATATAATATTTCACATTAAATGTAATTGTAGATTAACTTTTATAGAGAAAATATTTATTCAGGCCAGATCTGCTTAAATCCTTTCATTTCCTCCAGCATGAGGAGCCACTGGGAATATAGTTCCCTTTGTAATTTCCTACCCATTTGCCCCAGTTATGGACAGGACATTAACTCTGCAAAACCTACACATGGGAAACTACCCTAAATGGAAGTCTGTAACTGGCCAGAAGCCTGGCTTTAGAGAGGAAGCCCTAGGCTGGTCCAGACTTTGCTGCTAGCCCCAGAGTCACAGGGCCCTGCTCACCTGCCTGAGTGCTCTGTACCTCTTGAGTTTTCACAGTTCAAGCAGGGCAGCAAGCAGGATCAAATCACCTGCCGGCTTCCTTCCTGCACACACTGCTTGCCGGGCTCATCTTTCAAAGAATCCCACACTGTGCCCCCATCTAGTTAAAACAAAAGCCTGTTTTTATAATCTCTATCAAATGTCAAGAACTCAGAATAAATTTAACAATGCCTAAATTCCCAGTGTGAAGTTCAGAAGCAATAAAGCTTGCAAGTGAGGTACACCTGGCTTTGAGTCCTGCCTCCACCATTCATTCACCAGCTGTTGTTGAGGAAGTGGCCAGGATCACATTTTCCATGGATACCCCGTGGATGTGTTCATGAATGTGTAGGGAGCACAATGCATGGCTAAGAGTGTTACCTGCTTTAAAAGTGGAGGTGAAAGTGTCCTGTCTACTTTTTGTCTATACTGAGCCCCCATCTTCAATCAAGCCAGGAGTAAAGTTTGTATTATGTTTTCTGGATTATGCGTGGTGTGTGATCCTTGAGACGAACAGAGTATCTCTGCCTTGAGAGAGACAGGCACTTTAGGCAGTAGCACTGTCTCATTAGCAGATATTCAAAGTGGTCATCTGAACACCTCACTCCAAGATATGCCTATATCACACAGTTACAAGGGCCAAGGGGACAAGCCTATATCCTCCACAGAGTACTGTTTTCATAAATGTGGGCTTCTCAGTAGGCATCTCCACTGAGTGAATCATGGGAATTTGAAATCAGCACATAGAGATTCATAAGGAAGAGTGGGTCTTGAATTGGGAGGCTTGTTTCCACAAGTGTGCTTCTTGGAAAACAGCTGCCTTTCACACTAATTCTAACAATACTGCCTGTTTGGGGGGAGGAAGGGCATGGGGATGATTGGTGGCTGCAGATAACTCAGGCTCTAGTAGATGGAGAATCTTTCACAAATCATGAGTTCACCATGTCTCACTGTTATAGTGATAGGCTCAGGGGTTGGTGTTGAAGATACTTTTCCCTGTCCTTGTACAGGACTTCCTTGGTGTCTGGGGTTACTTTCTTTGGATACTCTTTTAAATTGTACACCTTGTACTCTCTCTGAATTTCCTCTTTCTGCTCTAGGACAATAAGCCTTACAACATAGAATCACAAGAGCCCCATCCTGGTTTCCAAGATCCTTTCTCACCCTTCTGTTCTCCCAGTCACCCTGTCCTACAGAAATTTGAGGAGACCGGTGCATTGAATGTCCTCGGGGTTTCCAGGCCCTGTGTTAAGGGCTTTTACATTTTGTTTCATTTCGCCCTAATTAGTGTTTTTCATGGCAGGCTCAATGTCCCCATTTAACTGGGTTTTAAATAAGTTGGGTCATTTATCCTCCTGTCACATTTAGGAATGGGTTTAGTTGGGACCTAGGTCTGAAATCATTGATGACACCAAGTATTTAAACTCCAGTGACATTTTCATCCTTCTCTGGGTCAAATGTTATTAGGTAATAATGTAGTAATGCTCCCCTGACCAGGCTTTCATGAAGTCCGTGCACATCTCACACCTCTTGGCTTGTTTAGTTTGGTTTCAGTTTCCTCTTTCCTCTGGATTTACTAAGCTGGAGGGAGAAGCTAGAAGGGGAAATGAAACAGAAAATCTGCTCCCAGTGTAGGCTGACATTTCTTCTAGCACTTTATAACCTACAGGCAAGGGAAGTAGTTTGGAATCTGTGGTACGTGTCAAGGGCAGATTTTCCATGCACAAATAAATACATGCACTTGTATGGTGGTTTGAATAGATATTGCTCCATAGACTCATGTGTTTGAATGCTTGGCCCTTAGGGAGTGGCAATATTAGGAGGTGTGGCCTTATTGGAGTAGGTATGGCCTTGTTCGAGGGAGTGAACTTTGAGGTCAATATGTTCAAGTTCTGCCAACTGTGGAAGACAGTCTCCTCCTTGCTGCCTATGGATCAAGATGTAAGACTCGGCTCCTCCAGCACCATGTCTGCTTGTACCTGCCATGCTTCCATCATGACAATAATGGACTAAACCTCTGAAATTATAAGCCAACCCCAATTAAATATTCTTTATACAAGTTGCTTTGGTCATGCATCTCTTCACAGTAATAAAACCCTAACTAAGATAGGAGTGGCTATCAGGGATTGCTGTGATAGACATGACCATGATTTTGTTTGGAGGAATGTGGATTTGGGGACTTTGGATTAGGAAGGTAGTGGAATGCTTTAAGTGGAGCATAAAGGGCCATTCTAGTAGAAGCATGGAAGACAGGGTGCTGAGGGTGATTTGAATAGTGAGGGCCTGGTTTAAGAGACTTCAGAGAAGAAGAATATTAGTATGTTGCCTAGAAATCATTCTTGTGATATTTTAGTGAAGAATGTAGCTGCTTTTTGCCCTTGTTGGAAGAATCTGCCTGAGACTAAAGTGAAGAAATTTAAGGAAATCTCAAAATAGCCTAGTATAGATGCTGTCTTGTGGCTTACACTTATAAAGAGTGTTTTGATGAGATGGAGAAAGCTGAGCAAGGAAAAAATATAAAATATGATCTGGTTTTTAATTTTGATTTTATAGGAGATTACAGTTAAGAGACTGCATAAACCATCTTTGAGACTGTGATAGATATTCTTTTAAAGATAGATGGTACTTTTGAAGTTGGACTGAACGTATTTTGTGTTATGTTATGGCTACAAGTTTATGGGGTCCAGGGAATGAAATGTGGTGATTTGAATAGATATGGCCCTCATAGACTCATGTGCTTAAATGCTTGGCCCACAGGGAGTGTCACTATTAGGAGGAGTGACTTTGTTTGAGTAGTGTGTCACTGTGGAGGCTGGCTTTGAGGTCTATCTGCTCAAACTATGCCCAGAGTGAGAGTCTTCTTCTGCTGCCTGTGGATCAAGATATAGAACTTTCAGCTAATCCAGCACCATGTCTGCCTGCACACTGCCATGTTCCCACCATGATGATAGAGGACTAAAGCTCTGAATCTATAATCTGGCCCCAATTAAATGTTGTCTCTTCACAGCAATAAAACCCTAACTACAGAAACTTGCTAACTGGATTGTTCCCTAGAATCTTTAATATGCTAATGAGCATTTAGCTCAAAAAGACTGTAGTATCCATCCCTCCAGGGGAAATGAAAGCACATACAGATGAAGATGAGCTTGACTTCAACACCATCAAGTTGGCTTCAGTTCCAAAGAACAGAAGGCAGTAGGTAGAGATTGGTAGCTTCATCCTCTGTTTTCCCTGCTAGTATTTAAAGGGTCATAAACAAGTGAGCTGAAGAGGTCCTCTGGTGTTAACTCCTGTTCTTCTTAGCATTTATAGCCTCAGTGGTATAACATTTGTTACCCATAGGCAGTGCCCAGCACTGATTCCTCCTCATGGTTGAGCTCCCCCCTTCTCCTGTTTAATATACCTAACATGAATCCCTTAAAGAAGCTCAGTGTAGAATCCCTGCCTAATTCCCTTGATGTCTAAGAACTCACTATATGTTATGCAAGAAGTAGATGCTGAGAAATTCTTGTGTTTTGTGGATAGTGTTTTAAAGAGGGAATTCCAATAAGAATTCAAGCCACAGTAACTCAACTGGACTCTTGTGCCTGCAGTCTTCCTGTCATCTTCCCAAACCCATTTGACCAACATGCTATATATTTAGGGGAAGTGCTTCCTACTTTTGAATTTTGTTTTTCCTGGATAAAGGGCTAAGTCTATGAATGCTGACATATGACATCTAGGGTCACCCAGATGCCTGGTAGAACATGTCTGCTGCTATAATCAAATGGAGAGAATGTAGAATGTAACACAGCCTTTGGTTTAAAAAAAAAAAAAAAAAACAAGCCAGGGAGCCAGGTGTGATGCTGATGTCTGTAATCCCAGTACTCAAGAGGCTGGGGCAGCCTGGGGCTGGGCTACATAGTGAGACTTGTCTCAAAAGACCAAGGGCAGAGAATAGATCTTCCTAGCATGTTTAAGACTCTCAATTCCACCCCAGCACTAGGAAAGCAAAACAAAACACCAGGCTAGATGATAGGAGGCAACCACTAAATACATACAACATACAACATGCATGTGCACATACACATGCACATATGCACACACACACACACACACACACACACATAGAGACACATACACATGGGAGTTGCAGATGGTACTAACGTAAACATATGCCAGTTGGATCAAGGCACACATCGTCACAGTACACAGCAATGGACTTGTTCACTTTACTAAGAACAGGAGGCCACCGAGGCCTTGTGAATATGCACATTTTTATTTCAGCCACATTTCAGGTTATGAAGTGTTTAGATTTACCATGGGAAGTGATTGGTTTGAAGGTAAGGTGAAACCTGGGAGTATCCACTGCTGGTCACATGCACAGTGTGCTGTCACTTACAGCTCTCGTGTCCTTGGTGGTCCCTGGATGAAATAAGGATATTTCTGCTTCTAAGATATGGTTGAGGAGGAGGTTTTTATTTTAGATAATAGGAGAGTATAGCCAAGGACATCTGGAAGAGTCCAGAGTATGGAGAGAAAATAGAACACTGAATATGACTAGTAGATTGAACCAAGACACAAGAGGTGAGGTAGGGGTGAGGTATGAAAAAGGAAGAGAAGAGAGAGGGCCAAAGAAAGGGGCCAGGAAAGAAAGCCCAGAGAACAGAGAAATCCAAGAGTGGAGGACCAAGAGAAGGAGCCAAGAAAGTCAACACTGCATGGCCAAAACAGTAGAGTTTCATGGGAATCAGAAACTGAGGAAAAGGAAATGAAGTCCTTGGGCTGGAGAGGCTGAGGGTAGGAGCCTGGGTGAGAAGAGCAGAGGACCCACAGTACAGAAGGAGCCTCGGGCCAGCGTACCTTTTGGTCGGCACCACCATTTCCCATTTGTCCTGAATTTCATTGGAACCTAACAGCTCTGACTGGACTCTGTCTCTGAATCGCTGCTTTCCTCTCCAGCTTCTTTCCTTCTTCTACTTGGGCACTTTCTGAGAAAGCAGGCAAGCAAGCAAGGAAAACAAACATACAACCCCCCCCCCCCCGCAAGCCTTCTCATCAAAGCCTGGGGGGGGCTTTCCCAGCCTCCTCACTGTGCTCCCTAGAAGGAGGCCACTCTCTCCCAAAAGCTTTGAGTCAAATGGAGATTCCAATGATCTTTTCTGGACCGCTAAAGCAACAGTGCAGGATGCATGTGTACTCCAGGGGAATCTTGAAAATGATACTTAAATTTCAATGCTCAGAGTATTAGGCTGGGCCCCACACTCCTGCTCTCTACAGCCCTACCCACATTGTAAAGCTCTCCTTACCAGGATGGTGCCAAAACCAAGTTCCAGGTGGTGCCAATTCCCTTCCTAAATCACCACCAGGCACTCAAACCAGGACATTATGGAAAAAAAAAGCCAGTTCTTGCTTGTACACGTCACCCTTCCCCTTACCCAGGACTATAAGAACTGTCTATCTTGGGTTCCCACACATGAATTCTTTGGCCCTGTGCCCTGTGCCAGTGAACCTCACCTGAGAGCTAGACCAACAAATCTGAGTTTGGTGGTTGCTAATTTGCTCTGATCTGGTCACTTGAGTCACACCCGAACCTCTCACAGAGAAATAAACAAAACGTACTACTTAATATTCAGTTCATTGTCAGGAATGTTCACTTATATAAATAAATTATTTCCGTGGGTCTGAATTTTACTTGAAATGTTCCTGGTCGTTGTGTCCTTTGTAAGGGCTTCAGCCCTGAGCTGAGGTTGGAACAACACATTATGTGACTAC
Source organism: Mastomys natalensis (assembly GCA_021653895.1). Classification (NCBI taxonomy): domain Eukaryota; kingdom Metazoa; phylum Chordata; class Mammalia; order Rodentia; family Muridae; genus Mastomys; species Mastomys natalensis. The sequence continues at coordinate 1,148,180 of JAJTUV010000135.1, forward strand.
AGAATGGACCATCAGCCAGCTTACAAAAAAGGTAAAACTCATATATTCATCTTAAAAGCATAGTTTATCCCAGCAAATAACTAGCCTATTGCTTTAAAAGAGGCATGGTCTTCCACGTTAGTGTTATTTTGTCCCACGGGTGTGAACAAACCTGGAAAACATACACATTTGGAAGTTATTGACCATGTTTAACGGCCAACCCCACCCCACCCCAATGTAGAATAATTATGGCTGGCTAGAGTTTCTGTTACATATCAGGGGTGTCATTTCCCCACAAATGAAAAGGCCGACTGCGTGGGATCTGAGAACAGTGCACAGTCATGCAGCCGTGTTCCATACCTCTATGGTGAGGCACAGACAGAGAGCTGTGTGGGAAAGTCATCAGTGCCCAAGAGGAAGCAATCCGAGTTACAGCAGGCGTTCCAGCGAATGAGAACCTCATGTATAGCGTAATAAAGAAGGCATTAAGGATTATACTACTCAAAATCCAAACCAGAGCTTTAGAAGTCAGGAGATGACTCCTCCCCTGACAGCAAGAGCAATAGATGCTTGTTGTAGAACTGGAAAGCAATGAAGGAAACAGAAGTCACCACGTCACCTTTCCTGTTGTTCTGGTATGGACCCTTGCTCATGTATGTCCTCCATTTTGGTGACCTGTGTCATACAGGTCATGGTTGGCTGAGAGGAGACTGGGACCCAGGCAGTAGCCAGAAGTTACATTCTTCCCACTAGGAACCCCAGGCTTTATTCTGAGCCAACTTGATAGTCACAACCGTGTCATCCCTGTCACACACCATATTTTAATCGCTTTCCCAATGACAGTGGTAGATGGCAGCAGAAAACACTGAATCATATAATCTATTTTATACAAGGGCCTGGATAAGAAATCAAAGCAGTCATGACCAGAAGAGGTGTCTTGGTAATTTATCTCATTCCTCAGAAAGAACTTCCCAAATCCTCCCACACTGTTGAAAGACCTCTTGGGAAGACGCACCGTGCTCTGCGTCTTTGCCTTCTGATGTTAGCATTGTGTTCCTTTCGCCTGACTGCAGAACGCCTCCTGCACAGCCTCAGCCCACTCCTTTTGATTTATCCTCACTGGTAAAGGGGAAGAGATCACCTACTTTGCAGAATCACTCTTTCCCAATATAAAATCAAAATCATATTTATCCTTCCACGTTCTCTTTGTGCTATTTCTTCTTTTTCATCTTTCTCTTTTACCACAAGAACTTCGCTAGGCACAGCATAGAGTGCCTGACATGCAGTGTGTATTCAGCCACTTGGATCTTAGAAAATTCAGTGTGGGTTGCTAATTGGTACATAAATAAAGCATCGTGTTTTTTCCCCCATTGCCTTCTCCACATCCCATCCCCATCTCTATCCAGTTGAAAGCACATCAGCCTTGGGTCCAGCTGAGAACTGGGCTCTCTGCTGCAATTCTCAGAAAGGCCACGAGCAAATCCTTGGGTGGGGTTGTTCCTTTACTTTCTCTTGTGAGTTAACAGTGAGTAGTGATCTGAAGCTAGAACCCTTAATGGTGTGGGTTTGTGTCTCCCCCACTAATGTTTGAAAGACACTATGTAGTTCACAAGTCATCTGTGCCTTAGCGTATATTGAGTGTCTGCTGTAATTCAATGCTTCCAGTGTGCAAAGGCTGCCCTCTGGGAGCTCAGAGACTAGTGGAAGAGACAGATGTAACCCAATCATGATGCACTATGGTAGCTTCTGACAGAGGGCAGAAACCTATGCTTTATAGAAGAGAACGGGGATATGTTCTACCTGATAGTTGGGACATGCTTAAGGAAAGGGGGTTGATGTACATACAAGCCCAGCATCTAAAATATCATCCAGTTAGCAAGTTCGGGACTTCATTTTGAAGTCTTCAACTTAAGGAATCCCTGTGCAGCTTACTGGCTAGCTAGTAACATGCAACATGCCACTTGGAGTACAGCTGAAGAGCTGGGGGCCATATCTTAGAGGACACTGGTGAACAATTATGTGCTGGAAGTTTTTGTGTTACAAGCACAACTGATGCAGGAGGAGGATGGATCCCAAGGGAGAAAAGATGACAGGAAGAGGCAAAGTGGTGGGGCCTTGGAGAGACTTACCAAAGTCAGATAGACTCACACTTGACAAATGTCTGGTGAGAGAAGTCTCAAGTGTCTGTGTATGGAATGGAGCTGCTGTTTTGGGGTGAGGCTCATACTTTCGTGAACTCAAACTGTGACATGAGGACAAGATGTGATTTTATAACATTTTCATGTTGATTTCAAGCAGCCTGTGAGATGTGAAGCCAGCACAATTACCTGGAAGCACAAAGTCAATTGTAACTTAGAGGCCTGTCTGCACCAAGAGCTGGCCAGCTTGTTCTACAAAGGGTTGGTTAATAGATAGTTTGGACTTCCTGTCTACACAGCCCAAATTTTGTTGTTACTGTGCAGAAGTAGCCATGGAAAGTGTGTGCATGAGTCTGTGTGCCAATAAAACTTTATGAAGTTATTTATAAATATGAACAGTGGACTAGATTTGACCATGGTCTGGATGACTAACAAGAGACAGACTACAGTTTATTCATAAAATGGTTGAACAAATGGCATATGAATATGTAAACAGAGAACCAGGAGAACGTGCCTAGCAGTTGTGAATTAACACAAAGTGATAGGGAGAAATCAGCTTAGTGGGACTAAGTTCAGTTTATCAAGGGGCAGGGGGTGGTCACCCTTAGATTTAACAGACAGGAGGGGAGTTTTAGTGGAATGCCAGGAGCAGAAGAAGTTTGAAGACTAACTAGAAGGTAAAGAAGGCACGAAGACAGAGATCTAGATAATGCTTCATGTATGTTGTCCTTCAGAAATAAATAAGATATACTACTACTTAAACTATTATTCAGTTCTTCCGCTGCAAGAAAAGAAGGCTTGGGTGTCATTCAAAGTTTAAATAGTTGAAAATAGACTCTTGGCAAGTCTTACTTGCAAGCCTCCACCAAATCTCAAGCTCCCTTGTTTGCACCTTATGCTTGAGGTGCTATTGCTGCGTTAATTGGTGCGTTACCTTCTACTCAGACTACCTGGACTGTAGCTTGGTGGCCTCTCCCAAACATACACACACACACACACACACACACACACACACACACACACTGAGAGTTCAAAGTGTCTCCACAAAGAGTAGTGAAGTAGGTTTAAATCCCAAGATTCCAGGGATTTCGCACAAACAGAGACACGGATTATAAATTCTGGATCATAATGGCATCTATCCCTGCTTTAGTTGGTTATGCGGGTTCTGCCTTTCCTCTTTCTTTCCCCTTCTTCTGCCAGTATTTGCTGAAGTTTGATCTTTAAGAAGGTTGTAGGGCTCAGGAATTGTGTTACATCCTGTACGCTCATTCTGAGGTCTACCACTGTGGCTTGGGCACATGAGCTCAGCCAGTAGCAGATGATAAAAGTATGTGGTGAGGGGAATCAGGGAAGGGAGAGCAGGGGTGGGGTGGGGAGATGCAGAGTAGGAAGTAGGAAGGGATTTGTGGTGAAGGGAAGGGAAGGGCCCTGGGTTTGAAGGGCACACAGATGTGTCTGTGTACCCTAAACACTTCAGTTTTCAGCTGGCTTGCTTCTGCTAGCAGCTTCTCAATTTACATATGCTAGAACTGCAGGCGAAATGGCTGGGGTCCGGGCACATGCCACCTGGATGCTCGCCAGAGTTTATTTCCATCTGACAACTTTTTGGATGTACTACAAGATTTCTACTTGTTTGTTCCTCCTAATGAGGTGGCAAGATAAGTCTGTATGTGCCCCAGCTGTGCACCACAGGGTATCAGAATATGGATTTGCTTTGTAGAAAGGAATGCGAGCCCATACAACGACTCCCAACATCTGAAGATAGCGCTGGAGAGTGAATTTGGCAAAAGTATATTCTCCCTACCTTGTTGGGAAGAACGGAAGCTTGGAAAGTGTAGCAGCAAGGGCTCTTTTCTCTTGAGCTTCTGCTGCAGGAAGGAGTGTGACCACATTCATTTGAGGAGGGGAAGAAACCTGTTTTTCTTGGGTATCTGCATGATTCCTGTGAGACATAAGTCACAAAGCACACGGGCTGCAACATTGGCCCTTTGTAGCACAGCCTTCATGGGTTTCAAGTTAACGTGGGGATGCAAGAGAAGCCAGGAAAACATACCTTTTACTCACTCACCACATCCTACCCAGTCCCTATACTTCATCATGAATGAGGCTTAAAAACCATAGGCTCTTGTTTGTAAGGAAGAAGTTTGTTTTTACCATAAACTAGTCATAATGGAGAATAATAATATATAACAAATACAGCTAATGCCATCAGATATACTGAACAAAAGCAGTATGGATCAGAGAGGGTTCAAACTCTCTGTGAGTTTTTCCTTGAATAACTGAATCAGTGGAGAGGATTTGAGCATAGCACTGAGAAGTATAGGTCGAGGTATTCACTTTTCTTAACAGCAAAATCCCAGGCTGTTGTATTGAAAGATAAAATCAGCTCAGCTTGAAGATGAGTCACAGATGGAAAACAGTGGAAAGACAGCAAATAAAATGGAACATAAATGGCAGAGACCACTTGTGGCTTGATGCTGTGGGGTTTGTGCAATGCATCTCACTTCACTTAAGGAGGGATAAACTTCACACTGATGAGGTTGACAGATGATCCTGAATCATGGGGGAGAGTTCAAGAATCTGTAAGGGCAGAAATATTATAATTATACCTTAAGGAGATCAGAATATAGACAGGAAATAACAAAATGAGGTACAGCTTGGAAAACTCATCCTGATACAAGTGGGAGAAATAATGCAGAATGCAGAGTCTATGCAAGCAGAAGAAATGTGTACAAAGATGCTCACAGAGAGCCTTCCAAGGATGCATTGAACTGGGATGAGCTGACCGGAGGGCCCACCCAGGCTGCTCACCCCAGCAGAGAAAGGGGCTGGACTCTGCAAGAGGCCAACATGGACTTTATTTAAGAGATAGCCAGTTATGGGTCTAAACAGCCAGTGCTAGGAGGACAGGACTAGGAGAAGAGGCATGAAGAAGAGTTTAGCTGAGATGGTCGCTCTAGGGTTGGTTGTAATGGTGGATGTGAATTAAATGTAGATGGTAATATCGACAGTGTGGAAATCCAAGATGAAGAAAGGAGAGGCCATTGATGAATACAGTCAGTGGTAATGGTCACCACCTGTGAGATGGATTATGAGCAGAAATTTGGATCTGGCATGAAAGATGATAACTTCCACCCTGGCTGATTTGCTATGGCTCATGGGATATTTGTAGACATTTGTAGTGTAAATACTAAGGTCTAACCAGGTGGATATATAAGCAGAGTTTGATGTGTTAGAATCTACTAGGACCTTTATTTAGCATTTTATCTCATAGGGCTAAGAAAATGTGGTGGTAATCTTAGATACTTTGGACCAACAATGAAAGCCAATAATTTAAGATTTTTTTTTCCTTTTCATGAGACTTCAAGCCTTCTTAAACATAGCCAGACTCTGTGACAATGAAAAATAATTTAAAGAAAAACCTGAGTTCTTACATTCAGAGAGTTTTGGTTTTATTATTTTGTATGTTATGTGCTGGGATTGAATCTAAGGCTGCATGCATGCTGGGTGGGAGCCCTGCCATTACAATTTGTCCTAGCCCTTTAGTTTTATAGGATTTTTTTAAAAGCAAAACTTTAAAACTTCCAGCAAGTTTTTGAAAGGCAGAGGAACCTGTTTGAGTGCTGGGTCTGATGTATATACAACACTCTAAAGACACTGACAATGTGTGAACTTGAAAGTAGGTTGCTATTTAGTTTCTTAAGGCACTGGGCTTCATTATCTTCTTGGGTAATAACTGGCCACTGATGACTATGAAAGCCAGAAATATCCCTCAAATACCTGAAACACACTGGAGCAATGTTTTGCTTGTTAAATTTAGAAGATTAGGAAAGTTGAATTACTGACCATCAATAAAAACATAACCTTTACAAAGTGAGGGTGTGGCACTGTGGTATTTTAGGGAGGGTGACGTATTCAGAAATTAGGGGAATTGAGTTGTAGGGTTTAGACTTAGTTGTGTGAGCTTGACAAGTCTCCTAGGTGCTGCTGAGTCAAGTCCCTGATGGCAGAAGACAGTCACGGTCTTCCTCTCATGGGCTTTCATCAGAGGCTCTTACATGGAACTCTACTGCTAGAAATCCCCAACCTTACCCTTCCTCAAAGGTGTTTTCTATAATCAAATGCCTTCATGTGCACATTAGGCTTGTGAGATGCTCTACATGCAAAGTACCCTGTTGATAACTCCAAAGTGCATGTGTCTAACATGAATGATAACACATCTCATGTGTCACATGGAAGTGTTAGAGGTAGTTAGAAACCAGGGCTCATGTTTCTCAAAATGTTTTTTATTCCACTTCCTACTTCTCATCATCAAAGCAACACCTATTGGTACCATTTCTTCTTCATTTTCAGAGCAGGGACATGTGCTATGCAGTGACTCACAAACATATTTGACTTAATTAATCTCCTCTTCTTTTGGTTATGAATCTTTGTGCTCACTTGGTCTAAGGAAGCATGTTGACATTCAGGAATTTTAGATCATATAGAAGAAGCAGAGCTTGGCATGTCTCTTGGATGTCACTGAAAGGCTGGCATCCTTTGGTCTCCTGGATATGGAACATACAACAGCATGTAGTGTGAACAGCGGGTCTTCCTGGTGAGCTGAGTTGAAGTTTGGGAGGTGGGAGACCATTTGAAGAGTGGAAGATACAGCAGTCCCTTCATCTGAAGCTTTGCTGTCTAACACATAGTTCAAACAGTAGGGTGCAACCACATTAAAGAACTTTATTACAGTATAGTGGTATAACTATAGCTATTAACTATATTGATTGTGAGAAAATATGTGCCTAATTTATAAATTCAGCTTTATCATAAATATTATGTGTGATATTTAATCTCCATTGTCACCTTGACTAGATTTAGAGTCACCTAGGAGATATATCTGTGAACATATCTGTATGTGGGTGGCATCATCCAATGGGCTAGGATCTGGAACTGGATATAAAGGAAGGAAAGAGGAAGTAAGGTACAGTCAGTATTCATCTGTTTTCTGACTGTGGATGTAATATGACTAGTGCCTCATGTTTCTGCTGTCATACCTCCCACCATCATGGACATTATCCCTAAAAACTGAGCCCTAGGAAACCCTTCCTTCCTGTAGGTGGTCAGGTATTCTGTCATGGTGGTGCAAAGAATGACTAAGACAGTATGTGTAGGGAAGTAGATACTGGGAGTGCCTCTTTACCTTACCACATAGTTCCTTACCCTAGGAAACCCATTGTAAGTTGGACATACTGCTGATGAAAGGTACTAGTGTGCTTTATTAACACAACCCATCGAATGCCCTAGCTCAGTTGTCCCACATTAATTGTGCTCAGAACATTCCCATAGTCTACAATTAGGCAAAACCATTAACCCAGCCTGTTTTATAATAAGTAGGTAGTATTGCACACCAGTTATTTTATACTGTACTAAGAGGAAAATAAAGCATGGTTGTGTGGGTATGTTTTCTCACCATTTTAAAGTAGGTGGGGAGGTGTGAGTGTGTGTATGATTGGGGGGTTGTACATTGAAATTTAAGTGTAAAATGGGTTATAAGTTCAATTGAAACTTCTATTTGGGGGCAGGGGTGAGATTCTAACCATGAATGCATCACAATATGGCCTCACTTGGAAGTAGGATCATTTCAAGTATAAATAATCAAGAAGAGGTTGTTCAAATGGGCCTTAATCCAATATGATTGTGTCTTATAAGAAGGGAAATTTAGACACAGGCTCACAGACAGAATGTCTCATGGAGATAATGGCAGAAATCTGGAGGATCCAGCCTACAAGTAATACCAAGGACTGCCAACAAGCCCTAGGAAGCAGGGAGGGAGGCCTGGAGTAAGGTGTTTTCACTGGCTGGAAAAGGAAGGCCCTCACCATGCCAACGCCTCCATACAACGCGAGATATGGCTCATGTTTAAGTCACCCAGTTTATGGCATTGTTGTTATGGAAGCCCCAAGAATCTAGGGAGATGGTCCCACACAGACAAATTCTAGAATTGTAGCAAGTGCTGGGCAATCTGCTCAAAGGCGAGGAAGGGGTTTCTGAGAACTGTTCCTTTGTGGGTGGCCACGAAGACCTGGGAGCCGAGCTTTACTTTCACAGGAGGAATTTGGCAGTTGCATTTTTCATTTGTAATGGGAGACGGTGCACCAGCTTCTGGCAGATGTTGGGCAGGAAAAGTGTAAAGAAATATTAGACAGATGTGAACGAGGTATGAAGCAACATGGCCAAGGGGGCTGTGCAGTGGTCTGCTCTGGAGCTCCCCACACACTGACCAGGCCCAGCCCTTCATCTGTTGCTCAGTATTCCCTATGCTTGGCAAGAAAACTAATCAGTTATGAAAACTTATATTGATGAGTGAGGTAAAGACCCTCCAAGGAACACAGGTGCTATCGGTTAACAGTTGACTTACCCATTGATGAATGGTCCTTGGAAAGAGCAGGGGTTGTAAGAAACCCTGGAGAATGTAAGTTAATCCTGTGGCTGCACCTGTTACTTTTGAGAGAAAAGCTCCACCCCTTTTTAATACAATATGGACAACATCTGAAGTCATCAGTTATCTAACAGGATGGATCTGCTTTTTTTTTTCATCTACCAATGGGTCCCTTGATCTTACAAGATAGAATGAATGTGAATTTTCTTAGGCAGCTGCCTGAATCCACTTCACTTCTCAGCTTACAAGTCAATGTAAAATAAATGCAGTGAATTTTACTTAATGATGAAACTGTCGATAGAATATTCTTTCTTCATTCCCTTCTTTTCTTGAGTAACAAAGTATGTGTCATCGCTTTGGCCAAGGCCTTACTTGTCTCTCTTTCACCCTGCCTATGTGCCACTCTCTGTGTGGGAGTGGTTCTGGCTGCTCAGACACTCAAGTGTGTGGGCCAGAGATGCTTTCAAGAGGTGGAAAAGTGCCAGTGTTTGGCAGGGTTTTATCAATGCTCAACTTCCTTAGTCCCTCCAGAGAACATGGATCAGAGGAGGGTAGAGCTTAATTTTTATAGGCAAAGTTTCCATGTTTTGAAAGTATGACATACTACAACAATATTAATAATTAGGAAGCATTGCTGGGATGATCATTAGACTGAGCATCAAAATAGTGATATTGATCCCAGCTGTGTTATGTCTTTATGTAATATTGATTAGAAATTTAAAAAAAAAAAAAGAAAGAAGAAGAAGAAGGAGGAGGAGGAGGAGGAAGAGGAGGAGGAGGAGGACGAGGAGGAGGAGGCGAAGAAGAAGAAGAAGAAGAAGAAGAAGAAGAAGAAGAAGAAGAAGAAGAAGAAGAAGAAGAAGAAGAAGAAGAAGAAGAAGAAGAAGAAAGAAAAGACTAGCGTGGAAGGCTGGGATTATATATCAAAGGCAGGTCACATGCTTCATGTGTGTGAGGCCTCTCATTCAATCATTGATGCTGCAAAACAAAACAAGGATCGGCATGGTAACAGTAATGCCTCAGATAATGTTTGTAATAAAAAAAAGAAAGAAAAAAAGCCCATTACATGCTGTGCTTCGATCCTAAGGTGCATTCATCCTAGAGAGAAAGAGTTCTGCTGCTGACAGTCAGAAACATTCTGTTTTCAGGGACCAGGGATGTGCCCTTCGTCCTACAGATGGTAAAAGGGAAATGAGCATCTTTGGGGAAAATTGCTGCAGATTGTGGATGCATCGTGTGTGGTGGAGGGGAGGATGCTATGAGAACCAGAGATGGTGCCTCGCTGTTGTGAGTTGTCTGGGAATTTGATGTACGAGAGGGTGCAGATGGTGTATTTCTCACCTTCCTGTTGTTCTTCTGCTTGGCAGTAAGATGAGGGGCTATGTATTATGCCACAAGCCAGACAATACTGATAAGAACTGGCACATTTATAGGCCGAGGAGTAGTCGAGAAGTGAAGGTTAACTTACATTTCCCATCCTGTTTTCATTCCCCAAATCAATGTGACATCATTAACAGGATTACTGCATGGAGGCTCTTGAAGTATTCTGTTTGTTTGGTCCTTGTCCGCCTAGGCTCTGGATGATAGGTCTGCTCAGTGACCAAGCGAGCCATCTTCCTGGTAGCTGGGGTCTCCCGGAGTATTTATGTGTAGAATAACCGAGATATAATTGGTACAAACAAAAAGATAATCCTTCAAGTGAGTATTTTTGTAATTTCTAATGCTAGTAGAATTATTGGTTGGGTTTTTTTCCAAGAAAGATTACTTTAAAACAAACAAATAAACAAAGTTCCTACACATTTTCTATGGATACAGTATTGTCGCTGTGGATGGTGGTTTTAGACGTATGTCAGTAAGAAAAAAAAAAAAAACAGATGAGTTCTGCTCTTCCTGGGGACCTCACAGAACATTGGGCTAAGTCCTACCTATGGTCCTGAGACCTGTCATATTTGTGATGTGGGTGTTACCATCTCTGGATGCTGTTGGAACTGGCTTCTCATACTGCTGCAGCAAGCCTTTGTCAAAATGCTCTTCAGCACCTAAAAGATTCTCCATCAAGCCTTTCAGAAAGGATTCCTAAGCATATGCTATTCATACTGGTACTTTTCCAGTTGAGATGGGCAGTCTTAATGGCATGTCCAGTTGACTGATAGCATGGCCAGTTCAATACCAAAAACCTAAAAGTAAGCAAGCATTCCAGTGACAAGAAGGGAGACTCGTTGATAGTTTCCCATTGGATGCTGACACGGATGTGAAGCACGATATATAACAGGCATGTCAAAGTTTCTTGTTGGTGCTCAACTTGGGAAAGGAGAAGCAAGTCTGGCACGCACATGGGCAAATGGAGATTTCCAGAAAGAAGTTCTGAAAAAAGAATCTGAACTTGAATTCGGACTCTTTTGGCCTTTTGATGCATGGAATGATCTTTCTGTAGAAGAATACTTCAAGTAACGTTGTACATTATTTTGTATAGTGTATATTACTCTGTGTATAACTTTGTATATTATGCAAGAGGATGTGAAATTGAACTGCAGTTAGAAAAGAAGAGCAGCTATAGTTGTGTTCTCTCCGTGGACAAATGTTATTTATGCCATCCTGACCCTTAGCCTTAATAAGCCAAACATCTGACAGTTGTAGCCCTGGAGTGGAGAGAAAGTCTATACGGTACAGAACTGTAAAATCAGGTCAGTGGCAAGGCTGAATTTACAGCTGGGGTCAAAGTCCATGTTGAATAATCCATAGATATTTCTCAACTTTTACTTTAAACAATGTGCTTACATCTCCAACTTTTTGGACTGTATGTTCAAAATAGCTCTGTGACCAAAGAGTTTGCCTACAGAAGCAACTTATCCCTGTCTTGGAGAACCTCAGAGCCCACAGGGATCTCTGCTGAGTTCCTGCCACCTTTGGAACATGAGAATCCTTCCTCCCTGAGTCTCCTGATCTCACCCAAGAGTTTTAGAATCATTTTTAATAGGAATGGTGTCACCATCTTGAAAAGGTTTAGAATATCTGTTTTTTTTCTGTATGCTTAAAAGAAAATCTGAATGAGAATCCATATAAACAAAGGAGATGTGTGTACAGCCTGTGGGAGGAATTAATGCAGGCAGCGTGCATCCTAAGCAGAGAGAACACACTGAGAACCATTCAGCATAGACTGCATGTACATCATCTTTCCCCACCTGTACTTTTACCTTGCATGGCCCTGATGCCCATGGTCAGCTGGGCTGTAGAATATTTAGTGGAGAGCTTCATACACCATTGTTTATCTGGTTCAGCCATGAGCTCTACTGTCATGGTATCATTGTGCCAGTGCTCACAGAACCCTTGCTTCACTTCATAATGACCCCACAGTGTGAGGATGGAATGCTGGCAACTTGGCTCGGTCAAGGAAAAGCTTGTAAAATATTTCCCTGAGCTGAAAAGGCAAATGCTCTCAACTTAATGAGAAAAAGACAACCTCTATGTTGAGGTTGCTACAATCTGTACTAAGAGTCTTCTGTCCATGAAGCTGTAGAGGACAAAAAAGATACAGATGCCAGTTGTGCTGTCACATTTCAGACTGTGAAAGCTAGGGCCACAGCACAGGGTGGATGCTTAGTGGAGGTGGAAAAGGTATTAAACTGGGTGTGAATGTGTGTGTGTGTGTGTGTGTGTGTGTGTGTGTGTGAGAGAGAGAGAGAGAGAGAGAGAAGAGAAAGAGAAAGAGAGAGACAGAGTGTGTGTGTGAGAGAGTGTGTGTGAGTGGGTGAGATAGTATGTATGAGTGTGTGAGCAAATGAGTGTGTGTGTATGTGTGTGAGAGAGTATGCGAGATAGTATATATGAGAGTGTGTGTGAGTGTGTGTGTATGAGAAAATGAGTTGTATGTATGAGTGGTGTGTGAATGAGTGTGTGAGAGTGTGTGTATATGAGAGTATGTATGAATTGTGAGAGCAGTGTATGGTGTGTGTGTGTGTGTGTGTGTGTGTGAGAGAGAGAGAGAGAGAGAGAGAAGAGAGAGAGAGAGAGAGAGAGAGAAACCTCTTTAAGGTTTGGTAGGTAATCTCACTGGCTTCAGTACCCACTATGCGGGTTTTGAAACCCATCTGCTGTGGCGTGTAGGAAGAAATTTAATTTGGTAAAATTTGAAGGCATATATTACAAATACTCATTCATTTCATCTCAGAAATCTTACAAAGTGTGCATCTTCATATCCATTTCATAGGCTAAGACAGAGTAGTATTGGATTGCCCAAGAAATGCAAGTACATTAGTTAAAGTAATTTCAAATTAGCTCATGTGGTGGTGCACACCTATAATCCTATCTTGGGAAGCGGGAAGAGGAGAATTGCAAGTCAGAGGCCTGTAGGTAGAGTTGCATAGTGAGTGTGTACCTCAAGAGACACTCATAATCATAACATTGAATGATCCGATAATTGGTCCTCAGAAAATAAAATTTTCCAATTCAGACTTTTTAGTGTGATGTCGATTTCATCTGAAGATATTTTTTTCTACAAATATGTAAGTTAGGTTCGCTGCAGAGATTCATTAGATTTTTAGACTCTTAACTCAGCTGGTTAATTAATTATATATTTTTAATTCCCTGTGACATTTGGGGTTTACAATAGTGTTTAAATTAGTGAGCAGGCACTTCATCAGCACTGCTACATGTCTTTTCTGGGGACCGAGCCCTGGCTCTTTCACATGCTCTGGTTAAATATCCCAGCACTGAGTTCCATCCCTGGCCCACTGTGTTTTCACTACAGTATATGGGCGGTACTAACATTACACGTGAGCTATAATTGTATGAGTTAAGAAAATGTCACTTATGGGGCTGGAGAGATGACTCAGTGGCAGAGAGTTTGCTGCCCTCGTGCGAGGCCTGAATTCTGATCCCCAGCAATCAGGGAGGCAGAGGGAGGAGCCCAGGATCTGTGGCCAGCCAGTGTAACTCAATCAATACACTCTAGGTTCAGCGAGAGATCCTAGATCAAAAAATAAGATAGAGGGGAAAAGACATAGAGGAAGACATCCAGACTTGACAGGAAGCTACACATACACACATAGACACAAAGTTTTAAGTAAAATTTAAAAATAAGAAAATATCACGGTAGAATTTTTTTTTTTTGTTTCCTCTGTGTAACTTCATGTTGGGAACATTCCAGAAAACTGCCCAGGGTTCTGTCTGCCCGGTGTTTTAAAGTTATGAGTGTTTTGAGTGACCTGATTTTTCCCCAGGACATGTCAGAAGTTTCTTAAGCTTACTAGAACTTTGTGTAAAAAAAAAAAAGTTGTTATGTGAACTTTTTGGTTAAGCCACTGAATGAAATGTTATGACACAGAGAGGGGGAAAAAACCCTACACATTAATCAACACAGGGTATTTTTCATTGGACCCCGTCCAGTTTTTATCTGCGATATTTAATGGAGAGCTTCATAAACCGTCATCATGGTTCATGATGGCATAACCATCATATGGAAGACAGCGGCCACTTGTTTAATTGTGTTGTATGGAGCATAGTTTGATGTCTTAATTGTGCTTTCAGTAATAGGAAATTAATCAAAAGAAGTCCCTGTTCTGCTGAGCAATTAGCCTGCGTTTAGAGGTTTCTGCTTCAGGGCCTGCTCATCAGCTGAAACCCTCCAATGATCGGCTTGGGAGCCCGCAGAGCAGCTGCGGTTGCTTTGAGGCCAGCACGGACTGTGACCTGCTCACACTACACAAGGGGTCTGTTTGAATTAGCAGTTATTCTGGCGTGGTTTGTGGCGTTTGCAAGATGGGATTTTCTCCTTTTCATTTTAATGTTTTTGGGTCGTGGTGAAGAGCCCACCCCACCATCACGACCACTTATATATACTTTCGAATGTTTCACCAGCAATATGTGGAAGTTAAAATAAATGAACATGTTTTCCTATGCTTTGAAAGCTAAATATGTTGGTAACCAGAGGATGGTGACATCATCTCAGCAGTTGGCATATCGCAGCTCAGAGTTGCTCACCATCTTAAAATTATGGAGGTCTTAGCAATCATTGCTTTTCCTTACAGTTAGAACAAGCTGATGCTTTATTTTTAGGACCATTTTGGGGCCATTTGTGCAGAGCAATTGTCATGCACTGAGAAGCTGGAGACAGAGCTTCCAGCACTCACTGATTGTCTCTGAATGATGGGGGAGGAGTCTAGCTTGTCCTTTCCAGAAGGTTTCAGGGCTCAGAGGAAGACTGTGGGAAGGTGAGATGAAGGAAGAACCTGAGATTGGGAACTGTCTTCAAAATGGAGAAAGTTAGCACTCCCTAGCCTGGGAGCTAGGCAGAGGAAGGGGAGGGTCTAGAGCAAGTGCTTGAGTTATGGATAGTCAGGACCAAAACCTGGCTAGGAGAGACAGTCCAGAGGAGAAAATACCCCTTCATGGGAGGATGTGGGATGATCCCTTGGAGGGGTCGTCTCCAAACCAGACTGGCTTAGGAGAGGCCACAGAGGATTCTCCGTAAGTGCTTTTGGAGTGGGCACTGTACTTTTGGTCAAACACACCTGGGTGGCATTCTAGTTGAACAAGATGCTCCAGGGCCTACAATGGCTCACACCTCAATCAGACTACATGTGCAATGCATCTAGCACACGGAATCTGCTGTGTACCACATTTGGACCTAGCCTATCTTGAACATGTACATCACACCTGGACCTAGCCTACCTTGAACATATGTAGAACATTCTGTTAGCCAGAAATTGAGCGAAATTATCCAGCCCGAGGATTATTTTATAACAAGAGCTCTGGCTAGCTCATAGAATTTATTAATATAGTGATGATTAAAAAATAAATGTTTGTATATTTGTGCTTTCACACCATCCAACAGGGGCTGGAGAGAGTCTTCCAGAGACTTGGGTTCAATTCCTAGCACCCTTACGGTACCTTCTGTAACTCTAGTCTTGGGACATCTATCGCCCTCTTCTGGCCTCCCTGGGCATTACACACAGGTGGTGCACAGATACAAAATAAACAGTGAGGACTTAACTCAGTCGTGGAATGCTTGTCTGGCATGCTCTAAGCCTTGAACTGCATCTCTAACACTGTAAAACTGAAAGAAATCTTAAGGTCCATACCTAGATACACAGACACATAATCATGGAGTCAATTCTGTGATATTCAACTCTTAATTTTAAGATAGGCTTTACCCTAGGTGATTTTTCCTGGCTCTATAGGCAAATACAAGTGTTCCAGCCCT
Source organism: Mastomys natalensis (assembly GCA_021653895.1). Classification (NCBI taxonomy): domain Eukaryota; kingdom Metazoa; phylum Chordata; class Mammalia; order Rodentia; family Muridae; genus Mastomys; species Mastomys natalensis. The sequence goes on from JAJTUV010000135.1 coordinate 1,163,922, forward strand.
GTGACGGTCGATAACCGAGTCTGATAGGCTGATTAGGTATACTTAGGATATATTTTAACATATATTTTAGCATGTGGTGCATTTATTCAGGACCCCATAAAGCATCCAGTAGAGAGAAATCTGAAACAAACAAACTGTGTGGCGTGATTAGAGTCAAATTTGGAGATCCTGAATATATGTTCTCCTTTGAATGGCCTCTCCTGTGAAATCTGTATTCATCTATAATTCCTACTGAGTGCCAGTGCTGATGTAGCCTAAACCAGCCCCCATGGCCTTCCCCCTGATCCTGATACCCTTTCCATCAAATACCTCACCCCTGATATGTCCCCTCCACACTTTCATGCTGCTGTGCCCTCTCCAGTCCCTGAGTTCAGGTGGCTTCGGCTTAGTGTTAACTATGTCCTATGCTTTCAGAAATCAATGCATTTAAGTCCTAGAGAGGCAACCGGGAGCCTGGCACTTTTACTGGTCATCATGTCATTCCTGGGTAATGACTTTGGGCCCAGCTACACTGGCACAAAGGAATCAAAAGATTTTGTAAGAAAAACTACAGAGTTTATAAATTTTCACATTGCATCTTCAAGGCACCTTTGGGGGTCACAGCTAGTACCACCATCTTCAAGGTGCAATTGTCCCTCTTTCCTTGGAAAACTCAGCTTAGCCTGTGAATACAAGTCGACTCATGTGGTAGGTTTTCTCATTCACTTAAGGCTTCCTGTGAGAGTAAATGTTCATGGTTAACTTGACTCCATTGAGAATTCCTTGGGGACATATCTCTGGGTGTGTCTGTAAGGATGTTTCCAAATTTTAACCGAGCAAGTTTAACCGGAATGTGAGTGAGACATGTGTTGCCATCTTGGACTGAACAAAAAGGGGAAATGGAGGAAGCTAGCCTGGCACCTGCATCCATCTTTCTCTGTGCTGCCTGTGGCAGTATGGCCAGCTGCCTCTGCTCCTGCTGCCTCAGCTAAAGCCTCATTTACCAGTACCCCTTCTTCACCATGATGGGCTGTACTGTAAACTGTGGTTCAAACTAAGTCCCGTAGATTGTTTTTATTAAATGTTTTGCATAGTTCCTGTCTGGTTAGGTTTTCCAACCTCTATTCATGAAATGTCCTTGGTGCCAAGCTTCTTATAGTGGTGCTTGGCCAATATCTGTAGTTCTCTAACTTGCTTTTCCATGTCCTACCTTCCTAGACTACGTATTTAGCTGGGCTGTGCATAAGCAGTCTGACACAGGGCAGGAGCAACGTGCCAATGTATCCTGTATCCCCCACCTCACTGGGGATCACCAGGGGACAACACAGTGATTACCCCATATCTGGGCTCTTCTTTTGTGGCTTCAGACTTACTACTTGGCAAGAGCAGGGACAAGTCTGGACAGGGCAGAGACACTGTGCCCCATGTCTCTAAGATACTGTGAGACAAAGACAAACCACATCATGCCTCAGACCACTACAGGAAAGAGAGGTGACAAACCTGGAAATCCATAAGTGTAGCCTCTCATGAGTGTGGTCCCCTGATGGCCTAGCCCAGTGGTTCACTGCTGTCATTTCAGCATTGTAGAAGTTATGGCGGGAGAATTGCTACAAATTAGAGGCCAGCCTGAGCTATGTTGTGAGAACCCATTTTTAAAAAGAAGAAGAAAGAGAAAAAAAAGAAAGAAAACCAGTTACTTGTAGCTAGCTTGCAGTCCAGCTCAGGGTTGGCCAGACGCTCATGGCAGTGTGGTTACTGGCTCTGCTCCCTACCATGTGCATACAGCTCTGCTGTGCAGAATGGAACATGTACAGCCATAATGGGTCAGTGTCTTCAGAATGCCAGGGGCAGGCCACAACACAGCACCAGCTCTGTGCCAGGGTCTGAACTATGCAGGGAAGACTGGACCAGTAACCCACTTGGGTGGTAGGGGGAGGTCACTAGAGGGAAGGGCTCTTCTCTGACATCCCAGTCCTCAGGATGGTCGGTCTCTACTGGCCGCCCATGTGAGTCACATGGTAGAGCCCCTGATAATGACAGGAGTCTCCTCATTCCTGTGCTTAGGGTGCACTCAAAAGACAAGAGCTGCCTGCAGCAAAGCTCAGGGAAGGTTGACTCCCCAGAGTGAGGGGGAAATCCATTTCCTCTCCTACCACAGCATCTGGAAGAAATAGAAATGGGCTGCATCCTAATCACCATCGAAGTGCATTAGGGCCAACATTCCTGTGCATTTTCCTCATTCATTTGCTCAAGGACTGAAAATGAATCGCTCCCTTTGCATAGCCATAGACCTGTGCAGACTTTTCCAGCAACTGTGGGGCTCTGTGGATTTGCCTGCCTTGGGCAGGCCTGGCACTCACTAGTCCATTTTGATGAGCCTGAAAGTCTATTAGTTTTAATAATCGGATTTCCTTAGGCTGTCTGTTGGTGTAGACAGTTGTATTATTCACTTATTAATCATCTGGTACTATTTTAACAGTTGGGCTTCTGTGTGTATGTGTGTATGTATATGTGCATGTTAATGGGGTGCATATGTGTATGCACTGTGTACATGTGCAGGGGGTAGTCAGAGCACAATCTCATACCATCTGGCACTCTCTACTGTTTTTATGAGACAGGATCTCTCATTGATCTGGAACTTGCTAGATGGGTAAGCTAGCTACCCTGTGAGCCCTGAGATCCACTTGTCTGTGCCTCCTCTACTAGGCTTACAAGTGTACACCACAAAGTCCATTTGTTTTAACATGAATTCTGGGAATTGACTTCAGGTCCCTGGGCTTTTGAGGCAAGCCCTTACCTTCTACACGATCTCCCTTATCATGGGCTCAGACTGAAGCTCACAGAATCTGGATGGGACCTTGCCTGGCTTTGGATGACAAGCCTAGGACAGACAGAAAAAAAAAATACCTGTTTTCCTAAAAGACAGGAGTGCATGCTGTCATCTCTGTTACATCGCCGGACCCCATATGAGTGCATGGAAACTGTCTACTGTAATGTAAGGGAAATTGGAGGGCATGGCCACTGTGCTGCTTGAGAAGAAGGTACTATGCCAAAGCTGTAACTGCTTTAGATTCTATGATTATGTTCAATGTAAGGAGGGGGTGGGAGAGGAGAGGGAGAGAAGAGAGAGGAAGAGAAGACAGGGGAGAGGGAGAAGGAGTATCTGCACATGGGCATGCACACCTGAGGGAGCAATATTCTGGTAATTTCTCCTGGATCCCTCTGTCATGTTTCCCCAGCTAAGGCTCCCTGTGGTTGGTGGCTCCTGTTTCAGCGGAGGTGGGCACAAGCATGACATTTCATAATGTAGGAATGCAAAGTCAAGGCATTTAGTTGCTAAAGCTGGGATCCTATGCCATTTGTATTAGCGAGCATGGCCGTGCTTTGCCATGCCCCACATCACCAACCAAAACATGTTATAGCCCTAAGTAGCCTGGCGCTCAGGCTGGCCTCATATACATAGAGATCCCCTGCCTCTACCTTCTGAGTGCTGAGATTAAAAGTGTGGCCACTGCACCCATTTCTTGACTAGAACTTTCTTCTTTGTACACTTCCACTCTGGAACCAGCTGTGGTTCAGGCAGCTCTGTGCCTGGCTAGTATCAGTCTTGGACTCCCCTCCAAAATGGAACTCTGTCTCAGGCTGCAGCTGATACCTGCATAAATGTGACGTAGTCATGGCATATGCCCAACCTATCAAACCATGTCAGTAGCAATCTTGAGTTTTAGATAGTGGCTGCTAATTGCTGAAGGTGGCAATTTGAGAAACATGGCTATTAGCATATTAATTCTCTCTGCAAAGTGTGGCTTCCAGGTGGAATTGGAAATCCAAACCTGGGATCTATGTCAACTCAAAGCCTTTATCTTTCACTTTTTAAAAATCAAAACTGCCATTCCTCAGTTAATGTGATGACTACAGTCTTGAAAATGAAATGAAAACAACTTCCATTAAGGAAGGGAAAGAAAAAGGTGCATTGAAATATACAAGGCCACTGCAACAAATAAAACAAAAGCAAAAAAGCAGTAATCCAACAAACGCTTGTTTGTTAGCTATTTTGTTTGTGTAAGGGATCTAAAAGCAAAATAAAATAGGTCACTAGTGTCAAGTAGTTTATGACCCATGGAGGCATAGCCCAATGACTATTCAGGTACTGAGCCAGGAAGTACCATTTTGATGTTAACAATCAGAAGACAAAATTTCCCATTAAGGTGTGGAAGTGTATGTTGGCTGCTGTTGTAATTAGTGTGTTAGATTAGTTAGATTAGTGTAATTAGTTGTTAGATACATGTTGCTGCAACAAAATGCCCGACAAAACCCAGTTTAAAGAAGGAAAGGTTTATTTAGGCTCCCAGCTATGCAGGATAGAAAGTCAGGGTAAACCATTACTATTGGTCTGACTCCTACCCTGGGCATGCAGTGTCTTGGGGCCATATTCACTGTGCACACAGACCTTCCTGTAACTATTCTTCATGTCCCACACGTCCCAACCACCACTGCCATAGGCTCCGCACCATTGACCTGATACTTTTCTATCTGTTCTTCTCTGTCATTCTTTGGCATTTTACAAAATGTGTATATCCACTGGGGGTCACTTCTGTGGTGGCTTGGAATGAGAGAATGCCACCAGCCTTTGTTAGTTTGTTTTCGGCAGTTTTACTTACATGGTCATGGAGAAGGAAAGCATTATTGTCTTCTACTATAGAGATCAAGAATTGGTAAATTGTTAAATTTGGGTTTAGGTCTTAGAAAGGTGTGTGTGGCTACTTGGAAACTTCCATTTCCAGTCAACAAATCCAACTCTGAAGGGGAAATAAAAACAAAAACAAGACAGGAAATGAAATGAGGAGAAAAATACTTTGACCTGCAGATTGTCGCCTCCCACTGTGGCACATGTGTGGCATTTGCCAAAGCTGTTCCTTTGGCTTTGTGATCTCTCAGTTGCTTAGGTTAGATGGGGCTGCCCCCACTTTTTTCAGAGCTCGAGCCATTCCAGTTTGGTGTTTACTCAACTGGGAATCGGGTGACCTCTGGCCCCTGGCACAGGTGATGGCAGAAGGGAAGTTCTAATTGAAGCCGACTTAAACATCTCCTCATCATTGTTAACTTCCAGGGCTGCATGAGCTCGTGCAGCCTGGTCCTGTAGGGACCATAATGTCGCTCTGAAATGTCAGAAACCCCAACCCTTCTCAGCTTTCCTCTCGGCTTTGTTTCTCATTCCACCTTCCTCACAGCAGAGGTCAGACACACTGTTGTGAAATACAGAGCAGTTGTAGTGGGAACAGTCCGTGCATGTTAACTTCAAGGAAGGTAGACACTCCCGGGAGGGTCTCGGGGCCTTAATAAAGCACTTCAAGGAAGCAGAGTATCGAATTAATGCTTTTTGTGCTGAAAACATTAAGGTATTTAAATGTGTTATTCTAATCCCTGTTCCAGCCTGGGAACAGGAGGATCTAATATCTTAAATCTCAGCCTTCCCAGACTGCTCCCTTCTTTTCAGCCTCATTGGGGAAGAGGCAGCCTATCTCCAGTCACTTTCAGTGATTATTAAACCAAGTGTAATTCACAATATGCACTCCATTCAATTTCCACATCAAGTGAGGTTCCCCAGATCTAAGAACATGCCACACCACTTCCTGGACCGGTTAGGTGTTCAGATTCTAGGTTTCTCTCAGAACCTCACTGTGATTGTTCTACATCCAGAGAAGTGATAAAATTGTTGTAGATACAAGCACAAATGCATAAACTCTGAACTAGTGAGCAAAATCTCTGTGTTTCCTGGTGTGCCCTGTCTCAGTGGCAGGGTAAGCTGATCCCAGGCAGATGGGCAGCCGCCGCTTTCCTCAGCTCTTCTCTGACTCTCTGCTGCTGAGGTCGTTTTACAGCCTTAGGCAGGATCAAGTTAAAAGGTTTGTTCGGTTAATAAAAAATATCAGGTTGCCATGGCTACTCACAGCAGCGGAAAGAGAAGAGGCTTACAAGTGTTGAGAGCAGCCACCGCTGATGCAGTCATTAATATCAGTCAGATGATAGATAACAGACTGGTCAATTGATAGATGATAGATAGATAGATAGATAGATAGATAGATAGATAGATAGATAGATAGATAGATAGATGGATGGATGGATGGATGGATGGATGGATGGATGGATGGATGGATGGATATCCAGATAGATAGGTAGATAGATATTCTCTAGATCTGTTTTTTAGGGTTTTTTCCTTTATAAGTCCTGTTTTTAAAGGAAACTTTTGCAGTGTTGAACTAGATATAGATGTTGTAGAAGAACTTTGGGTTACTAGAGAAGCTAGTCTTACATTCTTTTGGTTCCAAGGTTTATAGGTAAGTAGCTCTGTGCTAGAATACCTTCCCACTTAGTTTCCTGGAACTACAAAGGAAGAGTAGAGTGCATCGATTTATAACTCCAAGTAAGCCATGCAATCTGAGAGTTCAGCAGACTTGTGGTTTACAGAAGAATCAAGACTACGTTTTTGGGCGATACATTGTGTGTGCATAGCACCAGAGGGACAAGCTGTATATGAGTAAAGATTCTATATCAACAGTGAGATAATGTTCCTTTAAATAAAGTACTGCCACAGTAACATACTCAGACAAGAACGTTTTTTAAAGAGCTCCTCTTTTTTGTGAAGTACAAGAACTCAAATCTTAATTTTAAAAACTGAGTTATGCCAGGAATGATGGTATAGTGACAATATATATGCACCATATGCACTGGAATGCATATGCACGAGTGTGTGTGTGTGTGTGTGTGTGTGTGTGTGTGTGTGTGTGTATGTGTGGTGCATTCCAATGCCATCCTGGTCTACCCCTTTCCTTCTTGTCTCAAGAGAAGAGCAGCATATATGTGCTCTGTCCTGGAAGATGGAAACATTGTACCTTAGAGATTTTGATAGTGAATCCTTATACCTTCTTAATAAACTTCAGTGCTTATTAGATGTTACAGGAATAGTAAGCTCCTGCAGTTTAAATATAAGGTATGTGTTGAATTCTCAAAGTTACTGTCTAGTTACTCTACCAAGACAAAAAGACAGTGGCTCACACTGCTGCCTGCTGCTTATGCTAGCCCAGACTCTTGGTGTTTTGACTGCTGCAGCTTCCACTGCAGAACCTTGTGACTGAAAATGAAGAAATGTACAGGATGCTATGAGATGTCCTAATCTATAGTTTACCAAGGTGGCTGGATCACACCAGGCTTTATGTCATTTTGCACCAAGGTTTATCACCAATGTTGATAGAGGTTCATCACTGTGTTCATCTCACAAATTAAATGCTTACTCTACCAGAGACTATGTTGAGTAGTTCTTAATGGTGACAGAGGATGATTCCAGGCAAATTCTGATGTTCATTATCCAAGGTAGCCAAAAGACCGTGTGAAAAAGTCCTAATGCCTGGAGAGTAAATATCTATGAAGTTCTCAGAGTGCTTATGCAAGATAATATCCAGGGACTAATGGTTAGCCCATAACAATCAAAACATTGTGATCTGAAGAAGCAAGGTGGAAGAAAAGACCAGGCTCACATGTTAGCCCTTCCGAGGAGAGCCTTTGTGAAGCCAGAGTTTGTTGTTGCCCATTTGTCAATGGGAGCTGTCACAAGAAGTCTGGAATGTTTTCAAGGACCTTAGCAGGAAATAGAATCGGGACCACCAGCATGTTGGTCAGGAAGTTTGCAAACGGTGTCTGTCCCTGGAGCATAGTAAAATGACGTATTTTTATCTGCTTTCTGTGAACTATCATTCATGGAAAAATATGGATTTCACAGAGGTGTCCAGACAATCTTGAATTCTTTTCTTCTCCCCATGGATCAGTAGTCTCTCATGGTTGTCCAACAGCAGCATGTGGCTAGGTCAGTTGCTCATGTGGAACTGTGGTACAAATGTGTTCTATTCTCCATTCTTTGTAGTTATGACTAGAGGTGTACTACATCCTGGAAGTAGGGTCCAGACGATTAGTATTCACAGAATGTCTGCTGTGTAACATTTGAATTTGATGTTAGGGATCTGGTGAAGAGCAGGGTTGATGGAAAAGCAATCTCCATTGCTTTGAAGATGTTGTGTGCATGGGAGGGGGTCATAAAACAACAAAGGGAGCTATGAGAGGGGAGTCCCATTCCTTAATTGCTGCATATTTTGGAGGTAGTATCTCTTTAAGATTTCTTATAAGAGGGCTTCTCTCCAAGGATGTGTGTGTGTGTGTGTGTGGTGTGTGTGTGTGTGTGTGTGTGTGTGTGTGAAAGAGAGGGGGGGCTTTGGGGAGGGAAGGAGAAGGAGATGGGAGACAATATAGTCTCCTTTAGAACTGTTAAGTCACTCACTTAAATTCTTACCCACCAACACCTACTTCCAAGTAACCCAGTCCTGAGGCTCTGCGGATCCATTCCTTTCTGCCCATCCTATGTCCAAAGTGCTCTAGGGCTGTTCTAAAATCTCAATATTATCTGCTTTTAGAATATTATCTGCTTTTAGAGACCACAGTGAGACCTACTGCACACTAGGACAGGAGTTCACATTTTAAGAAAGCTGAACATTTTAAGTCAAAGTATAGATAGATGAATGCTATTCTAAACAGAGAAGGCTGCATGGATGGCCTGGACATCTGGCCCAAGTCTCCTATAGAATTGTACCAAATGCATCACAAGAAACAACACAGTCCAAACAAGTGGTCAGGTGGGAAAGTACCTAAGAAACATGTATGTGGAACAGCTCAATAAATTTTAGCTTTTATGCCTACAAATTAGGTATATGTCTATCCTCTTAAATAAGACCTTTAAATTATATAAGTGAGTATGTGAATCTGTGTGATCACAAGCATGCCACAGTGGATATGTGGAGATCATGGGGCAACTTGAGGGAATTAGACCTCTCTTTCTACCATGTGGGACCCAGAGGTCAAACTCAGTTCATTGGGCTTGGCTGCAAGCCCCATTACCCACTGAACCTTCTCATTGGCCTAAATAAGAGATGTTTAGACATTTTAAGGTTCTACATGAGACCAGGGAGATGGATCAGTGATTGAGCGCTCCTGCAAAGGACCCAAGATCAGTTCCCAGCACCTTCCGGATTGTAACTCCAGTTCCAGAGAGTCTAATGCCCTCTTCTGACCCCTCCAGGTACTGCATACAGTGAAACATTTACATACATGCAGATAAACCACTAGTACACATTAAGTAAAAATAAATAAATCTTGAAAGGCACCGTCACTTTGGAAGATACTTGGCTGCTGTAAGGAACATGTCATAGTCTTTTATTTCAGTGGGTTTTCCAATCAGTTCTTGAGCTGACCCCTTCAATACCATCCTTATTGTGGGGAAGGCATAGCCACAGGTATGGGAAGCTAGCCTGGAAGTGAGGAAGTATATGATCACATTTCAGAGACATACAGGAAGCAGAAGAGAACAGGAATTGAAACCCATAAAATTCAAAGGCTTCTTCATCCAGCAAGACTCTGCTCCCTAGAGATTCTATAGTCCTCACAAACAGTGCCACTAACCAGGGCCCAAGTGCTTGAATCCATGAGCCTATTGGGGATATTTCTCACTCAAACCACAACATAGGCCTTTTCCTGGCTTTCTGAAATGAGGGTCTATAGATGGCCTTGGAGCCTATTTAATAGTTGAGAATCACAGATCTGTCACAGTGGTCTGCCAACTTCTTGTAGTTATTTAATTAATCATTTGGAACCAACTAGTGAAAGGATTCAGTGAGTCTAGTTAGTTGGTTGGTGTTGATGTCTGCGGGACATTCTCTTGGATGTCTCTGAGAGAAGTCCCTTTTAGCTCCTCCAGTTCAAAGGAGCTCTAGACACTATCCAGGTCCAGCTCCACCTGAAAGGTAACTGAGCAGGAAAGAGGCTTTCTCAGTTCACTTCTACTACCCAGAATGAAAAACTCACTCCAACCAGGGCTTTGTAGCTTAGGTAAATGAATGTATGATGCTACCTCTGTGGAAGCGTCTACCTTTGGTTTTAATTAAGCATTATGCTGAGGTCAGTTGAGAAAACTAGTTTTAAAAAGTCAGGACACAAGAAACGACTTTCAGGGAAGCACTGGGCCTTTTGTAAGTCACAAAGGGGAGTTTTTCAATCGCAAATCCTTTATGTTCTGTATGTATGCAGACTACCTCTTCAGTTGATGGAACTTTTAGGGTTTATGTTTTTATTCATAATGCACCAAAATTGGTTACAGAAGTGTGCCAAGCACCTTGCTCAGCTCAGATGTGGTCTGGAGCTTTATTTTATGGGGTGAACACATTATATTCTGGGAATGCTTATTAAGTATGGTGCATGATTCCAGGTCACAGATTAAGATAGGAAAAGCTGCTTTTTGCTCCATGGCAACTTGGCATATTCAAATGCTCCATGCGGCTGGGGCATAAAGGTGCCCAGTTGGTTCTGTAGAAATTGGCTGTTTGACATCTGTTTTGAACCTCAAGCATGTGCTTAGACTTACATTTTCTCAAGGCATTACAGAGGAGGGCGTAATAAATCCTTGATGAGAATTTCATGCTCCTTAAATGCCAGGGTAGGAATTGCTTTATATACCGCTTGCTTTTGCTAGTTGGAGGGAGGCAGCTGTTCGATATTCATGGAGCATGCTGTCACCCACTGCAATAAGCTTGACTGAATGACTTCAGAGACAAATCCCAGAGGCAAACTGAACAAGCCTGGTGACTTGCAGCTCACTTCTGTTAGTCACTTTAGCCAGATTTCTGTTACTATGAGAAAAGTTATTGGGGATGATGGAGATTTTCAGTTTTGTATTGTTTTTGTTTCTGTTCTTAGAGATCTTCACTGTTGATCATTTTTGTTGTCTGGGGCCCATGGTGAGGCAGAACATCATGGCAGGAGTGTATGGCAGACCAAAGATGTTTACCTCAAGTCTAGGAGTTAAAAAAAAAAAAAAAAACGAAAAAGGAGGAATTTGGTCCCACTACATCCTCGAAGGGATGCTCTTGATGATTGAGATCCCCTCCCCAATTAGGCTTCATCTTTTGTTTTATTAAATTCTTTTTTCAATTAATGTTATACATATGAATGTTTTGCCTGAATGTTTGTCTATGCACCACATGGGTGTCTGGTGCTTGCGGAAGTCAGAACAGGGCATTACATCTCATGGACCTGGACTGTGAACGGTTGAGGGCCACAATGTAGGTTCTGGGTATCAACCTCAGTTCTTTACCACTGAACAACCTCTCCAGCCACAATCTCCATATTTTAAAGGGTCCACCAACTCCCAATACCTGGAGACTAAGCCTTTAACATGTAGGCCTCTGAAGGATACCCTAAGAACCAAGCTGTAACACCTAATAGAAAACTAACAGCTTCTATCTCAAAACACCCCCTGTTGTATTTGGTTCCTTTCCTATTCCATATCCACCGTTCTCCTAGCCCATCCTTCATTGTGAAATGCCTAACCACCAACCTGCAGGTATCTTTTCTCTCTATGCTATCTGGTAAAAGACCAACTTACTCTCAGTTGGGTGACATATAGACCTGGGAAGCTGCAGCCACAGGTCTGCCTACAGTATCCTTGAACATGGGGACCATGCCAGATGGCACAGTTCTTAAGAAGCAGGTCTTGGGGCTAGAGAGATGACTCAGTGGTTAAGAGCACTGACTGCTTTTCCAAAGGACCTAGGTTCAATTCTCAGCACCCACAAGGCAGCTCACAACTGTCTGTAACTCTGGGATCCAAGACCTTCACACAGATGTACATGCAAGCAAAACACCAATACACATAAAATAAAAATGAATAAATGATTTAAAAAGAAAGAAACCGAAGCAGGCCTCCTAGCATTCCTCTAGTTTATCCATGGTCAGCATGTGCCTGCAGCCATCTCTCTGGAGGTGATTTGGAAGCTCACTTGTAAATTCCCCAAACAAGATTAGCGATTCAGGATCAAAAAGAAGTCAGCCCTGGAATGCAAGTGGTACTTTTGCTGCTGCTGGGTCATCCTGGCTTGCCTGTGATGCAACAGTTCAAGAATCAACATTGCAGCCCACTGGGTCCTTAGATTTATAGGCTTCTTCCTAGAGTATGGAGGGATCTTGGCACCAGTCATCCTCCCAGACAGGGGCTGATTTTGTCTTCCCATTCTGGGCTGTGCTTCTGCCTCTCCAGTAGCAGAAGACCTCAGGCCTGGGACTATCCAAACTCAGCCTTCTGCCTTGCCTGTCTGCCTGGCAACCACATCATCATCATCTCTGGGTAGAGATGGAATCTTCTTTCCCCTTGCTCTGATTTCTCCCTGCCCTTTCTCAATCCTGCCTCTGTTCTCTTACCTTTCTGTACATTATCTAGAACTTCCCTTTGCCAGTCCCACACTATATAGGATGTATAGCATAGCACGGGGTTGAGGGATCTCTTCTTGTTTTCTAGTTTATTGAGAAGACATTTTCAAAGGTCCTGTTAACTAGATAACCTGTGTTTGGTCTTGGGCAGTGCTGATGAGCCCCAGAGGGTTTGCTTGCCACTCATTCCACTCAGCAGTGGAGAGCAGACTGACTGCTTTAGGGATATGCATTGCGTCTATGAACTTGGCAAACACTTGAAAGCCACAGGCCCCTTTTTTCTCAAAGCTTCTTTGCACATGAGCATAAAAATGTATGCCTGGGTTGGAGGTTGCCTTTGATTGCAGCCTGTGTGCTGTGGCTGTCCTGTCAGGACAGGTGCCTAATTTCCTCATTCCTTCCTCTTCTCTCTTCTCTCATAGAGTGTCCCTCTGCAGAAGTCTGAGATCGTGGACGTTGTGAAGAAGCGAGTGAAAGCCATCACCCTGGCCATCGGGACGGTGCCAATGACGTGGGGATGATCCAGACAGCCCATGTTGGGGTTGGGATCAGTGGAAACGAGGGCATGCAGGCCACCAACAACTCAGATTATGCCATTGCACAGGTCAGCCTCCCTTCTCACAGTAATGGCAGCTGGGCACAGGAGACAACCTAGGGCTCAACCCCTAGGGCTCTGCCCATCTTGGGAAACCACCGTCTAGAGGAACTGCAAGTGCCTGCTGATTTCTCTGGTGTTCGAGTCTTGAGCAGTTTAAGGGCTCCTTCTCTGGGTTGGGCTTCCTTGGGCCAGAGGTAGGACTGGCCCATGGACCTGTCATTCAGAGATGTGTCTTTTCTGGCAGACAGGACCCTAAATGTCTTGATCTCTACTCTTCCTACTACTACTGGCCTCTCTCCTCCTCCTCCTCCTCCTCCTCCTCCTCCTCCTCCTCTCCTCCTCCTCTTCCTCCTCCTCCTTCTCCTTTTCCTCCTCCTCTTCCCTCCCCACTCCTGTTTCCCCTCCTCCTTTTTCTTAACATCCCTCACTGAAGAGTAGTTATTCTCAGAATGACACATAGTCCCTCACTCAAGGGACCCCCCCCCCTTCTTTTAGAAGTGCTGGCAAGTACTTAAGGAAAGAAGCAATCACTTAGAGATGTCCCCTCTTGGCTAGGAACCTTCTAGGAGTCCTGCTGTGAGATGAACTGAGAGGGCAGTGGCTATGTGACTCATGGTCAGAAGTAAGCAGCCTCCTACAGTCAGCCTGAGTTCTGTCTGCTCTTCTCTAATCTAAATGTTGCCAGCATAGTTCTGGTGTGCTTTGCAGTTATTGGTTCTGATGTGTTTCCTGCTTACTTCACATGTGCTCTGAGAATCCAAGAAATGTCCAACCCTTTGTGATAGCCACAGATGAAGGAGAAAAAGTCAACTTCAAGACCCTCCTGAAGACTATCTGGACTATCTGGCCTGGTAGATTGTTTAGAAACCTAGTCCCAGGGAATACTGGCATGTTCTCCCAGATACGGAGTTGCAGGGTCTTGTGACTAAATGCCTGCATTTGTTGTAGCCCCAGCTTCTCCCCCAACCCTCTGCTTCCCTGAATAGGCTTTTGAAGAACATTGCTAAGCTTAACTGCAAGATTACAAGGACAAGGGCTTTGTCACCCTTTCAGCTAAAGTCCAGAGATGCATAGAAAACACATAGCTTTCTTACAGCCCCAGGGCTTGTGGTCTGGTTCTCTGCAACTTTGGGGCTCCCCATCCCTGAAAGAAGCTCTGTTTGATCACCTCTCATGTTTCCTTCTGGTTTGAGATTTTGCAAATGCAGCAAGAAATTACCCAGACCGCTTGGCTTTGAAAATTCACTAAGTCAGTTTTGTTTCTTGGTGGACTCCAAATCCCTCAGCTGATTCTTGAAGTGGGCAGTAGGAGTTCTGATTTTACAGGTGAGAAACCTGAAGGTCCTACACACACAACTGGCCTCAGGTCTGAGCACAGGCCTAACATCAGAGAACAGCAGACCCCTGTGAACTCAGGGACTGCCACACACACCTGCTCCATTCCTTTGCCGAGTCAACTGTGCAGAGGCCCATGGGACTCATGCTTCCTGTCTGCTGTCAGCAACTGTGGATGTTATACACCCCAGCATTATTAAATACTTGAGTTATAACATCATATGGCTGGAAGGGATCTTAAGAGGTTTCCTAGGAGTTACAGGCAAATATTTGTCTGCTTTTCTCTTCAGAATGTCTAGGGATGGGGGCATTCCTTCCTGAAACTGCACATGGACAGGAGGTAGAAGATGAAGCAACTGCTTTTGTTAAAGGGAGGCATCAGATAGGGGTGGTCTGGAGCCTGCAAAGTCCATTTGAGGTTTTCTTTGCTCTCCAGGGTAGTAGCCACCTCTACCAAAGGAACCTAAGGCAACCACTGTTACCCATGCCTGGATTTTCCTGTTCATTGTCCCTCAGGGGCATGCTGTCACTTGGGGCTGAATTTGTGCCAAACACTAGCTAGATCCGAAACTGCCTCTTCCCTAATGACCATGCCCAGACCACCACCAATCGGATGGACGAGTTCCCCTGCCCCATTGAAGTGATAACCCGATAAGCACGCCTGATTGAAATTAACACCATGTTCTATTTTATTTTGATGTGAGTGATCACATTTTTAAAAACTGTGTTTTTGAAGGAAGTGCCCCATAAGAAAAGATACTGGGGAACTCATTCAGTGGGCAGAGTCCTGATTCCATGCCCTTGCCTGACTGCCTCATGCTTGCACACGTAACAGTTGCTGGACAGGTGACTGGCCTAGGGAGAGGGACTGTGTGGTATAGTGTGTGTCCACAGCCCTCAGTTCCCAGCATGCAGAGAACAATCTACCTTCCCAGCCTTCATCTTGTATGGCTCTGGGAAGATAGAGCTGCTTCAGGGGAGATGGTATTGGAATTCTGTGGATTTGTCTCAGACTGCAAGGGACCTTTCAACACTCCTGCTGAGAGCCAGTCAATTGTCCCTGATTACACAGCCAGGCACCTTGTTTGAGTGGGAAATAAAGGACTACAATACAGATGTAGAAGTGGAGGCTGTGTGTGCACGTGTGTGTGTGTGTGTGTGTGTGTGTGTGTGTGTGTATTTTTATGTATGTATATCTCTAGAGTGTGTGTGCAAGTCTGTCCAGGTGCCTCTATGGGGTATGAAAAGTATAATTGATTTTAGCTGACAAACTGTTGGAAACTGTTCTTGTGTGCATATCTTTCTTAAATCAAACCTTGTTGGATGAGTGTCTCTGTCCCTTTTTCTTGTGGTCACCATAAAAATCTGTGACAGATCTTGTGGAGATGTCCAATTCCAGTGTGCTTTTCCTCCACCTTCTTTCTCTAATCAATTCCCCGAAAGGCGTTTAGCTCAAGAAGTTCCAGCCATAGTGAGAGTCCAACAGTTTGGGGGTAAAGTAACAATTAGTCAATTGAAGAGATTTCCTCAGCTGCCCTGAAAGCTCCACCTCAGGGGAAAAGAGTTGGCTTTTGAGGTTCGGTTGTTTTGTTATTAGTTAGTTTAGTTCTGTTAGTTACCTATGGGTCTGGTGTCTGTTCCTTTCCCTGTCTGGTTTCTGCTCATAAAGACAGTCTGTGTCTTTTATTCCTCAATGACAGGCTGATCTGAACTTGTCACTGTCCCTTTTCAGTTTTCCTACCTGGAGAAGCTGCTTTTGGTCCATGGAGCCTGGAGCTACAACCGGGTGACCAAGTGCATCCTGTACTGTTTCTATAAGAATGTGGTTCTCTACATCATCGAGGTAAGGAGTGGGGGCATCCCTCCCTAAAGGAGGCAGGCCTCTGCAGAGAACATCTGTAGACATTGAATCCATCTTAAGGAAGGGTTTTGCTAATGGAAAATTAAAGTTACTGTTGAGTCTTACTAGAATCTGTGTTGTGCAGCCTCCTTAGCTGGCTGTGCCATGAGGCTTGTAATAAGTGGCATGGTTGGGTGCAGCCTTTCTTTCCTATCCTCCTGAGATCACCCATCCCAGTCCTGATGCTGTGCTCCTCTTCCTTGTCACTGCTGTGTCAGTGGTGGCAGAGAATGCCCCATCACTCTCTCCTTCATCTTGCTAGAGCAGAATGAGACCATGTGGTCAGTGCAAGGAAACAGAGGTGCCCATCTTTCTGGGTGCCCCTAAGACATTTCTGGACAATCTGTCCCATGTTTTTCACCCCTTGCATGAACAGGGCCTGATTCCCTGCAGCATTTGTCATGAAACCTGCTGTTTCCTGAACATGTCCTCACTTCCCCTGGGATATTTAGATGCTAGGGTGCATGTGGCAAAGGGGTGGACATGAGAGGGACATCTAGTAGGACACTGATAGGATTGTTTAAAATGTCACATTGTGTGGCCTGACTTTTGGCTACTTTGTGGGTTCTTTTTTCTTTCACCCTTCTTCATCCGTCTTCTTCCACACTAAAAAAGAATAGAGGGGAAAGGGAGTGAAGATATTGTTAAACTACTTCCTGCTGATTAAGGGTGTCAAGTTCCTTGGGGCAAGTTTGATCTCTGTCATGATATTAAATTACTTCTTCTTTTCATCTCTTTGTGCATGACCGACCACTTGACAAACCTCAACCAGCAGCATCCAACTGGCTAACTAGCCAACCAGCCCCATCTGTCAGGGCACTAGCATTTATATAACCTCTGAAAAGTTTCCAGAATTCCAAAATTCACACACTTTCAGAAACTATTTGCAGCTGACAAAATCACACCCCTGCTGGAGCATGAGACAAATCATAATCAGTTGCTGTGGACAATCTGAAACAGCCCCATATCCCACACCTGGGATTAAGTTGAAAACATATTCCCATGGTACTTCTGTGTTTTCAAAGAAACCAAAATTTTCACTACAACATTGAGTTCGTGTCCTGTTGCCCTTGTCTTGGTTTGGTTCCTAGTGCTGTGGTGGAATGTTGACTGAAAACAACTTGGGGAGGAAAAGATTAGTTCAGCTTAGTTGTAGTTCCATCACTGAAGGAAGGCATGGAAGGAACTCAAGCGGGAACCTGGAGGCAGAACTGGCTGCTTACTCGCTTGCACCTGATGGCTTGTCCTGTTTGTTTTCTTATACACCTCAAGACTACCTGCCCTTGGATAGAATCACCCACAGTGACCTGGACCCTCTCTCAACAATAATCAGTCAAGAAAATGCCATACAGACTTGCCCATAGGCCAATCCGATGGAGGCATTTTCTCATTTGAGGCTTCCCTCCCCACGTGACTCTAGCTTGTGTCAAGTTGACAAACTAACCAGCTCAGTCCTATAGTTTTCCAGGACACTAATTCATTTATGAGAAAATCATGTGCTTGTGAGAGGGTAAGAACCCAGGAGTGGAGGAGGCTCTTTATGTTTGCTCTTTGTTACTTCCTTTCTGAGAACAGCTCTGCTATAAAAGTGTGTCTTTACATCTGTCTTGACACGACATTGTCAAGTGTATTTAGAAGAGATGAGGGCTAGGGATGTGGCTCTGTGATAGATCACTTGCTTATCACGTACAAAGCCCTGGACTCAGTCCCCAGGGTAATATCAAATAATAGTAACAGCAGTAGGAGATGGGCAGGGAGAGAGGAAGCGTAAGTTGAACTTGGCTGCTGTTAGAAAAGACCATAACAAGGTTTTAGCCAGAGGTGGTGGAGCATGCCTGTAATCCCAGCACTTGGTAGATAGACACAGAAGGTTGAGGGTTTCATGGTCAGCCTCAGTGCACGATGAACCCAGACCAGCTTGCGTTACATGAGAGCTTGCCTGAAAGAGGAGGCAGAAGACGTGGAAGTCAGTCTTTAGAGCAATCAAAATCAGTGTTGCCTGAGTTTTAATATCTCATTTTATTATGGTATAGATCTTCAACTGAGAAAAGTAATAAAATAATAAAAATAATGACTAGGAAGAAACTTAACTTTTCCCAGTGTTGTGACTAATTACTATTTTATCAGCTTGTCAATTCTTTCCTAATGAATCCTTCAGGTCACACATACAGGTTCATGTTACTTGTCTGGTGAAGACACTTGAGGAAAGAGGGTTTCCCCAAGCTGTGCAGGTTGTTCATAGCACATGACTACCCAGCCAAAGGCATCAGTAGGGCAGAAACAGCCTGTGCGTCTGTGTCCTCCAGGCCCACTTGAAAACAGCATTTTTCTGGTTTGCATAAACGGCAGTTTCTTTGTCACTCTATGCTCTCTGAATGTGGCTGCCTCTGTGTAGAAGATAGCTGATGTAGTTGACCCAGTAGCTTCCCATATGCTGGAGACACCTCAGGGTCTTCAGATAATCTCGCAAGTGATCAGAAGAGACCTCGGGAACATCCTACAGCCTGGCCTGTTCCTCTTACCCTAAGCCCTGTGACACAGGTCCTGTCTGCTCACAGTGAACAGCAAATATTGTTCTTTCTTAAGGAAGGAAATCCTTCCTCATACACAGCAGGACCTGGAGGTATTTTGCAGATGTAATTACCATATGATTCAGGGTAGATCAGGTAGATGTTGGTACAGCACATTTTGCCATCACTGCCTTCCTCCAGCTCTCATTTTTTTACAGTTCCCTAGTGGAGTTTAGACATGTCTGCCCCTCTCTTCTCCAGCTGCCAGCTTTTTACATTTTTTTTTTCCTTGCATATGAGATAAGAGTCACTCCTTAGTGTCACTTGGGGTCACAGATAACTGCACGGGCAGCATGAGGGGAGCCGGAGGCCTCTCATCATCCTATGCTTCCCAACACCCTGTCCCTTTAACTGTTGGCTTTGCCCAGCGTCTTTATAATCTGGTTTTCCTCACCATCAGCAGATTGCTGATAGTCTAGACTTCTTATCAAAACATTCTGCATGGGGCTCCCAGAGCACCCCTCAGGGGCCCTTCTTAGTCATTTATACCTACTATCTTCCTTTTCTTTATTTGCTTCAAGTGTGCTAAAGCCAAGTAGAGCAGCCTTTTAGTCTGTCTTTAAGTGCTGCTTGGAATGAGGCCCTAACAGTGCTGAGTGAGGGCCCCAAATGACTAGTCACAAGAGTTGCTCAGTGGCCCACTGGAAAAGACCCTTCCTACATTCCTTAGATAGGTTTGTTTTTAAATTAAAAGGCTCCATGAGTTTGTGTCTCCATTTCTTGTTAGGATTTCTAAGAGGTTCCAACTTAGAAACCAAGAGAACAAAAACCCTTGACTGGATCCTGGTCACAGCATCCATTCGGGTAATGTCTGCTGGTGACAGATTACTGTGCTGGCATTTGGCACCTGCTCCAAATGTAATGTTCAGAATAGAGAGCTATTGCTTGCGTGCTATTTTAACACATTTTGAGCTACAAGATCAAAATTTATTGTAGAATAATTTGTTCACTTGCATAAAAATACTAAAGGTAAGGTTATAATTGTTGATTTAAGTGAGAATAAACTAAGCATGCTATCGTATGTCTTGAGGGGTTTTCTTGTGACTCACAGAGGAACCTTGACAATAGTAAAATGTACCCATCTCAGATGCCTTCTGATATACATGTGGCTTCCAGACATTCATTCAAAAATATAGTTGAAGAGCAATTTTCATAACACACATATGCACCCGCACTCTGTGACCTAGCCTTTTTATGAGGACTATTATATTATCTTATTCTCTCTGCAGTGTGGAACACACACTGGAAGTTCCCACCACTTACCCCGCCCTTACATGTTAGCTCCCTTGCTTTTTCTTTACAGTTAGACATAGATTTTTCTTTTTTAGATAAATGTCATCATGCTATAGAGCAGGAGCTACAATTCATGTCTCACTTGAAGGGTCCACGAGAATCACTGCCCACTCCGTCACATAGACCCTGGGTGTGCCGCCCCACTCTATGATCCCCTACAGTCTGTTTAATCCCTTTCTGTATTTATTGAGCATCTGTGTCATCTCCAGTTTCATCAATAAGAAGACTTGCTGAATAGCAGTGTTCCCTCTCCCAAGGCCATGGCTATTCCAAAATGCTGTCTGTCTGGTCAGTTCATTTTACCACACTTTTGAACAGACCACAGGTGTGATGTGGGGACCCCATTGCTGACAGATCTACTAAGAGCTCAATGAATTCAGCACCTCAAATTTATTGAGGCAAAATGGCTATTGTTCAAACAATTTAAAAAAATAGGAACAAAACAGAGATCCTTGTGACTCCTTAGAGGTTGGACAGCAGGTGCAACTAAAAACAGGACACAGCGGTCACCTTCATTTCTTCTATAGTCCCTCATTCTAGTACTTTGCACCTTTGTGACTACTATACTTTCTCAACTGTCTCTTCAGAGGCCAAGATGGGATTCTAGAAACAGACATGTGACCAGTGACTGGCAGGGTGGTTGTGGGGAGGAGGTGCTTAGAAACACTGGCATTGACCCTGCTAATATGCTGCTTGTCCAGGCCCTGCCAGGTGCCTGGGATCCTAGTGAGGAGAGCTCACTGACTAGAGAGAGTCTATTCACTGTTGCTGTGTGGTCTGGGACCCATTCCTCACTGGTTTCATTTCCCATAGCATCCCTTTCCTTTGTGCCTGTCAGTACTGTTAAAGTATAGTTAAAATACTGTGAGTATGCCCTTAGTACTGTATAGTTCCATTAGTTAAAATTGAATTTTTATTAGAAAAGTCTTCAGTTTTTTGTTTGCCTCCCACAGGCAATAGTGCCACAGAGAACTTTGTAGAAGGACGGGGTGGTAGCTGCGAGTGCTATCAGTGTCCAGAGCTGTGCACTCTAAGCGAGCTAAGATGGTAGACATCATGATAGATCTGCTTTAGCACAATTGAAATAAAGGCTAGAAGGGGTGGCACCAGGGTGGGGGTCTCAGCACCTTACCCCCTTAGCCATGTTGAGGGAAATGCAGTGTAAAGGATGATCGTATGGAGTTTTACATGGAGTTTGGGTTTCCATTAAACCAATTACACACTAAGTTTTACAGCAGCAGCCAGATGGACTGTCCTCCTAAGGCAAAGCTGGCTAGGGGCTGGAAGACTCCAAGCAGATGGGATTCCTGAAGCCAGCAGGAGACAGGCATCAGTGTGTCTATGCAATGAACTCTGCAATGGGGATAAGACACAGGTTAGGAGAGACGCTGGCTGTGAGGAGTTCGTCTCAGAGGAATATGATCTAATAACCTGGCAGGACTCCTGTTGTTTGCAACATGCAAATTCCATGGTTAAAGTGACTGCAGAAGAATTGCCCATCAATATACAGGCAGAATGAGTAGAAAATTTAGATGTCTTTTGTACTGTTAAGCCTGGAACATAACTCATGACCCTTATGCAACTGTCTCCTTCTGTAATGTATAAACGAAAACCAGAGACAGATTTTTTTTTGAAAAGCCTCTTTGATTTTGATAATGGGAAGAATTGCCTAAGCTGAAAAAATTAAGGATAAAGAACTTATGGAAGGATGCTTGTAATTTTTGAAGTCCTAGTGTGTCTTTCTGTGGTATGTCCCCAAGAGGAGTTGGTTAAAAGTTACTCAGATGCTCAGTCCTCCAGCTCTGATATTACATGGCCAACTACCAGCACCATCTTAAGCATTTTCTAGACTGGTGCTTCCCCATGACCTTCCCGAACCCTTGGGAAAAAACATTTTTGAAACAGATATTTAAAGGCAGTATTCTAGTCAGACATAGGTAGCACACCTTTAATCATAGCAAAGGCAGAAACAAGCAAATCTCTGAGTTTGAAGCCAGCCAGCTATGTACAAAACAAGTTCCCCAGCTGTCTACAAAACAAGTTCCAGGACAAGACAGGCAGAGCTACACAGAGAAACCTTGTCTCAGAAAAGCCAGAAGAAAGAAAGGAAGAAGAAGAAAGAAAGAAAGAAAGAGAAGGAAGGAAGGAAGGAAGGAAGGAAGGAAGGAAGGAAGGAAAGAAAGAAAAGAAGAAGAAAAAACTCAGTATTTACTAAATTCAAGTAGATCAGATCAATAGAGCCATTATTTGTATTTAGCTGATATTACAGGAGATAATACAGGTCTTTTATAAACTCTGATGTCACTTAGGAACAGCATACAATGTTATCTCAGAGATAAAACTGGTCTGGATAGAGAACACATCTGGGGGTGATAGTTATCACTGTAGGAATTATATGGGACTTGAAGTGTCAATTTCCTTACAACCATGTATAGGACATTGTGTGTCTTCTTAGTACTGTTAAACAGTTACAGGATAAAAACCTTTAACCCTGCATTCATCATGAAACTCTTGAAATTGCTACTACTGAATAAAAGAAAGTCTAGCAGGCATAAATGAAACCTGAAGTAATAGAATTTAACTAATATCCAGTAAAGATCTGCCACTGTCTCACAAGCCTAAAGTGTACTCACACGCGCACGTGCGCAACGCGCGACACACTACACATCACACACACAACACACACACATGCCTCCTCCCTAATATTCTGGAACATGAAGAAAGGTTTAGTAGTGTCCCAGCTTCTGAGCTTCACATTTAAAAAGCAAAACAACTTACAGTTATGTATGAATTGCCCTTTCTAATCCAAAACATTTTGGGATAGGAAGTACTTCAAATTTTTTAATGTTTTTTTTTAATGTGTGTGTGTGTGTGTGTGTGTGTTGTATTCTCCATCCTTTAGTTATTTCACAGCTTTATGGCACCACTCATACAAGACTGGGATAAATTTTGCTTTGAGTGTCAGAATCCAAGGCCTCAGAGATTCTTCAGTTATTAAAAGCACTTTCTGTCTTGCAGAGGACCCAGGTTCAATTCTCAGCACCTGTATGGCAATTTACAACCACCTGTAAATCCAGTTTCAGGACATTGAGCACCCTCTTCTGGCCTCTGCAGTCACCAGACACATACATGGTGTGCATATATATGTACGGACAAGACACTTACACACACATAAAATAAATCTAAAAATAATTAATGCTGCATCTATAGAGAACAGCTTTCTTAAACCATGACAAAATATAATCCACCCATGCCAGGCCTGTAGATTCAAGCTTTGCAGTTTCAGCTACTTGGAAGGCTGAGTCAGGAGGACTGCAAATTCAATTCTTATTAGGGCTACACAGTGAGTTCAAGGGCCAGCTTGGGCAAATCAGTGAGACTTTGTTTCAAAATTTAAAAATGAAGAAAGTATGAAGAACATAGTTCCATGTAGTGTGCCTACCCAGCATGCACAAGGCTCCGTTACTTCAACACCACACACTCTCACACACTCCACCCAATGACCAGGCTCGTAAAAACAGAACAATTCAAAGATCTCTCGCACATTTTGGGGTTAAGGACATGGCTCAGTGGGTGACGTGACTTACTGTACAAGTGTGAGGACGTGAGATCTTTCATGTCTACTTAAACATGATGTGGTGGCACACATCTGTAATCTCAGTGCAAGGGGCTGATCCCTGGGCCTTGCTGGCTTGACAGCCTAACTGAGATGGTCAGCTCTAAGTTCAGTAAGAGGTCTTGTCCCCACAAAAATAAGGGGTGACTGATAGTTACTCAACATTGACCTCTGACCTCCACATGTACACTGTATGTGTATGCATTTATAGTAACATGTGCCAATATATATTTCCCCCAAACATGCACACACACACACACACACACACACACACACACACACACACACACACACGCAGTGTTCTAGTCCAAACACAAGAAATGTCATTGTAGTAAAACATCTGACAGCTAAGCTCTTGTGTTATCTACGTGCCTGCCTGGCAGAGGTGGCTTCTTGTTTCTTGATATGATTTGAGGTAGATGGACAGAGCACAGAAGGCAGTCTCTCTGTTAGCCTTTCTGTCAGATGTGACCCCCATCACATGTACAGGCCATGCACTCTCTACAGAAACCCTGCAGCCCCGTGGAACGCTAATATGGGGCAACCGGGATCAGCTCTACCATGTTCCCATTTTGTGATTGGAGATGAGCGTGGCATCATGCCCTGTCCAGGAAATTCTGAATATATAGGCTTGGTGCCAACCTGTTCTTAAAGCAGTCTAGTTCATAGAGTCCATGAGTATCTGGGTGGTTCCCGTTTTGTGTTAATAATTATTGGACAGTCAAAAAGTTGATAAAAAAAACATACAGAGAGACTTCCCATGGGGCAATGGGGGGAAATTACCTTGAAACAGAATATTCTGAAGTCTAATTTTTTGGCCTCATTCTTCAAGTGATTACTCTGGGCTAGGATCTGTGCTGCTGGAGTAGGGGGGAATGCAGGTAAGGGGTCCTGCACTGCACACAGTGAGTGACAACTAGTGGGCAGAACAACCAGTTCTTGGAATAAACAGTGTTTCCAAAATGGTCACAGGATAATGAGAGTCTTTCAGGTAAATGTGAAACCTTAAGTGAATGAAATTAATAATATAAGAAGATATGCACTGTCACAAGTCTGAAAGTGGCTGCACCGCTTTGCCATTCACACTCAGTACAATTCCCGTCAGACAATGTCGAAGAGTGGAAAGAGCCTTTGATTTCACTAAAATGTCTTGGAACATTAGAAGGTAAGTATTCTACCAGTTCGCTCATTTGAAGCAAAAACTTAAGTTATAGAAATGCCTTTCTATCGAACAGTTGGGTAGAGAACTTCACATTGTTATGTAATTCCAGTTCAGTCTTGATTGTAAAAATAGACTTACTGCCTTACATGTGTGGTTTTTTTTTTAGTAGTTTTGCTGTTTTATCTAAAATCATAATCACCATATGAATAAAATTTGTTGATTTAATAGGATCGAGAACTCATTATTAAAAGTCCTTAAATTATTTTTCAAACAATCAATTCTAGACACATATGAATTAACCAGCCTGAAACCATTGTAGGCAACCATGGCCAACTTCTGGCCAACACTCCAACACAACGCTGTGTATAAATGCACAGTGAGCAGACATTACACACACATTAAAATTAACTCTTACTTCCTGTTCTACGACAGTTTTCTTAATCTCATGATATAATGACCAGCAGCAGGCTAGTTTCAGCTACTTGGAAGGCTGAGTTAGGAGGACTGAAATCAATTTTATTAGCGGCTACAGTGAGTCTAGGGCCCTGCAGGCTGATAGAATCAGTGAGACTTGTGTTCAAAATTTAAAAATGAGGAAAGTATGAAGAAATAGGTTCCA
This sequence comes from Mastomys natalensis, assembly GCA_021653895.1. Classification (NCBI taxonomy): domain Eukaryota; kingdom Metazoa; phylum Chordata; class Mammalia; order Rodentia; family Muridae; genus Mastomys; species Mastomys natalensis. Next base: position 1,189,297 of record JAJTUV010000135.1, read on the forward strand.
TGTAGGTGTTTACCAGCATGCTACATGGTCCGCTACTTAAGAGCACAGATCTTCACTACTACCTTCACGCTCGATGTACTGGTCGTTCAACACAAAAGAAGAAACACAAAGACTCCCAATTTTGGGGTATACAGCATGGACTCAGTGGGTAGACTTTGTGATTAATGTACAAGTTGAGAGATAGAATTCTTCATTGTTCTTTACTTAGTGCTCTGGCTACACATCTGTAATTTTTCAGTTGGAGATGGCTCTTGTTTCTTGATATGATTTGAGGTAGATGGACAGAGCACAGAAGGCAGTCTCTCCTGTTAGCCTTTCTGTCAGATGTGACCCCCATCACATGTACAGGCCATGCACTCTCTACAGAAACCCTGCAGCCAGTGGAACGCTAATATTGGGCAACCGGGATCAGCTCTACCATGTTCCCATCTGTGATTGGCAGATGAGCGTGGCATCATGCCCTGTCCAGGAAATTCTGAATATATAGGCTTGGTGCCAACCTGTCTTAAAAGCAGTCTAGTTCATAGAGTCCATGAGTATCTGGGTGGTTCCCGTTTTGTGTTAATAATTATTGGACAGTCAAAATGTTGATAAAAAAAAATCATACAGAGAGACTTCCTATGGGGCAATGGGGAAATTACCTTGAAACAGAATATTCTGAAGTCTATTTTTCTGGCCTCATTCTTCAAGTGATTACTCTGGGCCTAGGATCTGTGCTGCTGGAGTAGGGAGGGAATGCAGGTAAGGGGTCCTGCACTGCACACAGTGAGCTGACAACTAGCTGGGCAGAACAACCAGTTCTTGGAATAAACAGTGTGTATTCCAAGAAATGGTGCTTCACAGGGGTAGTGGGTTGGAGCTTCGGTTTCCAGGGTGAAATGTGTGAAGATAGATGGGTGAGCAGGAGCCATGTGGAGTGGTGAAGGGGCAGGAGGAGAAGAACAGGTCCGTGAGCCAGGAGAGGCCAGCACCTGTCTTTCCCATTCACACTCAGTGTTCATTCCAGCTCAGATGAATGTCAGGGTTAGTGGGGGCCTGGGTAAGGCACGCAGGAGGTTTTGTATTTCACTCAGAAGATGGCTGTGGAACTAGTTAGCCATGTGCTGGGAACGTTCTCTGAGAACCCAGTCGGTTGCTGCTAGTGCTCTGAGTTTATTAGTACAAGGTGGAGAGGGAATGGGACAGGCAGGAGGCAGGCTCAGCGGCAGAGAAACAGCCATCGGGTGTCCTCGGGGATTCCCCTGCAAGATTCACAGTCGCTTTGAACTTTATAAAAATAGACTCTTACTGCCTTTTACATGTGACGGTGTGAGTTTTTTTTTTAATGATGTTTTTGCAGCTGTTTTATCTAAGAGGATCATTTATAAATACCCAGCATTTTAAAAAAAACACATTTAGACATTGATGGTTTTAAAATTGAGAATTTGAAACTCTATAAAATGCTTAAATTTCCTTGGAATAATAATTTTTTTAAAAAAAATCCAAGTCTAAAAACATAGCTGAGTAAAGGCCTGTAGGACCATGGCTGGAGAGGTCAACCATGGTTCCAAAGTTTTGCTTGGTGCCCACTCCTTCCCCAGCTGGCACTGGGTAGAAACAAAGCCAGCAGTGTGGGGCAGCTCGCACAGCTCCTGAGTTAAAGTCTCTTGATTCCAGCTTGCTCTCCTTCCTGTTGCACTGGTTGTTTTATTTTAGATCGGCTCTGACTACTCTAAGGACAGCAACTATTTCTTAACTCTTTGTGCCCCTGACAGGACTAAACAGATTGAACACATGCAGTGAAGGCAGACATGTAAGACTCCGCCGTTGGTTGTTGATGTTTGTATTTGCGTCTTTTAAACTCTGGGAGATTTCTTTAGAGAGGTAACATGTGTGTTTCCCACTTTGAGGAGATGGTTTTCTTATCTAACCTAACTCTTTCACAGCATCGTTTACTTGTGGAAATCTCTCTCTCTCACTCCACACACACACACAGACACACACACACATGCTCGCATACCACACACCTCCTGGAGTATCCTCAGTATATATTCACTGTGCCTAACACCATCTTTTGTGAGAATACGAACAATTTTAATTGCACATTTTAAGCACATTTCTTCTTTTTCTTAATTTGTATCTTGTCTTAAATTCTCAGGTTTTCATCCTTGTGAAATTGACTTCACCAATGGGCCTTTTTTTTTTCCTGAGTGGTTTTCCTGCATTTTAAAGTTTGTTTGTATTGTTCTCCTCTGTGACTGCTCTTTTTCTGCCACTACATCAGTGGTCCTCAACCGTCCTCATGCTATGACCCTTTAATATAGTTTTCATGTTGTGGGAATCCCAACTTTAAAATTATCTTTTGTTGCTATTTCATAACTGTAGTTTTGCTACTGTTATAAATTGTAATATAAATATCTGATATGCAGATGGACTTAGGTGACCCTGTGAAAGGGTCATTGACCCCACACACACACCCGCAAAGGGGTCATGACCACAGATTGAGAACCCCTGCACTAGAGACTTACTTACCTAAAACTTTCACTGTCTTATTTTCAAAATTGGTTCTCCTGGGCTGGGGAGTCTGCTCCATCTCCAAAGTGCTTGCTGGGTAGTTATAGAGACCTGAGTCTGGCCCTCCGAGCACACCTCTAGAGCAGGCTGTGGTGTGACTCACCTGTGATCCCAGTGCTGGGAACAGACGAAGATCCCTGAAGCTTGCTGGCATTAGATCTTCGTCAGTGAGTTCCAGGTTTAGTGGAAGACCCCTCTCAGAAAATAAGGCAGAGAACAACTGAGGAAGATGCTTAGCATCCACACTGGCCTCCACACACATGCACACACATGGGGCACACATGAACACATACATATGTGCACACCACATAACACATACACACTCTAAAATTAACTCCAATAGAGTCTGAGCACAGATTTATTGATTGTGCTGGACCATCCATTTTGGCTCCTCTGTATCTGAGTAGCGCAATTCTGAGCAGGTGATTTCATTGATATTTGTTTAGGAATGGTGGGGTGTCCGAGTTCAAGAGTGGAGGCTGTGTAACAGCCTGTGATGTGGGAAGAGCATGTTCTGTGGTAGGAGTAGACAAATCATAGCATGAGACCATGTGAATGGCTGGTGCATCTAGAGTACAATCCCCACATGAAAAACCATCACCAGCATTTGACAGCTGTGCACTGGCTTGTAGAGAATCCAAAACAGGATGCAGGCTCCTCTGCTCCTCTCTAGCCATAGGCTTGTCACACCAGCTTTAGAGGGAGATGTGGTTTTCAGCCTGGTTTAAAGCCGGCTTATGTGCATGAGTTCAATGTAATGTTCATGCTAGCACACATGCTTTCTTAGTCCTGGTGTTGGGTTTCGCAGCATTTACCATTAATTCAAATGGCTTCTGTTATGTGCACCATATCAGGAAGCCTACCTCTCTAGTGTTTTTACTTTCAATAGTAAATTATGTAGCTGCATTCTGACTGTCAACTTAGGCAACTAGACTACTTTCTGACTGATGTCCTAGGCCACTGGATTGCCCTCTGCCCCTCCAGTCTCAAGTCCTGTTAAGCCAAGCACCCTTAAAGCAAGCCCAGGCAGAGGGGTGCTATACAGGCTTCCCTGCCTGGCTTTTCAAGCCAAACAGGAGGCAATACAGATTCATCCTATTAAATGCCGTCTATGCCTCCAGAGTCTGCCAATAAAATATCGATTAAAATATTGGCCTCCCTTTAGTCCGGGGATTATAGGATGAAGTTTATTACTTCTCTGTGAACAAGCCACATGTTGTTGTGGTAATCTTTTTGTCAGCCCCTTGCCAATTTGAAAGTTGCTTTTTCATAACATGAGCTCTTAACTACAAGATTTTATTCCTTGTTAGCCTCACCATAGAGGTTTCTTTAATTCTTTTGAAGGTGTTTATTAGTACAGTATACCACTTTCTGTTAATAATGGATCATTTACATCCACTAAAATTAACTCCTTTTAGTGCACAGTTCTCTGAGTCTTGCCAGATATACTTGCACAATCAGATATTTAATCTCCCATTGCTTCAGATATTTCCCAGGTGCCTTTGCAGCCAATACTCAGCCTGCACCCAGACCCTCAAGGACACTGGCATAGTATGGTTTCTCACTCTGTGGTTCTGCCTTTGTCAGTAGGTGATGTGAATGGAATTGTAAATACATGTCTTCTTTCACATGGTTTAATGTATGGGCATTCACCCTTGCTCTTGTGAGCTTCAGTAGTTTTTTCTTTGTCACTTTCATTGTTCAGTAGTATTCCATTGCATGGATATATTACAGTTCTCTTCATCTACTGAAGGGCATTTGGGCCACTTACCAGCTGTCTACAGTTATGAGTAACTCCTGCATTTTCACATCTTAGCATAACCGGGTTTTCATTTCACTTGGCAAACACATAATAATGGACTTGCTGTGGTCATTGGCCGCAAAGGCACCTGGGAAGTACCTGAAGCAATGGGAAATTCTATATCTGATTGTGCAAGTATATCTGGAAGACTCAGAGGACTGTACACTAGAAAGGGTTAATTTTAGTGCATCTAAATGATCCATGTGAGAGGTTTTGTGAACTCATCTGCCATGTGCCTGTATTCTTTGATGAAGTTTCTGTTGAGATCTCTCACAGCTGCAGATCTTTAGATAGTGTGTTTGCTCAGTGAGCAAGTTCAGAGTCCTCTCCTCAACCCTGTATCTGCTGTCTGTGATGACTGAATGTATTTTTCCATTTAACCTTCCCAGAGAATTTGCTCTATAAACCCAATTTGCATGTCTAGGCAAATTCCTACTCTACCTCCAATCTCCAGCAAATGCTCAGCTGTTTATCAAACCGAATAGGATCCCATTTTCATACCAAGCAATAAAAGACACGGTTCTCCTTCCTATCTGGCTTATCTGGGTTCCATGAGGGAAAAGAAAAGCAAGAACTTTCCCTAAAGGTCCCTTATTCAGTAGCACAAAGGATCTGGTCTGCTGCTGCCCTGGCCTCACTTTCCCGTAGCTAGGGAGTTCTGTTGATAGTTGCCCAGCCCCTACCACAGGATCTGGGAGTCCAGGACCAAGGAAATACAGGGCATCAGGGAATATCACATTTTTGAGAAGAGTTTGAGTAGGAATTGTGAAGAATGGGATGTAATTATGAGGGGGGTAGGGATTTGGCTTGGCATGGTACCCAGCCAGTGTACAGATGACAGGATCCATGGGATTGGCTTCTCCTTAGACCACTCTACCTTGTTGGTTTCACTGGGTGGCATTCTGCATTCAGAACATTGGGACACTGAACGCTGGACAGACATACTTGGACCCGTCCCCACCACCACCTCATCCTCAGTGAATGATGGTCATGGACATTTACGCATCAAAACATTTGGGACATGAGATAACAGGGAGACCTTGGGTAAGGGTCAGCTACATAGCGAACCCCCAGAGTAACCTTGGGCATCATTTTGAGAGACATGTTGTTAGCAGGCACAACTACAGCATTGCTGAGGACTTGTGGCTAACTCTTCTGGTCTAGGTAAACCCCTAGCTCAAGATCTGTATCCCAAACACTGTAGTAGCCACTGATTGTCGGCTGGCAACCTGGAAGATGAGGGAGAGGATGAGGATGAGGGCCTCCCCTCTCTGTGCCTCTACAAGGCTCTGCCTAAAGTACAGCTTTACTAGACATTCTGACACGGTGCCATCACCATGGCAAATAAACCTCTCTGTTAGATTAAGCCGCCCTGCTTCCTGTCTGAGTTGCTAATAGCTGAGACACTAACAAACATTGGAATTCCCATTAGTCCCCTGTCCACAACAAGGAAATCATTTTTCTCACATATTTGTATCCTCGCCTTTGCACTGAACCAGGATGGAGTTTGCAAATTCCATCATCAGCCTAAATCCATGCACCCCACACTTTGAGTGCCCCCAAGAGCCAGTAGATGAGAGGAGGGAGGTGATGTAGTCAGCACTCTGCACCTTCAGCCCTTCACACGCGCCACACACACACACACAGTCTTGTCTACCTGGATATCACCATAAGGGAATCCACTTGCAAGCAATTCTACTCATCTCAGAATGTGAGTTCTGCTGGTTTCTTTCAAAGCTAAAGCATCTCATGTGGACCCAAACCTATTCTCCAGGGTGCACTGAGTCAGAATATTGATGGAAGGCAGGGGACAAGACTGCCAGCTCTGGGAGACTACTGATGGGCTGAAGATGTGCTATCTCCCTGAAGTCCTGGTGTAATTTAAACTGATGGTAAAAAAGAGTGTTCCTGCTTCCAAATGGGCAAACTGCTATGTTAGTGTGCATTTCTGAGCAGGGACAATTAGATGGAGTTTTGTCTTGATATGTTCACTGTAAGTTAAAAGTATCATTCAAAGCACATACCTATCAGCAGTACCCCTCGGCAGCACAGCACACCGTAGAATGCTGGTTATTCACCTCAGATGATTATGGGCCTGACTGGGAGCTGCCTGGCACAAAGTATACAGGCCACTCATCAGCATCCTAGTCAAAGAGCAACACTCAAAATTTAATTTAAGTCCCTAACAGATGCCTGTGGCTGGCGCTATAAGAAAATTGAGACGTTGTGAGTCAAACCATCCTGATTCTAGAACATTCGTCAGAAGTTCTGTCAGCCACCCCACCCTCAGTGCTCTTAAATCCTTGAGTGTGTACACAGACAAACTTTATCAGCTTCGCAGTACCCACTCATCAGAATGAGCCAGTGTGTGTATCTAGTAACTAGTATTTAATAGGAAAAAGGAAAACCAACTTTCCAGACTTGTATTGCTGGTTGTCAGACTAAGTACATTTAAATTTTATGAAACTTAGGTTCACTTTTTATGTGGTTAACCTTTTGGGTGGGGGAAGCTTGCAAGGGAAATATGGCCCTAAAGCTGACTTATCCATATTCAATTTACAAAAATGAAGCAAAAAGAAAGAAATATCTCCTTTTGTGATTAACATGCTAGAACCTAAATGCTCTGGCAGCTTGTCAGAGCATTACCTAGACTCTATCTGTATCCATGACCAAAGCTATTTAACTCAATTTTAGAAACCAGGAAAAAAAATGAAACAAATCAACCCCATCTTCAAGTTGTCAAAGCTGCTACTCCAAGCCTTGGGTGAACAACACATTAATTTCATAGACTGATTACTAGGCAGATATATTTACTGTTTGACTGAAGTTAAAGCCCCAGTTTGCATCCCAAATAATTGGAACAACAGAGCAGTGCTGGTGCCACGCACACCGGACGTGACAGGTTCAGCCGCAGAGAGGACACTGTCTGTGCCATGTCTTCTCAGCTCTCCATGCCCATCACATTCTTCAGGCCCAGGTCAAGTGCCTCCGCCTTGCTGGCGTCCACTCGACCTCTCTTGCCTGGGACCTCTGCTTCACTGACCTCCTTATGCTCAATGTGGTGAAACACGCCACTTCTGTCAAGCATTTCCAAAGTGGTGTCTAATCCTCCTAACTAGATCATAAACTCCCCAGAGGGCCAGAACCGCATCTTCTGCTTCTCTCATTAATTGGCTTCAAGGCAGCAGATGAGTGGCAACTGGGAAGTAATATGTAGTCGGCAGTCTGTCTTTTAATTTATCTTATCACTCACTGGCTTCTTTGAAGGTCCTCGGGGTGATTTGTCAACCCTTCTCTTAACCGGACTTTGCTGTGCTCTGTGGGGACTTTTTGGAATCTCTCAGGCTTGCTCCGTCTCTGGGCATGGCTGTCTGCAGGCATTTCTGGCATCTGTCCCTGTGACTTCAATTTTGAGTTAACATTTGACACTGTCCCCATTGCATAAGAATGTGTGGCTGTGTGGCTCTTTCAAGTGTCCCTCATGAGAAAATGTCCTGATAGGCCTGTTTAATTGCTCTGGCAAATGCCTGCTTATCTTCCTTATTCCCCACAAAGACTCCAGAGAATTCGTTTACTTTGGAGACACAGTGCTCATGTACCCCATCCCAAGCTGGCTTTAGCTCTTGAATTTAGGATCCTCCTGCCTCCACCTCTGGAGTGCTGGGGTCACAGCTATGTATTATCATGCCCTGTTTATAAAAACCATGCTTTGTTTCATACTAGGTCTTAGTTAAGGTTTTACAGCTATGAACAGACACTATAATCAAGGCAACTCTTATAAGGACAACATTTAATTGGGGCTGGCTTCCAGGCTCAGAAGTTCAGTCCATTATCATCAAGGCAGAAACATGGCAGCATCCAGGCAGGCATGATGCAGGAGGAGCTGAGAGTCTGACACCTTCATCTGAAGGTTGCTAGTGGAAGACTGACTTCCAGGCAGCTAGGATGAGGGTCTTAAAGCCACACCCACAATGACACATCTACTCCAACAGGGCCACACCTTCTAAGAGTGCTACTCTCTGGGCCAAGCATATACAACCCATCACACTGAGGATGGAACCCATGCTTTGTGCATGCTACCCAAGCTTTCTACCAACTGAGCTACATTCACAGTGTGCTACTATTAATACTGTAAATTGTCCATATTTTCTGTGTATGCATATGTCCATGTATAAACAAATTTGTGTGTTTGTGGATACACGTAAAAATAAACACAACACACCTTTAAGCTTTGTTGGGGGAGATGTCACATCTTTCCTTTTTCAATCTTTCCTGGAAAATTTTGTTGGTTATAAAAGAAAAATTTGGTGCTGACCACGAATGAGGCAATGGTGGGAACAAGTTCTTTGCTGTCTGTTCATCCATCGTGAAGGCCACTGGTGTTTGTGCTGCTCCTGATGCTTCATGATGTCAGTATCTGCTGCAGCACGGGTATCTAAGTCAGTAACTCTCCCTAGAATGTTAAAGTGCCTCTCTGGTACAGGCTGGACGAAGTGCCCCTCACTGTACCCGTCACAGGCCACAGAGCTGCAGTGTCCAGTAAGGTTAGTGGTGTGTTCAAGCAAATCCCACTGACTCGTCCTCTTGCAGATGGTACTGCAGTGTTAGATAAAGGGCCTGAAGCAGAACCCCCATGTCAAAGCATACTCAGGTGAGTAACTCTGAGGACAGCCAGGAGCAGAAGTGACAAGAAAGAAGATAAGAAGGAAGAATGCGCAGGAGATAGGGATCAGGGTGAAATGGGGAGGGGGTTACTCCATGACACTGAAACAGGCCCTGGTGACTGGGACAGGACACACACAACAGCTACTTTTAGGTGTCAGCTGCCAGCCATGAGAGAAAGGGAACTTCCTAGGACCCAGCCCCAGCCCTACCATTTGGTACTGAATTAATACAATCCCTGCTGAGCCAGCCACTGTAGTGTTTTCAAAACTGGGTTTTCATTCGAGCAACAGGGCTCCAATCACAGTATTGTTTCAATGTTTTATAAACCAGGAGAACATTTGAAAACTGTAACAGTTGGCCTCCTACAGGACATGAGCCTGGAGAAGGAGGGTGAGTGCTTTCTGTGGGAGTGTGTGGCTAGTCACAGGAGATTGTCCTCCGTCTCCTTCTGGGAAGTTAGGTGGTTGAGGGGTGGGTGTTGGGCAAGGCTCTGCTTTTGCACCAGTGAGCCACCCACAGATCCATGTTCCTCATTATTTTTGACCTGCAAAGACAGGACGGTTAAAATGCACGTGTTTTGTGTATATTTCCTTAACCTTTCATTGTGAGTATCATAGCAAACCACAAGCCGCCATTCCTACATACAAAAGCCTCCACACCACGCTTAACATATTTAGTCAGTTCCTTTTCCTATCCACCCAGTGACAGCTGGAAGGGCTTCTTTAGTGTGACAGATTGTCAGCACACTGACATAGATTGCTTTAGATGTATATTTTTAGTGGGAATGGATGATTTTTAAGTGAGCTTTTTCCAGAAATATGAGAATAATTGTTATTCCATATGTCAGACTTATGGGATATTTTTTCCTTTTGGGGTTAAGGTCAGTCTAGTTAGTATCTATTAACAAATGTCTTGTAAAATAAAAAATGTCACAATAGCTGTGGATAAACAGTAAACAAATGTACCCCAGATTTCCTTTAACTAAGAGATGAAAATTAACTTAAAATATTTTTCCCCAGAGCTTTTTTATGTTTTCTTAGGCAACTATTGGTCATTTTAAATGGAGAACTGGTTGTAATTTGGCACATGGAGAAAGTATCTTTTCAGATTTATCTGTTAGATTTAGAGCTAAAATTCTACAGTTTAAAGGACATTATTTCTCTAATATATTTACTTTTAGGACTGTGTAGTAAGCTCACACCTGTAATCTGAGCGCTTAGCACACTAAGCAAGAGTTGAAGACCCCTTCTGAGCTTCTCCACACCTGCTGTGATCCCTTTGTGACTTCTGGCCTCTTAAGAATATTTTATCATGGTTAGGGAGGGAGTTGCAGCTCTGACTACTGCTAAGACCGTTCAGTCTGAGGCTGTACTGTGCCATCTTGTACCTCTGACCACAGGACAGTTGTGTGGGAGCTCTAAGGATGAACTTCTAGAAAGGACAACAGGACCTTTGTTAAGTCCCTACTCAGAGTATGAAATTAGCCGAGGCCCTGACTGGGAAGAGCTCTTTACAGAACTGAGAACAGCCTGACCTCCCTAGGGACTGTCTCCACTCTCCCACAGTGGCCCCAAGAGATGCACCTTCAGATGCATGAAGCAGCATTGAGAAACTACAGCTGTCCCTGCTGCTGATCTCCTTCCCCTCGTTCCTCTTAAGCTGCTAATATTGTAAAGAACAGATCTTTAAGAATGTGGAGCCTGAAGAGAAAGAGCACCATGGGATAGATGGAATGGCAAATCCTTCGGTGGCAGGAGTTCTGTGGTGTGGTCCTTGGCAAGGCTGTGCCAGATAGATCCACAGACTCTCTAGGAGGATGTGAGCCTCTGGTAGCCTCAGAGGGCTAAACAGGGCCCTCGGTATACCAGAGCCCCTACTACTTGGCCCAGCAATGCAAGCTTTTAGATGGGGGCATCTGTCTTCTGAGTGGGAGGAAGCCTGAAGCCTGCAGGCATCCTTAGCGCCCTGGATAACTTACCCAGAACAACAGACAGGTTTAACCAAAAGGATTAAAGACCCGAAACTGGAAAGGAAGTTACAGAAGTAGCTCCATGCACAGCTTCTCTTCTGACCCCAAACTCCATCCATGCCAAGCTGTGCTCATCAGTCTTTCTACAGTCAGATCTTGCCCTCTAGCCAAGCATGGCCTGGACCGTGAACACTTAGACACTGTATTTGCAGGTACGAGGCCCCTGTGTGTACTGAAAGATAAAGTTAATGAGCATTTGTAATGACCAAGAGAAAGCTTTGTTAGGGTAAAGAGTAATATGTTTACACCCTAGAAACTCAGTACAAATATGTACATATAAAACACGTGGACAAGTCAGGGGGGACTATGCAAACATGCATGTTTTTACTAGACTACCAAATTTAATATGTTAAGATATTAACAAACGGAAGATATGTTCTGTGGTCTTATAGAATTTTTTTTAAATTATAAAATATATTGATTTCTATACTGAGGAAAATACATATAACTTATTCACACATGCATTTGAATAAGTGCCATAATGAAGGGGGTTAGAAAGAAAAGAGCCAGATATTATGTCTGGCTTGAACATTAAGGTCAAATGATTATCCTAAGACTCCCAGAACAAAAGTGGTCATCACCACAGATAGGGTGCTATAAGCAAGACAGTGTATCACTGGATACGTTTGAAATCCTTCTGCTGTCAAGAAAGTTCATATCTGTATTTGTATTTACGAATAATCTCCTTGCGAGATATGTTATTCAGCAGCATCCCACACGTTAGCAGGGTATCCAGAATGATCTTCCTGACATCTACTGGATTTTCACATGTCTGCATGAGCTGGGTTTAAATGACCATTCAGGTCATGAAACCCACGATGTGGTAGCAAGATAAAAGTCTCCATCACAAAGTCTGCCTTATGCATTCATTGTACTCAATGTCACTAATGGGATGGGCTTAGTTCCTGCTATAGTCGGCAGTGCTGTGTGCTTTTGTGTTTCTGTTATCCGTTTATTCTTTTTCGTCTAAATAGGAGTTTTAACTATGATCAAGCCTTGCATTTGCTGACTGTTCATAGACTATTAATGGGCAGCTCTCGGGCTGTGAAATAAACTGCACACACATATTTTCTCTAACAACCTGATTAATTGGTTGTCTTAGTACTACAGACTTTGTCCCATCCTAGCATATCTTAATATTCTCGGAATCTGTGCTAGTTTGTAATGGCAAGATTGTTTACAGGTGGAGTCCCGGGGACTGTTGCTGCTCCAGGGCAAGGTCATTACTCAGAATGACACATCTTTGGAATGTTAAGGTTATGCTCAACTTCCATACTGAACTCAGGAAAATGAAGTCCTTGCTTTTTTATTATATTCAAAAGGAAGAACAGCATGTAATTAGTAGGCTGGGTCCATTTAAAGTGTGAATGAGTATCTACAGGAAACCAACTTTGGTTAAATCTGACCTCTTTTGAGATGCTTATAGAGAATTTGTTCACATTAACTCTTTATCCAATAGGGGAAGAAAAAACAAAACAGAATCTTTATATTCATCTCTTAATTTTATTCACAGAATTCTTTTACACTCACATTGCATTCCCTGTTTAATGTGGTGGAGAACTAGTAATGGCGCCACGAACCAGAATGAGCTTCCTAACAAAAATCAAAGCAAGTTGCTTGATATGTACTGTAGGGATCTGCTATATTGTAAAGACATGATAAATAGATGAGTGTTTGACCCTAAGTGAAAATCCATCCAGAGAGTATCTATTCCTTGTGAACTGCATTACCTTGTCCTCTAAGAAGGCCCTCACTCGTATGCTATGAAGAGGAGCACAGGACCATGATGGATTGCTGTCCACGACTGGTGACCGCAGCATCCAACCATCTGCACCCGTGTGCCTTGACATAATCCTTTGGTCCAACTTACTGTCAAAGCTACTTTATAGATGGTTCTGGGTGTCTCTTCATAGTGGGGAGAGACGTTAAATGATTCCAAATGCTTAGAAAGATAGCTATCAAGTTGCTTTGCATGATGACAGTACTTGTAGGGAAAGATGCTTTCTAAATCAGTCCTCAGAAGTGAAGTGCAAACTTTGGTTTCTTTGGAAAGTCAATTGTGTTGGATGGTGTTTTCCTGAAGCAGACACAAGTGAAAGGATGTTTTGCTAAAGCAAGCACATGAAAGGATGTGTGATGAAGAATTCTTCCTAACGACGTATATGTATTGGTCCACCTTACATCACATAGTTGAGCTTGATTTCTCTGGACTTCACAGAGAGAAATGCACCAAAAAATTGTAGTGGTGAACTGGCAACTTCTTGCTACTTTCTAGGACATGGGCTGATTGGAAGAGTGATTTCAGCTGATACAGACTCATGTGGAGTTTTGCTAAGACAGACTCACATGTGAGGCAAGACATGTGCTGAGGCAAGACCTGTGAAGGACACATGATGTTTGAAGGGAGTATAAAAAGGACTCAACAGACTGTGAGAGGGGCTTGCTTGTAGAGCAAGCTGTGCATACCTCTTGGTCTAGCATTTCGATGATCTTCACTTCTCTAAGAAAGGCACAGCAGAGAACTTCTCCTGGCATCCCTGTTGGTCCTGGTTTCCTCCTGCTGACTTGTGCTGGTTTGGCTGAGGCCTGACTGTTTCTGCTAGGTTGTGCCACCACTCCTGCTAACCTGACACTACTGAACTGGACTGCTGGTATGTCCATGAAGTGTTTGAGAGTGGATGGAGTTGTCACTGCTGACCTGTGAACTGAACTGCTGATTTCCTGATAACGCAGATTGAATTTGCTACAAAGAACCATTTCTAAACAGGTCCATTTCCCCCATATCCTAATAACCTTTCTTTCCCACCACCTCTGGTGGGTGGTGGGCTAGAAGGGAGATTAAAGCAATTTAAGATCTGTCATTAAAAGTAGGCTTTGAAAAAAAATTAAGCTACACAGAAGGAGCAAGAAGGCAAGACTTAACACAACGCAAAGAACTAAATTCTGAAGCCTCATGGTAGAAGGCAGCCTATCTGGCCTCCCAGGGAAGATGTGGCACTAAAAACATATCAGAAATACAAGGCTCTACTTCATCCTCTTGAGGTTCAGCTGGGCCTGGTGAACAAGAAGAAGCCCAGGATTCCATTGGCACACGCTCTTCACGTCATATCAAAAGAACCAAAGAAGCAGTCCATATCAGTCACTTAGTGGGCATTCACAGAGCACAGTGAATTGTGAATGGGATAAGGACAAGGGACTTGGGTTAGGGTAGTTCATTACGAAAGAAGTGGCTGGGCAGGTCTGGGTTTCACTGTCTTTGCTTGTGCAGAGTCCTCTGTGGTCAGCTTTCCGTTGTCTTGGTAGGGTATCGGTTTCATTCATTTCATGATTCAGGAAGAACCTCCTACATGTAGGAGTTGTTCCTCCATTAAGGAAATGGAGAACCGTCAGCATGATCTTCTTGCACTTGCCATTTCTCACATGGTTTCACTCCAATGCCTTTTTGACAGAGCTGCATCGTTGGGCAACTCACTGTTAATGCCTGTGCTCTCCAGAGTCTAGGGTGCTGGGTGTCTCACTCCCAAGCCCAGAAGCATTTTACAAAGCTATGATTTGGGGACTTAAAGAAGATATCATTTGAAGATAATGCCACACAAGTCTCTGCTCTGGAGGCAGGGACAGGCAGGCTTGCTCTCAGCCAACTATATACAGAAGAACAAACAGCTCCCTGTCCCAAAAGAAAGGCCTGGCTCAATGTCTGCCCATGGGGATTCCTCCAGGAAATCAGCCCTCAGACTCCACCACTCCAATCTTGCTGACGGATGGCAGCTAGAGCCAGGTCAAGGATAAAAAATGGGATTAACCAATCCATAAATTTTACCCCTCACCTCTCTTTCTTCCTCCCTCCCTTCCTCTCCCTCTCTTCCTCTCTTACTTTTAAAAAAATATATTTTATTTATTATTTGAGAATTTTGTGCATCTATACAATGTGTTTGGATAATATCCACTCCCATTCCCCACTCTCCAGCTCCTAGTCCACACCACCACCTCCCCTCTCAGCTTCATGTGCTCTTTTTATTAACTCAGAGGCCACTGAGTGCTGCTAGTATAAGTACGAACATACAGCTACTCACTGGGGTAGGAACAGCCTACCAGGAGCCGCATTCATAAAACAAACAAACAAACATGGAATCTCTCTCTCCTAGTTCAGAATCTGCTTCCAACCAGTTCCTCAGTTAGGCTGGAGTTTCTTTTCTCTTTGGAGCTAGAACAGTTGTTCTCAAGTCATGGCTCACAACTCCTTTAGGGGTTGAATGACCCTTTCATGGGGGGAGGTTAATTGTTTTACAGTTATTGATGTATTCGAATAACCATGGCATTGACCTACCAACCCTCACCTACTCACCGTCTAGAAGGTTACCATCACTGTCCACTCTCTTTATAAGAAAACCGAGGTATCTGGACCTTAAGAAACTTCTCCAGAGTTGGACACTAGCCAGGTCAACACCGTCAACCAGATACCCCCATGCTAGACCCTCTAATGCAATGGTTCTCAACCTTCCTAATGCTGTGACCCTTTCATTCAGTTCTCATGTATGGTGACCCCCAACTAAAGAATAATTTTCATTGCTACCTCATAACTGTAATTTTGCTACTATTATGAATAATAATGTAAATTTCTATGTTATCCAATGGTCTTATGAGACCCCATGAATGGGCCATTCAACCCCCAATTGGTCATGAACCCTGTTGAAAACAGCTGCTCTAATGACATATGAAGCTTTTAGAATGTGTGTCCCTGAGAACAGTATCCACAAATACAGAACCAAGTAAAGAGCAGTCAGTTGTTTGCTAAAGGAAAAGGTAACATACAGTTATAAATGCAGCCATCTCAGTATAAAGCCTCAGCTTGGGGAATGGGTGTTCAGCAAAGGATGCTTACACCAGAAACTGTCAGGAAGCATCTCGCATCAGGCCCACATGTCTAACACAGGACTCTCAGCCATGCTTTTAAAATTTGTGTCATGCCTTAAGAGGTACTTGCTAAAATGAGGAGATGAACATCTCCAAAAGAATAATGTCTCAGCTGGTGAGGCATCATCTGAGATGGGTCCCAGCTGTATTGGACTTTCCTACCTCTACACCTTTCAGCTGGCCACTGAGAGACTGAACACTGTCACGGAAACTCAAGGCAATGAAAGGGTTGCCCCATGCCTCACATATTAAAAATGTAATCTGCTTACCAGGGTGCTTTAGTTAGAGATTACCTATGGGAATAACAAAACTTTAAATATTTTGCTTTGTGAAAAGCAACCAGTCGTTGTTAAATAGACATATACATGTGTCACCTCAGAACTTGTTTTTATACTGGACGTGGCCAACAATTTGCATGAAGTGGGTTCTCTGATGGAGATCTCCAAGGTCAGTGGGCATGTTCCTCACCTATTGCTTTGGGTGGTGAAGGGGTGCACAGCTTTGAAAGATGAAATGTCTGTTAAATATGTTCCAACTTTAAAATATAAGTAAACCCACTTTGAGATCAGAGTTGAATAAGTAAGTTAGAAAGTGCACTGATTGTAATGAGCTTCTTATTTTTCTGTGTAAAGTCTAAACACAGGGGTTCTCTCAACCTGAATGAAGGCGTGGCCTGTGAGCCCTGGGTCTGGACCTAGCCATCCTCACTTAGGGGAAATGTTAAAACAACAGTCTTGAGGTGTTGTGTAGTAGATTTGTAACAGTTGTACCTGAAAAAAATGATTCCCTGGATTTCATTACAAAACTAAACTCTCCCATCTTCCACGCTGAAAATTTCCACACCTCCATTTGTGAGAGAAGGAAGTCTGTCCCTTCTTATTCTTTACACCTTTCCAATGGCCACCACTCCATTCAGGGGACAAGCTGTTAGGGCCACATATTATAAACTGTTACGTCAAATCACATGTGCAGAAAAGAATTTTAATAGAAGGTAATCTGTATGCCTTAGGTAGATGGAAAGGTGAGTTTGGGGATGGGATTAATTTAGTTAGAGATGGGTAAGATGACTGTGAAACCTTTACAATTCGTGAAGGCTCTGTACTCAGATTGCCTTGCACATTTTCCTTCACTAAGGCTGAAGCCTGAAGGTAGACATCTGAGGCTGGAGCCTACTGCTGCTCTATGGAAGTTTCATGGGGTGGGGGCAGGGCACTGTAGCCTCAGCATTCCTGGCCACAGAACAAGTTTTGATGGATGAATGTACACTTGTGTATTCTAACTTAAATATAATATTTATATATCAAGTTTCACTGCTCTTTCAATTGTAAGTGACTGAGTGCAGGTCAAACCTAAATCATTAGATGACAGAATTGTAACAGATTGGTAAAATGAGCTTTCTGTAAATGCATTAAAACCATAATCTTAGTATTAGGGGAATATTTTAAACCTATAATGTATAATTTGGTAGAAGTTCATGGTACCAGTTTTTGTATAAGGCTGTAAGTATATATTATTAATATAGCACATTTGTCAAAACATGACCTAGATACAGATTCAGTTTATTACCTCATAACAAGTGGTCATCACACAGGCTTCATGCTTTGAACCATACAGGCATGTGAACCCCAAAGGCTATGCCAGTATTCATATCTTAGTATGAAAATTACATCCTTATTTCAAAACCCAACTCAAATGCTGTCTTTACCTGAAGGCCTCCACAGGTTCTTGTCCTTACCCAGTGAAACTTGTTTGCAGTAGCACTTGAGACTGTAGCCCATGATGTCTGGCCAGGAGCTCACCCTCTGTCTCTAGGTATCGGAAAGCAGACCTCTTGTCTAACTGATGTAAGACCACCCACATGCATGCATGCATACACAGACAGAGAAAGAGAAATGGCAGAGGGAACCATGAAGAACATTTGCATGTCAGAGGAGATAAGAAATGGTCACTAGTCCCTTTAGAGCAGGAAGTGTATCAATAATAACTCTGCAGAGAGACAACTTATGCACCTAGTATTATAGACCTTGACAAAACACCTTGTTCAAATGCAGAGACTTTGAAGGGGGTCAGTACATATATTTAAATACTTGGCTTAACTTTCAGTCATTCTCTGGGGAGGCGTGAGGCATGGAGATTGGATGATGTTCACATAAAGTTTATTCCTGGCTGGAAAGAAATGTTATTAAATATCACAGCTGACATGAAAAGTGTGAAGATAGTAATACATGTGCCTGCTTGAAACACTACATTTATTTTTACTTTTTTCCTAAGTAGTATTTTAATTATCATACAAGATAACAGATTCTGTTATGAAAACTTTCATACATAAGTATCATGTTCTCTTCCATGTTCGCCCATTTTCCTTTGCTGTCTCCCTCCATTCTCCCTCCTCCCCCCAAACAGCCCCCCTCTCCTTTTATGTCATATATTTATGGACATATATTTAAATCAAAATTCTACATATGAAGCAAACATATAATAGTTGACTGTTAGCCTGTTTTATTTCTCTGAACATGATGGTGTCCAGTTCCATCACTTCTCTGCAGAGCACATATTTCTATTTGTTTGCATGTTGGTCCCTGTGAGCCATCCTCCTCTCTAGGAATGTTGGGGATGGGAAGCTAGGCCATCACAAGTATCTTCTCATCTCTACTGAAACCTAAACCTTGTTCCCATAGTCAACATTGTTATGGGTGCTAGCAATCAAATCCATAATCAAGGATAAACCTCTCGTCTATATGTACCTCGTTTTCTCGATGGAACCATTTGTTCATTGAAAGATAGCTATTCTGCTTCTGTAACTTGGCTCTTGTCAATAGTGCTGCAATGAACTCAGTTGTATAAGTACCCTCCAGGTGTGTTGACTTGGATTCCTTTGTGTATATCCTGGAGAGGAATGGTAGGATTGTGTTTGTAATTTTTTTGAAGAACATCCCAACTGACATCTGTAGTTGCTACAATGAGTCCCTCACAAATATCCTTGTTGAAAAAAATAGATATATAATGAATATATATATAGAGAGAAAAAGACAGAGATGGGAGAATAAACAGATAGACAGACAGATGATAGTCACTCTAACTAGAAAGAGATGGAATCTCAGTGGAGACTGTTTTTCTTATAATGTTGGAGAATAGATCCAGGTCCTTGTTGAGTGTT
This sequence comes from Mastomys natalensis, assembly GCA_021653895.1. NCBI lineage: Eukaryota > Metazoa > Chordata > Mammalia > Rodentia > Muridae > Mastomys > Mastomys natalensis. Next base: position 1,208,416 of record JAJTUV010000135.1, read on the forward strand.
AGGCAGATATGCTACCACAATATTTAAAAGCCACCCTAATTTTAGTTCTGGCATGTTGCCTGTTTGTGTGTTGTTATTCTTTAATATTGGCCAGCTTGAAGCTAGAGAGATGCCTAGAGTGTAAGCACTGGCTGTTCTTCCAGAGGACTGAGGCTCAGTTCTCAGCATCCACATGGTAACTCAGTGATGTCTGTAACTCCAGTTCCAGAGGATCTGAACCTTCTTTGGGCCTCTGCAGACAATGAACATGAAGGTATATATACAAGCAAAACACTTATACACACAAAGCAATTAGAATCTTAAAACAACTTACTGTTGATCAACTTCCTATAATGGGTTTTGTAGCTTTACATATATCTAATGGAGCAATTAAATGGAATCAATCATCTGCCTTTTGAGAGTTAGTATATATGGCTAGTTTCTTCATTTATCCCTGGCTCACAGAATCTGTCAAAGACTTTCTGTATACACATTCTAAGTCTAAAAATGTCTCAACATAAACTTTCCCCATTTTCTTTTTGCCATGAGCTGACATTCTGTTTACTTCCTGGGGCTCCTGAGGGAGAGAGGCTCTGAACCTAAGGGGCCTTGCTACTGAGCTGCCTGCCCTGGGCTGGAATGGGGCCTCACTTAAGTGTCTTCTTGACTTGATGTATACAAAAATGAATTCTGTGACCCTAAAAGCATAGCTTCCATCCATGGGAGTTTCTAGCATTAAATAAATATCTAAGTAGTGAACCAGTGGTGTTGGCTGAGTTTAAATTCTGAGGCATTGTCATTTGAAGTCCCCCACACGGTGAATCTTCCTTCACACAATGCACAGAAAACACCGTTTTCTAATCAGAGGGTGTTGTCATAATTACTGAAATTATCCCATCTAATCTCTTTATTGTCCAAAGAAGGAGAACATCACAAAGAATGGTTGTAATTAGTGACTGCCTGAAAATGATATGGCCCCCAAGGGGCAGAAGAATCAGGACTAAAGCAGAGGACTTTCCTCGTGCAGTATTTGATTTCTTCTTCCACGTTGTTACACATGGGGAGAACATTTATGTCGAGTCCATGTGGTGTCTGGTTGCTAGCTGCAGACAGATAGATGGTAGTGTAATGAGAGGTGTGAACTACAAGCAGAGCTCTTTTATACAGCTAAAGTGTAACTTATGTGCCAGTAAATTCACCCTATTGGAGAACAGAGCTGAGTGGTTTCAATAGAATCCCAGAGCAGGGTGACTATATAATTTCAAAAGGAAACCACATATCTCTCTGCAGTTACTCTCCCTCCTCCCCTGCGGAGCACCTGGCAAGGGCTAATCTGTCAACTGTCCAGATGGAGTTTTCTCTTCTGGGTTTATATATATGGAAACATGCAGCAGGGGATTTTTATCTTTTTTTTTAAGACTTTGTGTGTCATTTTCAAGCTTTATTGATGTTGTATACCAAGTTCTCAGTACTTCATTTCTTCTTATGGCAAAACAAGGTATTGGGTGGACATAGCACATGCTAAGCCATTCTTTGCACTACTGACTTTGTCTACTGTGGATAGGGTGCTGTAAATATGGATGGACAGATGTTTTGTGTAGACATATAGCCTCCATTTTCTTGCATACATACATGGGACTAGAATTGCTGAATCATGTAATGGTGACTCCGATTTCACTGTCTTGAGAAGGTGCCAACTGTTTTCCAAAGTGCCTGCACCATCTCTCATGCTCACCAACAGTACATCTTCACCAACATTTGTCATTGTCACTCTGTATTATATCAACCCTAGCATACAGGGCGTGCTCTGCCGCTGATGGTGTTTCCCTGAGGACTAATGAGTTGAGCATCTCTTCATGCACTTGTCTTCTTTGGGGGCAGTCTTTAAAATTAGGTAGATCTTTTTGTTTTCTTTAAATCAAGCTATAGGTTTTCCTTATTAATATTTTTATATGCAATTCTCTTACCAAATGTATTACTTATAAATCTCTTCTCCCATTCTATGGGTAGCTTTTTTTTTTCACACCCTGGATAGTGCTGCTTGACTCATTCTCATTTTTGATAAGGTACAGTCTATCTACTTTTTGTCTCTTCTCTCCCCTGTTCCTGGTGTTCTAAGATGCTATGGCCTACCTCAGTGTGAGGGTTTGAATATGCTTGGCCCAGGGCGTGGCTCTGGCCTTGTTGGAGTAGGTATGGCCTTGTTGGAGTAGGTGTGGCCTTGTTTGAGTAGTGTGTCACTGTGGGTGTGGGCTTTAAGACCTTCATCCTAGCTCCCTGGAAGCCAATCTTCTCCTGTTTGGCTTTAGAACAAGATGTAGAACTCTCAGTTCTTCCTACCTCATGCCTGCTGGATGCTGCCATGCTGCCCACCTTGATAATAATGGGCTGAACCTTTGAACCTGTAAGACAGCCCCCAATTAAATGTTGTCATTTAAGAGTTGCTTTGGTCATGGCGTCTATTCACAGCAGTAAAGCCCTAACTAAGACACTCAGGACCACAAAAATGTGTCCTTGTTCCCTTCTGAGCATTTTCTGTTCTATGTTAGGAATCTAGGACTCTAATCTATTTGGAGATATTTTGGTATGTTGTATGAGGTAGGTACCCAACTTCATTATTTGGCCTATCGACAGCCACTTGTACCTGTACCATTTATAGAGACTTTTCTTTTCCCCCATTGAGTTGTGCTGGTGTCTTTATTGAAAGATAAAATTACAGTAAGAGCTTATTCCTGGGTTCTCAGCTCTATTTGATTAGCCTATGCCTATCTTAAAATTATTTGAATAAAAACAAGTAGTCCACCAATCTAGTCACTTTACCAAAACCAGGAAGCAGACTAGAAAACTGGAAAAGTATCTATAATCCAGTCACTGTCACTGTTTTTGCTGTACTTTCTCTGAGTATGACTCATGTTCCCATCAGCTGGCTGGGCCGCTTCTGGTACACTGGTGAGGGTGGTAGGTAGGCCAAGAGAAGCTCTTCAGTGCTGATGGCTGACAGCAAGGAGCAGCAGCAGTTGACTGGAGGAAGTGTGTCAGCAAGTGACTCTATCTAGTGTTACAACCTTTGAGTGAATCTCTGATATTAGGACCCTCGGCCCTACAAAATATAATTCTCATGCAGACTTCAGGTTTTGGGACCCTTAACTCTTGGTGGCAAGCAGTGTTACACGTTGGGATTGTCTCTTGTGTACTACGTAAGGTTGTCTTTGTATCAAGTATCACCTGTGTCAGTGTTCTTTGTGAACATCTCCATCACCTTCTGATTGGTTTAATAAAGGGCTGAACAGCCTATAGCAAAGCAAGATGGGAAAGGCGGGATCTCCGGGCCGAGATAGGAATTCTGGGAAACAGCCAGTCAAGGAGGATGAAACAAGAGCCCTCTCTAGTAAGGAGAGATAACAAGCTGCAGGGAGAGATGGAGCTAGGTGGCCGGGTCTACTTAGATGAGCTAGTTGAGAGTTTTGCCAAACTAAGGCCAAACTTTCATAAATTAACAAAAAGTCTCTGTGTCATTATTTGGGCATCCCAATGATAGTTACAGCTCTCAGTTGAGGTCTGATATGCTTGAACACAGAGATTTAAAGGCTTCTGGAACCGTCCTGGCACCCAGAGCCTGCAATTTCTCTTCTGCAGCTGGCAGCCCATTGTCAGCCCCCTGCCTCCCTTGCTGATTCTCAGCATCTAGCACTTTTCTTCCCAGCCTGGCTGCTGTAGAACCATGAAGCTGCTGCCTGAATCTCCGGCTGTCACATAGCGGGCTGCTTTCACAGCTCAGCTGCCATATGTTCAGCTACGCCGCTGACCTGTTCTGCAATTCTGCTGCCTTGGCCTCTCTCTTGTTTGTGCCGCCTCCTCATCCCACATGACGAAAGTAAGGAAGGAAAGATGCCTTGCATTGGGCCTAATGCTGCAATATCAGGGAGGTCAGCACAGGAGAGTGCTTTCTACCTAACACACAGGATAAGCCTCCACAGCCTGCTTACATAGCCCAGGAATAGGCATTTGAGCCACCACAGCTCTCTGGTGTAGACCATTTAGCCATTTGTTCAGACCAATCACAGCCACACATCTTAACACCAGTCCCAGTGATCTTTCTAGGCTTCTAGGAGAAGCCTACCACAAGCCAAGGTAGAAATGGCTACTGGATCATCTAGAATTTGCAGAGCCCTATGATTGCAAAGTCTGGTGTAGACTGTTTGAACAGTCCTGGCTGGGTCTGGGGCTTCAAAAGCCAAGTCAGTGTGTGACCTTTGCATAGTCGTCCTAAGGCATCTTGGAGCAATCAAGAACCTGGTGATGGCATGAGATTGTCTTTCTGTCTGGTTATAAGGTAGTCTGTCTGTCTGTTAGATTATAAATGTAGGTAGTCTGTCAGGTTGATAGTTCATTTACCTTGGGCAGTCAGGGTGGATAGGGAAAGTCCGACAACATGTAATTAAAGAGTTACATCACCCTCTCCCCAGTGCCTTTCCATATTTATGAAAACATGAATATCAGAAAGAGTGCTAACAATACAGACTTGAATTCCTGATCGTTAACACAATGATTGCTACCCATGTTTCACATCTGCCCCAAGCCCCAAGAAGAGGCAGGTTCCTTTTCTCTGTCTCCTTTAGGTAGAGAATATAATTATTGTTTCTACCTGTTCTGCTTGTGTTGAACTTTCCCTATGCACTGGGGAGGACAGAAGGAGCCCCACAAAGCAGCATGACCCCTAGGCTCATGTCTCTCCCTCACAAGTACAAAAGCAGAGAAAGGAGTTGGTGTTTGGGGGTTTGTAGTAACCGTGGTTGACCATAGGAACTGAATTACTTAATGTGTACCCAACTGAGGCAGCTCATCAGCTGCATGCTGTAGTCTGCACGTGATGCACACTGGGAGAGATTTTCTTCATCATTTTGACTCAGAAATAGCCTTAATTTAAGGGTGAGAACTAAACATTCTGAAGCAAACAAACATTTTAAAAGCTGGGTTCAGACCATTTTCTTTGCTCCCCAAAGCCCTTTTACTACCAAAATATCTATTTAAATTATATTTCTACTATTTCTACTTAAGTTGCTTTTTATAAATCTTTCAAATACCTACATTCTAATACCCAGGAATTAATATTTAGAAGCCTCTGTGGCCATATAAACGGATTGCTTTAGATCTAAAGTAGGAATCCATATGTTCAGAGGCAAGAGATTTTTATTTCCAAAGAATTTGAGGAGACAGAAATATAAACCCCCAGAAAGAAAGATTTTTAAGAGCTACCCATGGGAAATGGTTTATATTTGCTAAAATTTCCCACATGGTGAATATTCACATGCTACATATTAAATGATCTGATTTTGACAATGACCTGACTGACATACTCACATGATCTGACAATGCCATACTGCTTTTAAAAAAGTAAAGTGTGTTAATGAAAGGTTTTATTGTTTGCCCTCTCATGCTTTGTGTGCACAAAGTTGTCGACCAGAGACACATAGGAAATACAGAATGAACTGGAAATCAGACCATGAGAGTTACAAAGAGCATTTGCAAGGTTCTGCATGCTGTGGTCAGAAGCTGCAGCCTCTCAGAGGGGAGAGAGCATGGCCAGTGACATCTGAAGGAGGCGGACACTCCTCATCTGTTTGGGTTACAGTAAAGTAGGCCACCTAGCTGCAGCACACTAGGCTATTCAGTGAATGATCCATCATGGCCTTAGAAGCGGGATGTTATCTATATTCACATATCTGTAGCACTTGGAGTGGAGCCCGGGCACGTGGTCAATAACCTATCAAGCAGTACTCCGAAGGCTATCGCCTGGGGAGCCTGCACAAATGTTACAGATATGCCTCAACATCATCAGTGTCTCCTCACAACAGTTAGCTCCTGGGGAGATAGCCCCGAGCAGCCTCAAGCGACTGAAAATGAGAGAAAGTTGTTTTGATAGTTTTTGTTCTGTTTTGCTTGCTTGGAAAAAAACAGCCAGAACAGCTTTTTCTCAATCCCTGTGTCTGTGACCATTCACCATTGACTGTTGTGGGAAAAACATATTTTGTGAATGAAGCTTCCTCCTGTTTCTGAATTTATCCCTGCTTCTAACCTCATCTCCCAATTCATTCAGAAGTTTGTTTCTCTGGACAGTGAGGTAAAGATGGCAGCTTGAGGGGCAGGTGCTCCCTTACCTGCCGCTCAGGCCTCTGCCAACAGGGCCCCTCCCTGGGAATCCTTCCATGGGGGCCACTACTTCCCAGTTCTTGGGAGCATTTATCACATTTCAGGATGAAAAAAAGTCAATGATGCAGTCTGTCACTGCTTCCAACCCCAATCTCAAAACCTCTGAGGGCAGAGGGGGCCCTTCACTGTCCCCAATACCCAGTACAGTAATGAAAGTAAAGATAAATTGAATTAATCTCTGCCAGCTGCCTGGTGCTGATAACTGACTCACAGATCCATTTCCAGCAGCAGTCCCATGGGACTGTTTGTACTCGTAAATAAATTTCTAAACAGTTCAAATACAGAGACATTAGTGGCTTAATTAGAGATGGGACATTGAAAAGGAGAAGTGGGAAGAAAAGGCCAGAATTAACCTATAGTTACCAGCCAGTCAGGTGTTTCTTGGGTAGACTAGTGTGGGGGGAGGGCTTGGAGGGGAGTGGTTGTGGGTATATGCTAACTGGTGTGATGATCTTGGCATGTTAAATGTTTAAACTTTGCCAGCTTTTTGGAGAGTAAATAGTAAAAGAATTATGAATTATGTTTACATTTTATTTTATAATTTTATTAGCAGTTTGCAAATTGTACCCATAACATTATAAAGATCATACGGGACCTTCTAATAGAGTTTTACAAAATTTCTGTTATTTGCTTCCCTTAAAAACAAAAGGCTGTGTTTTTTAAAGACCATGCCTTCCTAATTAAGAGGCAGCTGCTTTCATAGCTGTTTCCCCATTTAATTACATAAATTACACCGACTGTGATGTAGTCACACAACCTCGATTGATAATTAGCATGGAGAATGCACTTGGCAGAGAGAAACAGCAATATTAGTGGTATGACTTTGGCAGTAGAAAAATGCCAAGCTTGATTCAAAAGCCACTGTAGAACTGAACAACACCAGGTAGTTCTGGACTTACTCAGTGTTCCTATAAAATCTAATCAATTATAGTTTTAGATCAGACCTCATGGAAAAGTCATAGTACCTGAGGCTTAGTGCATGTGTGGACATCGGAGTATGTAGAAACGGAGTTACAGATATATTTACATGTCACTAAAAAGGAGTTTCCTTCCTAGTTATAAACGCTAAAGAAAACCTTTAAAACTGTTCTTCTCAGAGTTATCTTCATATTTCTAATAATGTGTTTGTAGGAATGAGCCCAGTCTAGACATCACTGGTGACTTTTGGACCAGTGGTGGCGCTTTCCTGTGGACTCCGAAGCCTTCTTCCCTTGTCTTCTCTCTCCAGTAGATTTGTGTTAACTCAGTCCACATTAGCATCTCTAAGATTATGCAAACAATGCTTACTGTAGAACCAGAGAGAGAGAGGAGTTTCCTTCCTTTCGGTGTGTAGCTCCTTATTCTGATGTATCCATTCATTCATTTTCATGGGGCTGGGACCCAGAGCCTTGCTTATTCCTGGCAAGTGCTCTGCCATTGAACTAAGCCCCCAGACTTGATCTGAGACAGGGTCTCACTATGTAGCCCAAGCTACATTAAAATCCTCCTGCCTCAGCCTCCTGAGTGCTAGGGTTGCAGGTGAATGCAAACCTTTGTCCAGCTCCTATGCTCTCTTCACCCTCCTTTGTCACTTATCCTATCTGAATCCCATGTGCGTTTAATATTCTCCATAGTTTCCATTAGCATAGGTGTTTTTATCTCTCATCTCCACCTTTGCCTGCCTTCTACAGCTTGATCCTCCAGTCCCCATCCATACTACTTACTCTGTAGGCCCTTTGCTTGATGCTGGATTTTGGTTTTTGATGTTTTTCAAGGATAATGGCTCTTGGATTCCTTATCTTTCTTCTGTTTCCTCACTTGTGTTCTTGAAGCACATAAGCTATTTCTGATACATCTTTATTTTCTGATTACATTTGATGGTTAAGTTAGCTGGGTATAAAAGTTTAGCTTGCTATTATTTTCTTTTAGAACTCTGTGTATCCCTTAGCTTCCTCTTGATTGGCTGGAGAGATACTCACTGTAATTTTGATTTTCCATCCTTAGTTTATACCCTGAAGAAATCCTTTTTTCTGCTTATGCTTAGTGTTCTGAAATTTACAAAGCTGTGTGTGTTTTTATGGTTTTCCTTCCCCCCCCACCCCCCGAACCCTTTCAGTCTACAGACTTGTTATCTCCTATCTATGATTTTTTTTCTTATACTTTCTTTTTCAGTGATGCAACTCAAACCCAGAGTTTTCTGTATTCTGTGCAAGTACCCTCCTGCTGAGCTACAGTTGCAGGCCATTTTTTATTTAGAGACAGGCTTTCACTAGGTTACTTGGGCTTTGAAATTACTCTGTAGCTCAAGCAGGCCTTGAACTAGTGATTCTCCCGTCTCGGCTGCCCAAGTAGCTGGGATTACAAGTGGGCATAACTAGGCTCAATTTACTCTTGTGTAAACTATTTCTTTGTTTTCTATATTCTGTCTTCCTACAGCTCTAAGAACCTTTCTAGATTCATGTCCTGAACTGCTTACATTTGATTTGACCTACTTAGATTTCATCTGACCTACTTATTTAGCCCCTCTACTTTCCTATATGTTCCTTTATTTGCCTTCTAGTGCCTCTATTTTTTTATTATTTTGTAAAACAATATTTCTCTTTCTTTTTAATTTGCAACATGTTTTGAAACTTCATTTTCTTCAAACTTTTATGGTAACAATTTGATCTTAGTAAACTTGTATGTCTTTGAGGATGTGGAATGACATTTTTCCTCTGTTCCGTCCTGTTTTCCATGTTCCTCTGTTTGCCCTCCCCCATTCTTAAAAGCTGCTTGTAACTACAGAGTATGTTTTTAGACTTTCTCTAGGTAGTTATTTATTTTCTTCATATATTTTTCTGATGATGCAAACTCTGAGATGCTCAGCTGCTTTTGGATTTCAGATTCTCCTTAACCAGCTCGAGCTTGCTGCAGTGCAGCCCCTTGCTCAGAGCTGACATTTCCTGTGGCTTGACCCATGTGTTCTTCTTTCCTAAATGAACTTCTAGAAGAGTCATGGAAATAACAGAAAACAGACTTTTTTTAGAACTAATAGACACACCCACTCCTGGAGATACTGTGAAGGACATTATACCATGCCAGAATAGATAATGCAGCTCTATACCTGAATGCATGTGTGTATATTCCAGTGACAATCAAGGAGACATCTGTGGAATGAGATCTGGGTTTTTCCTCAGGTGTTCGTGACTGTGTAGTATACTAGATATTCAAATTAAGTTGGGAAGCCTAAGATATGTGTACAGCAAGAGGGGACATTTTTAGAATTATAATTCCCTATAACATATTCCCTGCCACATGTAATGACTGTAGATTATTGATGCCCTGCTTATAATAATATCCACATCTTTCTCTGGTTTTTAAAACATATTTTTGAATCAATTTCATCTGATCATGAACTATTATTTTTATACCATATATATGTATATATGTATGTACGCACAAATAGTGCAGTTATTTTTCAATGGTTTGATTTCAATAAATTTTATTCAATAAGTCATGTTCTCTAAATATTAATAAAACCATAATTAAGCACAAGGCAATACAGTGGTCACCATACCAGATGGGCTGCAAGGGCTTCCCTACAGTGCTGCTATCCCCTCTGAGACACTGAGGGCTAAGAAGAAAGAAAAGTCTTTCAGAATGGCTTTCCTATGACATTAAGTTGATTCACCAGCATCAATCTGCATATCCATGACTTTCTATGGCTTGGGAAATACTGACTGAGAGAAGTTGCGTCTTCTATTTTCTGAGATCACAGAGGTCTACCTGCTGAATCAGCTTCCAAATCGGAACCTTTGCCGAAGCTGCCATGGTTCAGAACCAGAACACAATATAGGCTTTTTGTCCCTCATTCTAAATGTTTCCAAATCCAGACCACTTTTTAATGTCACCTACATGATACCACAAATAGAAGCTCCAATCTGGACTTCCTGGGACAGGCCAGTCAAAGCACAGGTGCACTTAAAATGTTATATAAAGTCACCATCCGGATATATTCATAGGACATACAGGGAACATACATTGTACTGGCTAGTTTTATGTCAACTGGACACAAGCTAGAGTCATCAGAGACAAAGGAACCTTAATAAAGAAAATGCCTCTATAAGACTGGGCTGTAGACAAGCCTGTAGGACATTTTCTTAATTAGTATTTGATTGAGGAGGGCCCAGCCCATTGTGAGTGAGGGCTACCTCTGGGCTCCTGGACCTGGGTTCTATAAGAAAGCAGACAGAGCAAGCCATGAGGAGCAAGCCAGTAAGCAGCACCCCTCCATGGCCTCTGCATCAGCTCCTGCCTCCAGGTCCTGCCCTGCTTGAGTTCCTGTCCTGACTTTTTTTTAATTAATTAATTTATTTAATTATTTAAATCACACCATAATTTACTTATTCACACAGGGGTTATAAACACAAAAAGGCAGGATGCGGGGAAGGGAATGACACCAGAGCATAGGTGTTCAGGGGGAGTACGGATACAATTCAGAACAGGGCATCAGCTGGGTGAAGGTTCAGGAGACAGGTCACTATGACTCTGCCTATGATTCACTTGTCCTTATCTAAGTTGGTACTGTCCGCCGAGGCTGCCTATTTATAAGATCTATGACTACTCAGGCTGGTAAGTTTCCACAGAAGCTGCCTGTTTACAAAAGCTTACAGCCTGCTGTTTCAGTGTTTTTCCACAGAGACCCAAGACTTTGTGTTAGCATGTATGTATGTCAGGCTTATTGCTGATTTTAGGCCTATGGCTGATTTTAGGCCTTCAGTGTATAAGCAGGGCTGCCCCTGACATCTCCTCCCTTCTCTAAGTATAGAGGGGCCTTGGAGATTCTAATCTTTTGAAGGCGGGTATAGAGGCCTGACCTCCAATAATTGAAGGGGACCTTGTAATGACTCCAGTCCTCCTGTCGTTGGTCCTGACTTCTTTTGATGATGGACTGTGATATAGAAGCATAAGCTGAAAAATCCCTTTCCTCCCCTATCTGCTTTGGTCACAGTGTTTCATCACAGCAGTAGTAACCCTAAGATGTAAGCTGACTTTGTAGTGAGACATTGTAGTGTTCATCTCCCTAGATATTTTTTCATCAATGTAAATATCTCAAAGTCCAAACATACAAATATGAAACCTGAAACCATTTGGCCCCTAACATTTAGAATAAGCAATGGCCTGTAGCTGCAATTTGGGTGTTCCAGGTGGAGTGCAGAATGGAGGGGCAGTGATGTTACAGTGCATGGTTCAGCTTTAGCTTAGAAATCTCATGTAGTTCCTGATCTGTAAGGCAAAAAGGATTATTGAGCTGACCCAACCCCATCTACCCCTTCCCTCCACACAGCTATCCCCAGTCTTGCTCTGGAAGTGACTGTGTGCTCTTGTCCTGGCCAACAACACGGACATTGAAGTCTCTGGCCAGAAGCAAGTGTTTACTTAGGGTTAAGATAAATAAACCATGTATTTTAAGTCCCATCTATAAAATTTACTAAGTCTTTGTTTCTGCCTCTGACCTTTGTCCTGCACATGTCACTGTCACCCAGAACCACCCGGGGCATTCTTTCAGCCTCCACACAGGATCCAGTAAGAGATGGTTGTTCCCAGGAATTCCTGCCTCCTTGCAGACGTTTTTTTCCTTCCTAAAACAGTCTCTTGAGCATCAGTCTTGTTCTTTTCCTTTCTGCCTGTAGCATGCAGGTGCTGCCCACCTGCTGAGCTCATGGCTATAAGCTCTGGTCATTGTCATTATTGCCTCTCTAACCCCTTCAAAGGCCTTCCAGGGTCCTCCTTGGCTGCCACCACCCTCTGTGATTCCCATCAATCACACTTTCTTAGGATCTCACCATAGCACTCAGCTCACTGCTTTTCTGACTCTCCGAGCCCTTGGGTCTTCCCTCTCTATGGTTCTGGTAAATGTGCTTCCAAAAAGTCTAATGCAGTTATATGATTCCCAGGGCCTAACTGGTAGCCCTGGGCACTCATTTGTCTCTGAAAGGGTCAATTCTAGAGCAAAAGGCAGCGATGGTGCAGATAAACCTTTTAGAAGAGAGAGGCCCTTCATAGCTTCCACAGCCATGTGCTCTCAGCTCTCCTTCCTCACATCCCCCTCTACAACCCTGTTCCCAGTACACAGAAAGAAGAACGACATTTTGCCCCTTAGAATCGGACAGTGGTACAAAATAATCAGGAGAAAGTGCACCAAAGAGACAACACTTAGTTTTAGTGAAAACTAGCAACTAGCCTCTTCTACCTCTTGTGATGGTGAAAGACACTTTGCTACTGAGGAAGAGTCCAGAGAAAGCATTGGTCAGAAGTATGGGAGGCATCAGCCTTCCATTTTGTACAGGTATTAAGTGCATGCCAAGGTTTTGCTCCTCCCATTAAACAGACGCTCAGAAGCAACATGGTTCCCATAGGGATATGAAATTCCAGCTTTGATCATAAGTAGTGAAGTCGAGTGCTGCCAGTCATTTTAGCAGACATTTGATGAACTATGAATATGCTAAATCTGCAACTTTTAAGTTTGGAAGGATGATCACAACATGTGATATGTTTCCACAGAGAACCTTATTCAGCCTGAACACTTTGTCGGCCAGGCATAGGAGTGTTGCTATGTTGATGTTGATGATGATTGGTGGTTGTGGGGGTGCGGTGGAGGTGGGGGTGCTGGTGGTGCTGGTGCTGGTTGTGGTGCTGGTTGTGGTGACAGTGAGGGTAGCGATGATTATGAAGATGGTGGTGGTGGCGGCAGCAGAGCAAACAACAGGCTTTGAGTGAAACGTTTCCTTCTCTGTAACCTTTTTGGGTATGTTGATGGAAAAGGTGAAGTAAATGAGAACATAGCCAGGTTGTTTAAATTCTTGGGGACACCTTGGTGTGTACAGCCTTTAGGGATGCTGCCTAGAGGTTAAGAAAACAAGTGAGGTTCCTGCCTAATTATAAAATGCCTCCGAAGGTCAGAAGTTTCTGTATCTTTGCTTTCAGGAAGATCTCAAAATTACCTGATGTGAGGAGGTGAACGGTCTCAAAGCTTTTCATTATCAGAGCACTGTGGCCTTCTTAACACATGAATCGGAAGGCTAGAGTGTTGATGACTCCTCTGTAGTGAAGTTACACACTGTACTCACTCTGTAGACAGTAACCAGCTCAGGTCTAGTAGGCCCAGTGCAGTTACGAGTGATCAAGTCCTGCCTCCGTCCAGCGCTTGCCTGTACTTTTTCATGGTTGTCTGAATTAACGAGCTGGGAGGAGTCCCATTTACTTCATTGCGATTCACAATTCTTATAACAAATAAAACAGCACTATTCACAAATAATAAAAAAAGGAGCTACAGTTTCAACAAAATTTTACTTGCTTGATAAGTATCAAATGTGTTGCTTTTATCAATTAATACCACCAAGAACTGCAACGAAAGCTCAGTCCAGAAAAACACTCCAGCATTCTTCCTATGTGTAGCCACAGTGCATTAAGAAAACTCGTTTTCATTTTCATTCATGATTCTTGTGTCAAAGACATTCAAACAGAAATACATTGAGATAGAACGGAGTCAACTCAAATGGAAAGTTCAAGGTGAAAGCAGTAAAAGAAGCTTCTGAGTATTCTAAAGTATTTGCTCATGTCTTTCTTAATTATCATAAGAGTCTGTGATAAGTAAAGTTCAGTAATGACATTAAAAAGCAGTATAAAAACACCAAAAAAGCAGCATGCATTTATTTTATCATTTCTATATGTAGAATAGCCTATCCTGGAAATTATGACTTTTGCAGCTATTTGACTTTATCATTAAAGGTTTTAAAAGTTACCTTAAACGTCTTTTAAGAACAAAGCTACCTATAGATTCAATGCAACTCTATCATCCTAATGACCTATTTCTGCAGAAGTAGAAAAACTTAAGCTGGGCTTGGTCATACATACCTTTAATTCCAGTAATCTGGAGACAAGATAAGCATTTCAAGTTCAAGGCCAGCCTGAGCTACTTAGTGAGTGTCTCTAAGTAAAAGAAAACAGAAAAGAAAAAGATAGAAAAATACATGAGAAATGGAAAGGTTATCCTAAATTCTTATGGCGGGTGTATAGACTCTCAGGACAGTCTTGAAAGGGAAGAACAAAGTCGAAGGGCTCACAAAGCAAAGCTAAAATGTTCACTACAGTGTATGTAGTACTGTGCTGTGAACAGACAGGAATGTGAGCCACAGAAGTAGAAAAGAGGCTAGACACAAACCTGTGAACATGTGGTGAAATGATTGTCAGGGTCTTAGGGTTTTACTGCTGTGAACAGACACCTTGACCAAGACAACTCTTATAAGGACATTTGACTGAGGCTGGCTTACAGGTTCAGAGGTTCAGAGGTTCAGTCCATTATCATCATGGCAGGAGCATGACAGCATGGCACAGGAGGAGCTGAGAGTTTTACATCTTCATCTGAAGGCAGACAGGAGAAGACTGGCTTCCAGGCAGCTAGGACAAGGGTATTACAGTCCACACCCACAGTGACACACCTACTCCAACAAGGCCACACCTCCAAATAGTGCCACTTCCTGAACCAAGCATATTCAAGCCACCACAGTCAACAAGTCTACCAAGACCATTAAGCAAGGAAAGAGTATTGTCAGGAACTGATTCTGTACAAGCTAATAGAGCGTGGTTTCATTCTGTTTGATTTTCTAGTAATTTCTTAGCTAAGATGTTCACAAAGACTTGGGCATTGGATGCTGGTGATGGTTGCACAACCCTGCCAGCATACTTAATGCTACCCAACTGGATGCTTAAAAATGATAGCTTCAAATGATAAATTTGTTACATATATTTGTCCACCATAAAGCATAAATATATTGAGGTTATTTTTCAAGTCTCCAGGTACTTGGATCTTCCATTTTCTGTGAGGGGACACATGTACCACTGTTTGTCTGTTTGGAATAACCTGCTAGTTGAAGATCCTTCTACCTCATTTTCCTTCTATTCACCCCAAAATGTACAACTTGTATACTCCTACAAGGCTGATGTCTCTACTTTCAGGGATCCTCCTGCCTTCCAGGGGCTCACCCCCTTTGAAGATGCTGGCCAAATCATCCAGAAAGAACCACAGGTTCCCTCTATGATGTTCCCTCAAAACTTTTCTAGAACCCATGCAGATTGAATTGTTTTAGCATGCGAGTAGCTGCTGCTGACAGCATAGAGTATAAATATAAGCAGATAGTTCGACTATGGAATGTCTTTAAAGATGGACAGGAGGACAGGTCGCTCAGTGAGTCATTTGCCTTAGAAGCCCAAGGACTTAACTTGAGTTCAATTCCCAGAATCAATCAAACCAGACTTGATGGCATGAGCTTGTAGTCACAGCACTAGTGGGGCAGCAAGAGGATGCCTGGAGCTCACACTGACCAGCAAGTCAAACAGAGTGGATGAGACCCTGGCTCAAAGGAGGGGGACAGAGTTTCAGAGGATGATACCCAAGGTTGACCTCTGAGCTCTGTATATACACATGTATACTTGCACTCATTTATGAAGAAACCTAAATAAATTAAATGAGAATTCTCTTATCATACTACTCTGAGAGGGTAGACAAGGGGCTGTGGTGGTTTGAATATGCTTGTCCCAGGGAGTGGTACTATTAGAAGGTGTGGCCTTGTTGGAGGAAGTTTGTTGTTGTGTGCCTGGGCTTTAAAGGCCCTCATCCTAGCTCCCTGGAAGCCAGTCTTCTCCTGTTTGCCTTTAGAAGATGTGGAACTCTCAGCTCCTCTTGCCCATGCCTACTTGGATGACAATTAAATGTTGTCCTTATAAGAGTTGCCTTGGTTATAGTGTGTGTTCACAGCTGTAAAACCGCAACTAAGACAAGGGCCTTTGCCTTCACTTCCTGAAACAAAACACGGAGTCCACACCTAATGGAGACTGTAGCTCAGAGGGACTGGGGACTGATGGAGATGCCATGGAACACCAGAGTTCTATGCTCCTATGACCATCCTGTTCTGTGGAGCCAAGCACTAAATCTTGCTGTCAATAACTTAAGAGCATTGTTTTATTGGTTATAAAACTCTCGTTCTCAAATACTTGCCATAGGTCCTTCCCATAAATGAAATGATCTTACACACATTTCTGCTACCCCTTGCATAACAAACCCCTGCCACTGTTCCAGCAAAGGGAGGTGGAACACAGCTGTGTCATTAAAGAACGATAGCAGATCCTAGCCAGTGACCTCCAGATGAAAGGCTCATTATTTCCTTATGGGTCTCCAGAGCCTTTGGTCCCTCTAGCATGCCAGCAAGGGATTTGGACTGAGGAGCTGAAGCCTTGAACTATAAAAGTTTTTTAACATAGTCCTTGATACAATTTAGAGCGATTACATTCTATTGTGCCAAGAATTCCTTATTAAAAATCAATTTAATTGTGCATACCCCATCTGGTCAGAATTATAGTCTTTTATGGGGGAGAAAACACGACTTCATATTTACCTGATATTCTATAGTTTAACAGTCTAACTGTGTAATTATGTAGAAACAGAGGCATTTCATAATACTTAGAAATTAGTAATTAAAGACACTTTTAAAAATGTTTACCAGACTTCCCTTTGCTAACTTTGTGGCTTTGGGCCACAACAGTCAATTTGTTGAGTCATCTGAAGTTTGAATGGAAATGAACAACAACAAAGAAATAAAATCTGTAGTCACACGGCATATGCTATATGCATTTGACATGATAATTTATTTGTTTTACTCTATGCTTTCTCAATGTCACATTCTGGTTCTTTTAAACAAGAGCATTCATTTGCATGTTTTTATTTGAAGAATTTGGGTAATAAATATTACTTTTGACTGTCTGTTGAGCCAGACTCAACCATGCTAGCAAAATATTTTTTCTTTTTTTCTTTTTTTTTTGGTCTTTCCACACAGAGTTTCTCCTTGTAGCCTTGGCTGTCCTGGAAGTCTTTCTGTAGACTAGAATGGCCTTGAACTCACAGAAAATCTGCCTGCCTCTGCCTCCCGAGAACTGGGATTAAAGGCCTGTGCCACCATACCCCACAGGTAATATTTCAAACTAGAGTGGTGAAGAAGATTTTTATAGCCTGCTTCCCAAACCCTAAAGGACCTCTTCTTCTTTGACTTGACATTTGAGAAAAATCTGGGTTACTTTCTCAATAAGTTTTCCATTTGGGAAGTGTTTTGTTGATATTACTAATCTGCAGCAGATTAGTCATAGATACAGATCTGATATTGAATTGCCTTAACTTAAATGCTTGAAAAATCACTTATTCAAAATGAATAGTTTACTGTGGCCTTTAAGGATCGATTTAGTGTGGACTTAGTGCCTTGTCTTCTCTGTGTTCCGATTTTCTCACTGTGAGGTGGGAACAAGAGTTCTTAGTGTGGTAATAAAGTTCAAGTGAGCCGATCCATCAGGGCTGTTGCAGGGCCTCGGCCTTCCTAGCATCCCCCTGTCCTTTGGGAAATGAAGATAGGGATCCATTCAGAAAGTAAGGATCCGTTCTCAGGAAACAGGAGTTAACATGAACCTATCAGGTGCTCACTTGAAGGACTAATGGTCTGTGAGCATTCGTTACCACTGTTTTTCAGCACTGAGCCAGGTCTCAAGTATGCTATCATGAATAAAACCCATACAATGTTTGGTCATATTGGGGTAGCCAGAAAATGAAAAGAAAAAAGACTTAAAGAGCATGATGGGCTAAGAGAAAAGTAAATGTAATGGGTACATAGAAGACTGAGTTTTCCTCTATGGCATTTTCAAAAGTTAAAGTCGCACTTGTGTGCTGTGATAAAAAATGGTGGCCTATATAGTTAACAGTAGTCCCCCTGTCTGCCTCTGCTGCTGCTCTGAGATCAACAGGAAAAGTGGGGTCAGCCTTTAGTGTTGTCTCTTGAGTTCAAATATATTTATATGAATGTACTACTTTATATGCTCTTACGGAACCTGGGTCCTGCGCATGCCACTCCCTTCTTGTTGTTAGTTGTCCTATGGCTTTGCAGTGTTTGCTGCCACATTTTCCCTGTCTTTTATTGACTAAGGGAGAGGAAACTCTTCAGATGGGGCTCTATCTGGTTCCCCAACCATCTTTCTTAGTCTCTGTTTCATTTTGACTTCCTGGTTATATAACCTATCAGACAGAACATCACCTGTAGGGAAGCTTCTAGAGTCCATCGCCTCTCCTGTCATGTCTCATACCCTCTCCTCTGTATCACGCCTTTGCTTTTCTCCTTGATTTTCCATCCATGTTTTTGAAGTGCTTAATAATTCATAGATCTGCTACAGCCATCTGACCTCTACCTAAGAGCGTTCGTGTCTGGGCCGAAGAGACGGGTCAGTGGGTAATGTGTTTGCCAAGGAGCCCTGATGCCCTGCAGCAACCCCACACAACTGTGAAGTGAGAGCCGATTCCACAGCCTTGCTCTTTGACCTCATAGATCATACATAACAGCGATTTGCTTAAAAAGGATCTCAGCTCCTTTGTTGTCTTCTGTGTCATCCATTGCCAACAACACTGTATCAATGGAAAATTAATTTCTAGAAACAGAATTTTAGAAAAAGAATATATTTTGGGTTTGGGTTTTTTTTTTATTTGGTTGGTTGGTTGGGGTTTTGTTTTTGTTTGTGTGTTTTTGTCTTTTTTGTTTTTTGTTTGTTTGTTTTTGCTCTTAATTCATATGGCCAGGTTAAATGGAGGACAGGAGTATGCAGCAATGTCTTTAATTCTTCCCAGTTCATCATCTCAGAACTGATGTGCAGAGCACTAGTAGATTGTACTGCAGTTGATTTCTTCAGTAAGAAATCAGATGGCTAGTTTATCCCTTTATTCTTTGTAGGACACTTATCCCTCCACTCTCTCCCAGGCCCCTAGAAGGACAAGCCATCCCTTTCCCCAAGTCAACACGTTGACTGCTAGCTGTGACCCAGAGCAGTATGACCCGCTGAGGGTGAACAATGGCAGTTGCTCCTCCAGACAGGAGCCTGAACAATCAGCCAACAGTTACTGTGCTATTGGCAGTCGGGCAGGAATTAAAGCAAAGAAGGATCTTTCTCCGAGAAGGAAAAGCCATTTAATAAGTTTGGGTCAGTTTGCTCATAACAGCCCACGTTTGAGGACCCAAACCCCAGGAGCTTGGCAAGCCACAGTGCTTGGCAGGCCTCCTGCCAACCCACCAAGTCTGACGCTGCCCAGCTCTGGGCTTTGGCTTGGTTCATTTAAGAGCATTCCTGGTTAACAAGAAAGTTAAAGCAGAGCAATCTTTTCTCCCATTAATCCAGAAGAGTAAAGCACAGTGGCCAGCAGACACTGAGCTTGAGTCCAAGAGACAGACCATCTGTTTGCATTGAGGGTGGAGTTTGGTCTACGAACCTGAGAGCCAGTGACCCACCAAGAATGACCTTGGTGTTCAGGAATTGGGTGGTGCTGCCTTTTATATATGAATTAACATTTGTATATGACTAAGTAGTGTGAAAGCCTGACTTTATAGTATGTCAGAGAGCCATCGTGTACCTGCCTCACAAGTAAATAAAATAAAAACTAAGTCTGTTGGTATAAATGTTTAAAAATACACTACATTTTCATACGTTTCCTTCTACCTATGGAAATCTTGCCAAGATGAAATCAAGTTTGAATTTTTAAAGGGGAAGAAACAAACAGCTCCTGGATTTTGAAATTATAAGGTGGATTGGAGGGAGGAGGGGGCATGACTTGTTTTGTGTATTTTGGGTTTCATTTTCCTCTAACCACCCCCCCCCCCCAAAAAGAAAACCTAGTTCCAATCAAATAAAAGGGTCTAATTACCAGCGATAGACTGGTGATTGGAATGCAGATGAAATGTTAAGAATGAGTTTGTTTACACTTGTCAAACCCCAGCAGCACCTGCAAATGATAAAAATGTGGGCAAACACAAGCAGACTGTGAGGAGCCAGGTCTGTGCCAGCTGAGCAGTGGGGCAGCAGCTGCTTTGGGCCGGAGGGGGGGGGCGTGGGGGCATGGGGGCGGAGCCGTGGAGAGGGCGGGATATCAAAGTCCCCGCTCTGAAGTGACCACGGAGGCTTTTGTACCTACTGTCCAACACATCACTATCCCAGTCAGTCCAGAGAAAAAGACAAGAACTCTCTTAAAACTATTTTTCTCTTCTTATTAGGAATTTTCACCAATGCGGTGTCTTGGTCATACTAAGTTCATCCTAGCTCTTTAAAACAGTAATTTATTTTTTATAATAGATGTCTGTTTCTAGGCTAAACCATGTGAAGTTGCTGAATTCAGTTCCAGAGCTACACTGGCTCCGTAAGACTTGGCCATGGTGACAGCCATGTGACTGCAGGTGGATTATTGTTGTTTTAAGGGCTGAGCCTTTCTGAGCCCCATCCTTCTCAGACAGTGACCACATAAGTCACAGCTTTGCACACCAGGCTAGCCTAATACGTCCAGGTTTTTCCACAATGTGTTATTGACAGTTGGGGTCAAGTGAGGTCATTGTCAGGGGGGCCCCTCCTGGATGGTGTAAAGGAATTCAACAGACTCTTTGGCCTCCCGACTACTCCATGACAATTAGCATCATCCTATGTCAAGGAGGTGACCGTGGAGATCTCCACACACCGTGAAATGTCTCCTCCTTGGTAACTCATCCCTAGTTGGAAACTGCCTCAGTTATATAAACAAAACACGGATGTTTTGAAAGCTCAAAGCACTGCAAGAGGCATATGTGAGCCTTCCTTTGCTACTCAGAAAGAGTAGCATTATCAGGACATAATGACCATGTATAGAGTTTACTTACATTTTGTAGTTATGACCTTTGATGTGGTCTTTGCTGGGTTTGGGGTTTTAGGTTTAGGTTTGGATTTTGTTATTGATTTGAAGGTTTGCTTTGTTTTGTTTCTGTTTTGTCATTGGGTTTGTCTTTCTGAAACAGAGTCTTGCTGTGTAGTCCAGGCTAGCCCCCAAACTCTGAAGCATGGGACTTTCCAAACTTCCCTGTTTTTCAACTTGATTTTTCTTTTCCGTGATGTGTCTGGGAGCATTTTTATGAAAGTCCATGCATGTGGCTTTGTATTGCTCTTCAAGATAGATTACTGTGCTTATTTAAACAAATGAATATTCTATAGCAGTCATCATATAGTGTGTGCAGGTTCTACATTTCAAATAATGTCAAAGCAAGTACGTTTATATTTTTATGTTGAGTACCACATGACTAAAGCTGTAAGATTTAAAACACTAAGTGAAATCTTCAAGTCAAAGGAAAGTACTTTGAACACTTGTCAACAGTGTTGAATTGCCATCTAGGGATTAGAGCAGCTAGTTCTTCACCTTGTCAGATTTATGTCTATGTCCACTAGGTTAATAAAAGATGATACCCTCATGGAGGGGAGGGGCTTGTTTAATTAAAAATGAAATTTCAAGGCAGACAGTGATGGTGCACACCTTTGATCCCAGCACTTGGGAGGAAGAGGCAGGCAGATCTCTATGAGTTCAAGGCCAGCCTGGTCTACAGAGCCAGTTCCAGGATAGCCAGCACTACAGAGAGAAACCTTGTCTCAGGGAAGAAAGGAAGGAAGGAAGGAAGGAAGGAAGGAAGGAAGGGAGGGAGGGAGGGAGAGGGAGGGAGGGAGGGAGGGAGGGAGGAGCGAGAGAAAGAAAGAAAAGAGAGAAAGAAAGAGAAAGAAAGAAAAGAAAAAGAGGGAGAGAACCTCTTTTATATTCTGAGGACCTCAAATATAGAAATATAGATGGGTGGTGAAGTGCTTGACCTATCATAACCTAGGCTTTGGGTTCGTTCCTGGCATCACAGTTACAGAGCAGAGAGAGGCAGACAGTCCATCCAGCTACTGCTGCGCTGCCTCTATGCTCTTGTAGTTACTCAAACCCAGGTAACCTCTCTTTTTCTAGAAAAAGGAGGGAGAGAGGGAGGGAGGGAGGAAGGAAGGGAAGGAGGGAGGGAGGGAGAGAGGGAAGGAGGGAGGGAGGGAGGGAAGAAGGGAGGAAGGGAGGAAGGAAGGAGAAAAGAGGGGAAGAAAGAATAGGGACGAAGCAGGGTAGGGTCTGATCCTGCTGACTTGTAAGACAAAGCTGGGAATTTGGCTTTATTCTCATGCTTTCTCCCACGCTTTTAAAACTCTTTCTCTTGTATGTAATACATGTTTCAGGTTTGGTATCTGCTGGGTGTCCTGAATTTTAACCAGTGTAACGGACACACAGTACCGCCTCCTTCATCCCTTTTTGCTGTCAGGCTTTGATTTGGCTTTAGTTTTGGTGACTTGCTAAAGTCCTCATCACACCACTTCACCGACACTTCTGAACTTTAGCCAACAGCCTCTGTTCTGATGACCTGCTAGAGAGAAGCAGGAAGCCAGCTTCATGGCTGCCCTTGGCAGGTTAATTGCCTCTCATCATTGAATGTACTGAATTAATTTTATAACATTTCAGAATTGAGGCTGGGGGAGAAATTCAGTGATAGAGCATGTACTCCCCATGCATGGCTGTGGACTAGGCAAACAGCAGCCACAGTAGTCAATAAATAAACACATTAGCACCTGTGTCAGCCTCCTTGAAAGTTGTCTCATCCACTTCTATCTGCTGGTCCCTTTCCCAAGTGAGAGGATCCATCATTTCATTTGCACAGTGAGGTTTTAGAAAATTATCTTCTATTTTATGCTTGAATACTTTATATTGTTTTGTTGTTGTTATAATATATCTTAAAACTTCTGTGGGTCAGAAAAATAGTTCGGCAGTAAAGGCATTTTCTGACAAGGCTAGCCACCTGAGTTCTGTCCAGGTACCCACATGGTGGAAGGAGGGGACAAATTCTATCAAACTGTCCTCTGACCACCACATATGTGCCACATATGTGCTTCCAAACACATCTGAAAATTAAATAAAATATAATAAAAATGCTTTTGTTCTTTATTTTTGTCATTTTGAAAAGTTTCTCTTTCTCTTAAGATCCGTATATGTTTAATCCTTTGCAGAATATTGTTTTTTTTAAAAAAAATATTTATTTTTATTGTTTCTATATAGGTGTATTTGTATGTGTGTATGTGTGTGGGGTGTGTGGGGGGGTGTTCACATGTGTATACACATGCCTACAGAGGCTGGCCTGGAACTAGAGTTACAGGTGCATAGCCTGACATGAACACTTGCAACCAAGTTTGGGTCCATTGCAAGAACAGCAAGTAATTCTTTAATTACTGTCCCATCTCCAGCCCCATCATACATTCTTTAAAAGCCTACCCCATCGATCCCTAGCTGGTTTTTATCAATGTCAGTTCTGTTTTTGTTTCCATTTCTGTGTCTTTAGTCTCTTAACATCAGCCTTTTCCTATTCGATACTTTCTTTGTTGTCTTACACATTTAATGTTATCTCCTGTTTCAAAGAAAAGTCTCATGTTTTAGATCCTACAGGCTCACTGAGAATTATTGATGTTTCCTTTTGCCCTGTGGTTGGTTCTTCAGCAGAAATTATTTCCCATGCATCTGTCCCAGTCCTGTGTGAGGTTTTTGTTGTTGCTGTCATTGTTCTTGTTCTGTTGTTTTATTTTAGACCTTTGGGGAGAAAGTATCACAGTTATCCCAGGACGCTTTCCCTTGGAATTTTGATTCTTCTCCACTGCTCACCTGTTACAGATCTTGCCACCTCTGGTTCCTCATGGGAGAGGACTCCTGTGATAGCACAGTGGGTCTCCATGTTTCCTCAGTTTTCTGCAGAACGACCAATCCTCATCAATGTTGATTGTTTTAGTCTGTGTTCTGTTGCTGTGAAGAGTTACCATGACCAAGACAACTCTTATAAAGGAAAATATTTAACTAGGGCTGCCTTATAGTTTCAGAGGTTTAGTCCAGGCAGACATGGTGCTGGAAAAGTAGCTGAGAGTTCTACATGCAGATCCATAGGCAGCAGCAAGAGAAAACCTGTGGGCCTGGTTTGGGCTTTTGAACACTCAAAGCACACCCCAGTGACATACTTCCTCCAACAAAGCTACACCTGCTAATCCTTCTGAAGTAGGGCCACTCCCTGATGACTAAGCATTCAACTATATGAGCCTTTGGGGACCATTCTTATTCAAAACACCACAAATGCCATTTGTTTTCTTCATGTTATCATTCTGATTGAGATGAACTTCTAGTTTAATTTGTATATCCCTGGTGGCTGAGGTTGCTGTTTTTCCCATGTGTTTACTGTCCACATCCTCTTGAGAATGATCTGTCCAGTTTATTCGGTTTCTCATGCTACCATAAAAGATGATTTGAGCATGTTTGTTTCTTATCATTGTGTGCTGGCCTGTGCTTGAGGTGGAGGACAGCCAATCAAGGAAGTTAATATTTTGTCAACTAAAAACACACATGACCAACAAAAGAGTTTCATGATTTTTTTATTAGTTATAATCTTTATCTATTTTAAAGTCCTACAAAGAGACACCATAGCTATCAAATCAGCTTTATAGCGGGAAATGCATGAAGTCAAGACTCAGTCAATCAGAAAGTGTTAACACAAAACATATTTGGTATAAGTTCATTTCCTTATAAACATGGCATATATAACCTCTCAAAGTTGATGTGTCCTTAATATAAATTTTCCTTAAGATACTGATATTTATGGTATTGGAAATTTATATTCCTTGAAAGGACAACTGTCATACTGCTGGCACACAGTCTCCCTCTGCAGCTGTGTCCAGCTGGTGGTCCACATTCCGGGCTACTTCTCCAGTGAGTGGAAAACATTTAGGTCAATATTGATATAAAACTTGACGGACTTTGTTCTCTTGCAGCTTTGGTTCGCCTTTGTTAATGGATTTTCTGGGCAGATTTTGTTTGAGCGCTGGTGCATCGGCTTGTACAATGTGGTAAGCATTCCCCTTTCTATCTGATAGCATGGAGAACTTGGGGGCATTGCTTCACTGTTTATGTCTGGGAAGTGTATCTAAGCCAATCATCTGTGTACTTAGCAGGCAGCACAAATATATCTTTAGGGCCTTTGTTGCTGCCACACATCCTGCAGAAACCCAAACTCTCCACACATGGTTTCAATCATAGCAGATCATTCTAGAGTAGCCCCATGAAATTATTAACCCATATATCTTAGTAATGGACTCCTGGCTACCCCCTTGCTAAATGTCTCTGCAACATTTTCAAGGAAAAATTTCTGTCCTGCATCTAAATTCACTCCATTTTGTAACATTATTTCTGAATTCTTAAACATAGATATGAACCAAGAATATATGACCTGGTGAACTCTTGCCCTTCTTGGAAGAATGTCTATGAATTCTGAGGTGTTTCTGTAAAATTGATGAATAAATCCGAAAGCCAAAAAACAAGTAGAAACTGTAAGCTAAAATGCCTAGTTTTCTTGTTCCTCTCCTCTTGGGAAAAAAAAAAAAAACCAAAGATCTGGCCATTGCTAAGTGCCATAGCTAACCATCTGTGGGTCACCGTAGTGACTCATCTCTTGATTTGCTCTCTCCTACTGCTAGGAGCACTAATCCTAGCTTCTTGTACCTCATGGAGTTTGACCTCTGAAGTAGCTGCTCCAGTGAGGTGTATAATGGAGGGAGGGAGTGTGGCTCAAAGAGCTCATGGTACTGTGTGCATTTATGGCTATGAACTCACATCCTATAGTGCACTTTTCTCAGTAGCTGTCATGTTGGGTATAGCATGCACCCATGTGACCTGGCACACACACAGTGTGACCTGGGCCTTTGTGATTTTTAGGTGAAGAGGATGAGTGTATGGGCTCAGACTCTGGCAAGGCTAGGTTCTAGTTTTGATTTGAGCTGTAATGGTAAGTTAGTTGACTGTATGGCCCACTACAGAGTATACTTCCTGCTTGTGCAGTTCCACTAAAAGGTGAGCAGTAGAGAGAGAAGAGTTGAATTAATTTGCTAAGAATCTTCTCTAACCATCTTCCTCAAACATATGGCTCAAGGGCCTTGTTTGTATGTACTGAGGAGGGACTAGGGATAGCTAGATAATCTAGGACCAGAAGCCACATACAAACCCATCCACACACCTAACTCAACCATGAAGCCAATCCCCTGGAGGCTCTGAAAAAAGCCTAGGATGAATGTCACCCCATGGGATAAGTTGGATTTAGCTTGATTTTCATGCCAGGTTATGAGGACAGGATGGTTTTCTTAGCTCTGGGTAACCCTGGGAAATTCAAGTTACCACAAGAAATGTTATGTGATAATGGCATAGCCAGAGATGCTGAAATAGGCTGAAGCATGATGTTGATCAAAGCAAGGCCCAAAGTCCACTCATAAGAAAGAAATCAAAGGGCTTGGTTTTGAAAAATGCAGATTCCTGAGCCCCACAGTCACTCAATAGAGAGTGTCTCAGAGATAGGCATCCTTTTAAAAGAATGTTCCTGGGGATTGTTGTGTCCATGAAAGATTAAGAACCACTGTGACCTTTAGTGTATAGGGCTAGGAAGGTGTTTTGTGTATACAGTGTCCCACCAACCAATAGAGAAGAGGACTCTGTACCAGAGAAGTCAATTCTGAGGTGAAATGACCACAGATTACCAGAGTCCATAGAATAGGTATTAAAGTGGGTCCTGGAGTCTTTTTGCCAAGATGGCACCAAAAGTGAAGAAGGAAGCCCCTCCTCCTCCCACAGCCAAAGCCAAGGCGAAGGCCTTGAAAGCTAAGAAGGCCATGGTGAAAGGCATCCAGGGCTACAAAAAAAGAATATCTGCATGTCACCCACCTTCTGGTGGCCCAAGACCCTGTGGCTCTGGAGGCAGCCCAAATATCCTTGAAAGAGTGCACTCAGGAGAAACAAGCATGACCACTATGCTATCATCAGATTAACTCTGACCACAGAGTCGACTATGAAGAAGATAGAGAACAACATACTTATGTTCATTGTGGGTGTCAAGGCCAATACACACCAGATCAAACAGGCCATGAAGAAACTATGACATTGACGTGGCCAAAGTCAATACCTTGATAATACCTGACAGAAAAGAAGGCGTATGTTTGCTTGATTCGTGATTATGATATTCTAGATGTTATCAACAAGATTGGGATCATCTAAACAGTCCAGATGGCTAATTCTAAATATATACTTTTTTTCAACATTAAAAAGTGGGTACTGGAACATTATAGAAGTGCAAGTATATGCTGGGAGGTGCTGGGCATGCTGGGGCACTGGGGTGGTACTGGGGGTTTCTTTTTGCAGCAGACCAGGAGTCCTGGAATCTCTCACACTAGAAGCCCCAAATCTTTTGAGAACATGAAGGTATATTATTCATTTGTGTGTGCCATAACAAAATATCAAAGGCTGAACACTTTATAGAGAAAACAGGTTTAGCTGGTCAGTCTAGGAAGCAGAAAGTCTAAGATTGGCCAGCACTAATTGTTCAACCCTGGTGAGCCCCTTCCCTGATCACCTTGCACTAGGCCCCACCTCTTAAAGGTTCAACCACCCCAGGATCCTCACACTGAAGACCAAGCCTCTAGTCATGGGCTTTCTGGAAAACACACTTAGATCATATTCAAATTATACTAGATTTCTCCCATGGTAATTGTTTTGGTGAGAAATATGAAAAAAATTAAAATTAAAGGAAAATTACACAAAGAAACACAAAGAACTCTCCTAGCTGTCCTTCATTTGGATTAGTCAATTATTACTACTTTACTCTCATTTGCTGTCTCTCTCCAAGCATGTGCCCATCTATACATGTAAATGCACATGCTTCACATACACACACACACACACACACACACATTCACACTTCAGTGTAGACTTGCTAAGAAGTATAATGGTCAAATCGAAAAACCTGAGCACAGCGCTGTTCTTGAACTCATAATTTGTTTTGCTGCTATTGTTCCAGTAATGTCCTATGATGCAGCTCAGTTCCAGTCCAGAGCCTGAGACCTCTAAGGGTCAATCTTTGAGATGTAAAACATTTGCAGTATTTCTTTCCTTCTTTTTCTTGTCCTGTACCATTCTTTAATGTTTGATTCCCTAGCCAGCTAATGTAAATCATTATTCCTCAGTTTGCCTCATTCTGTTAAACAGAATGAAACAGACTAGATTTTGCATGTCCCTAAAGACAAAGCTAACTATGTCACATTAGATTCTCATTACATTAGTTGCCTGCCTATGATGTCACTTTCTGAGACTTCCATTTCTTGAGTCAGCTACAGTCTGAGCCTCTCAGAAGTAAGATTCCCATGTTGCTGAGACCTTGTGGATGTAGCATCTGGCATTCCTAAGAGACACAATCTCATAGAAGCCTCTCTGATCCTCTGACTCTTACAGTCATTCCATCCCTCTTCACGAATGTTCCCTGAGCCATAGATACAGTAGTGTTTTGTAGGTGTAGTCATTGGGACCGGACTCCACAACTATACATTGTGGTTAGTTGTAGTTTTCTGTAATGGTCTTTATCTATTGCAAAAAGAAGTTTCCTTGATGAAGGGTGATTAGAGTGTAATTAGTGATGTGCTGGTTTAGTAAGACGGCTGTT
The DNA here is from genome assembly GCA_021653895.1 of Mastomys natalensis. Classification (NCBI taxonomy): domain Eukaryota; kingdom Metazoa; phylum Chordata; class Mammalia; order Rodentia; family Muridae; genus Mastomys; species Mastomys natalensis. The sequence continues at coordinate 1,237,014 of JAJTUV010000135.1, forward strand.
GTAGGTTCTCCATCAAGATCCATGACCTCACTATCCCTGGGTAGTTGGCTAGGTTTAGTACCAGGCATGATGTCCCTCTTGTTGAGTGAACCTTAAGTCCAATTAGAGAGCTGTTGGTTAGAGCCAAGGTGTGTGTGCCACTACTGCAGCTCATGTGGCCTCAACCCACACAAAGAACTGAGTGCAATAAGGAACATAGAGATCAGGAGAAATGGTCTTACCTAGGGAACAGCATACCACTGGGATATCTGATACCAAATGGTCAGCCCTGAAAACATATGATACAAGTAACATTATACAGACTAAGAATTTTAAGAATTGGGACCGGATTCCACAACTATACATTGCGATTAGTTGTAGTTTTCTGTAATGGTCTCTATCTATTGCAAAAAGAAGTTTCCTTGATGAAGGGTGATTAGAGTGTAATTATATTTAAGAATACACACACTCATGTACATATCAACAATCAAAAGAGAGATCATAAATCCTAAAAAGAAGGGATAATTGGAAGGGTTTGGAATGATGAAAGAGAAGGGGGAAATGATATGATTCTAATCTCAAAAAGAAAATTTTAAGTAAAATACCAGGCAAATAAATCTTAGTGTTTAACTATTTTCATGGTAGCATATTATTATGCCAGCTCTCTTTTATTAATAGTTATCACTGTTAGCCTTAATCGTGCCTAATTTAAAACTTAATCTTTATGATAGGTGTATGAAGGAAAACCATAGTACGTGTTAGGCATTGTCTATCTGATTTTTAACCCATGAGCTCAAAGAGTGTCCCAGAGCTATAGCTCAGTTAAGTTTGTGGGAAGACAGAGGCCACCAGGGAGAATAGATCCAGGGTCAGATAGATTCAGTTGATTGTTATGTCATTTTCAGTGAGAAGATAACTGTAATATTTTTTAATTTTTTTCCAAAAAGTAATCCCATTATCAAGTCAGCATAACTTTAAAAAGAAAACTATGACCAGGCCTCACTTGTAATTACAGACATCTAAATAAAATATTAACTAATGGAGCTGTTAAAAGGGTAAAGTAATTTGACCAACAGGCCTGATTGTCATGAATACAAGAGTTTTAAATTAAAACAAATCATTCTAACTTTGTCAATAAAATGAATAAAAACATGATCCCATCAGTAACTGCTATTCATGTGTTTGGCATTCCCAAAATAAGACCTGAAAAAAAAAATAGAAACACAAAGATGTCAATCAATCCAATTTCAGCCTGCTTGCAGAACTGCAGCACTCCGCCTTCCAGGGCAGACTCCCAAACTGCCTTGTGTTTTGTCAGAAGTTAGGCAGTGGACTGGCTATCATGGCAGGAGGACCAGCCATCATCATTGCCGAGTTCAGAGTCACCCTAGAGTTTTCAGGAGCCAACAAGAAGCTTAAACAACTGTTAGAAAAATTGTGGGAGTCATGAGCAGTTCTGATGCTTATGCAAACACTCAGGCCAATGAAGCAGCGCCACATAAATATGGTCATATATGATTGTTTATCCAGACAACCCAGAAGAAACCAACCGAAAGATACTAGAAATAGAATTTCAAAAGAGTCAGATAAGGCATTTTTTTTTTCTGTTCTAGTAATCCGTAATTCTATTTTTAAGTCTACCAATGGTCTCCTAAAAACTTCAAAGTTACAAAAACTCCTATCAGAAAGCAATTAAACTCGTCTGTGGTTGGATGGAGTGACATATGCTTGAGTCACAGCTTCATATGAGGCTGAGGCAGGAGAACCGTTTGGGCTCAAGGTCTGGGGACCAAGTGGGTCCAATATTATGTCTCTCATGTGTTTTTAAATTATAAATTACATAGTTGTAATTCTATAGTATCCATATGAAAAATCCCAAAGTCTTAATGAAAGATTAAAAATCACTTGGACTTCCTAGAGCCTCCTATAATCCTGGCTACTGCAAGACTGAGGCAGGAGGATCTTAACTTCATTCTACCTGCGCTGTGGAGTAAGTTCAAGGCTGGCCCAGGCAACTTCGTAAGACCTGTCTCAGAATTCAACAGGAAAATAAAAACGAGGCTGGGGATTCCATTTAGTGGTAGAGAATATGCCCACCATGACGGGTCCCCAGCACCACTAAAAGGGGAAAAAATAAATAAAGACTTAAGGCCAGGATTTAGATAGAAACTGTTTTTTTTTTTTTTTTTTTTTTTTTTTTTTAATATGGGAAGGCATTACAAAGTCATCACTTTGTAAGTTAATATATACATTTACCTGATGCAAACAGGTTTGAGGGGCACACGAGGAGCTATGAGTACAACGAGAGTGTTCTTGAAAACAGGTATGCAAAAGACGTTCAGAAGAGGTTGTAGACTTTACTATCAGACTAGCCCCAAAATCACCATCAAGAGCAGTATATTCCTTACAGACCCAGAGTCAGAGGCTGTAGAATTGGGTTCAATTTCCAGAATCTAGAACAACAATACATCAGAGTCTAATAAACCTTAATGATGTTTTTTTTTTTTTTAATTCCATGGCAAAGTGTGAATTAAGTGTGTTTTCACATCTGGCTCATTATCTGGGAAAAAAGGTGTATTCTTAGCTTATATCTCATAGAAAAATAAATTCCAAATGGGAAAAATAAAACCGAGACTCCCCTAACACACTTCTAAAAACTACACGAAAGCTCAGAGTGGGAAAACTGTCAGCAAGTTGATGGTCAAAGCTGGTTTTGACCACTTAAAACTTAAATGTTTTTAGGTTGCAAAAGAAGCCTTTTTTGGAAGGAAAAAGCCAATAGACAATGAATACAACGTAAAGATCCAAAGAACTGGGGACTCAAGGAAGCCTCAGAGACAGATAGCGTGGAAAGCAGAACAGGAACTAAATGTTGCTGAGGTAGCAGATCCAGACGGTCACCATGTGCAGACTTACTGGTGCACAGGGAAATGTAAAAGAGTTAATATCTGACTTTTTCAAACGAGAGAATAATAAATATGGAGTATAACCACTGCAGATAGGAAAGCTGGCAAAAGGTCACTCTTGTACTTTGCAAAGAGAAATATAAAAGATTGGAACCCTTTTTAAAATGCAAGCAGGCAACATCATATAAAATTAAAACTACATGTTTCCTTCTATGCCCAGCAGCTTAGACACATGAAAAAAAAAATAAAAGCATATATAGTACCTTATTGTGGATGTTTGATACATATTTGTGGTGGCAAAAGGAAAGGTGGAATCAAAATGAATATTTATTGATTAATAGATTAATAACTCAAAACTATGGCACATCTCTACTGTAAGTTATTATGCAAATACTAGAGAACACTAAAAAGACCGAATTAGCATTAAATTCAAGGGGCTTGCGGAGCTTTCTGTGATGTAGTGTTTAGCAAGTGATGAAGATAAATGTGTGTAATATCTCCATTTTTTTTAAAAAAGCAAAACAAACAAAACAACAGTAACAACAAAAACATCGTCCCCATACAGTCTGGTGAATACAGTATACTTAAGGGAAGAAGTATGATAGAGCTTACTGGGCAGTCTACCAGTAGTGAGGGGTATAGAGGGCTTGAAATGCATTGAGGAGAGATTCAAATAAGAGAAAAAGAAAAAAGCGAGTTGAGTCAGAGCTGGCATATGCAAAATGCATGGCCTGATGCAGAAGAGCAGAGCTGAAAGCATTCACCCAAAATGCACGCAGAGCTCCTGAGGCAGTCCTTGACCTTTCCTGCCGCTGGGCTGGCCGTGAAACACACAGCATCTGTTGATGCAGAGATGTGATAGCAGCAATTCTCCATCTCCTTGTAGCCTGTTGAAATCCCAGGGCTGGTTTCCATCAGCCCCGGGCCAAAGCAAGTGCTCGAGAGAGTTCCTGCCTCACTCACCTGTCTGATCCCAACAGCCCAGGGAAAGGTGTATTTATTTCACTGCTCAGATTCTCAGTTTCCAAGTAACTGGTGTAGACTTAGAGTTCTCTTAGAGAGGCTTATTAGATGCCATGGCTGCAGAACTGGCTGGGTTTATGGATATGGGTTCCATCAAAGCAGAGGATAAATTATGAGCCAGTCTCTTTGAATTCACTAGAACCAAGTGAGAGAGTGACCCATGGGCTACAAGTGCCCCAGAGTGAAATGGCACATTCCTTCCAGACCCATCTTCAAGCATCCACCTTTATTTTGCAACACAGAATCATGGTCCCATCTGACCTTGAGGAGAGCAGGTGAAAGTTCACACCTCAAAGGCACTCTCTCTCTGCCTCCAGTGCCCGAAGATGATTTCTGTGGACTCCTTTCATCTTTGTACTGTGTCCTCAGCGATACAACCTTTATGAGCTGCAGCCTTCCCCCAAAACATGTTGTCAGTGCCTGAGAGCTTTAAAAGGGTGCTCTTCTCAAAGGAGGTTCCAGGAGCATCCATTATCCGCACTCAGCATCGTCTTCCAAACCCTGTAGGTCCCATGCCCTGCAAGTCCCATTGGCTGATGCAGAGTCCCTATTCTCAATGATATCATGACCTTCTCGCCAAGCAACCTTGCTGAGCCCCCACACTTCACATGCTGCATTTGTGTCCCACTATGGTCATTTGTCACCTCCCCTTCAATAGACACGGGACCTCAGAAACTGCCTGTCCTTTCTTCCTCTCTGAAGAAGTATCCAAATTCTCAGTGTTCCACACAGTGTCTGCCCCCATCTCCTTCACAGTAATTGACTACTGAGTGAATAAGTGGATGGATTGCCTGTGCCTCCTAAAACCTGAGGAAAGAGTCCAAGGTTTTACAACTCCTGAAGCCAACACTGACAGAAAACTGCTACTTCCTGGAGCTAACTGTGGTACAAGCGACATCATGGCGAGTTCTGCACAGGAGGGCAGCTGTTCACCAATGGGTTCTTAGCTCATCAGGAATTTATGGTTTTGGTGTTCCACAGATTCATTTGCATGGATTAACAGTTTTTAAAAAGTGACTTGTTATTTCTTTTGTTCTGTTTAGAGGATGTTTGGGGAGCTGTGAATCATGGAGCCTCTGGTTTGGACTTGACTGTAAAAGTTAAGTCATCATTGACAGAGTGGAACATTGGCACACTAGCAATCGGAAGGGCTCTGATTAAAGGCTTATTGTCTCCATACAGATCTTCACGGCGTTGCCGCCCTTCACTCTGGGGATCTTCGAGAGGTCTTGTACTCAGGAGAGCATGCTCAGGTTTCCACAGCTCTACAAAATCACTCAGAATGCAGAAGGTTTCAACACCAAGGTAAGTAAATGCTGTGAGTAACAGCCATCACCTATGGAAGGCACGGCCCTCCTCCTCTGTCAGCTCTGATCACCTGTCTGTGAGGTAAGTGCTGTTTAACAGAGGGCATTGGCTTAGCCCCTTCATATCTGGCCCTGTGATCCAGAAACACTTCCCTCAGGTCCAGCCAGCATCTCCTTCCTTCTGCTTGCGGCTCCATATTCTGTGGGCAACATCATCTCGTGCCCCTTTCTGTTACAATCAGCTGTATCCTTTCACATAGCCCTTGATAAGGCTGGCTACAAGCCTGATTTACTGGTTTTAACTTTGCGTGTGAGGTATTTGCACATTTGTGTAGTGAGTACACGCACATGCAGGAGCATGCAGAGGCCAGAGGAGAATATTGGGTGTCTCCGTCTGTCATTCTCCACATCATTTTTTTGAGACAGGCTCTTTCACAGAACCCGAAACTCACTATTTAGGCTTCCTGTCCAGAGAGCTCTCATCTGCCTGTCTCTCCCCACCACCCAGTGCCAGGTATAGGCATGGACACCTAGTTCTGACTTTTTGGTGACCCAGTGAGCACCCTTTTAAAACTCTCAGGCACTGACAAAGTGTGTTGAGGGAAGCCTGAAAAAAAAGAAGTGCTGAGCAGTCAAACTAAGGTCCTTTCATTTTCTTAGAACTCAAAATATTTCATATTTCAGAGGCTTTTTAGGGCAAGAGTAGAATTTGGAATACTTGCATATATAATATTTTTGAAGGTGGGATCAAGTCTAAATATCCAACAAGTGCTCAACAAGTTTTGGATTTCGAAGTATTCAGGATTTGGTGCTTTCAGATTCAAGATATTCAGCCTGAATAGATTATCCTGAGGAGACCCAGACAGAAGTTGAACCATCTATCTATAAAATAGATGGAACAGTCTGGAATAACAAAATGGGCCCGTCATACAGGCCTCTGTCACACACATGCTAACAGTAGCAGTGTAGTTGGATGCTGCTGCCTGAAGGGAAGCCATGGATCTCCCCTGAAGAGGAGGTAGGATGTGAGCCTGGCAGCATGACCATGGGGCTGTGTGAAAGGGGATTGCAAAGATGCAGTGAACCAGCTTGGCAGGCTGTTCCCAAGCAGATGCGGCTGTTGGTTAACTGTCATGGCTGCCTTGTCCTTGGGCATGTTTAATAGGCAGATCTATGAAGGGATAAAATAAGAAGCCTCCTGTTAGCTCTGCTCTCTTCCATACATGGTGACTGACTTGATCAGCCGATGTTTACTGAGTCTCTTAGTGGGCAGTTAGAGCCTTCTTCTCCACACTGCTTTCCGGTCAGGTCTGTGCTCTATGGTTGAATCCATCAGGGTGGCACGTAAGCAGAGAAATGAACCCACACTATCTGTGGAAGAACTGGGTGGGCCCCAGTCTTGTGCAGACACTAGTGGGTTATTGGTTTCTGTGTTTTAACAGAGGGATCAGGAAAGGGGGTGGGAACAAGTGAGCACCTGAGAGCTGAGGTTATGGAGCAGTGTTACAGCCTTCCCAGCACACATGAGGCCTGAATCTGGCCCAGTCATCGTAGTTAACTGACAAGTGAGTAAAACTGGGGACAATCCAGTTGCCTTATAATAGCATGTCTTTTGCTGTTTTCTGCTCTTAACCAATGTTTAATCACCTTCATGACATTCCCCAGAACTACCTGTCGACTGCTGGAGATGTTTCACCTGGATTTAAAAGCATCATCATCTTAGTAGTTAAATAGAATACTAACAGGGCTGGGCTGGGGCATAGTAACACAGAAACACTCATGGTCTGGTTCAAAAAATAACTTTTAAAAACATCGAAATGCTCATGACACTGTCATTTAGAATGACCAGAACTCTGTGTTCTTTTGTCTAATGTTGCAAACATTAAAAGTGAATTTTCACTTATTTATTTACTTAGTGTGTGGGAGAGGTGGGTGGAGGTCAGAGGGCAACCCTTAGGCGTCAGTTCTCTCTTTCTGCCATGTGAGTCCTGGGGATGGAACTCAGTTCCTCAGACTTGGTGACAGGCCACCTTCACCCACTGAGCCATTTTGCCAACTTCCAAAGAAAATTATTTTAGTGTGTGGCACTGACCTCAAAGGTAATATGGGGAAATGAGTAAGAGGTATTTTAAGACATTAAGGGAAAAAAATGAAAATTTATACATAGAATGGGTTTTTATGTTTTCAAAATGAACAAAATTTTAGTTTCTTGCTATCCAGTTTTAACCTACACTCCCTTTTCCTGAGTGATTGTGAAGTGTCCTCTTGTGATGTCGGACATCCACACTAGAAGCTCAGTTTTCACATGTGGAAGGATTCTGTGTCGTACCCATGCAGGCATATAGAGATTTGTAGTGAAGTAATATTGTCTGGAGAGCATCCTGCCAGCTCCTTGTCAATAGGAGGGAATCCCTCTCTCCTCTCTCTCTCTCTCTCCTCTCTCTCCTCTCTCTCTTTCCTCTCTCTCTCTCTCTTGTGTGTGTGTGTGTGTGTGTGTGTGTATGTGTGGGTGTGTTGTGTGTTTTAAATTGGGACTAACAATGCCCCTTGCAGAAGTCCCCAGCCCACACCAGGAGCCTTCACGATGCCTTACCTATTGTAAGCTCCATGCAGAAAACCTGAGCCCCTGACACTCTGACTCCTGGTTTGTCTTCCTGCAGGTTTTCTGGGGTCACTGCATCAATGCCTTGGTCCACTCCCTCATCCTCTTCTGGGTTCCTATGAAAGCCCTGGAGCACGGTAGGTAATGCCTTCATGATTTCAACCATCAGCAAGGCGGTTAGCCTCCTGCGAGGTCAGTGCATGCACTGTTCTCCCCAGTGTGCAGCACACATGAGACTGAAGACTGGGAACACAGACTTGCCCCACAACAAGAGCTTCTTTCCAGTCTATAGCATGCAAGTCCTGTCATTTCTGCCTTTTCGTTCGAAATTACTATATAAATACTAGGACCTCCAGGGTCAGTTTGTGATAACTGAGTCTTTGACCTTGAGGGAACATTTATGTCTCTTGCCCATAAGTTTAAAATCCTCCTTACTTCATTAAGCCTTTGCTTCAAGTCTCTGGTATCTGTGTGCACAGTCACTTAGGTATTGTAAATCTAATGCTGTCCATGTTTTCTGAGGGCATTTTCTTTGACACATACCTTTAAGGTCACATTCTCTAGGTTGGCCTTAGTTCCTCTGCACAAGGACAGCCTGTGTTAGTTCACACTTGAAAACATACTGTCTTAGGGTTTTACTGCTCTGAACAGATACCATGGCCAAGGCAACTCTTATAAGGACAACATTTAATTGGGGCTGACTTAGGTTCAGAGGTTGAGTCCATTATCATCAAGGTGGAAACATGACAGCATCAAGGCAGGCATGGTGCAGGAGGAGCTGAGAGTTTTACATCTTCATCTGAAGGCAGACATGAGAAGACTGGCTTCCAGGCAGCTAGGACAAAGGTATTAAAGTCCACACCCACAGTGACACACCTACTCCAACAAGGGCACACACTCCCTGGGCCAAGATATAAAAACTATCATATTATACTCCCTGGCCCCCATAGGCTTGTTCAAACACATGAGTCTGGGGGGATTACCTAAACATAGCATAATAAAAAATACATTTAGTCCAAATTTCAAAGTCCAGATAGTCTATAGCAGTCTCAACAATGTTAAAATTCCAAAGTTCAAAGTCCTTCTGAGATTCATCCAATCACTTAACTGTAATCCCCAAAGCAAGACAGGAAACAAGATGGGCAAACTTGAAACTCTGCATCTCTACATCTGATGTTAAAGTCAGATCTCCACTCCTTTTTCATCTTTGTTGATTGCAACCAAGTTCTTTCTCCTGGGCTGTTTCCACTCCCTTTTAGCAGTTTTCCTTGGCAGGTAGCCCATGACTTTGGCATCTTTAACATCTTGGGGTCTCCATGTCAACTTCAGCTTCTTCACCTCTTTTTCCAATGTCTTGGATCCACACGTGATCTACTGTGCTTCTCCAAAGGGCTTTTATCACTTTTCCAGATCTGCCCTCTGTAGCACTCTAGGCTTTGATTGACTCTTTTTCTGGAGGAGTAACCCATACCTTCATTCCTGAGGAGTGTGTCCTTTGTCATCCTGCTTAGACATTTCCTGTGGTAGTTTCCCATTGACTTTAATCGCAGGACTTGATAGTACTAAGAGACGCCCTAAGGGATCTCCTGCACTCCGGACATAATCCTGCTTACCTCCATTGTGGAGAGGCAGTCCAGTCTCCCCATGGTGATCTGGATCTGTCACCCTCCTGACACTGTTACTCCTTCTTAGCCTGTTGGTTTAAGGGCATTAGAACCCAACATGAGCAGGGGGAGTCTGAGCTTCCAGTCATGGAATGTTTGCTGTGGCTCCTGGTACGAGCACTCTCCACTCTGGACCAAAACTTCTAGGCCAGCAGAACCTAGAGTTGTGGGGACAGGAAGCAAGGACTTTCCCAGTGGGTCACTAGAAGTGATAGTAAATGGAACTATTCCCTTTTCCATCCCTTGACTCCTCAACCCATGGATCCTGGCTATGGGAGAAACAGTACCATATATTTTGTATTTTTTTTCCTTTCTCAGCTTTTTGATGTTTCTTTAAGAAAGAGTTAAAGAGAAGAGAGCATGGGCTGTGGTTTTGTTTCTGAAGCGATGACACGTGGGTGGCAAGGGCAGCCATCCTCATTGCTGGGTGGACTAGTGACAGAGTGGCATGCTTTGGGGCATAAGAGCACTTGGCAGCTGGTGTTTGCAAGTCAGGCTTGTGTCATGCAGAGGCAGCTGTAGAAGAGTTGGCTTGCCCAGTTCCAGACGGTTGGTCAGTCAGGCACTACAGGGTGGTTCTCTCATGATTGAACTTTGACACAGGTGGTGGTAGCATTGCTACAGTTTGCCTAGATGCCAGCATCCAAAACATTCATTCCCCAAATGTGGCCCATGCTTAAATGTATACATGTATACACTTTTAGCAGATGTCACTGACATTTAAAGTTAGGTTTTGCCTCCTTCATCTCTTCCTCTCGACCCCACTGTTTGCCTAGCAGACAAGTAACAGGACACGGAGGGGTGTCCCATCTGTCATCACGCCATCCTCATCATCAGTGTCACTTGGTGAATTTTTAGCACAAGACTTTTCTGTTAGCAGTGTTCAGAACAGCCTATAAGCTGAAGTGTTGAGGGAAATGAATGACAGATATTAGGTATATTGGCATAGAGGCCATTTTTGTTCCTCTTGATCTGATTTCTCTAACAACTTGAATACTGTTTTTTTTGGGTTTTGGGGTTTTTTTTGGTTTTTCGAGACAGGGTTTCTCTGTGTAGCCCTGGCTGTCCTGGAACTCACTCTGTAGACCAAGCTGGCCTCGAACTCAGAAATCCACCTGCCTCTGCCTCCCAAGTTCTGGGATTAAAGGCGTGCGCCACCACTGCCTGGCAAATGACTGTTTTTGAACTCACTTGTAAAGTTTCCTACTTAGTTGGATGCAAGAAGAAGACCATATGCATTCATGATTTCATGACTCAGGAATTGTGCTAGATTCCATGGGTAGAAGATAAATGTAGGGGCCAGCAAGATGCCCCCAAAATGCACCCCAGATGGCAGAAAAAGATGCTTGCTGCCAGGCCTGATAACCTGAACCCACATGGCAGGAGAAAACTGACTCTCATTATTTTCCCTTTGACCTCTACATGCTGTGGTACACATTCCACATACCTCAAAATAAATACTAGATGTAGTTTTACAAAAGAAAGGTAAATGTGCAATGTAGGCTGAGGGGCTCACATTTTGAATTTATACTCTAGTGAGGGGAGTTAGATTCAAATATGGAAAACTCTAGTACATGGTAGAAAATAACTATCGAGTAAATAGAGCATCATTGAGCACAGAGCTCAAGAATCCATGGCATGTGGGTTATTACTACCTTTAAAGGGGGCCGTACTTAGGCTTAACTGTGGATATGAGTAGATTTCAGTTATGTATAATGTCAGAAGAGCCTAAGTGGAGAGATGAGTTGTTTGTAACTCCCAGAAATCTCTGAATGGAAATCCTACCCCCAAGATCATGTAGGAGGAAGTGGGGCCTCTGGGGTGGTGAGGTCATGAGTGTAGCACTTCATGAATGTCATACTCTTGTCAAAGAGACCAGGGAACGTGTCCCTCCAGTGTGTGAGTATAGGAGGAAGAGTCCTCTGTGGGGAAGGAGCTCCTGCCACTCTCAGCAGCTGCCAGGAATGATCTTAGATGGCAAGGAATGAGCTTGTGTTGATTGTCACAGTCTGTGCCATCTTGGCAGTGCCAGTGGACAGTATCTCCCCCGCTCCCCTTCTCAAGTCTTGTGTCCTTGTAAATGAGACCATGCCTGCACATATCCAGCATCCTGTGTGGAAGGCTGGGCTACAAGGTGACTGCAGCATAAAGGGAAGGATGGTGCTGGATTGGAGGTGGGGGGAAGGTAAAGAAGCAGAAGTGGGACTCATGTCACCAACATGCAAGGAGACACATTCCTACTAAAGGGCTGGGGGTAGAGAGTTATGCCATAAGATTTTGACTATGACCAAGTTAACACTTTATTATAGAGAAACACAGAATTTGGCAAGAGCATGAATTGCTGGTGTGATATGTGTGTGTGTGTGTGTGTGTGTGTGTGTGTGTGTGTGTGTGGTGTCTGTATCTGTGTGCCTGTCTATTTGTCTGTCTGTCTCTGTCTGTGTGCTTCATTTTATTTGGTAGTATGTCAATGATAAAAATCCAGAAAGTATTATAATGTTCTAAATACAAGTGAACTTTTTCTTCCCTCTCCTTCTTTCCTTCCTCCTTTTTTCCTTCCTTCCTTCACCTGTAACTCCAGCTCTAGGGCCTCTGATATACTGACTTCCTTGGGCACCTGCACTCCTATACAAAACACATATATACACACATATACATAATAACCATACAGATAGACACATATATACATAATTAAGATAATAAGAGTAGTAGAACTGATAATGGTGATAATAACAAAACTTAAAAAAAAAATAAACTTAAGATACAACCACTCTGTCTCCAAGAGCACAGGAGTAGAGCAGCAATTGAAACAAGCCAGGGTGCTTTCCAAAGCTAAGCACTCCTTCTAGCACAGGGGCCTTTGGCCCCTTGTTCCTTGGCTACTTCCAGAAGTCATTTCTCAGCCTCAGTCCTACTCGTAGTCCTGAAGACCCCTGCTGGACGAGGACTAAGGTCTCGAGTGGCTTTTCATGTTCATATGCTCCCACGTGGACTGTGTCACACACATCAGTGAGTTTTATCCTAAAATCCTCTCCCAACCATTGGTAGGCAAAAGACTCAGGCACCACTTCTCAGCCCTGTTCACTGTTGCCAAGGCAATGTGATCTAGGGGGGAAATAGTCTTGGGAAGGTGTGGGCAGGTCATTCATTTTCTACAGTGTTTCCAAGGATTTTTCCTTTGCTTACTTTTGCATGGTTTTGGATAGACTTTCAAAGCAGCCAGTCTTGTTGATGAAGTTTGTGATGATTCATTCCAAGTTTCAAAATAAAGTTTTCCTCTCAAACAAATCAGTAAGTCAGATTTCTCTCAACTGTCCCGCCATCAATCTCCCAACATGGTTTACCTAAAGCCCCCGCCCTTTGATCTGGAAATTACTGTAGGATAAGATCGTGGCCGGCACCAGGGCCTTGTTGGCTGCTCGCAGACTTCCCCTGGCATTTCTAGCTGATGCAGTTGAACAGCCCTCCTTGAAGTGGAATGTGGTTATTGGCAAAAGAACATAAAATTAATTTTGATTTGAAATTTTTTTTTTCAGATTTTCCTTGATGACATTTATAAGGGAAGAAATGGGGGAAAGGGAATCTATTTCCCCGAAGAAAAAGTCTCTTAAAATATTTGTGCTGGTTAGGTTTGTTGTTGTTGTTGTTGTTGAGTCTATTGCAGACATGGAAACAGCTACATGCTCTTTTGGAGACTCTGTTTATAAAAACTTGAGGAAGGAGGGGAACAGTCAACCAAAATCATCTCAGAATATAGGTGTGACAGCCACGTGCTTTCATCTGCCTTGGAAACACTGTAGAAAATGAATGACCTGCCCACACCTTCCCAAGACTATTTCCCCCCTAGATCACATTGCCTTGGCAACAGTGAACAGGGCTGAGAAGTGGTGCCTGAGTCTTTTGCCACCAATGGTTGGGAGAGGATTTTAGGATAAAACTCACTGATGTGTGTGACACAGTCCACGTGGGAGCATATGAACATGAAAAGCCACTCGAGACCTTAGTCCTTCGTCCAGCAAAGGCTCTTCAGGACTCCGAGTAGGACTGAGGCTGAGAAATGACTTCTGGAAGTAGCCAAACATAAGACCTCCACCTATTCGTCCTGAGCACAAGTCTTTCCTAGGCAAATAGAGGATATCATCCAGGCTTTGATCTCATCTGTTACTTACTGATATGGCTACCTGTGGTTTTATTCAACAGAAAGACAGCTTTCCAGAGACATCTTGTGCTTAGAGAGGACTGGCAACATGAACTAAGGAAGTGGATTTAGGGCCAGGTACTTTGCTGTCCCACATGGGGATCTCCAAGTGTGAGAACCTTCCTCCAGGGCAGGGATTTGTATGTCTGTATGCTATACTGCACAGGGCACCAACAGCAGTCAGGATCTATACTACAGGCTTTCCTGAGTACACACACATACCCCCACCTTCCACCTAGCAGAGGAGGATCATAAGGGTTGTTTGTTCCTGAAGGGATCTCTCACTTCTCTTCATAACTGATTGGCAAGATTTCGTTGGGGCTCCATGCAGGTACCAGAGGCTGGGGAATGTCCATCACCTGTACACCCAGAGATAAGAAACACTGATATCTGATGTCACCATCAAGTTTGCTGTCTTTCATTTTTACTTCCCTTTTAAGTCTATTTTTAGTAAACACAAGGAGGGGGGAAGATATTGAAATTTGAGCTCTGTGTCCTTAACTTCATCCAGCTGAAATGGCAGGAACAAGAAGAAAACCTGAAGGCTTATGTAACCGGAACTGAATCCAGCGCCGTCGTGAATGTAATTATAATCGCTAACACTTGTATAAACCCTTCTTTTTAGAGAGTACTTCCAACATTTCATACCACTCTTTACAAAGAAGGGGAAGAAAATGAATGTTCTCTTTAGGAATATGTAGTGGTCTGTAGCCCCTCTGAGCCTCTGATTTAGAAATGATGGTCCTAGCGACATGATAGTGGAGCCATGTCCACAGGTTCCGTTTGAAAGTTTATTTGTAAATCCAGTTATCTGGATCCTGGACAGTATCTCTGCTCTGGATATAATCCTGGGAGTATCAAGCTGTCTGTAGCCCCTCTGAGCCTCTGGAATCTGAAGAGGCTCAGAGGCTTACACAGGGGCTGGTGGCTAGGCTGAGAGTCTGGAGTCTGCTCTGCTCTGAAATTGTTCTGTTGGAAGTTTCCAAGCAGAGGGAAGAGAAGGCAGCAGGGACTTGGCATTGGTTTCAACTAAATTTCTTGGCAAATGTTCTTATGGACAAGAGAAGAGACCAGTGTTCCTGACTCCTCCCTTCTGCAGGACAAGATGCCTGGTGGCTGTCACTTCAGCTGTCCCTGGGTTCTTGCTCCATCAGAAATACACATATGCATCTCACATCTGGTTTTGCGATTACCACATTGTATCTTCTTTAGCCACACAGCACTGTACTATGACATTTTGCCATTTGTCAGAGCCATCCTGAATATCCACTGTGGTTTGGCTGGGTAATGATGTGGTGTTTTTAATGAACATTTAATTACAACTGTGTCTTTGTGAAATACCATCAGCCTCGCCCTTTGGAATATTCTAAAGAAGTTCCCTGAGCGTTCTGTCTGTTCAGAAAATGAGACATACTTTTTTTTTTTATAACTCATGGCTTTTCCCACAACTATTTTCAAAGAAATTTTGCATACAACATTTTGGGGACCATTATTACTAAATACGGAGGACGTATGACTTTGTCCCAGTTGTCTACAAAAGTCTGTTGTGGAGACTATGCCTCCAGGACCTCATCTGTCGAAGCCTACATTACATTGGTTCCCTGAATACAATGTAGAGATTGCAAACAACATGTGTCTGGAACAACAAACTCCCAAGCTGCTTGGGTTCAGCTGCTCTCGACACCTCAGACTATCCATGTCTTATCGAGTGGCCTGCTCTCCAGAACAGCTCTCCTCCCTTCCTCCCTTGTGTATATGGCCTGAGCACCATCATGGCAGTGGGTCTGTCGTGTACAGCTACAGATCATTCTAGATGTGACTCAACAGTCTCAACCCCAACACATAGAAGTTGCCAAACACATAGAAGTTGATTTTTAAAATTCATCCCATGGAAATCATCCAGTCAGCTTTAGGAAAAGATAATGAATGCCTTCTTTCCCCCGGATTAATCCTCCCTCCTCTTCAGGTCAGTCCTCCTCTATCTATCAGGGCAGTCTTTCCTCCTCTAAGGTCAGTCCCTTCCCCTCTCTCTGGTCAGTCCTCCCCCCTCTCCCAGGTTAGTCTTTGTCTATCAGTTCATTCTTCTCCCAGGTTAATCTTCCTCTCGCTCTCTGGTCAGTCCTCCTCCACTCTCTCTGGTGAGCCCTTTGCCAGCCCTCTAGTTAGTCTTCCCTCCTCCCTCCCTCTTTTCTCAGATCCGTGCTTCCTATCTCTCAGTTCAGTTCTCAGATCATTTCTTTCTGTTTATTTTATATGTATGCATAAAATGTGGAATGTATGCTAGATCTCTGTACTAGAAAGATGCTTTGCAACTTGTAAATCTCTTTTGAGTCTGTGAATCAGCCTATGCTGGAAATACTGATACTGAAAGAATTCAGAGTTAGTGTGGCTTGCACACTTGTGATTTGGACGCTGGTGAGTCCAAGACAAGATGGTTTTGAGCTTGATGCCGGCGAGACTGCAGCAGTATCCTCTCTCAAAAAAAAAAAAAAAAAAAAAAAAAAAAAGCAAAACAATGACTGGGAATATAACTCAGTGGGGAGCACTTGCCTAATATGTGTGAGGCCCTGAGTTCTGTCACCAGCACCAGAGATAAAGGAAGCAAAACAGTTGCAGGCAAGATGTGGTAGTGTAGGTCAGTAGCCTCAGCATTCGGGATTGTGCTGATAATAAAGGCTGTCAGACCATCTCTGCAAGCTTTGATGTCCTGCTTAGTCTTCTACTCCATCTAACTCTCCCACCTGACCAGAAATGCTTGTAGATTCCCCAGAGCTTAGTGTGGAAGGAATATCCAGGCTGGAGAACACTGCTCACCTTAAAATACCCGCTCTTTGCTTGTGAATACACAGGATGGGTAGACAGAAAATCCATCCTGGACCGGTGGAAGGTGAGGAGCTGAGACGCTCATCCCTGCCACCAAAGGCATGGGGCTAATTCAGCAGCTAAGAGCATCTTAGACTTCCTACCCAGAGGGAGATTTTAGGGTCTTTTTAGTCAGTCACTTTTGTCACATCCTCTTTATCCTCCATCTCTGACATGAAGCCTCCATATCAGAATTGAGTCTTGTAGGACCAAGCCTCAAATCTAAAAAGGATTCTCTGACTAGAACTGGTGTAAGAGAGCCAGACACACCAGAGTCTCCTAACTCTCATGACCAGGATTTGCCCACTAAGCTAATTCCTTGCCTCATATTCCCAATTCCCTCTCGTATACAGTCATGCTTCATGTTAGCCATTCCTGCTGTGAACTGAAACCCCTGCTGCAGGTCCCACAGCCTGTGCAGAAGGACCAGGCTGCTACTCTTCGTCCCGAGTCAGTGATCCCGTGTAGTGAAGTGCTAAACTCCCATCCAGTATCAAGGATCCAGGATATCAGCCCAGCTAGCTTCATACCACTGTTGGGGTCTCACCATTCAGGAGTTAAGAACTCAGACTGAGCTGTAGGATTAAGCCACAGTGTGAACCCAAGGTCTGTTTCCATAGCACATGTTCTCGCTGGCAAGGAGGCTCTCCTTGGGACTTTTTACCAGCGTCTGTCCTCTGGACATGACCACTCTGGTTCTGTACAGTTGGTTGGACTTCAGGAAGGTGGAGATGGTGTATGTGTGTGCTGCCCAGTATACCAGCCACTAGCCACACAGCCACTGAGCATGTGCTATGTGTCCAGTGTGGCTAAGGGATCAAATCTTCATAGCAGCTTTATCATTATTTTATCACTGTATATAATTATATCATTGTATCACTGCATTCACCCGTTTCAAGGTTCAATTCCGGTTACACAAACACCACATCATCATTAACTTTCAAATGTTTCATCGCCCCCAGAAACTGTCACTCACCTCATCCCCCGCCCCCTAAACCTCTTGGCTCCTGAAACTACTGCTTTGCACCATGTCTGTGTAGAGCCGCCTACTCCGGACATCTTATATAAACAGAAGCGTACAGCATAAGGCTTTTTGTGCCTAACTTTTTTCATTTCCCATAAGTCTATCCATGTTGTACATGTCCCCGTACTTCATCCCTTGTTATTTTGAATAATACTCTATTGTATTGATGCACCGTTCACTGAGTGATGGACATTTATTTGCTCACTCAGCAGCTGATGGACATCTGCCTTATGAATAGGCTACTGTGGATAATGAATAATGATGCTCATTGTTTTAGGCTTCGTGGGCACTTGTGAAGGATGCTGCTATGAGCACCCATGTATACACTTTTGTGTTTTACTCGCATTTTCATTTTTCTTGGGAATTACTGGGTCAGTAATAAATGTGTGCAGTCTCTTTTTTAGGAAATGCCAATAGTTTCCCAAAATGTCTACACAGCTTCTTCAGCTTCCAGCCACGTGAGAACAACTACAGGTCTACGCCCTCTCTCTGAGTGTGTGTGAACTGATTCTTCAATTGGCTTTGAGATTATTTCCTTCATGTCCGATTATGTTGGGTTTCTCTGAATCCCTGTTATCCATCCGTGCATCTTCTCTGCTAAATATGTCTACTAAGGTCCTTTGTCCATTTTTATATTAAGAAGTTTATATTATTGGATCCTTCATATGTCTTAGACACAAGCTTCTCTCCGTTCTTCTGTATTTTTCCCGATTTGCTGATGGTGTTATCTGAAGTATAGAAGTCTCAAATGTTGTTTAAGTCCAGTCATTCCTCCAATGCCACCATGCCTCTGTTGGCTTTTCTTGAGATCCTAAATCGGAAGCTGGAGAGATAGACCACTCTCATTTATTCTAAAGGTTGCATTTTGGGGGCTCTGTGATCATGCTTTGTTAATTTTATATTGTGATAATATGTATAGAGACAAAAGAAATCAACTCCATGGTTTTCATCACTTACTACACAGAGCTCCCAGGTCTGGCTGTCTGCAATGTCTCGTCACCTCCAACTTTAACTCATTAAGCAGTACCATGCTCTCGTTTTCCCTCTGGGATTTTTTTCTTTTCTTTCTTTCTTTTTTTTAAGATTTATTTGTTTATTTAATGTTTCTGTTTCTATCTGCATGTACAAATGCATGTCAGAAAAGGGCATCTGATCACATTACAGATGGTTGTGAGCAGTCATGTGGGTGCTGGGAATTGAACTTGGGAACTCTGGAAAAGCAGCCAGTGAGTGCTCTTAACCACTGAGCCATCTCTCCAGCCCCTGGGGTTTCTTTTTGAACCAACCTTTTTTTTTTTTTTCTTTTCAGTTAACTGAAAGGAGTCAGGGTGCCGCAGTGGGTGTACAACTGTGCTGTCATCAGTATCACCCACCTGCATGATTAGCTGCCTTTCCTACCAGACAGCCGCTGTTCCATGTCTTTTGATAGTCATGAACTAACCCCTCTCTGTCATTCCAGTCTGTTTACCTATCATCTCTTTAACTAAAAAAACAACCTCTGGTCACTCTGCATTCAAATAACCTACCTTACATTTTTTCATGGCTGACTCTACCTCAATTTGTTCATTTGTATATGTTCTGTTCCCCCATTGCCATTCAAACTCCACGGAGACAGGGGCCTTCTCTTTCCGATTCCCATAATCTTTTGCCTAGAGTAGATTTGAGTACACCAATGATTGAGCTTACCCCTCTGATGGCTATGATCTTTGTTAGACTCAAATAAATAATCCCTGACTAATCTTCATATTTAAAGTGCTGCATCTACTGTTAGAATAACCTCAGACCCAGGAACTGGAAGTAGACTCTCTCAGTTTAGACTGGCTGTTTGTAAAGACAGGATGAATGTCCCTCCTTGGGACTGGAAGCATTTTCTAACTCAGAGATTTGGGGCTGTGGAATATTATCATAGACTTCACTCATTGAATATCCCTAATCCAAAATCTAAAAGGTATGCATGGGATTTTGAAGCACTTCAGACTTTGGGTTTTCAAAGGAGGCATGCACAGCCCACACAGCAGTTCGTTGTCTTATTGAAACTAATTTATCTGCCCCCCCCTTTTTAAACTTCTCTTCATTTGCTTTAAACTGGGTTCTCCTACATCTTCACACGTCTCTTCACCACTCTCCCCCAGTCTCCAGAGCTTTCTTTTTATGTCTGTGGTGGAATCTCTTTCCAGTCCCTGGCACAGCCCTCAATAGCAGCCATGGAAGTTTCATGCTGTGGATGCTTGTCACACGGTGCTTCATCTTCCTCTTGTCACAGAATGACCTCTCAGGGACAGGAACAAAGCTTTGCCCTAGAGCTGCATCCACGGACCCAACCACTACCAGGGTTCACCTAGGACTCAACCTGATCATCTCACCTTTTTAGAAAAATAAACAGAGTCTTTAACAGGTTAGATGAGTAAGTCAGCCCAAATACACATGGATAACAGCAGTTGTGCTGGAAACATGAAGCCAGCAATCCTACAACCCAGGTCATAGGCCCTAGATCTAAACCTGAGTGTAAAGGAGAGACCCTTACTCAGGAAACCATCCCTGACTTTAAAATAGTTTTGCACTCTCACGATCAGAGTCAGATTTCCACAGGGTGGGTGGGTCTCACGGGAAGAGTCATTCTGCCATCATGGCTGCTAGGGACCTCACAGAGCCACCAGTGCAAAGAAAGAAACATGAAGATGGAACTTTAAGAACCTAGTCATATTTTGAAACACCTCTCATTGGGTCGTTTTTGCTCCCAGAAGCTCATGTGTTTTCAATGAAAATAATTAATATCTCCCCAAATAGATTAAGTCACTGCACTAATGTTGATGCTGTAACAGCCCTGGATAGCAAAAATTAAAAGAGAAAGGCTAAGAAGGGTCTAATACTAAGGAGCTTGCTGTGTGCTTAGACCGGTCCTTCCCTGATTGTTTCCTAGCCAGACAAAAAGAGATTTTAATCTTAGAAAAATATAAGTTCAATGCAAATCAAGCATTTGTTTTGTTTGGAAATCTGATTTTGTTTTACTTGTTTGCCTTAAAAATAAGATGAAAAACAATATCATTGGGTTTTTTTTTTTTAATGTTCTTAAACATGAAACATAAAAAATGAAACAAAAAGTATGAAAACAAAAACAAAACCAGATTGCACGGTAGCCTTCTAGAAGCTAACAGTGGCTTCTTTGTTTTCCAGATACTCCGCTAACCAGCGGTCATGCCACAGACTATTTGTTTGTTGGAAATATTGTTTACACGGTAAGTTTTAGCACTGTTGAGCCATTCGTAAAGGGTACACATGTGGGTTATACCTCCAAGACATGCAATGCTTTCCACATTAGCATGAGTTACTCCGTGTCTTTATGGGCTGTGGATTCCTTGAAATTCAGACTGATGGAGGAATACTTGCATCATACCAAACACCTCTCTCTCTCTTTTTTTTCCCACAGTATGTTGTGGTTACAGTTTGTTTGAAAGCTGGTTTGGAGACAACAGCTTGGACGAAAGTGAGTTTTCTTTGAAATTATTTCTTTCATTCTTATGGTTTTGTGCAGTGACCTCCACTTAATCCTTGAGGAAACAGTATTCTACAGTTGTCTTATTTCAAAATTTGCAAGTAAAAAAAAAGTTTTTGATCTTTATAAAGGCCAATTTGGGATTCAGCCACACCTACTGCTTCATTTGCTTGACTCCTAACATGACTTAAAGCTGTTGACTGGAGGCTGGGAGAAGAGGAGGCAGGAAAGGGAGAAGGAGAGAGACAGAGAGGAGAGAGAGAGAGTACAGATGGAAAAATCAAGAAGTGTAGTATTTACATATGACTTTTCTCTGCTGTTCCTGTGTTGTCTCTCATCCTTTATCTGGGTTCTCAGATAAGGAGGGTGCACGGGACACATACAGTAATGTCATTTTATTCCTCCTAAAACCTCACATTTTGAATCTTTAAAACACACTGTGAAACTATTTTCATGATTAAAGGATATTAATTTAGGTAGCTAGCCCAGGCTTGCTTTATCAGCATCCTATTTCCTATGTGGTTCTTCCCAAGATGGGTAATAACCCTTCACAGCACCTCTCCACCACAGGGTAACCGTGGCTCACTCACCTCCTGCTCTGATAAACATAGGGGGCGGGCAGCAAGGTCCGCATGGAGCCCTGGAACCTGTTCAAGGATGGTGGCAGTGCATCCAGGAGGTGGGAACACTGCCTTAGCCTGGAATGTTTCAGGGAGCTGTAGTGAGCGCTGGGATATGGAAGTGCATGTTCAAAACTAGAACCCAAAAGGCAGAGCTTGCTGACGGGCTAGATCATAGGTTGTGAAGAGAAAAGTCACGGATCATATTAAGAGCACAAAAGAAAAAGACCAACAACATAAAGGGGTTTAAGATACCCATCTGATCTCACAGAAGTGAAGAAGAGAATTTAGGTTACTGGAGCACTGGGTGAGCCAGGGGGCGGGATACATTGGGGTGGGAGGAGTTACTTTAATATTCTGTGGGAAGTGGGCTGACTATGCTGAGCACTAGTTGTACCTTTCAACACACTGGAGGAGTTTTGAATGGTCCCCACATGGAGAAACGGTATGTTTTGTAAATATGGGTATACCAGTTACCTGATCTGATCATTATACATTACATACATGTATTGGAGTGTCACACTGTACCTATAAATGTAAACAATTGTACGTGGATTTTTGAAACTCTATTAAATTTATATAATATCTCAAGTTTTTAAAGAGGTACTACCCATCCAAGTTGTTTTTAAAATAATCTCTGCAATAAGTAGGACAGATGTTATCTCTACATGATATGTAAAAATATTCTGTCTGCCCAGGGATGGCTGAACCGTTGTTTTATAAAGAAAACAATTAGGATAACCCAGGGTGGGAGAACTGTGGCTAGGACATGGATTTTAGAGGAAGGTTCATCTTTCATCTTCAGGCTAGTTTAAGCCACCGATAATTTGAATTCATCATTAAAAATTTGAAGACAATGAACAAGACAGAGTTCTCCAATCACTAAGGCATCCTGAATTTCTTCCTATCAGGAAAGGGGCTTGGATGTGGGATGAGGGAATGGGCAACATCTTGGCTGGAGTGGACCCCCTCCCCAAGGCCAGCAGAGGGCCCTGTCTAAGCATTCATTTCCTCCACAGTTCAGTCACCTGGCTGTGTGGGGAAGCATGCTGATCTGGTTGGTGTTCTTCGGTGTCTATTCAACCATCTGGCCGACCATCCCCATCGCTCCCGACATGAAAGGGCAGGTCAGTACTGTGAACTGTGTGTGTGTGTGTATACCTCCATTGTGTTTGTGCACATTCGAGAGAAGCGGCTTTCTGTGTCTTGTGACTGCGAGCTTCAGTAAAGGCTTTGTAAGCTGCTTGCATCAAAACTTAGCAGCAGAGGAACCAGTTAAAGCAGCTAGAAGAGGTGGTCTCGTCCACAGAAGTGGTGTGAGAAATGTAAATACCATGAATGATTTCACCCTAAGTCCTCTGACTTAGAGTGTGCCCACGCGTCTGTAGTTCCGTTCGGATTGTCTACAGCACTGTTTGTGGCCCTCGGAAGACAGGGGTGGGTTTGAGCAGTCTGGAGCAAGGCTTGTGTTGTTTACAAGTTCAGTATTAAGTATATAATTAACTGCTTAATTGGTAACTGGTGACTTGTAAACTATCACCCCAATAACTCTAGTGACCAGATAACTGGTGTGCCAGAGTCTCTCTCTGTTTGTCTCTTTAAGCCAGCGAGACTCTGAGATAGGAGCCCTTACGATCATTTGATTGTTTCTGATAGTTTGTTTTTACATTACTATGGCCAATTGTCTAACACTGAGCCACTAACAATGACCAGTTAGGTCATAGAACTCCATCACATCAAGTGTGCAGGAAAGGGATTGGGTATGGCCTAAAGCACCACACTTAGTTCCTAAGTGAGGCTGTGTGAGCCCACCCCATAAACCCATGCTGCCTTGCACATGGTCAGAATCCACCGAGATGCCCACAGGAGGATGCCCCAAGCTCTAGTCTTTAGGAACTCTATGAAGCCTCACTCACTAGGCTCATCCCTCTTGTAAACTGAAGCACCATCGTGTTACCACTTTAGGTCCATTCCTAAACGCTTTGCGTTTCCTTCCCAGACAGCCAGAAACCCACTCTTCAGCTCTGCCTTGGCATCTCTCTGGATCCAAACAAACATGTACACCCCCAGATCTTGATCAATTACCTGTGAGATTGTCATTGTCTAACACTAGACACCTGTTATAGGGCATCTGTGCTTAGAGTGGACATCCGTGCTGCTCTTGCTTCCTGAGTTACAGTAGGATGCTTACAATGCTGGAAACAGAAGCAGAGCTAGGAAGAGATTAACTTGGGATCAGGGTATGGCAGTCCTGACCAGTGGCTCTGCCTCATTCTACAGAAATGAACACAAAGCCCTGGTCTACCTAAGTCCAGATGCATGTCCAAAAGCTTTTGTTCATGAGACAGCCCAGGGCTATTATCACTTGTCTTTTACCTGATAAGTAAGTCAGGCAGTACCCCCGGAGTGCCCTGGTCTTCCTCGAATGTGAGAATCAAGCATGCTGGCCCTGCCCTGCAGCAGTGGGCTTGCAGGACATGCTTCCCCCACCTCCAACCTCCACTGCATCTCTAATTTCTATAAGGAAAGGATTCTAACAGCACACAGTGTCTAGATTAGAGAATAGCCACAGCTGGCAAGATGGAGTGGGTTCCTGACTGACAGACAAAACTGTCCCTTTATTAATGCCCCCTTTCCTTGACTGCTCTAGGAAACCCTACTCCATGTACACTCACTTTAGTAACTACAGTTCTGAAGTGGAGAACTGGGCCATTTGCCAATCCTCATTCTCATAACATGGCTGACTTTCAAACGACAGAGGGGCTGAGTTCATCGTGGAGCTATTAGGGTGCTCACAGCTCCCCTGAGCAAGGCTAAAGGTCATGTGTGCCATATGCTGGATGACAACAGTTCAGTCAACAAATGACAACATACATTTATGGACAGTCCCATGATATCCTATAGCCCAGTGACATCATATCATAGCCATCTCGGTGTGCGTAAATACTCTCCATGGGAAATGAGGAAATCACTGTAGGATTCTTTTCCCAGATGTCCCCTTCATTAAGTGATACATGGCTATCCCTGCAGTGAGCAGTTCCCACCAACTAGGAGTCAAGAAGAGCCTCCTAGTCAATTAAAGCACACAGCACTTTTGTATGAAAACTTTATATTTTACTTAAACAGTGGCATTTTCTTCCTTTCAGTCATTTGGTTTCAGCAGGAAGCAAATGAGTCACTTTGAAACAACGTAACTAGGTGAGACTAAGGTTTCTGCTTGATGTCAAGTGAAAAGACTGATACAGTTTTCATCAAAGATCTATTTAGCATCTATAGTCTTCTTCTAGGGTAGGATCCACATGAGGAAGAGTGGAAGAGTTCAAAGTATGACTTTCGTGCCATGTCCCAAAGCAGCATCTCACCTGCTATCTGATTCAGCAGTTTCTTGATTCCCTGAGAAGTACCAAGATTGAATTAAAGACTGGGTACAGTGCTGAAAAATCATGTGTATAGAAAGAGCACCTGGGACTATCCTAAAATCCTAAGAAGGGCTCTCTCCAGTCACAGGAGGAACTGTGTCCAAAGAGATAGCAGCTGGATTCAGGCTGGCCAAAGGAGGAAGGCTCCCAAGGGGACTATTACAAGCATGCCCAAGCTACTCCTAAGAGTAAGGAGCATTCCAGGAAAAGGATGTTTGTAGAAATGAATATTTTAAGAATGCACCAGGAGGTAGAGGCACATGCCTTTAATCCCAGCAGTCCAGAGGAAGAGACAGATGGATCTGAGTTCAAGGCCAGTCTGTTCTACATAGTGAGTTCCAGGACAACCAAGACTACACAGGGAAATCCTGTCTCAAAAAAAAAAAATTAAGAATGCTTCCAGTGATTTTCATAAATGATTCTTTGTAGTTGACTACAAAGTGGGGTTTTGGCAAATGAACATAATTCTTTGAAGCTCTAAGAATTAAAGTAGTATCTAATAATGGCACATGTTATCCCTCCCCAACCCCAACCCAGAGTCAGAGACAGATGCAGCAGCGAGCAGTCTGTCTATTCATAACATCTTCAGCTATTGAAAAGATACATTGTTTCTACTCAGATTTTCCCCACCAATGTGATTAAGTATTTCTTTGTCTAGTCTCTTCCATTTGGAGTTTTTCTCACAGGGTTGAAGGCAGGTCTTCCCTTGCGGGCAGAGGGAAGGAAGGGTATAGAATGAAAACTCTTTCCCACTCTCAGAGGTTCGTCTTCCCTCCGGCACCTTGTGATGCGACACAGAAAGCCCAGCAGCCACCCAGGAAGTCCCAGTGAACATTTGTGAAATCAAAGAAGCTACCTGGGACTCTTCTAAAGGCAGAGCCTTCTAAGGATTTTTAAAGAATTCTTCATTTTTCAATGCACACTTAATTTTGTAGTAAATTAAGAATTTGGCTTGTGTCTATCATGGTGAATGGCATGGCCCTGGGCTATGGAGGATCGGTGAGGATGGTTTTCCCAGGGTACCATAACCATGCAGTGTGGAAATTTCTCCATCACAGCTTAAATGCTCTAAAGTAGAACACAGCTAAGTTCCTTAGCTTACCTCCATGTACCCAAAGTTCCCTGCTGGTGTGGGACTTCCAGTGAAACTGGAAAGCTACGTTGGTACTGTGTTTGAATTTTCTTTAAGCAGTTCCCAGGGCTTCTAACTTCAGGGCTGTGTGAAGGGTGGCACCAAACTTAACCTTTGCTCTGAAGTCAGAAGACAGAGACCCTGACCCAGTCAGAGCCACCTCACCCTGGGCACATCTCTTGACCTTCGGTGACTTCCTAATCAGCAAAGTCAGAATAAGGTCATCCATGCTAATCGCTCTGGAGATAGCCTATGGGAAGTCAAGAACACTCATGTTCTCCTTTCCTGGGAGGACAAATGAGCTTTGAATCTTCCTGCACAGAAATATTACAACAATTTTAAACCCCAATGCTTTTGGCCAAGGAATTTTAGAAATTCTAAGTGAATTCTTCTCAGTAATGGCTGTTGACTGCTTGCATTAGACTCATCCAGGTTAACAGACATTAAAAATGACAGTCCCTCAAGATAATATGTGCATATAATTATGCATATACACACATGCAGAGAGAAGGAGGGAGAGAAAGAAAGAGAGTCAAGTCTCTGGTGTACAAGCTAAGTTTAAAGATCACTGCTCTAAAATATCCCATTGTAGTGTCTTAGCTCCTGCCAGATGCATAAGAGACAGTAGTCCACGGAAAATACTCGAATTTGACCAAATTTTCCTCGGCAGGAATTGTGTGAGATGTACCAGGTAGTCCCAGTGGGTGCCTCAAGGCAGTTCAGATTTCTAAATAGGGAATTGTACCAAAGACATTACGTGGCTTGCCATGGAAAAATACTCCTCACCAACTTTTTCCCCCCTTTAAAGTTCATTTCATTGCTAATAAAAAAGGAGGGAAAGCCGTCTCACTTCAAAGCTTACAAACTGCTAACTCTGACTTCAGTGCCAAACACCAGGCCCCTGCCAGTTACTGGAATGGAGCAGGGCTTTTTTTTTTTTTTTTTCCTCCCGTAAATATGGGAATGGATGTATTTGTGAGCTTTCCAAACATATTTGGGAATAGAGTGTACACCCACTGGGCTGAGTGCAAGCAGAGAGAGGGATGGTGCAGGCATGTTGAATTGCTGTCATTGAGTCAAAGTGATCTGTGGCTCTTCTCCCCCAAGGCGTTGTCTCCCTGGATTGTATTGTCTATTTGACTTTAGTCTGGGAGTGCCCATGTGAAAACACTGAGCTTGTTTGCAAGTTGCATGTGCTCCAACAGGTAAGCTGGGAAAGTCTACAGATCGCCTTGCTCATCTGCAATCCTAAGGTCTCTCCCAAGGACCAGGGTTGCCAGGTGGGCATTGCCCAAGCGCCAGGTGGGCATTGTCCTCCAATGAATGGCTAATGTCCCTGGTACAGTAGAACGTCATCTACCCTCCTTCATCTTTCCAAGGTGTTTTCACAGTATATGACTTCTTTGAAATACAACCCCTTGGGAGTTGTTTCTTCCCCTGGCCACAGGAGTGCTTAGCTCCCCTGTAGTAGGAACTGGCTCAGAAGCTCAAAGGAGTCATTCACTCCCTCAGGAAATCTATCAAGAGCCACTCACCTTCTCCTCAGAATGGTATGGATGCAGCTGTAGACCTGAATTCTGAGTGTTCCTCAAATACTAA
Organism: Mastomys natalensis; assembly: GCA_021653895.1. Taxonomy (NCBI): domain Eukaryota; kingdom Metazoa; phylum Chordata; class Mammalia; order Rodentia; family Muridae; genus Mastomys; species Mastomys natalensis. The sequence continues at coordinate 1,264,842 of JAJTUV010000135.1, forward strand.
CATATACCCAGTTTCCCAGTCTGTGGCACCAACCACAGGTCTTTAGGTCACTGGAAGTATATTCTTGAAGGGATGATGGATGTCTAGCCTTTCTGCCTTCTTTTGCTTCCTCCAAGTAGGGAGTGATTTTGGGGCGTGTGTGTGTGTGTTTGTATTTGGAGACCCTATGAACATGCTTCTAATTCTTGCTAGCAGCAGTGGTAGAAGCTCATCCCCATATCCTGCCTACTTCTCAGCAGAACTTCAGAAGCATTAGCAGTGCTGTGATAAAGAGCCATGTCCAATGGCTTCCTGGTCAGTATGGATTCTGTTTGTGACTGTGGGACCTGAACTAAATTAACCTGAAACCTGAGACATTGTTTATATTATCTCTGCTTGTGGTACTTTTGAGCTTCCATTTTTGCTAGGTGTGTGAAGTCAAAGGTATATAGAAAGACAATGTGTACCTGGAGATTAATAGAGAAACTAGAGGGAAGACACATGTGAGTAACAGTAAGTGGTATTCATTCCACAATTACTAATTGTCAGATAAAGCAAGGTTGCTCTTTTCTGGTGGATTGGCTCCAGGACCCCTCCTACAACCCCTGTCTCTCAGCCTCCTCACACTGGGAGTACCATGGAGTACCACCATGTTCAATCTTTCCTTTTACCTGGGTTCTGGGGATCATACTTAGGTCTCTTCACTTTTACTAAATGAGCCATCTTCCCAGCCCCTGCCTACACTTTCCTGAACCATTTTCATCTTATGGTTAAATGCACAGATTACAGCATGCATATGTAGAAGTGTAACTGTATACATTTCACATAGATATACTGTATGTGTGTGATTACAAACATAGTGAGTTAAGCAGTTCGTTCATGAATCTGCAACTGTCTGGAGAGTCTGAGGCTTAGAGGCTCTGTGGCCAGACGGGGTAGGCATGGGGATTCCCACAAGTCCCTTAGACTTCAGAGTCTGAGCTAGCATCCTCTGTTCCTGCAGACAGCAGCAAGGATGATGATAAAGCAGGTGTCTGCTAAATGTCAGTCAATCCTCCTTAAAATGTTGCATTACATTTTATCAAAGTGACCTGCCCTACAATGAGATAGACTCTTAAACACACAGGTGTGAAGTTTCAGGCAACAGACATTTTTTTTTTGGAAGATGTAACAGAAAGTGCCAAATTTGGGGGATCTCCCCCAATGCACAGTTCTCTCCCTTTAGGCAATTTATTTAATTTTGCCCTCTTTTGCAAGGGTGCTGTGTGTTAGCAGTTTGGTGGCTTTGATTGTTCAGTTAGAAGTTTTGTGGTGGTATCTGCCATTTGTCATTCATTCATGTTAATTTTTAAATAGCTGTCAGCAGATTAAAGTGCATGTTACATGGTGATTTTGTTTGTTAGTGTAATATTCATGCCTGGTGGTCACAGAGTCTGATTTATGTGGTTTGGGACTTTTCCTTTCATATAGCATGTGGAAATGTGTTTTAGGCGACAGTCGTGTTCACGTTACACAAAGAGGCCTACTTGTCTCACAGCTTCAGAGGGCAGTGGCCCTGTCTGGTATCAGGTGACCCATGCTTCAATTCCCCTTCTCAGAGCTGGCGGGAGTCAAAGGGACCAGGGGTTATTAAGAAAGACTATTAAGCTTAAAACCTATACACGAAAATGTGACCAGGATAGGTTAGATGAGAAAAGGGTCTCGAAATGGAGATATTAACTACTAATTAACCATGGCCAGGACATGGCTGATATATATAAACAACAACAGAAAGCTTTTGTCTGAACACCAACAGAAAGCTAGTGATGGACCAGTTCAGTGAACAGGATTCAAATAGGCGAGATTTCAATGATATCTAAGGGCCTGGCGTAGCTGAAGTAATAAATTTAAGTCTGGAGTTGTGGAGTTGTGGAAGAGGTTTGGGCAGAGAAAATGTCAGACACAGGCTTTAGTAGCATCTGGCTTCCAGTAAATCATGGAGGTGATTTCATGGGTGAAGTGAGTTTCCTGGGGAATGGCTCCTCAGAGGATGAGGGGCAGGGAGCTCCAGGTGACTGGCTGCTCAGAGCAGCTTGAAAGCAGCGAGTAGATCCAGCATTCCTGCTGAGGGCGATGCGGGATTCTTAGTGCCAGGTTCACTAATGTGGCAAGAAAAGAAAGCACCTTGGAATTTATTCATTCAAACATTTGGAATTCTGTCCCCAACACTGCACCTTAATTAAAGGAGAGAAAAGCAGTGGGCACCATTGTCAAGATCACTACTGAACAAGGAGATGTAGGAGTGGGAAGGGCAGTGGCGGAAGACCGGGAGCGTGTGTGATGGAGAAGGCCAGGTGGGGGAAAGACCTAGAGAGGTACCAGTGATGAGCTTGGTGGGAAACTTTACCAGGTCTGGTAAGGAAAGAAAGAATGACCATGAAAAAAAATGTCCTGTGACTGAGTAAGTCTGGACTTTTCCCTTTCGTGATGAATGTGGGAAAAGTAATTCTGGAAACGAAAGAGAACATGAGCATTCTTGTGAGCTGTCCTTCTGACTGCTAGCTTGTTTAAAAGGGTCCCTTAGAAAGTCATGCCCTGTGGGGTTTTCTTTTCTCTCTCTTTTTATTTACTGTTCAGAGAAAATCACGTATTACATTAGAGTGTTATAAGACTTCCATGTGACATAAAGTTAACGATCATAAATAACATTTCAAAACTATGACATGAACTTGATTCTAAAAAGTAATGTTGCCAACTAGATTTTGATTCGGGGGTTGGTTGTTGTTGTTTCACGTTTTTACCGTGCTGCTTATGGTAGTCAGGGGCCTGCACAAGTTACACATGGCTCTCTTCAACCCTTGATGTTGTGAGGAAAGGCCTTACTGGGTAGCTCAGGCTGGCCACCAGCTCACAATCCTCTTCCCTCATTCTCCCAGGTACCAGGATGGCTAGTGTGTAGCACTGTGGCCGGCAACAGCTTTGTTTTTAATACAAAACAAAAGTCAAGACGCAACTATAGTTAACAAAGTTTTTCTCTGAAGGACTTATCGTTGTTTAAAAAGTTACTCTAATTCATGTTCAGATAAATTTATTAGAGTAATATTCTGTTTCCCAGCATGAAAGTGATTTAATTTTATGTAGTTCTGGCTTGGGCTATCTTGGTAAAAATACCATCTACCAGATGCTGTTTTAGTCTACTTTCTCAAAAAAAAAATTGATTATTTTTTTATTAAGAAAAGTAATGACTCTTTATTCCCCTGTGTCCCTTATGTAACTTCCTAAATTAGGAATGCTGTTCTTAAAAGTTATTCTTTGTGTCCAGATGTCCAACAAAGCCTACCTTTTTAATCTTTAAAATTCTGAGATAAATTTTAGCTGTGGAGATGGCTCAGTTGGTAACAGTGCTTTTTGTATATACATGAGGATCTTAGTCCAGTCCTCAGAGCACACAGAAGAAAAAAATCCCTGTATAACAATGAGTGGTTATATTCCCAACACTGGGGACACAGAAACAGGCAGCTCCCTGGAGCTCACTGACCAGACAGTCTAGCTGAATCAGTGAATACTAGATTTGGTGGGATGCTGTATGTCTCACAGTAGAAGGTAGAGAGCAATTGAGAAGGCACTCAGCTTTGACCCTTGGATTCTGCAAGGCACATATACAAGCAGACACACACACACACACACACAACCCTGAGAGAGTAAAATGAGTTTACAAAACTTAAAACTCTTGAGTCTTAAACTTCTAGGAGACAAGACATCTGAAGAGAAACTATGGTTTGTGAATTCTCCATGTGTGTCTCTCTCAGTTTTCCATGACTGCGACTGTGCATCCATGATGCTTCCGTTTTCCATCTGTAAGGTCAGCCCTCACTAGTCCCATGCTGGCACCTCCGCTCCTCCTCCACCTCTGCTGCTCTTTATAGCGTGTGACTTTTGAGAGCTTCATGGAGACTTAAGTTTCAGTTTTAGGTCAAACTTTCACCCTGCTCCAGCTTTGCCTTACAATAGAGCCTTCTCAAGCTGTTTGTACCAAAAGTCCTTATCACATGAGTTTGGGAGCCATTTTCTAAGTCCCTAAGCCTCCAGGCTGCTGGAGGAAAGTAGTTCTGCTCGTTAAGGACTCATTAAGAATGTTACTTATGCAACTGCTGACAAAGGGGAAAAGTTCCTTTTCTAATGACTTCCTAACAGCGCTTCTATTGTATGCAGAGACCTAAAGTGTGAAAGGCCACTCTTAGAAGGTCACAGGAGAAAATAACTAACTTGCTAAGTAGGTTGTAGAGAAAAAACTAACAGTTTAACCACTTTCTTTCACTAGTCAAAAAAAAAAAAAAAAGGAGGGATCACTGTCCCTTAGATAGGACATTACAGATGGTCTCCCGAGAAACATTGAGGACAGGGATGACCCAGAGGAGGAGATAAGCCATCAGAGCCCTCACCCTGTCACCGTTCCTGATAATCTTATGATTTGTTGTATAGTTTATATCAAAAGTAGTGTTAGTGACTAATGCTATGGGGTAATAGCCATGGGGTGAATTGAAATAATTTGGGGTAATTTCATGTCAATCATGCATGCAAATGGCTTCCTGGTCCCTTGGACCCTGAACACCCAAAGCAAAGCTTCTTCTTCTTATATTCCTCTCTGCCCGGCACTATCCTCTCCCCATCATACTTGCTTAAGACCCTCAGCTGCCTCTCCTCTTCTCCCTATCACCCTCATCGGGGCAGCCTGTGCTTTTTTTTTTTTTTTTTTTTGGTTTTCTGAGACAGGGTTTCTCTGTGTAGTCCTGGCTATCCTGGAACTCACTCTGTAGACCAGGCTGGCCTCGAACTCAGAAATCCGCCTGCCTCTGCCTCCCAAGTGCTGGGATTAAAGGCATCGCCACCACAGAGCATATATAACAACACCCCTTCCACCAAAAATGTGCGTCTACAAGGAGTGTCAAAGAAGAAGCAGTCAAGTTTGCGTTTGCCACCCAGGACAGTGACTACTATGAGGGCTGAGCCTGGACTTGGGATACCACATTCTGTGTGGTTTGTTTCCACAAAAGCATATCTGAAAACCGAAACTCATGCCAGCATTTCTCTTACGAGAAATTCTTCATCATGGTGATACCAAGTAGGGGTTACGAAAGGACAGCTGGATGCTCAGCTGGCCTGATCTGGGGCTTCACCTAATCAGGCTAAGACTTCATTAGCCATCGCAGTCAGAATCCTTAAGTGTAGGCAACATCAACAAACCTTACCAAACTGGCTTTGATCTAAGAAACAGAAAAAGGAAACAAAGAATATATATATACTGCAGCCCAAATAATATGTGAAAAGACTAAATGGAGAACCAGGTTAAGAAAGCTGGAGGAAGTCAGCTGGGGTGATACACAACTATAATCCCAGAGCTCCCGGAAACTGAGGCGAGAGAGTAGAAATTTCAGGACAGCCTGGGCTACATTGTAAACCCTGTTGCAAAATTAATAAGGAAGTGATAAGGAGGAAGTAACTGAGAGAGAGAGAGAGAGAGGGAGAGAGAGAGAGAGAGAGAGAGAGAGAGAGACCTGAGGCCTGTGGGACCTGGCCATGGATGCCCATGGGACAGAGGGATGCAGATAACCAGATAATCTGAAAGTCAAATTTAACTATGTGTATAACAATTCATAACCTGTCTGTGTCTAAAGCAATTTGAAAATAATCTTCATTTTTTGCTGCAAGAAAACCCAGTAGCTAATTCATAAGGCTGCCTCTTGGCAACCTTGCTTTTCATAAACAGGCCAAATATCCCATCATATTAAAACATTCGTCTTTTTCCTTCAAGATGCTATTAGGCCAGGAACAACCAAAAAGGAAGTGGGACAGGAAAGGCACACAGCACCCTCTCATCTACTGATGGAAATAGTGACCTTCAATTTGAGCAAATGAACTGCTAGCACTAAGGGAAGTTCCTGGTCCTTCATCCTTTCGGGGAGACTTTTCTGGGTGCTGGAGAGTTCCAGATACATTTAGCATTGGCTGCATGGTTTAGGTCCTCTCCTATACATCTGCTGTAAGAATCTGCAGTGAGGAAATGGGCCCGTGCAGTACCCTTTCTGTTTCTCGGAGCTTTCATTAAGGACAAAGCGATCGCCTATCTTTCCCTGCCCCGAACTATTCAGCAGAACTTAATCTTTCCAACGGAAGTGGCCAGCTTCCCCAGCAAAGGAATCTGCAGCCTTTGTGGTTTGGGTAAAAAGGTGGTTCGTTTTACTGAGACCTTGATGAAATAGGTTTTATGATAAATTCAATCTTTCCTCAAAAAAAAAAAAAAAAATCCCCAAATCTACTTTTCTGGGCAGAAGGCAACATGAAAGCTGTTTCTATTAGAGCAGCCAACGACTGACTCTGCGGACCGAGGCAGACAGTCTTGGGTCCAAGGCTAGGAATTTTATTGCTGGAGGTACTACTTGTGTCTGTATTCTGGGAGAGCAAAGTCCAACACATTGGTGCGGGTTTCCCTTTTAATTCACTTTTTTTTTTTTTTTTTTTTTTTTTGGTTATTTTAGAAGGAATTTTTCCCTTTCCCCTTTCTAATCCCTTTCTACACTTGGTAAAATGTGGAAGGAAGGGTCCCTGCCAGGAACACGTAGCAGAGGAATAGAGTGTCAATACCCAGGACAACCGCTGGCTTCGTCACACAGACTGCAGACAGGGTTACTTGAGCCCTGAATTTGGCATAGCACACAGGAAATTCCTCGTTGGTCTGCCCAGGGCAATAAACAGACCTCCTGCATCTAACCACATCCACACTGAAGTTTCTCATGTGGGGTTACTTTAGCTTGCTGTGTAAAAGTTAAGGGTCCCAGCATTCTCGTTCCACGCTCCCTGTAGCCCCTCAGCTGTGGAATGTGTGTTTAGGGGTGGATGCGGCCTGCGGTTTGACATTTCTCTGTTCCATAGGCAGTCAGTAAAGGTAGATAGGGCTAAACACATCACCTACAGGAAGGGGGAGAGATGCTGTTGATGTTTAGGTGGCCTTTTAGACCAGGGGTTCCTCATTGAGGGATTCACCCACCCACTACAGATTGGAAATTTTTGGAACAGACAGTAGTACCATCTGTGGAGAACACTCGACCACTTCTCTTCCCCCCACCTCCCGTGGTTCTACCCTAAGCATACGGCACAGCATATATTTATGTAGCGTTTGCATTCCATTAGGAACTTGAAGTCACCTACACTGACCTGAATAAACCAAAGGATGTGTGTGGGTTCCATGGAAATCACATGGCCTACTTTCCAGCAGCTCAGCCTTCCTGAGCCTACTTCAGGAGGGCCACGGGGCGGAGGAAGGGCAGGGGGGAGTGTGAGGAGCAGAAAAAGAGAGGAGACTGAGCTGGGAAGGACATCACACGTCTGAGTCAAATTATGCTCATTAATTCAATTTGCGTCAGGAATGTGTGTAAATAAACGCTGGCAGCTGCAGAGCTGTGTGTCCTGCAGGGTGCAGGCAGGATGCAGGGCCAGAGGATAGAGAAGCAGGGTGCAGGCGGGATGCAGGGCCAGAGGATAGAGAAGTCTGACCTGCGGGTGCTCCTGCCCACCACGGGATGGTATTATCATTATCACATTAGGGGGGCCTCAAATGCAGAGTCACTTACTGAGCCAAGTAGAACCAGAGAGGCCACCCTCGTGCCCATAAAATCTTCATTGTTTGAAGAGATTAAGCTCCTATGACTACCCTTTCCTCTGGGGAGAAGGGAATCACCACAGATCCAAGTTCCTGGGTTTATGAACATAGGTGCCTTGTCCCCGACCTGGCACCATTTCCAGGCAGACAACCTGTTCACAGTCACACACCCAGGCACCGATTCAGGAGAGAGTAGGCTGAGAGCACTGAGTTTCTTCCGTCAGTGGAGGACAAGCACAGGATGCCATGAGACTGACCATCCTGATAGGTTTGATGTGGGTCAGTTCACATTCATAGACTGTTTTGGGGGATCACTGGATCATCACCACCTAACATTTATCGAGCCCTATGTGGCATCCTGAGAAAAGACACTTGCTTTAACCCTTAGAAGATGGCTCTTGCCGTCCTGAGACTTTCAGATGTTCCGCAAATACTGTTTACTCTAAAGATTTGCCTGTTTCCCAACTTAATTAGCCAGAGAACCTTTGTCCCTGCGCACTGATGGAGTGGCAAATGAAAAGAGTCAGCTGTGTCTTTTAAGTAGTCTGGAATTTCTTTGTGCCTGGGTGGGGGGGTGGTCAGCAGGATGATGGTGATGATGATGATGATGGTGGTGATGGTGTTGATGATGATGATGGTGGTGGCGGCAGCAGCAATGATGACCACAATGGTGGCTAGTCAGAGACACACAGTTTACTGTGTGCTTCATATATTTAATCTGCACCATAATTTCTATTCCATACAAGAAACAGAGGCCTTACAGAAATTAAGGCAGATGCTCATGGTCATGAAACCTGGAGGGGAGTTGGGATTTGCCTTCTGACATGTTTCAGGGCCCTGACAGCAGGCAGCAATCGCCAGCAATATGTCCTGTTTGAGGCACTACAGGTATCCCCACCCCAACTCCATTCTCTTCACCTCCCCCATGCTCCAGCGCCAACAGCATCATTTCATTACGAAACATTGATTTTATGAATATTAGTGTGTGGGGGCCTCTCACTAAAGGATGGTATAAGAAGGAATTATCGGTGAAGTCAGGCAGAGATGAGCCCCCTTCGGTGAGTTGCACCTCCCAAATGCTGGCAGGCCAGTGTCTCCATCCCTGTGCACTACACTAGTGATCCACCTTTCCTATGTGTAGCGGAAGACTGGTGCTTGTCACGTAGTTACCTCCCAGCATCTCCAAATGACTTGAAACCATCCTCCGTGGGTGCCTCCAGTCAGGACTATAGAAATGCCAGCACTCTGGGCTTCTGAAGACCATGGGAGGCAAAGCAGTTGACATGGCCTGTGGAAGCCAGGGCAGCACCAAGCCCTGGTGCTTTGAGCACTAATGGGCCTTCTTGGTGGACATACTGCTTGTGGTGTAGGAGAGAGAACACAAGCCTAGCTGAGGACAACGGGAAACAGAATGAGGCTCTCCCTCCCCTCCTGAGTGCGGGGCATAGAACCCACGGCCTTGTAGACGTTAGATACCTACCTCTCCACCTGGTCACTGCCCCCACCCATGTCAGGCTAGCTTCTGGGTTCTTTCTCCCACTTTGTAAGAAGGGAGATCCTGGGTCTGTAGGATGAGACTCTGGTGCTTCTGGAGCTTCCACCCAGCCTGTGCTCAATCATGGTCTCTTGTGAGGATATCCTGGGAGAACGGTTAGTGAAAGGACACAGACCTTTCACTCTTGCCTTGCACAACCCTTAGGAGGGCTGGTGGCCTTCAGTAGCCAGAACAAGCAGAAGTTGGATTCACCTCTGTGTCCTCCATCAGAGTGGCAGCTGAAGTAGTTCATTTTGCCCTCTCAGAAGTGGTGTGTGTGTGTGTGTATGTGTGTGTGTGTGTGTGTGTGTGATTACCTTGTGTGTATAGATGCATATGCATAGAGTCCAAGAGTCAAGATTGGGTGTCTTCTCAATTGTTCTCCACCTATTTTGAGACATGCTGTTTCACCAAACCTGGCACTTACTGGTTCAGCTAAGCTGGCTGGTCAGTGAGCTCCAGGGAGCCTCCTCTTGCTGTGTTCCCAGTATTGTGAATACAGCTACTCATCATTGTTCTGGGCTTTTTTCTCTAACCTATGGATTGCTCTCCCCTCTTGATGTGCCTCTTTTGTCTTCTGCCTTTCTGTCTGCCCCAGTCACTCTCTCCTTCTCTCCTTCCATGTGCAGGAACTGACATAACCCTTCCGAGATAGTCATGGAGGCTATAACTGTGTAAGGAATGCAGTCTCCCCTCTCTCAGCACAAGGATGGCAGCCACCACAGGCTGAGTGGAATCTGTCCTGAGCCAGGGAGATCTCTGCAGCCCACTGTTCCTGGCTATGACATTTTCTTCCTATTAAGTCTATAGTCTTGTTTATCCTAGAATTAAACAGTCACATCCCAAAATGAGGAGAATTCAATCAGAGCTTGGGATTTGTGGAGCAAAGGCATTTATCTCCATTTAAAATTGGTTTTTCCTCAGCCATGGGGGTTGTTTTCATGCTTTGGGCCTTAATGATGTGTTTATTTACCTAGCCTGAAACAATTCCCCTGGCCCTGGGTAATCCAATATAAACTCATAATGACCAAGATTCCTAAGGCAGGAAAGGACTTTTCAAAGAAAACCAGGGAGAACTCCCAGTTTAAACTTCCACTGAAGGAATGAAGGAAAGTCTACCAGAGGGGCGGCAGGAGTGCAAATGTCTGAGCAGGAGCCTTCTGGTTGGAAAGCCGCCCTCTCGGCTGCCCACACTCTCTGGCTGCCCGATCTTACTGGCTCTGGCGTACTTGGTCAGAGGAAGGTGGGTTCTTTGCCCCTAGATAGTATACTCATTAACTCTGACGTTGGTTGGCTTCAATATGGCGACTGTTAGGCAAGATGTATGTTTTTATGTATCTCACTATCGGGAACGGGGATCCCCTTACTATATCCCTGAAGTTAGAACGTGAGGGTGGTAGTGGTAGGGTAAAGTCTCCGTTGCTGGCATCAGGTTGTACATCTAAGTTATCTTTTATTCTGAAAGATTCTCAGTGTGGAGATGCTGGCACATGGCTCTCCCTGGGTTACATGGCATACATTCAGGGTGCCTTTCTAATCGGAAGAGAGTTGTATGTCTCAGCTTTCTACAAACTGCCAAATGGTTGGTTCTCTCCCAGTCACCCGCACTCTTGTGAGTCACATCTGTGTGCGCAGTCTGTGCTTTGTGAACAGCTTACTGAATCCAGTCTCAGGTGTACACCACAGCTACTATACCACTCTTAAAAGGCACGCCATTGACAGTGAGCTAGGCATGGCCTCAGCCTGACAGGCTAGGCCTGAGAGACTTTAGCTGGACAGGGAAGAGTATCTCCCAGGCCAGTCCACAGAAATCCTCTTGTAATGACAGTCCTGGGCCTCTCAATGCCATAAGAAGCTATCCAGGGGGACATAGGACAATATCCAAGGCTCTAGGCCTCTGAGGGGGACCATCGGAGACTCACTCACTACCCTGTGGGAAATGGTGAGCAAAGCATGCGGAGGCTGCCAGCCCTGGCCTTTTACTATTCTGTGGTATTACAGGTTGTTCATTATCGAATCAAGTTTACAAGGAAAGGGGCAACCAGCCGAGCACATTGACAACAGCTGGCGGCCGCAGACTTGGAGCATATTTCCTTACTTACAAAAGTAAGTTGTGGATGGCTATCCACAACGTCTGAGCTTTCTGCACAAATATCAGTGCCATATGCTCACCTGTAGAAAATCCCCAAATGAGCCAAATAAACCTGTAGTGTTAGAGTCAAGAGTGTGGCTAGGCCCAGGTAGGCAGGGGGCAAGGACAGAATGGAAAAGGCACGAGGAAGCTTCTAAAACAGTTGCTGGAGATTTTGAGCAGAAGGCTAAGTCCACAGTATGCATTTCATAAGAATACAAAATCATCTGAGATGCACCTGTGTGGTTTGTATATAATAAAAGTTTACTTTAAATTATGTTGTGATTCCTCAGTCAACCATGAATAATAATCAATTCCTATAAGAGGGGGGAAGGCTTTGGATACTTTCAGCAGACAGCACCCTGGGAGCATGGCTTCCTTTGCATCCACCCTCACCCTGAGCACTTCACCTTTCTCATAACAAGAAGTTTGTCTTAATAAACTCTTAATAAAAAGTTCCCAACTTCGTTTTCCTGCAAACACGTCAAGTCCAGTGAAGTACTTTGGAAGAAATGTTTCTTTGAGCTGTTTATGCAATGAGTGATATTCAGAACACTGTTTCAACATCCTGACAAGGAAACTGCCACCACTAGAATCCTGTTGAAGGTCACAGAGGTAGCTGGCACTGCCCACTAGGAGTGGGGACCTCCATGCTGATTTCCATAGTGGCTAGTCTAACTCACATTCCCACCAGCTCAAAATGCACTATACATTTGCATGAAAATGGCCTTAACTAACAACTATGATAATTAAAAATATATAAAGGTTGCGTAAAGAAGGTTGGGACATGACTTAATAGTAAAACTTGGGCCAATCGAACATGAAGCCCAGGGTTCAATATCTAACATGCATACCCAAATGTTGTCAAAGAGACAAAAAAAGGCCAGAACCCAAGGCCCCATATATTTTTTTGCTAATGGCATTTGTAAGGTGGGTAAAAACCTTCTAGTCACTAAAGGTAGCACAGGTTACCCACTACACAGCAGTCACATTATAAAATGGACTATAATTCATTCGAACTTATTTTCCCAGTATAAAAGTAAAAATGGCCAGGCAGTTGTGGTACACGCCTTTAATCTCAGCACTTGGGAGGTAGAGACAGGCAGATTTCTGAGTTGGAGGCCAGCCTGGTCTACAGAGTGAGTTCCAGGACAGCTAGGGCTACACAGAGAAACCCTGTCTTGAAAAAAAAAAACCCAAAAGTAAAAAATGACACAACATTGCTATGAAACTACCCACCTGTTGTGTTTAGTTTACAATCACCACAAGTTCCTTCACTCAAGGACTTTATCCTAAAAGTAGCCAAACATTTGTGGAAACTTTTCACATTGGCTGAGAGAATTCCCTCTGAATCAAATCTACAGATTGAACTAGATTTGCTAGTTTCAAAGAAACTGCCTTCTAAAGAGTTCTTTGCCTTGATTGGCGTGTGTGGGGCTGTGATTATGGAGGTGTACATGCATATGCGGGTCTCATATTCATGCATGTGAAGGCCAGAGTTTGACAGAGTGTCTTCCTCAAGCTCTCCACCTTGTATTTTGAGACAGGGTCTCTTCACTGGCTGGCTCAGCTGCAGGGGTTCTCAGCCTGTGGGTTGTGACCCTCACAGGGGTCTCATCAGATATCCTGCATATCAGATATTTACATTATTATTCACAGCAGTAGCAAAACTACGTTTATAAAATAGCAGCGAAATAATTCTATGGCTGGGGGTCACCACAACATGAACTGTATTAGAGGTTCGCAGCATTAGGAAGGCTGAGGACCGCTGAGCTAGACTATCTGGCATGCGAGCCCAGGTGTCCTCCTATCTCTGTCGCCCCAGTCCTAGGACTCTCAAGTGCATCTAGCTTTGTGTGTGGATGCTGGGGTTGAAACCAGACCTTCTTGCTCTGCACCTCAACCCTTTTACTAAGTCATCTCCCTGGTCCTTTAATGTGGCCTTTGTTTTTCCAATGATGTATAAAGCACTAGGCAGAGGAGCAACCGTGTTAAGCTCCACCAAGATAGATCAATATCCTCTACCAAGGAAGAAAAATATTGTTTACCAGCTTTGGACAATAAGTTCTTTGTTGGCCTTTTTGTTGTTGCTTCATTCCTGATCTTTCCCCCTTTCTCTAAGGGAGACTGCAGTCTATTAGTTGTTCCTAAAAATTTTTATCACTCATTTTTCACATTGCAATAAATTATTATATATATATATATATATATATTATATATATATATATATATATATACACACACACAATTTAAATCATTTAAGTAAATATTTTATAATTTCTGAGAGCTAGACGTCCCTTAGGTAGAAGATTGTATAAATAATTTTTATTTATATCAATTTACTTTCAGTTTCTTGGCAAGAAGACTCTTTGGGAAATAATTCCATGGCTCTTTAAAAAACATTGCCATGTGGTTGGCCACAGTTCTGTTCCCGGTCCGGAGGCCTGGGGTTAATGGCGTGTTCCTTTAGAAGAGCTATTACTTTAGGCCTAAGGTTGATTTTTATGTAAACCTTAGTTTCTTCCTGTAGGATGTTGTCTGATCACCTGAAGTCTCCCTCCACATACAGAGATCCAGTTCACCTCCTCGGAGCTCCCCCACCTCACCCTCATCCCCCCAACACCCATTCACCTCACTTTCTGCTCACCTCCACAAACAACCCTTGATTCTGAGACATAATTCTTTCTTGTGTGTCTTGACTGTTAATTTCCTAGGAGTTCTTTGGACTAGTCTTCTTCATGACACGTTTCTTTCCTTTTTAAAAAATTTATTTTTTCACTTTACAACCCAATATCAGCCCTTCCTCTCTACCCAGTATCCCCTCATTTCCCTTAGAAGGGGAAGCCCTCCTCTGGGTGTCAACACACACAGACACAAAACCCCTAACCCCTTCCCTACAACCACCCACCCCTGTTCCCCTCCCCCACACATCAAGTTGCTGCGGGACTAGGCATATCTTCTCCCACTGAGGTCAGACAAGGCTATCCATTTAGGGATATGGGATCCACAGGCAAGCAGGTAGGCAACAGGCTCAGGGACAACCTCTGCTGTAGTTGTTTGGGGGACCTGCTTGAAGACCAACCTGCTCATCTGCTACGTATGTGCAGGGGACCTAGGTCCAGCCCATGCTCATTCTTTGGTTGGTGATTCAGTATCTGGGAGCCCCAAGGCTCCAGATTAGTTGACTGTCAGTCTTCCTATGGAGTCCCTGTCCTCTTCTGGTCCCTCAGTCTTTCTCCCTACTCTTCCATAAGACTCCCTGAGCTTCATCTACTGTTTGTGGATGAGTTTCTGCATCTCTTCCCACTGGCTGTTGAGTAGAGCCTCTTAGAAGACAGCTATGCTAGGTTCCTGTCTGAAAGCATAACGGAGTATCAATAATAGTGTCGGGGTTCTTGGACATGGAATGGGTCTCAATCTGAGGCAGTCATTGCTTGGCCATTCCCTCAGTCTCTACTCTATCTTTGTTCCTGCACATCTTGTAAGCAAGACACATTTTGGGGTAAAGGCTTTGTGGGTGTGTTGGTGTCCTTATCCCTCTACTGGGAGTCCTGTCTGGCTACTAGAAGTGGCCACTTCAGGATCTATATCTCCCACTGCTAGGAATCTCAGCTAGAGTCACCCCCTTAGGCCCCCTGGGGCTTCACCCCATCCCAGGTCTATGGCAGGTCCTAGAGATTCCCCAGATTCCCTGTTCCCCAGCCCATCTCCTTCTCTCTCCCCTGCTCTCTCTATATATGATTCCCCCAACCCACTCCCCTCCCCATCCCCTCTTCCACCCACTTCCCTCCTTTCATAGACCTCCCACATTTATTTTGTTCCCCCTTCTGAGAAAGATTCAACCATCCTGCCTTGGGACCTCCTTGTTATTTGGCTTCTTTGATTATAGCATGATTATCCTGAATTTTATACCTAATATCCACTTATCAGTGAGTACATACCATGCATGTCCATTTGGGTCTGGGTTCCCTCACTCAGGATGATATTTTCTAGTCTATTCATTTGCCTGCAAAATCCAAAAAATGACATCTTGTCTTTAATGGCTGAGTCGTATTTCATTGTGTAGATGAACCATATTTTCTGTGTCCATTCTTCAGTTGAGGGACATCTAGGTTGCTTCTAGTTTCTGGCTATTATGAAAAAAACTGCTATGAACATAGTCGAGCAAGTAAGTATCCTTGTGGTATGTAGAGCATCTTTTGAGTATATGCTCAGGAGTAGTACAGATGGGTCTTAAGGTAGAGCTACTCCCAATCTTCTGAGAAACTGCATGGCCCATTTTTAAATATAATTCATCTAAAGAGTCTTTTCCTTGGCCACTTTATTTGTTTTAATTTTTTACTTTTTTCTAGTTTCTATTATATCCACTAAAACATCAATGTCAGCTAAGAAACATATTTATCTTTAATGCAACATTTTTCTACAATTTGATCTACAGTCGGGCCACCATATCTGTCTGCATGGGTTTCCCTATCCACACATTCAACTAACTATGCAGGAAAAATAGGCAGCAAAAGGTTGTATCTGCACTGGACAGGTAGAGACATTTCTGTTATCACTGTTCCCCCAGACAGCAGTGCAGCCCAATGATTCCCTCAGCGTGTGCACTGTGAGGGTGTCACAAGTCATCTGGAGACTATGCAGAATGTACTGGAGTGTGTGTACTCGTACTATGCAGGCACTGCCATTTTACATAAAGGACATGCACACTGAGGAATTTTGGTCTGGCGTAGGAGTGGGGGTCCTGAAACCCATCCCCTCAAGAGTGCTGAGCTGTAGCTATACATTGAAAGTAGAGACAGATCTTTTTCATATTTTGTATTTCTTTGAATACCTAGCAATGCCTCCATAATAAACATCAGATGGCTGGGAAACTTGCTCATATTGCTTAGAGCTTCTTAGCAACTTCCAATTCAGTTTCAGACTTTGGTTCTAATGAATCACTACCCATTGATATACTGCTAGGATGAATACAGCTCTTTTTCTCTCCCTGTTTGTACCTGTTACACTTAGTCTGTTCTTAATTGAAGTCTCTATTAGATTTCTTGCAGAAGAGCATTGTGGGAACTAAGATGGCACCTTACTGAAGGATTTTCTTTATGACGATGGAACACTCTGAACATAAGTCTGTGGGGTAGAAATGTTACCTACCACCCTTGGGAATATGGTTTTTCATCATAGAAGCCTTTATTTCCAGAGGAGAAGATCCTGTAGCGCTAAAGCAAAGACCTGTGAAATTTAGCCTTTAAAAACAAAGCTGTGTTTAAGTTCTGTGGGAACAGACGGTATTGCTTAAAAAAAAATGTCACAGCAGATGGTATGAAATTTGTTTTAAAGCATTACTCTCAGGTTAAGTCATATTTGCCTCCTTACAACCTGGAACGCATTTTTACAACTTCAGAAATGGAGGATCTGCAGCACTGAAGACTGCAGCATGGGCTGGACCACAGACTCCTGCTGAGCTGTAGATGAGGAAAGGAGACTCCCAGGGCTATGCGGGTCCTTGCTGGTTTCCCTGGGTTGAGCCAGTAAAGACCAAGTTGAAAATGCAGGCCATGCTGTCCCGAGAGTTACCGTTACTTAATGAAAATGTGGCTTCATACATACTGTTCATTGCTGTTGGTTTCAAATATCTGTGGTTTCTCCTTCCAAGCATCTTCAATGTTGCTTGAAGGCATTTCCACGGGAAAATGATCATATTCACAGCTCATCCTACTGGGAATGGTCTAGAAATTGGCCTGCTTCCTAGATCTGAACCATATGTGTGCTCGCTCTCTCTCTCTCTCTCTCTCTCTCTCTCTCTCTCTCTCTCTCTCTCTCTCTCTCTGCCTCCCAGTGAGTTAAAACCCTCTCTGCTTGATGGAACACCATGAGACGGTTCTGATCCACATTTTCATGCTGCAGCTTCTTTCTCCACACCTAAAGTGCACCCATGGCGCTCCAGGAATGGCCAAAGTGAAAATCTATGAAACTTACCCTTTGTCTCACAAATTGGCAAACATCCCCAGGTAGCATATTTAGCAGCTGGATTGGACTGGTGGTCCTCTTGCTGTTTGCTTGATTTCGGGACTTGGTAGTCTTGAAGAAATGGAAGTATGGCACTTTCAAAGTCTCTTTAATTCTACAAAAGATATACAGATGGAAGTAGAGGTAGAGGTAGATACAGATATTCAATGCCAGTGGGGATGCACGTCTTTGATTATGAGAGATTCAATTTGTTTTTAGAAGTGAAACTTTTCAGATGCTTGAAAATATAAGTTAAAAAGCAATGGAGGCAAAAGTGACTTCCCTGCCTCCTCCCCCATTCCCTGCCTTCCCTCCTCTTTGACCCCTGCCCCTCAAATTCCCTGTGTCACACGTGCTCTGAGACCCCAGTGTTCCCTCTCCTCTGTGAATGGGAGCCTTTTGTTGCAATCTCCAACTTTCTCATGTCCTACCTGATGGCACCAGCAACTTATATAGGACTACAAACTATATTGCTCCCATATAAAACAAGTAGTATTTTGGATTTAGGGGCTTGTTGTTGTTTTGTTTTGAGATGAGGTCTTGCTATATAGTCCTGGCTGGCCTGGAACTTTTTATGTAGACCAGGGCTACCTTCAAACTCACAGAGATCTGCCTACTTCTGCCTCCCAAGTATTAGGATGTAAGGTGTCTGTCACCATAGCCTAAAAGGTTTATTTTATGTGATTGCCTTATACCTGAACATGAGGACTGACTAATTCTATGATGACTACTGACAACATTCCAAGAAGAAGGCCTGAAATTGAAGCAGTCCTGTGCTAAGGGTTAGATGGGAGGGAACCTTAGACAGGTACACATCTAGGACTGTCCCCATTGAACACATTAGACACATTCATCACATGGTTTTAGTGTAAGTTAAAGATTATTGTTGGCAAGCCCAAATACAGCCTACCTTGGCTCCTAGCCTGAATGCTGGGCCAGTTCCTGATAAGCCTCCAGTATGTCTGGGCAGACCCTATAAAGAGGATCATCTTAACTAGTTCATGGTTCATTCAGTGTCCTATATATGACTGAGCAATGGAGGCCATGGGACCATTGACTCCTAATGACTGCTTAGTACATGATACATCAAAGACTTCACTTACTTCAGACTACCATTCTGGAACACGTCCATTAACACCTTTACATGTATCCATTCAGCACATCATATACATGACTACAAGGTACAGGCATTGT
The DNA here is from genome assembly GCA_021653895.1 of Mastomys natalensis. Lineage (NCBI taxonomy): Eukaryota > Metazoa > Chordata > Mammalia > Rodentia > Muridae > Mastomys > Mastomys natalensis. Next base: position 1,283,322 of record JAJTUV010000135.1, read on the forward strand.
TCTGAGGCTTATGCACAGTCACAAAAAGACTAAGATGCTCATGGAGCATCTATTCCAAAGGTGGCAGCCATGTGGATGGGCAAGCAAGAAAAATGGAGGACAGTGGTGAGTGACTGGGTACTCACACCAGATGTTCTGGTCATAGAGGCCTCCAGTGGGCTGCTGTCTTGACAGGGATCTGAGGAGCAGAGATTCCCAGAGCATGGTGGATGGTGTGGCCATAGTCCAGGGCAGTGTAAGCCAGGCAGGAGCCAAGATGGGGGGTGTGGAAGGAAGGGGAGGAGAAAGTGCTGGGACCCCAGAGCTTTGGAAAGGGTGGAATGATAAACTTGAGGTTTACTCTAAATGAGACGGATATTCCTTGTGGAAAGTAGATGGTTTAGCAAAAAGGAAAAGCAAGAAGGCCAGATTAGGCCAGATTCGTGGCAATAAGGGTGGTGGCTGTATTCAGAATGTACAGAGCCCATACACAGAATGGATTAGAAGCCTGGGTACAGAGTGAGACATCTGTGGAGTTTTGTGCTGAGCAAGGGAGGATATGAAGGCAGTGGAGCTGCTGACTTGGGCAGAAGAACCTAGAGCAGAAGAGGGAGAGGACGGGAGGGTAAGATGTTTCTTACATGTCAGTTGCCAATTAGAAAATGCATAAAAGCAGCCAGACGACCAGATGAAAGAAAATGTCGATTCTTCACCAATCTAATACATAGTCTATCTAAGAACCTAATAGGGAGCTAGTTTTAGCTCAATTTTCTGTTGCTATAACAAAGTCCCTGAGTCTGGGTGGTTTATATAGAATAAAGATTTTAGCTTCTGATTTGAGAGGCTGGTAAATTCAAGAGCTTGGTTTGGATTCTCATAGCTTGTCAGAGACATCACATGGCACAGAGCCAGTGTGCCAGCTTAGTTTTCTCTTCCTATCAAATCACTGTTTGAATTATGAGAACCTACCCCCATGACAACTAATCCTAACCTCCCTAGGCCCTGCCCCCAAGGCCACTAACATAGCCCTGAGATTCATTTTCCAAAATTTGGGAAGTACCAGCAGCAATGGGGTATGGGGCAGAGATACCGATGAATGTTGCCACCTGCCACAGCCTAGAGTTCTTTTCAGCGCCCTCCACTCAGGTGGAGTAAGCCTTTACCCACTGAGCAATCTCACCACATAAACGTGATATTCTTGGCTGTGTCGCAGAGTAGAATTCCAGGAGGAAGCAGAGATGGAGGTTCCTGAGAAGGGGTTTAATATAAATGTATAGTTTCATAGAAAGGTGCTCAGCAAAAGAGTAAAACATCCAGGGGCCCTGTGGCTTCTCAAAGGAGATTTGCACCTCATTGTCTGAGCAGTGGCCATATGTGTGACTTTAGTGGCTCCAAGTTTCAACTCAAAAGGTTGCTGAGAAACTTTTTTTTTCTTTTCTGTCCCCCTCTTTTTTTAATAAATGAAATCATGTTGTGGTTCCAGTGGCACCTTAGGTCGGATTACAGTTCACTAAGGTTAGCCATGCACACAAGGGCTGTGGGAAGGGCTAAGACCCCTGTCACTATAGATGGGATTCCTTGCAAGATTCCAAAAAATTGCAAGCTTATGCCCTTGTCGTTGTTGACACAGAGTTTCATCATCTAACTCTGGCTGATATGGAACTCACTATGCAAACCAGGCTGCCTTGCACTCACAGAGATCTACCTGCCCCTGCCTCTCACTCTTAAGTGTTGACATCGAAAGCCTGTGCCACCACACCTGGCAGCTGTCTCTTTCTCACTTGAAATATCATTATATAAGAGAATATTGTCTCTGTGCTGGCCACTTTCACAGTAAGTGTTGTTAATGGTGCTGATGCATGGCTCTCAACCTGACTGCAGAGTGAGGCACCCCCTTTTCTTTCCCTTCCCCCTTCCTCAGTCTTCCCTGACTTTCTATCCTGTCTCTGGGCCTCATATTCAAACCATAGCAATGGCATAGTTGTGACTGAAAGGAAGGGACCAGGAAATGACCTCCTATTGGTCTACTGGAAGTAGGAGATACTGGGGGCCAAAGGGAAGCAGGGTGAGAGACACAAGGCTAGGACTGGGGCTAGCTGCAAAGTAGCCAACTAGAGTGGGGCCGGACTAGGCTGAGAAGGAGCAAGAAGCATGGCAGCCTGGGAGAGACGCAGCTTTTGGGACCTCTGCCAGCAGCCTGGGTGGCACTGGAAGTGGCCACAGGATAATGTTGGGTTTCAGGGTTTGTAAGTATCTGTGTTTGTAGGGAAAGCAGAGTTGGTGGGAAGTGGGGGAGGGGTAGAACTGAAAGGGCCTTGAGAGTTTGGTCCTACAGGAGGGCTTTGCTTAAATAAGGAGCTAAAAGTAGCCCTTGTTTTTCTGTAAAGGAAGAGATTACATGTGATACTTAGAATCAGGAAGCTTCAGGTGCCTGTGTGTGCCTTCATAGGAACTGCATTTTATGCTGACAAGTATATATTTATATATATTTTTTGCTGTAAAATGTAATTTCAATAAGAGATCTAAATTTGCAACTATATTAACATGCTCATCACTAAATTTGTGAATTGAAGAAAAAAATTAAATCAACCAGAAAAAAGAAGAACACTTTCGCTTGTTTTCGATGCAGCCTTCAGAAGCAGAGCGTTTCAGAGAGGACTGAGCAGGCAGCTTTAGCGCTGGCCTTGATCGCAGACGGAGGGAGGGCTGAGGTTTCACCCTTAGGTTTGATTGCAGTTGCTCTGGAGTTTCTTAGCTAAGCTAATAAAGCCATGGAGGCTTCTTCTAGCCTTTTGGCCCAGAATCTGTCTCCAGACAGGATGCAATGATTATTTGTAAATGATCGTGTCTCTCTGACAATGATCTCAAAGGAATATCTCTTTTTTAAACGGACATAGCAAGATGATTTGAATGAAAACATTGTTTGCACAGCATATAAACACTAGTGGTCCTGCCAGATTTGAAAATGCCTACATAGAGCTAATTCACAGTACTTTAGTTACGTTAATCTAGATTTGAGAGCTGTTGAGAACTGGCCCAGTAGCGAGAGAAAAGGATAAAAACAAATTTTGGCAGTGAAATGGACAAAGCACGTGAGATTTAAAAGGGACAATGAACATTTTAGCAAGAAAGGAATGGAGATTTTGGGATTTGGAAACCATTCAGCCACCCTCTCCTCTGCATTTCAAATCATAAATACAGTTTTACCCAGAGGCTTTTCTGAGTAATATGCTAGAGCTCTGTCTGTCTGCCTGCCTGTCTGTCTGTCTGTCATCTCTCCATCAATCATCTATCTATCTATCTATCTATCTATCTATCTATCTATCAATCTATCTATCTATCTATCATCTATCTATATCTCTTCCTCCACCTCCCTCCCCACTCTTTCTCTCTCTCTCCTCCCTTCCTTCACCCCTGAATGTGGGTCTTCTGAACACAGATGTCACCCACTGGTGTCCCTCCACTTTAAGGCCCCCATGTGCTGTGCTCCCCAGACCTCCTCCTGAACCTCAGGCAGGCTCATGCTTGCTGAATAAATTTTAGCCTTCCTAAAAGGCCATTTCCTCTTAAATAACTAAGGACTTCAGGCCCTTGAAGACAAACTCAGTAGGCAGAGGCAGGTAGATCTCTGTGAGTTGAAGGCTAGCCTGGTCTACATAGTGAGCTCTCCTGTGTTACTCTTCCTTGACCTCTCCCTAGCCAGCCCCCATGTGGCTGTTTTAACCCTCTGTGGCCCTGTGCTTTCTTTTCTTGGTACTTTGTGCTCTAGCTGTAGACTCCTAGCTGAACTGCCTGTCTTCTTCCTTCCCTTCAAGGCAACCCTCCCTCCAGTAAGGAACCAGACTTCCTAGTTCCTTCTCATCAACTCTACCCTTTCCATTTGCCTGCCACCCCCATCCCCAATATATCCTCAGCTTCCATTGTCCGGTTGGAACCTTTATCATTCAGGCTGATCACCTGTCTATCAGAAGCCTCCTTGAGAGTCAGATTTCACTCATGATGCAAAGATGACCCTTCTCGACTCAAACATTCTTTTCCACACCTTGATTGTTCTCTCACTCACCTCTGTGAGTTAGGCTACGTTTGGGAGCATTGAGCTTACTACCCATTCCTGCTCTCATACACTCAGTCCACTGTACTTGTTAGTCAGAGTGTCAGTGCTGTCCTCTATGGTGCTCACGATGCACTCCACATATACAGTCCTCCACACCTACATAGTCCTACCACCTACATAGTCCTCCACCATACATAGTCCTACCACCTACGCTATCGACCTCATCCCTGTGCAGGTGTTGCTATCTCCTCCTCATATAACACACAGTAACTGCCACTTACCTACAATGTCTCTTTATTGGTTGTCAGTTACCCATGGATATGTATGATCTAAAATATTAAGTAGGAAATTAAAAAAAAAAAAAAACCTCATAAGCTCTCCATTGTGAGTGGTGTGTTGAAATTCTGCTCTGTCCAGACTTGGACATGAATCATCTTTTGTCTAGCCGATCCACGCAGTAATGCTGCTGCCCTGTTAGTCACTTCAGAGTTGGCGCCATTATCGGAACTGCCTGTGACCAAGTCACCTTTATTTTGCTTACTAAAGGCCTGGAAGCACAAGAATCGTGACATAAAGGAGGTCACAGGACTAAAAACCATGGAGGGATAAATTAACCCTGGGTGAGTGGCAACCCTGCAGGGAATATAGAAGGAAATCACAATATGGGTATGTGGGTGAGTTTGATATTCTGCATTTCAGACAACCACTAAGGCATCTTGGGGAATTGCTCCTGTTCATATGAGCACTTATTTTATAATTATAGGAACAAAATTGATTTAAAGGAAATGAACAAGAGTTATCTAAACAATATTTTTAAAAACATTGTATGATAGCTAAGGTTCAGGGAACATGGTGGAGGAGTGTGCTGAAGGATTCTAAGAGCCAGAGGACCAGAGACAATCCTGTGAGACTATGACCCCAGTAACATCAGAAGCTACACCCACAGAGTCTCACCAATATGACCGCCCAAATGTGAGCTAAACAAAGAGGAACACACCAAACTAGACTGAAAAAAAATCTCATGAGGCCTCAACCTTACACAAAGAATTACAGACAGCAGAGGAAGGCTGGAGTGGGAGAAGTGGTCCTCCCCAGGAAAGAGCACAAGGAAAACTGGGAGTGAGAGAGGTGGTCCTCCCCAGGGAAGTACATATCATTGGTTGTTTACTGCTAAATGGCTAGCCCTGAAAATGTACCAACAAGTAGCATTATTTTATGGATTCAACAGTGGTGTGTGTGTGTGTGTGTGTGTGTGTGTACAATCACATGTATGACCATAATAAAAATTGATGCTTTTAAAAAGTAGGTCATGAATTTGAAGTAGTGTAGGGAGGGTCATGGGAAAGAAAGCATTTGGAGGCAGTAAAGGGAAGGGAGAAATGTAGTAATTAAAATACAATCTCAAAAGTAAACCACAGCAGACACCTTTTGGGAATTCTGTCTCAGACCCCTGGGATCAGAAACCAGGATGTGGAGCCCAGCAAACACATCCTCTAAAGGTTCCTGGTACCCACTGTCCCATGACATTGAGAGCCACTACTATAGACTCCTTAAGCCTTTGACCAGCTCCATTTTCTTCTGGAGTCATACCTGGATTTCGAAGGGAACATTCAAGACCCTTTACCTCTAGAGCCCCGGAAAGGAGGGAACTTTACAGTTCATGGCTGCCACTCACCCGCCTGTGCTCTTTGCCACCTGGAGGAGCTTTGGTCCTCCATAGTGTGCTGTGTTGCAAGGCCCTCTTCAACCCTAACGCATGCCGGTTTCTGCCTGAAATGCTTCCTTCCCACTCCACTGGGTAAATTGCTGGTATATAAAGTCCTGATTCCAAGGTTAAGCTTTAAGTATAGTGTTGTCTTACACCTTCTCTGCTCCACACTCTCTCCTATAATTAGTGGTCACTTTCACAGGACATTGTCTGTTCCATCCAGATCATGTTCCGTCACAACCCACAGTTCTCACATCTGCTCCTCATTACACTCCCAAGTCCTAAGGAATGATGAGAACATTCTGCTATTTCGTTTTCAGTATCTAGCAAGTTATTAACATGATATGCTGATCCCAGCTCTTGGGGGCGTTTTTCCTAGCACTGTATTTCAGGCTTAAACACAGTCTTTTCTTCTCAGCCTTCTGACTGTAGATCTTTCCAAGTTGCCTTCCTCTTGGGCTGAGTGTCTCAGTGATAGTGCCCTTGCCTGGGTGTGAGGCACTGGAATCTATAAATAACCATACGTGTTTGGGAGATATGATGTCATGTTTTGGTGCAGGGTAATTATCGTATTCTTCACTTTTGAGCATATCAGACTGTGAGAGCATCAGAGTCTCTAGCTCTTTTGAAGTTTTCTCTCTGTCCTTGTTGTTAACTTTCATTACCCTCCTCTGCACCAAAACACCAGAAATTATTCTTCCTTTCTCACTGTGATGTACCACTAACTGTAGTAGACCAGCCTGCACCCACCCCCGCCCCATCGCCCAGCCTCTGGTCGTCACCATTCTTGCCCACATCTTCTGTGAGATCAACTTCACAGCATTCACATGTGTCCTAGTTTGTTTTCTATTGCTGTGATAAACATCATGACCAAAAGCAACTTAGGGAGAAAAGCCATTTTTAGGGGACAGGGGGTTTATATGTCCGCATCACAATCTATCATGAAGTAACGTTAGGGCAAGAACTCAAACAAGCTAAGAATCTGCAGGCAGGAGCCGATGCAGACTGTGGAAAGGTGCTACTCACAGGCTTACTCCCCATGGCCGGCTCAGCTGCTTTCTTATAGAACACAGGACCACCATGGGCTGGGCCCTCCCACATCAACTGCTGATTTTTAAAAGCCCTACAGGCTTGCCTGGTACAATCTGATGGCGAGGCATTTTCTCAATTGAGGCTTCCTTTTCCCAGATAACTAACTTGTGTCAAGTTGACATAGAACTAACCAGAACATGTGAGTGAGTTCATATAGTATTTGTCTTCCTGTGTCTGGCTTATTTCACTTAACATGGTGGCTGTGTTATCACAAATGATAAGATTTTATTCTTTGTTTATGGCCAAACGATGTTCCATCATATACACACATCAGTGAGTTTCCAGGTTACAGAGGTTCTGATCCCCTGGACTTAGCCACTTAACAACCACTTCATGAGCACCTACAGAGGGCCTTGGTGATCTTTAAGGGGCCTTCAGTCTTTGAACTTAAAACAACAATGGCACTTCCTAAAGAGAAACAATTAAAACCTTCCTTAATTAGCAAGTCTATCGAGAATTCATTTCTCTTTTTGCTGTTACAAGCTTTCTTCGTGCTTCTTACACCCAAACCTCCTACTTTTTTTTTCTTAAATCTTAATTTTATGTCTCCCACAAGATAGGACCACTATGCTTTTAGCTGCCACATCGTGCTAACAGCTCAGAATAAACAGAGGGGACTAGGGCGAACAAAGCGGGCTTGCGGGTGGATGCTTGCATGAGGATCTCCGCTTTATAAATGATGATCTAAAAGAAAGGGAACTGATCTTGCTCTATATAAAAGTCAGGTTATTGTTTTATAATTGAGGAGGACAGGGGAGGTAGGTGCTAGAGGTTGAAGCCAGCCCTCTTCCCCCTGAGGCTACAGAAGGATCTAAGGTGCTTTTCTACAACTGCCCCGCTTTTGATTTAGAACCAGCTGACATTTTGTGTGCTAAAAAACAAAAAGATTTTTCTTTGTTCAGTTAAAGATAGAGAGAAACAATCTGGATCCCCTCTTGATGGTTGGAATTGAAATAGTTAAAACACCACAGTGTGAAACCGCAGAGGGCTTACGTACAGTTAGCGTTCTGGCTCTTGCTCTGTGGGTCTCTTCAGGGGAAATGTGTTTATAGACACACTAGTTTGCTCGTGTATTTGTTACAGCAGACTTTGAACCCAGCATTTTCTCTAAGTCAGTAGTCACTGCGGATCACAGTGTGTTCGACTCTTACTTACACACCTGAGGCCCATGGTCACAGTGATGTGGGTGTACTGAACAGTGTCACCAACTGAGCAGTCCTGTCCAGCTGGTTATTGTGCAGGCCTTTAGGGCTCCCAGTTAGTCACTCTTGATGCTGCTCTCCTGTACTAGAGCAGGCTTGTCCTCCATCCCTGGAATACACAAGGGTGTCCTGGAGACCTGAGTCCTCCTTGGTGTCCTGTAGCAGCATTCCACAGCAGCTGTTCGTTTTAAGGCTCAGTGCACTTGACAAATTCCAGACACCCCATGGCTGCTACAGTTGCTGGACCACTGGTGACTTCAGGCCTCACTTGGTTTGGGTCTCAAGGGAGCTGAGCTAAAGTTGACATGACTTACTATTCTAGCAGCAAGCTCCAAACAGAAAAAAAACTTTTAAGTACCAACTGTGCTGGCTTCAAAGAAGTGACTTCAGAGGGGACTTTTGCATGCAGCACTTTAGTTTCCTCTTGGGACAGTAGGGGACCCTGTGCTGTTAAATAATTATGCACCAGGAGCCTTAGATGTTATGTAACAAGCCTATAAAGCAGAGAGTATTATTTGGATGGAGATAGAAGCAAATAATGTTGAGTCTGAAAAATTGGATAATGTGTATGTGGCTATAATTGAATCATGCTCTTAAAGTTTTAGGGTTTGGTTTGGGTTTTTCCCCCTTCTTGAATACTTTATTGAAAGCATTGCAGGGGAGTTAAAGACTGAGCAACGACTGTAAAGCCTCTGACCTCTTTTAATGTTTAGATTTCATGGTACAAACCTCCAGCTTTGAAGATTCTTATTTACTGGTAATATACATACACTACATATTTTTTTTAAACCAGATACATCCTAGCTATGTATAAAAGTTCTACCATATATTTACTGATTAATTTTCTTACAATTATCTTTTATAAATTACATATATTAAACATCTTTACAGATCATGTTACTATAATAACAACTATCTCACATAATTGCTTCAGAGGCTTAATAGCATGAGTTACCCACAAAATGTAACCAGTAAAATAAATATGACATATTTATTCATATATATTCATGTTACATTTTATGTCATATTAATTCTAATATTCTTAGCCAGTTTAATTGTGCAATTCGGTGGGGCTACATGCATTCATCATCTTAGGTAACATCACTGCCATATATTTACTTTGTCTTTATGGATTTATGGAATCTAGAAGTCCCATATGAGCAGAATCACAGCGTCTCCCTTTGGGCCTGGCTTATTTCAGGGAGTGTTGTGTTTTCTAGGTTCATCCTAGAACATATCAGAACTTCATTTCTCCTTAGGGCTAAGTAACCTCCCTCTTACACATAAATCCCGTCTTCGAGAAGTCTCTTGTCGATGGACATCTGGGGTTTTTTTCCCTTTTGGCTTTGTAAATGGTGCTGCTGTGACCCTTGGTGTACACTTTTCTGTTTTCACGTGGACTTGTTTCTGAACATCCCCCTCTTCTTCTCTCATGACAGTGGTATAGTCTGGCCTTTTTGCCGGTTTCCAATGGGAAACCACCTCTATCTGAAGTTCTAGGCTGACTAGTTAGGGGTTTCTATATCTTCAGACTTTATTTTGCACTCCATCTCGACACAATCATTCACCGTACTTAGAAAGGAGGAAGTAAATGTAAGATGTGGGTCAGGTTGGGAGATTTGTGGGACGGCTGTATTCTTGTGCTGTTCCACAGGTGAGTGAGGGAAAGAGTCCAGGACCCTGACAGTCACAAATCTCAGAGCCTCAGCCACTTGGAACACCCAATCCTGGATGTGGTTCTGTCAACCAAATGACCCCATGGCCCAGGGAGCACGTGCAAAATGGTTTCAGAAGGTTCCGTGTAGAGTTGAGTTCTTGTTGAACCGGGCTGTTTCCATCTGTGTCTGTGTCCAGCCTTGTGTGAGCCTAGCTGGTGTCAGGTGGAGAGCACAGAGGAAGACAATTAATTCAGTAGGGTTTTTTTCCCCTTAATTTCTGTATTTGAAGAACAGGGAACAAAGGGTGCCTGCTCTATTTAGCTTGATTTGATCCTGCTAAGACCTGATTAGCATTTATGTTTTTGTTTTCCAGTTAGGAAAACATACTGTCTTGCTCACCAGGTTGAATGAAAAGCGGGTCTCTTCTCAGTTTCTTCAAATATGAATACATTAATAACAACTGGACTTATGTAATAATAATAATTTAAAAAAAAAACTGTGACCTTCCAAATGATCTGAGCTGTCTGCTGCATGTCAAGGCTACTCCTTTCAGAGAAGTGCTAATTCACGTTAAGTCCGCCTGAGAGATTTGTTTAATGAGCAGATTAAATGGATGATTATCCCTCTCTTAATTTTTTTTTTTTTTAAGGAAGGGCTTCTTGTGATGGCCCTCTGCTCTTTGGCACAGGAACACAGAGGGGCCTTTTAAAATTACCCCTGCAGGGTCACTGGGACCCAAGCTGTTTGCTTCATTAAACTCGAGTCTCTTCTTCAGAGCTACCCCCCATCTACCCTGACACAATTGTATCTAAATTAGCATCTGACCGGCCCCCCTTTCTCTCCTCTTTTCAAGCCCCTGCTGACAGGGATTGGCAAAAGATGTTAATTGGTTGGGCCTGGCTCAGAACAATAGACTTGCCAAGCTGACAAAAGGACTAATGTTTCTTTCAATACGCATCCAGATTCACATAAGTACCTCTTTTAATTACCAAGAATTATTGTAATGCCTGGTCAATGGAATAATTAACCTCAACAGCTAGCGCTCATTCCCTAATAAATAATGGCACAGGCCTAGTCATTCGGAGCAGGTAAGAGAGTGATTTGCCGGGACTAAAGGGCGATTTTCTCAGCCAGCGCTCTGTGATGTACTAAGGCTGCGCAGTGGGAGTCCAGGAGAAGGGACTAATTTGTGCTGGACTGGGAGACTTCAGAAGAGAAAGAAGCTGCCAGGGAGAGAGTTTTGAAGCCCTGAGCAGTGTGAGAGGCTCCTGTGGTCAGCAACAGGGTGTGGGCCCGAGGGCTGGACAGGTAGAAGCCTGCTGTGTTTGCTTCCACCTGGGACCAGGCCACCCCTTCCCTTCCAGCTGCATCTGGACTCCCTGGTTTGAGAAAGGGTGGCTCTGTTTCAGATGTCAGGGCAAATGGGCACAAACCTTACCATCACTTGTAAATGGCTGGGCCCACAGTTTGTTTGTTTTTTAACTGTGGCTTTTAAAGAATTTGTTCTAAAAAGTAATTATGACGAGGTGAGGGATGCAACTTACTGTTCTTGACTGCTGTGCAGGAGAATTGGGTTCAACGCCTAGTAATTTAGAAAAAAAAAAAAAAGCAGAGAAAAGAGAAATTGTACATCATTGAAGGGGAGTACACGTTATTTAAAAGCAAATCTTATTCTGTATATTTGAAGTCTACAAGATGATATACATATACTCGGTGACATGGTAAAAGGCTAGTGAAATCACTGTCGTCCCCTAGGTACATTTTGTTTTGCAATAAAAGCACCTAAAAACTACTTAGCTAACAGTGATCTCTAATTCAAATTTAAATGTTAGTCTTCCTGTTGTACATTAAATTGTCGAGAGTAGACTGAAAAAACATAAGTTCCTGGCTGTCCTGGAACTTACTTTGTAGACCTAGCTGGCTTTGCTTCTGCCTCCTGAGTGCTGGGATTAAGGGAATGTTCTACCACACCTAGCTTGGATTAACTTTTTTTTTGTTTTTTAATGTAGTTGGCAGCGAAAGTCTGGAAGCCTTTCCCCTTATAGAGACTACTCAGGCCGCTTTCTAAAGGGCTGGAAGCCTTCCTCACACGGATTTCATCTAAAAACCGGAGCATGCAGAAATCAGCAAAGCAGTTAGGGGGTTGTACCTTCATGTTCCTAGCCCACTTCTATTCCCAGGACCCTAGGGACAACCTCACACTCTCTGATGTCCCCAATCTGCCATGCAGTCCTGTTACCAAATACTCTGGCTTTCTTGGACCCTGACTGAATAAGACATGACATTCCCTCTTCCCCCTCCTCCACCTGGCCCTCCTCTGGAAGCCAGGAGAGCTACAGCTTGCTTGTCCTGTTGTTTTTCTCTCAAAAGCTAATCATCAGTTGGCCCTTGAGCTTCCTTCTGAGTCTATTTTTAAGTTGTTTAATTAATGAGACTAAAATCCCACAAAAGAGTACCTGTAATTTCTTAGTAACCAGACGCTAAGATTTTTTTACAATGTATCTTTTCTTCAGTCCTAAGACTGGAAGCTAGGGCTTTACACTTGTGTGTACAAAGCAAGCACTCTGCCACTGAGCCATGCCTCCAGCCTGCATAACTTCTATTTTTATCCTGTCACCTAAACATTTCCCCCTTCCTACTCCTTGTAAGTGAGACCAGGCAACATTTTTCTTTTTGTGTCTGGCTTATTTCACTTAGCATAATATCTTCCATCATCCACACTCTGGCAATTGACTAGATAGGTCTCCTTTAACTTTTTTTTTTTTTACTTATATTCATTTTATGTGTATAAGTGTCTGCCTACACATATGTAAGTGTACCACATGTGCTCAGTGCCAGTACAGATCAGAAGAATGGATCGGATCTCCATCTCCTGGAACTGAAGTTTCAAACTGTTGTAAACCACCATGTGGGTACTGGCAACCGAATCTGCCTTAGAACTAGTGCTCTTAACCCTTGAACTATCTCTCCAACCCCAGGATCTCCTTCTGAAGAGGCTGAATGGTGTGCGTGAGTGTGTGTGTATAAGTATGTGTGTATGTATACATGTGTGTGCACAAATGTTTGAGTATGTATTTGTATATGTGAGTATGTGTGAGTACATGTGTGTGCCTGTGTGTGAGTACATGTGTGTGCCTGTGTGTGTGTGAATACATGTGTGTGCCTGTGTGTGTGATACATGTGTGTGCCTGTGTGTGTGTGAGTACATGTGTGTGCCTATGTCTGTGTGCATGTGTGTGTGTGTGTATGTGTGTGTGTGTGACCTGCACTTGGGCTGACTCAGCTTCTTGACTGTGTAAACAATGCTGCAGGTAACATGAGGTGCACCTGGCTCTGTGAGGCACTGCTTTCATCTCCTTTGGGTGTACATTCAGGAGGATTACTGGGTTGATGGGTAATTCTCTTAAGACCCTCCATACTGTTTTCTATATCAGTATGAGTGTAAATTAGTACTATTATTATTTAAAAATACACAAAAAAGTTTGAAAGAGAACCAATATATGATTCAGAAATCTCACTTCTGGGTATTGATTTAAAAGAAAGCAGTATGTTGAGAGAAATCTACACACTCATGTGCATTTCAGTATTATTCATGATAGGCAAGTCACAGAATCAACCGGTCAGTCAGTGGATGATTGGACAAAGACAATGGGTACACACACACACACACACACACACACAACACAGACACACACACACACACACACACATTGCACAGCCTTATTCAACCTTAAGAAATAAATTCTGTCCTTTGCAACATGTACAAAGTTGAAAAGTATATTGGGTAAAATGTGCCCCATACAGGAGGGAAACCTCTTGTGCTCTCTTCTATGTGGAATCTAAGGCAATCCAAGCCACAGAAGCACAGCTGGGGTGGGAGGGATTATGGGGTATGGGGAACAGGAAGTGAGGGGCAGGGAAAGAGAATCATCAGCCTCAGAGACAGAAGGCTATGCTCTTATTCTTTTGTAGGGAGTACACAGTGTGATGGGATCACTTTAGTTAGGTACAATGAATTGCACTGTCAGAATACCCAAGATCATAAATTTAAAATGTTCTCACTGCAAAAACTGGTAACTATTTGAGGCGATGGATTTATTAGTCTTACTTCATCATTTATTATTGAATTTACAAATCATACCTTTGTACCCCATAAATATATACCAACATAATTTGCTAATTTACAATAAAAAATTTAGATTCAGCCAGGCACAGTGACACATGCTTCAGTCCTTCCACCTGAGAAGCTGAAGCAGGAGGATTGTGAGTTTGAGGCCATCCTGTGCTCTATAGTGAGTTCAAAGCAGATGTGAGCTACATAGTGAGATGCTGACTCAAAAATAAATAAATAAAAAGCTCCGGGGCTATAGCTCAGTAGTAGTATATGTGCCTAATATATAGAAGACCTTTTTTGATCCATAGCACTATAAAAAAAAAATGCACACACACACACACACACACACACATTCTTTGACTATGCAAATATGGTATGAACTACATAATGAAATCTTACTTTGAGGTTTAGACGCTAATCCTGTTATCTAAAATTTTGGAGAGTTGTGCCCAGAGTCACCACAAAGATACTGGGGAAATTAGGGACCCCTTGGAGTTTTTAGTCTCATAAATAAAGAAATTTAAGAATTAGCTCAAAAGGAACCTTGAGAAGGATTTTGTTAGAAGTTGAAAGAAAAACCGTGGGATGATCAGTTGAAAATCCCAGCGACTGACCCAAGAAGGAAGATGGAGGAAGAGAAGAACAAAAGTTCTGCTGCTGTGAGCAGGCACATGATGGAAGGTATAACATAGCTTCAGAGCAAGAGGCACCCACCCCAACTACCAAACGAAGCGTACTTAGCGTACAGAAAGGCCAGCTCTTAAGAAAACCTCATGGCTGCTCCAGAGCAGCTACACAGAGGGCAAAGATTCTGGAAAGAAAATGTGCAGCATCTCATTAAAGGGGTAATTATCCCCCATCTCTTTAGCCTGATAGCCTTTATTTTAACCTGGTGACTGACCTGCCCAACTAGAATGTTCCGTCTCCACTCAGGCCAGACACTCCATTCTCTTGATCAGATGGAATTAGTTTGCCCTTAATCTGCCTTCACTGCAGGGCATATTCTTCACTGTAGCAATTCTAATGGAGTTAGATTTAAATCTAATTTACTTAAATTTGTATTAAATTTGTATTTAAATCTTTTCCCAGCCCCTTCCCCATTATTAATAGGGACCCTGCACTCATCAGTGTGAATACTTTGTGCAGAACATTCATTCGGTGGTTATAAGAACCCATTTTATCTAGGTGCCCATAACCCCCGCTGAGGCTATGTCACAGGGGCTGATGGTGGCCCTCTACTCAGGCAGAACTGAGTCTCCTTCCCAACTTAGCTACCTGTGTTGATCCTGGGGAAAGAATTGAAGGCCTTCAAAATTTAAGTTGTGTTTTGCAAGAGGATTGAAGAGTTTGCTATGTTAAATGTGTTTTGTTGCCTGGGGTCCATGCAGTGGGAGCTTGCCCTTCACCATGGCATTATTAGAGGTAGCAAAACCCTTAAGAGGTAGCGCTAGTGGGAGGAGTTATGCCTTTGAAGGCATTGAAGGGATTTCTCATAGGTCCCTAGGTTACATCTCTGGAGAGGATTGTTATAAAAGCCAAAGGCAGGCTCTCCCCAGCTTCTCTCTGCTTCCTCTATTGAGATCCTCACTCCTGCTACCCACTGTGAACACTTGCCAGAGCCTGTGCTGAGCCTGTGCTGAGCTGTGTGAGCTTCCACCTCCCCAGACTAGGAGCTAAACAGACTTTACCTTTTAATAAAGTAACTACTTCAGGTATTGCATTGTTATGGAAAAAAGTAAATACAGTGTTAAACCTTTATCAAGCCATTGCAAAGATAAAGCAGCTAATCTAATATTTTATTCAATATAGTGAGGATTACAGGTTCTGTAATAACCCAGTTGTCCTGCCCCTGTGATCATCACCTCAGCATCACATAGACTGGAGATTATAGACAGAATTTATCATTTGTTTGACTCTAGTGCCTTCACTCCCTACATAGTTCACTAGTCATTCATACATAGAACTTAAGGGAAAGTATTCACATACATTTTAAGTGGTGAGAAATGAAATATAATACTTACTTGCATCTTTTAAAACGAAAAGTAGGGGAAAAGTCAGTCAATCCCAGATAGCAAAATTCACATCTACCATTCTGACCTTTCTTGCATAGAAATTTTCGTTATGTAAAACCAGTATTTGTTGACTTCTAAGCAGGCTTCTATCAAGAGAAATTATACTCAAGATAGTGACTGTTAGCTCTTAAGCTAGATACTTGTTTCTCATGAAGAAAAGGCTACAGTGTATAAACTAGAACACAAGACTACATGCCAACTCTTGCCCTTGAAGTAAAAACTTGTGAGGCTCAGGATGTCTCTGTAGGAGACTTTGTGTGTTTATTTGGATGCCTCCAATAAGTAACTCTATCTTCTAAAAACTGTGTTCTTTTAGGCTAGGTTAATGCCAACGACAAAATGAAACAGTGTAGTAGAGAAGGTTCCATCTTTCTGGGCATCTCTGGTTCTTAATAGAATGGAAGCCATTGGTTGATGGCACAGGCTGACCCACCAAGCCTGAGCTTGGCTCCAATTGCAATGGGAAGCAATTCTGAGTCTATGGTAGTTCAGCCCATCAGTTTAGGATACATTTCCACTGTGTATTGAGGGAATAGAACCAGAGAGTCTGATTAGATTGCTCAATTTCTCACCAGAAGATAGCCAGGGCCTCTCTTGGTACTGTGCCGTGCAACACTCAGAGATATCTTCTGTTGCTCAAGTCTTCTCCTTAGATATTCTGATTGCTTCTTGCTGACTCTCCTTCTCTGTCTCTATCCAGCTCATATACTCCCCTGTGTGTGTGTGTGTCCCTCCTTCCCTTCCTCCCCCTCCCCCGATTTATGTGTCCGTATAGTAAATAAAGAGGTCTAGTCAAGACCTCACTTGAGGACCATACTTGCATCTCTAGGACTTCTCAGATTTCTCATCTATGTGTTCATATAATGACCTCCTATTCAACACCCTATAGTACTTTGAATCAGAATGCCCCCACTGCTAGATAAACATTGGTCATGTAGATGAGTCAGAATTTAACCAAGGACCAAAAGGCAGGCCACTTAGTTTAAACTTACTGTACTTTAACTCAACTGAATTAGTTGTTGAGATGTCAGAAGAGGCTGAGAGATAACCTAGAGGTGAAAACAGACTACCACCATCCCAGACTGGAAGGACAAGAGGCACCATTATCAGAGCCCTGGGGCTCAAACCTTGGTGGGTCTGTGCAAAAGAAACCATGAGCAACTTTTAGAGATCTCTGGATGGGCCGATGGGGAGAGACATAAACCTGTCTCCTCCCTTTGTCTAATCTCTTACCACAGCTTCCCACTGGCAGAACCCAGTTGGAAGTCACCAGAAACAGCAGCCTGCTTGAGTTGACCCCTGAAGGTCCCATGGGGAACAGACGCTAGTGCGGTCTCTCAATGTGTTATGAGCTGCTGAACGAGAGGATGCTTCCTTAGTGGATTTCGCAACCACAGTGCTTAGCACATTGGGTTGAACATTTAGCGTATTGAAATGAACACTAATGTTTCCTTCCAAGATGGAAATGATATCATTCTCAGCCATGCATGGCTCCATTTATCATAACATTAAAACAAAAACATGAAACACTTCCCTGCAACTGTTTTGTGTAAAAATCATAGCCTTTGTGTAATTATTTACTTAAGCTCATGCTTGAGTTATATCTCAGCCCTTCCTCTATTAACACTAAGCCAGTACTATTTATCAGCTCAGACTTGGTTTTGAAAACATTTCTGCCAACGGTGCATCAGATTAAATGCAGGAGAGGAAATGGGGACTTTGCCCTAACAAATACTGAGTGTGACAGGGGACAGAAGGATGATAGTGTGGTACTTTTCACACAACTCATCTTCAAAGTGTCTTTGAACCAACCCTCCCTCCCCGACCTTGCTCTGCCAGGCTCTTCTGTGCCCTTAAGACCAAACCTTCAAGAGTGTAGCTACCCTCACAGGGGCAGAACACAGCTGGTCCAGCTAAAACAGAAGGCTGGCTCACTGTCCCAGCCTTCCAGCCTTCCTTTCTGAGAGGTCTTCTTTCCTGAGAGGGGAAATGTTCAGGGAGAAAGGCTGTCATCACACTGGCACTTGGGCTGTGGCATCTAGCTATATGTGCACTCATAGGCTGCATTTCTGTGTATGAATCAACTCTCTGCTTAATGCTCTTGTGTCATGGGATGCCATAAAATGCCAAAGATCACATCATCTCTAAGGTTATACTAGGTTATACTGTAAAATGTGCAGCCAGCATTGGAGACATGTGACCCAACAAACATAGAAGCGACCTTAGAGAGACCTTTGCTTTCACAAGAGGACATTAAACCTAAGAAAAGCGACAGAGTGCTTTGTGGCCACCATAGCTTGACAGTAGCATGCCTGAGCCATTCCCCAGTCTATCCAGAAACTGTTTTGAATTATGGACAGCCTTCCTGTATCATTATTGACTATGTTTGTGAATTAATTGCTTCTTCTCTTTATGACCATCCCCTCTTACCTGTAATTTGTCTATACTCATATTTTGTATATATTTCTTTTTAAAATCTTGTATCTATGACGCATATGTGTTTTTGTGTACCACAGTGCACATGTGGATATCCTAAGACAACCTTGGGTGTCAGTCTTTTATTCCCCCATGTTTAAGACATGGCCTCTTGTTTGCTGCTGGGTGCCCAGGCAGAGCAGGATAGCATGGGGTAGGGTAAGCTGGGTCCTCGCACAGGTGTACTGCTAATATGTGCAGTATACATAATAGTAAACAAGAGACACTGTCTGAAACATGAAAAATGAGGCCTGACATGTCCTTTGACCTCATGTGTGCTGTGTCGGGTATGCCAGGCTAGCTGCCTTGCAGGCTTTCAGGGATTTTCCTGGTCTCTGCATCCCACCTTGCAGCAGGAGCACTAGGGTGACTTATGTGTGCTGTCGTGTCCGACTTGTGGATCCTTATGCTTGTGTGGCAAGTGCTCTGCCCACGGAGCCATCTCCACCACCCTCTGTACTTCCTGTATTAGATTACTCTAAGACAAAGTCATAGGTCACATATTGTACACTTAGAGAATGCAGTGCCTGGGATGCATTCTTTCCTTTTTTTTAAATTGTTTGTTTATTTGTTTTGTCCTGAGCATCTTTGTCTTTCCTATCCAATCATTGTTCTCACATGCAAAATCCTTTAATCTCACTTTTTTTCCTTAATACAAGAAAGACTCATAGGAACTGGACCTAGCCACCCTCCCCCTGGAGCAACCTCCCTTGGTAGATAGAATCCTAGAAACTCTGAACTTGTCTTCTGGTCTTCTTCTGGCCCAGAGTGATGGCACATCTGTCCTGGCTGTTTCCATGGATACAGTTAAACATAATGATGCTATCACAGTTTCCCTTCCTTTCTATTTTCTCTCCCTACCCCCATAATGACTCTACAGGGCTCAGGCTATATAGTTTACTGGTAGAACATGTGCCTAACACATACATAGCCCTGGGTTCAGTTCCCAGTACTAAGAACACCACGAGACAAATAACTAAAGAAGAAAGATCTCCTAAGTCTTCAGTGAACTAGTTCAACTTACTTCTGCAGGTCAGACAACTGAGTTCCAGGTTGATAACTAGATAACCAAGGACTAGTGAAGACAAATATGTTAGCATCTGTTTTATGTTGGTTATATCTGCTTACACAGTAACCCTGAAGTATCTTTTTCTTATGACTGGTGCATTTTGAAGAAACAGAGTGAGAAATTAAGTCAAGGTCACAGAGCTGATGAGATTCAAAAAGCTCGTCGACTATAGGACCTGTTCACTATACCATTATACTAGACTATATTGCTCCTGGTACTGTGTTGTAATCCACAGAATCAACTCGTAGTGTTAGTAATTATAATTCATATAAATATAGTTTCATAAATAAACACTAATGCAGAATTAAATAATTTTCTAGAAAATTCTATCACAAGGTTTAAAAAGAACAGGTTTGTCACTGTGCTAATAATATTTCAAGAAAGGTATGTTTCTATTTCCCCATTAAATAAAAAATAATTTCTTTACATATTACTTAAAGTAACAGGTATATTGTAAACATATGAGGGGAAAAACTTTTAATTCTAAACTTTCATAATAGTAAAAAAATACATTTTTGTCTTTGAATATTCAAAGCCCCAAAAGGCTCTTGTCTGCAAAGAGAAAAGATGAGAGTAAATAAGAGAAGGGGGCCGTTTGAAGGGAATGATTATCTACAGAGGGATCTGTGCTTTTAAATCAGTGGGGATGTCTTTTATGAAGTGGAGATTCTGGCCAAACTCATAAATAAAGTGGAAGTGTGTACCAGGTTAGCAGCTGGTCAGAAAGCAGGGACAGCAAAGGGAGCAACCCAGAGCACTGAGTAGAAACTAGATATTTCAGGATGCTGGAGACAGGAGATATCCCTAGGGGGACATCAGTTCCTGAAATAGGATAGGAGGGAGGAGGATTTGCAACAGGAAACAAGCAGGCCAAAATGCTATCATCAGAGATTAGACAGCAAATGTTTCTTGATATTCGAGAGTCTAGTCATGTGGTTGCTCTTTGCTATTTTGTCCCACCAAGAGCCAGCTTGTCAGGGGAAAGGCCAAGGTGCACAGAACATGCATCAGTGCAAAACGTATCTCCTACCGGGCACCTATAAGCTCCTCGGTCCAAAAGATCTACTTGGAATGTAAGGAACAGAAGGTCACATGATAAATTAGGATAGTGACTTACCTTAAGGAAAAATGATTGTGTGTGCACACATTTATGAGTCTCTTACACATGTACACACATTTATGCATCTCCCACACTCGTGCACACAATCAGGAGGTCCATTTGATTGGCAGTTATCTCCCATCCCTCTCAGCAGTACATCCAAAGCTGTACTAACTTCTTAAATGCTGGTCACAACCCCGTATCTGGGTCTCATAAATGAATATGGGGAACACACACACACACACACGCACACGCACACGCACACGCACACGCACACACACACACACACGGCAACAGGAAAAGGCAAAAATCCAAAATCAATTTAAACCCAAGTGTGTAATGAATCCAAGGTGCCTCTGCAGTGTTCTTGCATGTTGCATCCTATGCTGCAGCCTTGGCTCTGAACACAGACCACGTGTACCTTGCACTGTGTGAACTATCTCACCAAGCAATGCCAACAAATGCTGCCTCCAACACCCAGGTTCAGCTTCGAGAACATTCTATTTATGAATTATAGCATACGTTCAAAGTTTTCTGCTCTGATAAAAACATAATGGTTTAATTGCAAAAAAACAAAGTCTTTTAATGTTTTCCTACCATTATTCCTTAGCATCAAAATATCACATTGAATCTGGCTTACGGTGTGATAGACAAGCAAGCGCATCCAGCATACAAATTCATCTTTGTCTTTAGTAAATGGTAAAATTATACATACAACAAAGAATTTTTCAAATGAGTTTTTGTGATTTATCATTAGTAAATGTTTGACTTGCATACCCATTTTATATACTTATATGTTTGGGGTCACATAAACATTTCTCAGGCATAAAGATATCCCAAGAAGAAAAAGGTTCAGAAGGGCTTCTCTCAACAAGTACATTTCATTTAATTTTGTTTGGACCCCACTTCAAACATTATTATTGTTCCAGAGAACAGGCTACTGTATTATTTACTGTGACTATTTTAAATTGATGTTCCATTATAATCTTAATAAGGAATTGCTTTTTAATTGTATAAACCTTATTTATTAAAACTTGCAAATAAAAACATCAGACACCAAAATTAAGGAGACTTAATAAATGAATTACTGAAGTAAACTGCTGCCTTTGCAGACACCCAAGGGAAGGTTAACAGTAGAAAAGGATCTAAAATAGTGTCCACCCTGGCAAGGCTGCTGGTACGCACGGTTGCCGTGGGAGACTTAATAACATTTAATGAATCAGAAAGCAGAATAATGCATGATCACAGATAATAAAAATAATTTCAGAACATTAATTTAATCCTGTCTGGAAAGATAAAGCACACATTTAAAGGATGTGGTATCATTCCATTCTAAAACGGTCTGTGCTCCTTTCCCTGAAAGGCTCAGGTGAGCTTCAGTGACATGCAGGTGAAAGGAGAGTGGTTCCCTTTCCTGGGAGAGACCCAGTCAAGGTCTCAGCTGAGACACTAAGCATATGGCAAGTGGCCTGTCCTCCTCTTTGTCTTCAGCTTGACTCTGAACCTGCAGCTGAGGGGTTGGAGGTGGGGGCTGAGTGTCTCTCAAGAGTGAACTGTGGGGTTAGGAACTGTGATGTCTCAGGACCTCTAATTCATGCTAGATATAAAATTTACATTTGGTTAATTGTATTATATCTTATGTCATGCATACACACACACACACAAGACACACAGTTATCCTTCAGTGTCTGTCTGTAGGGCATACCCTCAAGATTACTTACAACATCTAATATGGTGTAAAGACCCTATATGTCATTGTTATGCCCTATAGATCATCATATGCCATATGAATTATAACAGAAAAATTGGTATGCATTTAGTACAGAGAAAACTTTTAAAATATTGTTCATTCATAATCAGCTGAATCCATGGACATGGAACACATGAACAGAGGGGCAGCCATAAGTCTAATGTTATTCGTGTGTGTGTGTATGTATGTGGGTGTGTGTGTGTATAATATATATTCTCATATATGTATATATGTTTATGAGAGATAGAGAAAAGGACAGAAATATCTCCACATGTATTCATAAAGGTGGTCATTTCATGAGGCTGTGCCCTTAGGACACCTTGGTCCCCAGACCTTTGATGATGGCCTCTGAGTGAGAACAGTCCTAAAGTGTACCACTACACTTACTTAGCATGTTCTCAGCAAGGCTCCCTCCATGCTTCTGCTTATAGCTCATTAGACTAGAGGCTAGTTATAAAGTGTTATCTGGTTATCAGGACTATTGTCTTGATTACAGTCCTCTCTATTTAAAAATTTACCTTTTAAAATGTTTGTAGGGACTGGGGTTATGACTCATTTGGTAAAATGCCTGCTGCACAGACATGAGGTTGTGAGTTCAGACGCCAAATACTTACACAACAGTTGACATAGCAGCGCATTCCTGTAACCTTAGTGCAGGTGGAGGTGGAGACAGACAGATCCTCAGATCCTATTGGCCAGTGGAGCGGCTAAATCCATGAGATCCTGGTTCAGTGAGAGACTGTCTCAAACAATAAGGTGAAAAGCGAAAGCCATTGAGGAAGACACCCAGGTCAGCCACTGGCTTCCATACTTGTGGGTACACATGTACATACACATGTGCGTGCACACACACATGAACATATACACAGCCACACAACACATGTGTATGCACACAGGCACAAAATATTTTTAGTCCAAATACTTGAGCATACTTATGTTAATATCTGGTGACTGCACAATGTTAGGATATATATAATCAACTGGCAGATTAAAATTCATAGCATAGACTCAGGAATAGTCACTAACATTGATATAAATAATTTACTAGAAAATTTTATACTGGTGAAATCTTTTAAAAGCATGATGGCATATATCATATTATATATTCTATATTGTAAAAATTACCCTCAAACCATCAGTCATTTAGGATTACTGTGATTTTATATTATAGTGTGCCACCTCTTTTTGAATTGTATTTGGATCACAGTACCTAAAACATCTAAAGAACTGGACTTGGAGATTTTGTTCTTAAGTTGTAGCAGTATATGCTCTTAAGTGCTGAGAACTGTACCCTGAGGAGGGGAGGATGCGCCTGAGTCCTGATTTCGCAGGAACTTCAAGTTGCAAGTGAAGCCTTGCGGATACTGTCTCCCCCATTCTGGCTCCAATTGCGGCTGCCTCCACGGGCGCTCTGTCCTTGCTCAGCCACGTCCTCATTCCCAGGTCAGCCCTGCTGACTGTGGCTCTCACTCCTCTGAACATCACCTCACTTCCATCCAAGTATGTAGGCAGCTCTTTACCACAGCTCCCGGGCGAATCTTCCAGATGGCTCTGCCATTTTATTTTAATTTGAACCCACACCTCTTCTGTTTCGGTGTAACTTCCCCTGGGAAACTTTCTCACTTCCAGCCTCCCCTCCTCTTCTGTAGCATACAGTGATGCTTCCCACTGCCAGACTTCCCGACTAGCTCAGCTTTCCTAGAGAGCATTGCCTGCTCTTCTGGTTCCTACTGATAGCTGTGCTGATGCTCATCTTCTGACCTAAAAGAAAGTTTGCATCACTCTTTTACCCACCAGTCTCAGTGGCCCCAAATCCCCAAGACGTCTCAGTGTGGATGATACACATCCTAGGTCATGTGTGACAAGAGTTCCCATGTTCTCCTGTGCACCTCCTCATCGTGCATGTTCTGTCACCCACAGTAAAAGGCTCTACCATCTACCAGCGTACAGAGCCAAGAAGAAAGCCAACAACTAGCCACCCATCAGCCAGGTCTCCCTGCCTGGCACTCGTATCTCTCCAGTGATACAGTGCATCTTGCAACTTTGCTCAGCACTCTTGAGCTCCCAGCCTCTTAAGGAGGTAGAGACAGGAAGATCTGAAGTTCAAGGTTATCCTCAGCTACAAGATGAATTTAAAGACAGCCTTAGGATACATGAGCCTTAGTCTCGGAAATAAACGAATGATTAAAATAAAATGAAAGAGTAGCTGCATGAGTGTTGTTCGACCCCCAAAGGTGGTCATGACCCACAGGATGAGAACCACTGGACTAGGCCAAGAGTGTGGCCTAGTGTTAGAACGCTTGCCTACCTTGTAGAAGGTTCTGGGTTCAATCCCCAGCATCACCAGTAAGACTATGAGTTTTTATTATAAAATAACATTCAGAATTTGGATAATCATAGCCCCATTGGAGTCTCACACTGACATTTAGAATGTCTTTAGAGGAACAGGTGTGGCCTGTCTTGCCACACCTTTGTCCCAGGAGTGCCCCATGTCTGATAACAAGATGAGGAGATCTTTACATCCTGGACTTTCAGTGAGCCATAAACAGAAGGAAATACGTTGACAATGATCACTTCATGGAATTGCAACTATTCACAAAGATGACAGAAAGGGACATCTGTTTCCAGTCAGTGGGCAGGGCAGTTGGCTTCCTGTAGCAGCTGCCTGCTCCTTGCATGGAAGGCCACCAAGTGCTCAGGGTTATAAATAGGCGGTTATTAGAGCTCCTTCAGAAAGCATTAAGCAGAAGGCTTGGCAACTTTCTGTTCCTTTTTTTGGCTCCCTCTTGGAATTGGAAGGCCACGGCTAACGTGCATGCATGTGTCCACATACCTCACACAAGGGTGTTGAGGGTGTGGGTCCCAAAGAGGGGAATCCTGGTGGGCCACACACACATTTGCTGCTCTTCTGTTTGTATCTAGGGACACTGCAAGTCAGCCTCTTTCCAACCATATGGGCACTTATTCGAGCCCTGCAGCCTCTTGGCATGAACTGCACCCAGAGTCTTGACTGTGAGGACACCCTAGGGAATGTTTCTCTGATGGTGACCAGGCTCTAATTCTGGCCTGTGTGGATCCAGATTCCAAGGTAGATCCTCCTTGCTGTTGTCTCAAAGGGAGATGACATGAGGGAAGAACCATGAGACTGTACAGAGGCAGACAGGGACCATACTCACTTCAGGAAGCAAAAAGAATGACCCAGAAACTCACATCTGCCTGGGACTACGGTGAAAAGTGGCACCCACCCCTCCCTGCTCACACTGGGGAAGGTTTGGTGATTCTCCAGTTCAGCTGAACCGAGACAGTAAAGTTTTCCCATAAATCAGATCTACCAGCAGAACCTTGCCAAAAGCCACTGCGGTACACATGCCAGTTTGGGGAGCCTTTCTAAAATAGTCGTTTATTAAAGTCTTGTATTTCACTTTCAGTGGACATTTATTGTTTTCCTACTGTAAGCCAGCACTCCACCCATACAGGGACTGGGGATAAATTGGTCTTTGGGCAAAGGGTCAGCCTGGGAGTTCAAAAGCATGAACTACACAGCTCACAAAATCATTTTCCACCTCTTAACTCTTGTAATTTAAGAAATATGGCTCACTTCTTGTGGGTGCTATCCAACCAACACTTTTTTTCACAAATTACAGACTAAAACCTCAGAGGTCAAATCTATATTCCATCATACCATCTATTTCTATCATAGCCTGGGCTAACTCAACTTTAAGCCTGTCAGAATAACAGACGTGGACGTCCCATGCAGGCATCTCATTAAAGGAACTGCCTTTTCCAAGCTTTCAGAGCATCTACTGATCTTCATCTCTCAGATGACATCGGGTTGAATGATTTAAATATTTTCTTCCTTTCTTTTCCTAGCATTGTGGTTCTCAACCTATGGGTCACAATCCCTTAGGAGTCAAGCAACCCTTTAGCAGGGGTCACATATCAGATATTCTGCATGTAGATGCTTCCATTACAATTCATAATAGTAGCAACATTACAGTTGTGAAGGAGCAATGAAATAATTTTATGGTTGGGAGTCACCATGACATGAGAAACTGTCTTAACGGGTCACAGCATTAGGAAGGCTGAGAACCACTGGTCTAACATCTGTAAGGTTGTTCTCTGCCTCCATAAGACATTACCAGAGAGTTCTAGTATCCTCACAGCGTCTGGCTTTTTAAATGGTAGACCTTTCCATTACTGGAGAATAATTCTCTTCCAAGTAGCTGGCATGGATGAAGGAAACAAATGCACACCAGCCAGCTGCCTCTCCACCTACTTCCTTCTGTTTTGTACGAACAAGATGGGCTCACAATGTCCTACAAAGTCTGACCCAGAAAACAACCCTGATTTCCAGCACGGTTTTGCTGGGTCTTTTCCATTCAAAGCAAAGCTACTTAAGACTTGATTAAAAAAAAAAAAAAAGCAATTAAATTATAGAGAATGTACTCGAATAAATATGTGGATTCATTTCCTGGGCTGATAGAAAGTGCCACGGACAGATTGGCTTTAACAACAGAAATGATTGTCTCCCACTGTGGAGGCTACAAGTCTGAGAACACAGGCCTGGCAGAGCGGATTCCCTCTTCAGGCTAGGAAAGCCAATGTGTGCCGGACCTCTCTCCCTGTTTCTGGTAGTTTGCTGGCAGTCTCTGCTATTCCTTGGCTTATAGAAGAGTTACTCTGTGTGCCTGTCTTTGTCTAAATGCCCCCCTTTTCTAGAGACACCAGTCATTTTGAATCAGGGACCACCACTGTAATGACCTGATTTTAACGCAATTAATCAGACATGCAATGGTTTATCTCTGAAGAACGTCATCAGCAGAATCACTGAGACATTGGGGTGCCAGTGGTTGAGTTTTTATTTTGTTGTTGTTGCCTTGAGCTTTTGGTTGGTTGACTGGTTGGTTGATTGGTTGGTTGGTTGGTTGGTTGGTTGGTTTGGTTTTGTCTCCACCCTCTTTAAGAAGTTCTTTGTTCTGATGCTGGTGGTCAAGCCCAGGGCTTTGCACACACCAGATAAGCACCTCCCAGTGAGCTGACTCCCAGTCCAACATTTACACTTTAAGAGGCACAGCCACCCTATAATAAGACCTTTGCTGGCTCCTCACTGAAGTGTTTGGAGTCCTTACTACACACCGACTAGAAAACAGACTGCACACTTCCTCCTCCGCATCCTCCTTTCCTCTCTCCCTTCCTAAGGGACGCTGAGCTCCTGTTTCTCAGATTTCTCTGTTGTTTTGTGAGAGACATAAGAACTTTGAGATGCTATTCTCAGCTACTAATAGTTTAGGTAAGGAAGCAATCGTGGAATGGGTTTCTCTTCTGAAGGCCTTGGCTGATGTAACGATGATGTGTTTGGCCACTGCCCTCAAAGTGCTAGTGAACAGAATGAAGTCAGAGTCCCATCTATTCTGTGCAATGGTGGAAGTGGGTACATAGATAGAAGATAGAGATATGAAGCTCGACTTTGGGTGCAGAGATGAAGAACAATAGTGACACTTGCCCCTCAGAAAGATCTTGGAAGGGGTTGGGGAGGGAGATAGCAAGTGCTCCAGAGCCTGTCCTAAAACAAACAAACAACAACAACAAAAACTAGAATAGTGGTTCATCCCACCACTGCAGAAGTGGCCTCAAAAACCAGGAAATGGCAACTGAGGAAAAATTGACCTGTGGTCAGGTCAACACACACACACACACACACACACACACACAGAGGGGATAGGGTGGGGAGAGAGGGATAGAGGGAGACAGAGAGAGAGAGAGAAGTTGATTCTTTGCGGAAATATGAGCTTATATTATTTAAAGGACAGACCTGCACCTCAGTGGGAAAGCAGCACATTTCAAGACCCAAAGAGATGAGATTAATGTAGGGACTGTCCTGGGGCAAGAGTGCTTAGCAGACACAGGAGAGAAAGGCATGGGAGCAGGAGTCCAGGATGAGTGTTAGCTGTGGGCAAGGTAAAGACTGTCCTGTAGATCAGCATTAACATGTAGATGTGTTAGTAGATGTGTTTACAAGTGTAAAGGCTCCTGCTTGTGAAACTGTGCATTGTAGGCTTCAGACTGAAGTCCTCAGAAGGGGACAGTTCCAAAATTAAGTCATTTATCTTAAATGCCATCTGAGTGTGTCATTTTGATGTTGAAAACTATCTGAACATTGGAAGTATGAGATGATCCAGGATCCCCATCAGGATATGAAGATCCTCAGGATTCAGTGATTTTTAGACCTTTCTCCATGTTAGTTTCTTCAGTACCCAAGGCTTGCTCCGGCTCTGGGCCTTTGCCCACGCATAGAACAAGGGTTCTGTTGTTGTTCCTTAAGGTGCTGCGACCTTCCCGTCACCTTATCAAGATCTATTTACCCATTAGGCTTTCCAGATTGCACCCCACCTCTCCCAGCTACCTAGGCACCCCCCTCGGGGTTTTCCTGGAACTTGGGTTTCACTAATGTCTTTGCTTTCCAGTAGACATGACACTCAGGAGGCAGGACTGTGTCTCCTGTCTAGACCAGCTTGTCTCCTGCCTGCAGTCCTGCATCTGGCATGTAACAGGTGGTCAGTTACTGTTTTGCTAAATGAATGAATGAGAAATGAATGGGTGGGGTCCTGTCCCAGAAATAAAGTTTGGAAGAGAAATGAATAATTGTGAGCAGTCACAATCAAATTGCACTGTAATGACCTCATTTTTAACTTCACTAATCAGATATGCAATAGTTTATCTCCGAAGAAAGTCATAAGCAGAATCACTGCCATGAGAGAACAAATATAGTTTGTACATAATTGGTGCTCAGAACTGTTTTAAGAACAGTGCTGTAGGATGGACTGGGCCGTCCATATTGCTCAGTCAGTTGATGCCTGAGAGCTATGGGAGGCCCAAGCAACAGCTGACGAAGCCCTTCCCTCAACCCTCTCTCTTCTGCCTTCCTCTCCTCTGCCTCTGACTTCTATTCCCTTTTCCTGCTAACCACAAGCTATTTCCCCTTCTCAGAGGCTCACGGGGCATGATTTGTGCTGCTCTGAGTGCATGGATAATAGCCCAGTACTGCTGTCTCCACCACTGGAGGCTGGGACTATCATATCACCTCAGCACATTGGGAAACAGTGGGAGAGTGCATTCTTAGCCTATGGCAGGCCCAAGTTTATGCCACAGCACCAAGGGAAAAATTAAAAGTCTGTACTGACCAGGCACCCCTAATCCAAAAATCTAAAGCTGTTTATGGAAGTCTTTGAATTTAGAGCATTTCTGAATTTAAATTTTTGAATTACAGATGTTCTGAAAAATCAATTCTAAAATATGAAAGAAAAAAAAAAGATCTTAAGTATGTCTTCCCGGATAAAGGATGCTAAATTGTGCATTTTGTCTCTTTTCTCAGACAAGTTGATGACACCCTCATTTCAGTAGTGCCTTTTTGTGTTTGGTTTCATCTTAAAAGGTAAAATTAAGGGTTGAGGAGACACTTTGATGGTTTCTGTGCATGTGGGAGTTGAGGACTGTCATTCAGGTCACCAAAGCTAGGAAGGCCTGGAGGCCTGTCTAAGAGGTTAGCACCCAGGAGGCTGGGACAGGGCATCTGTAAGGCAAGCTGGCTAGCTGAATCAGTAAGCCCAGGGCTCAGCAAGTGACCCTGTCTCAGTAAATACAGTGAAGAACAACTGAAGAAGACATCTCTCCATTGTCAACCTTTGATCTCTCATAAACATGTGCCCACACAGATGTGAAAATACATACATACAGATGCAGTGCACACACAGACACACACACCCCAAGAGTGAATTTGGACAATCCTGAATAATTTTCAAATCCAGAGTCTCCTGATAGCTATCTACATTAGCATCCCATTCCGAACTATTTATTTATTTATTTTTATTTATTTATTTATTTATTGTCATAATGTCATATTTCCTCCAGTCCTAGGGCCACTGTTCAACTAGCAGAGTTTGAAAAGGATGTGTGTTTGTAGCTTGCGTTGAGATTTAAAAGTGTGAATATTCATAAGGTCTTATCTAAGCTGCTCACTGGTTACTCGGTCTTCACATTATGTTAAAGATATGTAAATCCTCAGAGGTCCGTGGGATATCCAGGCCAAATAACTCTGAATCTTTCAAACAGAATTGGCACTTTGAATTTTCAGTAGATGTGTGCTGGCTGTCCTCAAACAACAGCCCTGCTCCTTCTTGGCGGCCTCCCATGCTAGGGCTGTAGTGAGGGAGGAGCTTGAGTCAAACTGATCTGGCTTCATCTCCAAAGCGGGGGCTGGCTTTTACCCTGTGTTTATACCATCTATCTTCTTTTGCTTCAAACATTTGACACTGACGGAGACAGCTTTGAAAGCGGAACACCCACACTCGATATGGCTGCACTCATTTTTCTTATGTTTTGGCTTCAGTTACAGTACTTTTAATATTCATGAGGTTTAAAAAAATAAACATCCCAGACTATTTCCTCTGGATGGAAATGTGATGGTTTCAAACCTCAGAGAAAACAGTGAGTGAGTCCTCCAGCCCCAGTCTTCCCCAAGTGGAGGCACACTAGTAGGAGGGGTGGCCTCCTTGACACCTTCTGGAAGCCTGTGACTGGGCCCATGGCTGCTGTAGGGGAGGAAAGAGGCCCTAGTGTGTGTGTTTAAAGCTTCCCTTTGGAACAGTAGATAGAGAAATCTTTTCAACTGTTTCAGTAGCCCCTTTCCATCACTGAAAAAGCACAGAAAAATCACTTATTAGCTTTTGTTGTACAATCCCAGATGGACTTTTTTTCTCAGCTCTCTCTTCTTACTTGGCATTGGCACTGTACCTTCTTAGAGGTGATATCATCAGTCCTAAACTATTCCATAGAATATATACACTTTAAGGTATATTTTTATTACTTAAGTACATTTGTTTGCATGTATGTGTGAGTATCTGCCACATGTGTGCAGGTGACTAGGAAAGTCAGAGACATCAGATCCCTGAAGCTGGAGTTATAGGCAGCTGTGAGAAGCCTGACATGGCTCTAAGGACCGAACTCAGGTCCTCTGCAAGAGCCATGCACATGTTAACCGCAGAGCCATTCTCCTGTACAGTGTTGCTCTAAGACCCCTCGTTGTGGACTGCCCCTGGTGATTGCCTGTCTCTGTAGCTGTTTCTCAAGGTTACCAGCCCCCTTCCTCTCAGCCTGGTTCTCTTCTCAGGAATGAACTACCTCATCTGGCTAGTGGCCAGCCAGCCTCATATACCTGCAGGTTCATGCCTTTCTTTCTCCGGATTCCTCTGTGAGATCCATCTTTCCTTGGGAACTTCATGGTTGCTTCACATCAAGGGGTATCAGTCTCTTCCCCACCGTACAGTTTGCACCCACATGGCTGACTCAAACGGCTTTAAGTCCTGTAACTAAACACTGAGGTAATCAACTTATAAGAGGAAAGGCTTATTTTGACTGACAGATTTGGGGGTTCCAGCATTTGGGTGGAGGAGCTCTATCCAGGTACTAGCTCATAATGAAACAGAGTCGCTCTCCTCATACAGGTTACAAAAGACCGACCAAGAGGCCAGGATCCCGCTATCGTTTTCAAAAGCTTACCCCCAAAGGCATAAGGGCCTCCACTGGGTTCAATTTTCTCCAGGTTCCACTGTGTGTCAGTAGCATCTTCCCACTCTAGAGACCAAACATTTCCTGAACACTCACCCTGGCTATGACTAAAACCTCTGTCAGATCTACCCCTTTCTACTGAGGCCACTGAAGAGATGATTTCCTTCCCTGCCTGTGAATTGTCGGGTCAGCACTAGAGAAATAGGCTGTAGCTTCTAGCACAAGAATGGGACTGGGTGGGCTGCCTTCTCTCTCTTCTCCATTGTTGGATGTGGTGCAAACTATTACAGCAAATAACCAAGAGGAAGGAAAGAAAGCCATCAGTGAATATGGCGATAGGTATGCCAGGACTGAAAGGACCTGGGTACTTGGTAACAGCAAGAAGCAATTCCAGACTTCCAGAATTATTCAGGGAGAAAAGTCAGTCTGTTTGGCCACACTGTTATGTAAATATAACCCAACAGATCTTTCTGCCCCAGCTCAGCCCCAGAGTAGATTAAGAATTTTGCCTAATACAAGATATCTCTTTCTCCCTCCATTCTTCCCTCTCTCCATCCCTCTCTTCCTCCCTTGTCTCCTTCCTTCTCTCCCTTTCTCTCTCTCCCTCTCCCCTCCCCCACCCTGGCTCCTTCTCTGCTTGCTCAACCTTCTCAGATAGGAGCTTCCCAGACACCCTGGCCCCTTCTTCCCTATCTCTGTGCCAGGATGCTCTATTGCTTCCTTATGCTCATTGAAAGAGCTAGCCAAAGCGCTCCTGCCCACGAGTGTCCTCAGGTTCTCAAGCCCTAATGCTGGACTGAAGTGTCTCCACTCAGCCTCTTCTCTCACCAATCATGAGCATCCTTTTAGCCTTGAGGAAGCATCTCCTGCCTTTGTCTGTCCTGTCTCAGCACTACTTGATATCAGCTCTCCCCTGCTTTGGTCCACCTCCAGCCCCTAGCCCTATCCAATCTCTTCCCCACCTTCACAGCAATTAATTCATAGAGTTTTGCTTCAGTTTCTCCCCTCAGGGATATATGCCTCCATGATAGCCCTTGCTTCCTCTCATGAACAAGCATAACTCAATTGGTTTTCCTGTTTTGGTCTATCCTGGTCTACCAACTTCTTGTTACTGCCCTTTCCCTCATGCTGTACCTAAGCTTATTCCTAAGTCCTGTCCACTCCTCTCCTAAAAAATTCTTGCAGACCTGCCCATTTGTCCTCACTGGCACTGCTTTCTCCTCCCACAAACCCCCATGATGTTACCCCTAATGTGGTTCCTCCTGTTCTGGTTCCACAGTGCACCCAGAATATTCTTTTAACAATATGGATCAGATTATACACCTCTCCTTGTTCAAACCATTCACTGATTTCCAATTAGGTTTATAACAAAAATCCATTGCATACAAACAGCTGAATCCAGCTGTCACCTCAAAAGCTCTGTGGTGAGTGAGACACCATCTGTCCACACTGGTCACCTGGCTCCTCACATTCCCCAAAGTCCGTCCCACTCCGGAACTTTGCTCACAGTGCTTTTTCAGATCCTCTCCCTATACTCTCACATCATTTGGGGAGTTGCCTTCAAATGCTATTTCCTAAGAGAAGGCCTGAGCATTCTCTTTATTCCTGGTTATGGCACAAAAGTATTTTCCTTCATTTGACCATTCAAGACAAGAACATCAGTCAACTTCTTCATCTGTCCCATGCTCCATTCCCCTTATTTCAAATCTTGAAACACTTTGAGACATGGGGTTTCTTCACTGTGTGCCCAGCTACCTCACAGAACGCAGGCTCAAAAGCACATCTTGAATGAACAAGAAGGCTCTATGCTTCCTCGTTACTTATTGTTACTTAATATCGTTACTTAATCATTACTTGTTACTTGAGAGTTAATTGATAATTACTTGATAATTAATAAGTAATCATTACTGAACTGACAGAATCTGAGCCTCTAGGTTTATTCAGTTGCCTTTAAGTCCAATTCCAGTGGCCTTCCTTCTTTCTTCTGTCTACCTGTGTGAAGGAGCCAAATCCCAGTCCTGCATAGTCACTGCATGCCTGCGGCATTAGTGGTCCTCCACCTGAGCACTCTCTCTTTCTTTGCTGTTTTTTAATGTCAGAACCCAATCTTTTCTTCATGGTCCAAATCCTGCCATTTATGATGCACATTGAATTTGCCTCCCAGCAAGAAGCAAACACAGCACCTGGCCCATCATTATGTGTTTGTCCAGTGCTGTATAGCTGTGTAGAATGTGTGTGTGTGTGTGTGTGTGTGTGTGATCTTTTAAACTAGAATATAAGATGCCAGAGAAGCAGTTGTGTCACACACACACATACACACACACACACACACAGTGGTCCTATTGTTGTCCCAACTTCTCTACATCTGGGCACAGAGCCTTGTTTGTGAAGCATGCTAGGTGACCAGGCAGCTCAGCCAACAGTGTTCCTCATACTGCCAAGGATGGGGAAGAAAACTGAACAAGCTTTTTCACAATACCTGAGCCTAACTGAAGTCAAACTGCTAGGGCCTGAAATCAGAGAAGAATCTTGAAGTGAAGAATCAGAGAAGAATCATGGCCAAAGGAAGAGATAGTTGGTCAGAAATTTGGAGTCACATCAGAGCTCAAGTTGAGAATGGGAACTGTAATAAATGGACCCACAGGCTTGAGGCCTTGATTCCCACTAAGGTAGGGGAAAGTAGTGTTGGAGTGTATTGGTTCAGCCAGCCTGAGATGGAACTCCAGAAAACATTCTGCAGAGGCATTTCCTGAGCCTGTTTTGTTGCAGCTTTGCACAGAGAGAGAGAGAGAGGAGAGAGAGAGAGAGAGAGAGAGAGAGAGAGAGAGAGATTTCATTGATGTCCCCTCCCTGAAAAGGAAAATAAACAGAAATATTTCCCTTTGGATTCCCCCGAGCATCAGCAAGTGAGAGATCAAGCCAGGATACTTGCACCTTGTGGTCCTTGGCATCAAAGGCTGCAGGTTTTCTTTCCACTGATTTTAATATACTTGTGAGCCTTGGGAGGCTTAATTAAAACTGCAGAGGAGCCAAGGTAAGCGCATAAAGGAACTGTTTTGATGCGTTGGAAACCCAAGCAAACAGAATCTGGATTATTCAATTAGGTATGCATATGGGATTTGTTTTGGGTGTTTTGATTGCTCAAAACCTGCTGGGGAAGTCAGCCATGAGTTTAGGACCTGAAAGAAACCATAGTTAATATCCCCCAATTCACTTTCTGTCTTTTTGTGCCGACTTCAGGTTTGATCCCTGGCTGGGAATTCTGCAAGGTCTCCTCACTCTCTCCTACACAGTCTGCTTAAGCTCCTCCCCCAGGTTCCCAACAGGCCAGCTTGGTAGCTCACAGTCATGTTCCTAGATGCTTCTCCTTCTCACTGTAGTTTTTCTTGTAATAAAACACAATGTTGCCAAGGGGTAGAATAGCAGAGTTCAAAGTTGGACCATCCTGGCCATCCTTATGTCACCTAAATTTTTTTTCTCTGGTTCTGACAGGGGAAATGACTGCAGGCATCATAGGTTATTTGCAGAGGCTGGGGCCTCTGGCTAATTGGGAGCACACTGTCAGACCATCATAGGTTTCTGGCTCATCAGCTCAAAACAAACCATGGGCAGGCATTGAACCTGACTCTGACCTGCTGGAAGCCAGCAGAGGAAGCTTCCTCTGATGCCAAGCTGAGAATCTGAACAAAGAAGTTGCAGCTCAAGTGTTGACCCTAGTGACCTTTCCAGGTGCTTAAACCCCAGCAAAGGAGACCATATGGAAGGTCTATACATATGAATAGCCTCCCTAGACAAAATCCGAGACACACACACACACACACACACACACATTTTCACTAGCACCTCCATTAACTGGTGCTAGCTTCTAAGGACA
Organism: Mastomys natalensis; assembly: GCA_021653895.1. Taxonomy (NCBI): domain Eukaryota; kingdom Metazoa; phylum Chordata; class Mammalia; order Rodentia; family Muridae; genus Mastomys; species Mastomys natalensis. Next base: position 1,319,032 of record JAJTUV010000135.1, read on the forward strand.
CAGGGATGCTTGCCTCCAGTTAGGCTCCTGTCACATAGAAGAAATAAATCAGCAAGTAAACATGACATCAAATATTGTGAGGAATAAGAGTCCCCCACTTTGTAATAATGAGCACTTAAAGACTAAGAGCTTAAAGGACAATTTGCTATACTGAGTTCCAGCATAGAAAAGTGGTGGGCATGCCACTCAAATGCAGAGAACATTTTTTATAATCCTTCAGGATTATACATGTTCCTTCCTCCTTTTGCTCATTGGCTGAGTGATTACACAGGAGTTACATTGTTACAGGAGATTTGCTACTACTACGTCTGTTCTTCAATAAAGACTATGCATGTGTATATAGATTTTGTAACAGTGTTGTTTACTTGTTTTTTATTGGGTTGTCATTGCTGCTGCTGCTATTGTTGCTGAGACAAATCTCACTGTGTACATCAAACCGGCCTTGAGCCAGGCGGTGGTGGCGCACGCCTTTAATCCCAGCACTTGGGAGGCAGAGGCAGGTGGATTTCTGAGTTCGAGGCCAGCCTGGTCTACAAAGTGAGTTCCAGGACAGCCAGGGCTACACAGAGAAACCCTGTCTTGAAAAAAAACCAAAAAAAAAAAAAAAAAACCTGGCCTTGAACTTACAAATGTCCTCCTGCCTTTGCCTCCTACGTGCTGGGATTCAAAGTGTGCACCATTCTGCTCAGCAGTCTCTGTTTTACATCATCTTTAAATCTTTTCAAGCACATGAACTTTGTCATAGCTGCAGATTGTTAGGCAAGCATGTATAGTTAGGATGGAAGTAGCTATGGTAAGGAGTCCAGAGTCTCCTGTTCATCTGTAGTTGGACCTAAGCTGACTTAAGACACTTTATCTTGAAAATAGAACATTTTTGTTTCACAAGTATTATAAAATCCCAGGGCCCAATGGTAAAAACAAGTTCTGTGTTTCTTAGCCCTGGCCAGCATTGTGACTATAGGAGGATTATTTTGACCTCTCTGAACCAAGCTGTCCTCATCCATAGGTAGAGGACATCTATTTTCATGGGTCATCTGAGTATATCATGGTGGTGGGGAAGGGTTATATGATTAGCATGGCCCTTGACACATTTTATATATACATATATATATATTTTATATATACATATACATATACACACACACTCTGAATGTATGCATGTACATGACATGCATACCTGGTACCCAGAGAGGTCAGAGAAGGGTGTTGGAACTGGTGTTATGGGTGGTTGTAAACCACCATGTGAATGCTAGAACTTAAACCTGGGCCCTCTGCAAGAGCAAGAGGTGCACTTTATCTTTAAGTTATCTCTCCAGCTCCCAACATGGTTTCTTTATACTACAAATGGTAGCTATAGAATTTCACCTTAGAGGAACTCAAGGGAGGAAACATGTATCTTGAATAAGGCATTTTCACAAAGATGAAGCAGACCACTGCCAACCTAGAGAACAGGATGGAAAGAACAGGCTGTGGGTTGGGGAGGGGATCTTAAGAAATTCAGATGGCTCAGAACAGCTAGAGTCCATGCCATGGTGTTAGCCCCAGAAGTGAGGCCCTGAATGAATAGGACTGTACTATAAATTCCCTAATGACATTCTAGGGAGTTCATAAGAATGCACTAAAAACTCCAGCTCTTGTTAGGTACAAACTTGAGTATGTCATTATCTGCCAAAAGAGTAGAAATGAAATCTGGAGTGCATGGTATCACCACAAAACCAGTTCTAGAACCTGAAATCCTATTAGTTCCAACACACAAGCTGCACTTTTGCCCTGGAAGAATTCTAAGCAGGCACCTGCCTCTATGTTATAATGCTTTAAACCAGAGCTGAGCATATTCAGCTGAAAACGGGTCCAGCAGAGGCCCTGTGAGCATGCTTGCTTTTCTGACAGTCAGTCCTGGCTGAGTCCCATATTGGCCAGCACTGAACACAGGGCAGATGTTGGGAATTATTGGAGAGGATTTAGGGAGGCTGTAGGCCATAGCATCTGTGGAAGTAATTCATTGCCGAAAAGCACACAGGCCCTGTCGAAGCTTCGATGAGAATTCTGAGGAAGCAACCCTTGGTGGGATAAGACCATGGGCTCGAAACAAGTGTTCCCTGGTGCTCTTCAGCTGATGGACACTAAGAAGGCAGTGCTTTCAAGGCAAACTGAATAGAGAGGAGGAAAGTTCCCAGCCACACAAACTCCAATTCAGTCTGAAGCGGCACAAGGAGTGTCCTCTGGTTTCCATGGAGATTCTTAGGAAGAGTTGACAGCACTAAGCTGAACCCAAGCTTCCCCATCCATTTCTTCTTTGATACCCTGAGTTTCTTTATCTAGTGGTTTCACTCATGGCCTTGTCCACCCCAGTAGCAGAAGTTTGCAAAGCTTCAGTGGTGAAGGTTAGACAGGACTGGGCTGCTCTGATCAGTTCTCCACTTGCAGATTAAAGTGTACTCAGCAGACAGCTGACCAGAGGTTCCATGGTTGCTGATGTGTTTCCATGTGCCCACCCAAGTTTTGTTTTTGTTTTTGTTTTTTTTCCCTGAGACAGGCCCATGTAGCCCAGGCTACCCTTGAATATTCGGTATAGCCCAGGCTGCCCTTGAACTCCTGATCATTTTGCCTCTACCACACAAGCACTGTGTACCACTGCACCTGGACCTTTTTCATATTTATTTTTATTCTTTAAGTTTTTTAAATGTTTATCCACTTATTTATGTACTGCTGTGTTGAGGATGGATCCCACAACCTTGCTTCCATGCTAGGCAAGTGTTCTATCACCGCATCCACCCCCAGCAGCATACTGCAGACTTAGGGAACCTAGACTCCATACATCTCATAGCAACCCAAATATATTTGGCAACTATATTTCAAAATATAGCTGTAACTTTAAAAACCAGACTGCTTGCCAAGTATTTAAATAAAGATTCTTAGAGAAATAAATTTCAGAAAACATCTTCCAATTTCTCCCTACAGTGGCTTTCATTGCTGATTTATTTCCAGAGCTCTGAAGTCTTGGTAGAAAGAAAAGCAATGAGGTGCATATCCAGACGGGATGCTCGAGTCAGCGTGATGTCAGGGTCATTTTCTACAAGTGTAGTTGATATGTCTTTTTCTAGAGTAAATGTGGAGGGAGATGTTTCTGCTAAGGAGAAGTCAAGTTGCTAATAAGAAGAGCAGTATAACTGACAATAGATCATTAAGACATTTTAAATGAAAAACAGATTAAAGTCTACGTAAAATTATATGTTGACTTCGTACTGAGTGCCCTTGGGAGTATCGTAAACAAAGCCTGGGGGAAACAAAGCTGCCTTGGCAATCAACACACCACATCTCTGAATCTCAACCACTTGTGTTCTGCTTGCAGCACAGGAACATTCCCAAGAGCTGGTTTCTTGCCTGGGTCTCATGTAGCCCAGGGTGGCCACTAACTTGCTGTGTAGTAGAGGATATTCTTGAACTTCTGATCCTCTGTCTCAGTCTCATTTGTTCAACCCACCCGGAAGCTTTTGTTTTTGTTTTTTTTTTAACAGCATCTTAAAGTAAGCCCATTGGTTCTGGTTTTGAAAACTGCAGGAAAATGCTATCTGTGTTTCTTTTATCATTCCCTGAAAACATTAAGTTTCCAAAATTAGTAGAGAAATAGGGTAGCCTCTTATAAAAAACTTAGGACATACTTGAATGGGAGAGAACAGACATAGAAGGGTCTGGGGGATTATGAAGAGCATATGAAGGCAAGTGTGACTTACATTTTAACTCAGCTTCAAGATGGGGAAATGCCACAGACCACAGGCTCTCCACAGAAGGGTCACTGCACAGTGCTCTCGCTTGATTGTATTTGAGACTTTTGAAATGAGGGAAGATATATGGAAAAGATAAATTGAAATAGATTGCAGAGGGAAATGTTGCAAATGTGTTTCCATTAGGCTGTGATGAGGAAAAGTAGGTCTGTTTCATGTAAATTTTCAAGAGTGACCTGGTGGAGAAAGTCAAAAGTACATTAATTAAATTTACGGAGCCAGAGAAGGTGAAGCCCCTGGGGGTTAGACGGAAAACATACAGATGGGCTGAGAGAGATGAGAGGAAGTGAGCAAACTTTCAGAACATGATATTCCACTTGGAAACAGGCAGACTAATACAGTGGGGAATAGCAGCCCAGAGACAGAGCGCTGCCTCAGAGAGAAAGCCAATAGCATGTTGAGTCTGAAAACCTGTACAGACTAAAGCCAGGAAATTGTAAAGTTATGGATCCCATAGTAACTATAAATTAACTCCTTTGCATATGTGTAGTATTTCATATTACTGTCTGGTGTTAACTTTCACGCCTAAACATACATGTGTCTATGTTTGGCCGGAGTCGCCATTGTAATGGGAGTGAAGGTGTGGACAGGAATGGATTGCCTGTGTTGGGGACCTCAGCTGGCCTAGCGGCTCTGCATGTTGCAGTAGACCCAGCTGAGAGACGACTTGAGTCACAGCACTGGGCAAAGGCGCTAGAAGGGACACACATTTCCTGATAAGTGCAGAGAAGTCAACACGTGTCAAGTTAGAAGAAAGTATGTCTGTAATTCACCCCAGAGGCCCCACTGGATTTAAATGTATCTCCCACTCCTGAGTTTTCCTTTCCTTTGCAAGCCTCCAGTGGTATGCTCCACCTTAGCTAACAGGATCTAAGCGGCAACCGTGTTTTCTTCTGAAAGCATCTGAACTGTAGACCTGATTGTTTCTTGGACTTTCTGTTGTCCTTACCTGCAGTTGACTTTTAATGGTGAATACTCCAGCAAATCTCTCTTCATACCCATAGAGGTAGGAGTGCAAACTCATCTCCTGAATCATCACTTGGACCAGCTCTCTTCCACTTGTGGGCTTTCCCGCCACAAAACACTAATTTTCACTCTCCCTTCTCACTGTTGCATCCCTGGAGATTTTCCTATGTGGGACATTCATCTATTAGCATGTCTGGTTAATCCTCAGACCTCCTCAGTGCCTGTGACTTTTCCTCTCCTCAGCTTCCTCCTTATCCCTAGGAAGGCCCCTCCTCCATAACCCAGTCTTCTCCAGTATCTTAAAGCTGACTCCTAGGCTTCCAGTGACCTCTGGCCTGCATGAGCTCAGCCTTCCCAGTTCTCATTCTCCTCTTCACAGCCCAGAAACAGACTCAGACTGTTCTCCTCACCACCACACCCTCATCTCTCTTTTTCTGGCATTAAAAGACTTGCCTTTTGGTTTCTTGCAATCTCCCAAAGCATGTGTGTGGGCTTCAGGCATCCACTGGGGGGGTCTTTGGGAGTAGGTCCTTTCCTCACACATCGTGGCTAGTGGGGTCATTTCTCATTCTCATGGTTACCCTACACAGCCTCAGTGTGTTCATCTTCTCTGCTTTTTCCATATCTGCTTACTCTGGTTCTCTCCAGAACCAGGACCTCCTGACTTCCCTCTAACCAACAGTTTCTGAGTCTCTCCACCACTCCCGCCCCCCACCCCACCCCCACCCCCCACCCCACCCCCACCCCCACCTAACCCATGCCCCTGTGGGGTTCCACATTCTCCCTCTGACACCTTCCTGTTTGCCTTAGCTCCAGCTCACGCCCAGCTGCTGAAGAGGCCTCCTCTTTGACACAGATCCTACCCTTACTCAGATGCCTCTTGTAACTGGTACCCCAAAATATATTCTCTTGCTCCCTGACACTGACCATGTCCTGCTTTATACCTGGGGTCCCCATGAGTCCTGGCATCAGTCCCTGCTCAGATGGACTTGGCTGTGTCCATGGGCCATCTCTTGAGCTTAGCAGTTCAAGGTCTTGGGTGTGGCTCAGTGGGAGAGCACTTGTGTAGTCTGCACCAAACCTGGATTCTTCCAGAACCTGGATTCCAACTTTAAGCATCACAACAAAACAGAACAAGACAAATCAACAGAAACCATCTTTCATGCTGGATCTCAGCACCCTGGACCGACCACTTAGGTGCAAGAATGAGATTTACTCGAATTGTGACAAATTATACACAGAAAGACAAAAGCTGCAGAATAAAGTGTACTGTATATCCAAACACTGATCATGCACTTATGTAAGTCTGTGGAAAGCTCACTACAATCCTAGCCACATTTGCCCATGTTGCCCCTGCCTAGCCCAACATCCTCACCCTCTCAAAGACAGAAATGGCCTTCTTTGTCCACTGTTAACTGTAATCATATATTCTGTATGTACAAACCTGGGGGAAATACAACCTATAATATTACTTTGCAGAGATTTGAAATTTTACATATATAGAGATTATAAGTATTCTTCCTGGCAATGTGTATGTGTCTGTGTGTGTGTACATGCATGCGTGTGTGTTTGTGTGTGTGCACACGAGTGCAGTCACACACACATATGAATCTGCAGAAAGAGCCATATAAAAGCTGCTGTGATACAGCTTGCTACACTGAGAGGATCAAGAGCTTGGCCTCCAGGCCATCTGAGATGGACCTCCATGCTTGTGTGGCTGTTGTAGTCTCTGGAGAGACCCTTAGCAGAATCCCAATGTCTCCACTATAATTGTGACTGAGCAATCAAGACTGTTGACCCGAGGCGTGTTCTTCTTGTCCAATTACTATCCTTTCATAAAAATGGTATTTCAGTACTTGTAGACACTGTCTGGGGGAGGTTTGAATAGTAAGATGTCATTTTCTTCATAGTTATAAGCTTTAGTAGCGAACCATGAAAGCCAGTCACACGCTGCAGCCCAGCCAGCCAGCAGCCCTGAGCAGGAACCAGCAGTTCTGCTGTTCAGAGTAAAGACACACAGCTGTCTGCTCAGTGACTACTGCTGCCAGAACATGGTCCAACTCCTACAACCACCATATTAAGAGGTTATGTTGCAGGGATGACAGAACTTATGCATACCTGTAACATAGGCTGGGATTTCTGGAGAGTGGAAGCTAAGTTGTACTGTTTGAAAGTTTGCAGTTAAGTCAGAGCTGTGGAAATCCCAGCCTCAGAGAGCACACTGGCTCAGCAGAGCACAGTGTGGCTGCTATCTGTGAGGACGGGGCTCTGAAGTTAGCTGTAGGACAGACATCAGCTCTAGCATCCCACATGTCTGCATTCACATCCTAACGCAGCCCCGTGACCTTAGATAAGCAACTCCACTGCTGAGCCTCAGCTGCTTCTCTCTGAAACAGGAGCTATTGGTGTCTCCTTTGTGGGATTTTTGGGGGACTTTAACATGTGTGGGAGAATCCAGGAAAGGTGTTTGATGGAAGAGTAGAGGCTGAAGCTAAGACCTAGTGACCAGGCCAGTGATCTCACTGACGGAGACATCAGAAGGGGGAAATGAGGGTTGGTTATAGACAACACACAGGCTTACTATTTATGATGTCCCTGTTAGGAGGTTTTACAGGATGTACTGGCAAGTCCTGAGCACCCAATAAGATGGGTATGTGACAGATGACTAATGTACACCAGGGTCTATCAAATGTGTGCTAGATTGCGGCCTCTAATAAAGCCATGAGGAAGTTATATGTGTTTCTCCCAGGTAACAAGAGGGTAGCACATCACAAGCCTTCAAATACTGCTGTCAGGAGGCAAGGCTGACTGTCACTGGGAAGTGAACTTTCATGATAGAAATAAATGAACTTAAAGACCAGAAAGCTGGCTGGAGAGGTGGCTGGGGGATAAAGGCACTTGCCACCAAGACTGACAACCTCATCTTGATCCTCAGAACACACACAGTATTGGGAGAGAACTAACCACCCCCTCCAAGGACTCCTAATACCTCTGTGTGCATTATGGTATGCACACCACACACATACACAAATAAATAAATAAATAAACAAACAAACAAATAAATATTTTTAAAAAGCAGGAAGTTCTGGTTTAGGTTCTTAATCTAATCCTCAGGACAGTAGAGATTTTCCAGTCTTCATCCATAATCATAAATTCTTTATCAGCACTCTTCTTCCAGAGAAAACTTTTCACTAAAAAGGAAAGGAGGGAGGGAGAGAGACAGAGAGACAGAGAGAGGGGGGAGGGGAGAGAGAGAGAGAGACAGAGGAATCCCAAGGGGGCTGCAGGCTGCTGCTAAATTTCAGTTGCAGTTGTCAGGGCTTAAGAAAACACTGGAGAAAATGTCTCATCGAGGGGTCCCTGGATTGTTCTGCTCTGGGCAGGCAGCTGAGGGGTGGATGACAGCCAGCTGGCAGGGGCTCACACACCAGGTACCTGAGCCAGCCACTGAGCTCATTTGCTCCAGAGAAGTCATTTTACAGGCGGAGCTGTCTCAAGATTAGCACGCTGCAGCGTGCAGACGCTCCCGAGGGGAGGAACACTGCAGAATTGGAGGAAACAAGAAATAGGTACTTATTTTCGAAGGGCTAGCCCCAGGGCTTCTTGGGTTCTGGGGAGATGGAATCCATGGCAGTGAGAACACAGGGAAATACATGTACTTTGGCCCTGTGAGGCAGGCACTGTGCTGTCTTGGTTTGAGGGAGAGGAGCTATATCACCAAGAAGCTAACTGGCCAGACCACTGGTGTTTCTGAGGTCAGAGACATGGGTTTGCCCCCAGGTGCTGCTGAACCTGGAGGCCTGGTTCCCCACTCCACACTCAGCTTCTAAGACGCACACTACAAGCCCCACAGTACCTTCCTCTCACTGCTAGTGAGAGGCTAGTGGCCTTGTCTCCAAGGGGCCATCTCCTCTTAAGCTTCCTACTCCTAGAACATAGCTCTGAGATATTGAATAAGAACCAGAGCAAGAAATTCCACCAGATGGAAAGAGGAACAACCTTGATCCACAGCATCCACCAAGAAAAGCCTGAGTCTTGGGCAGACCGTGGAATTGATTTAAGATACTTCCACATCCACCCGAGCTTACGTTTCTCCTGCTAATGGCCACCGTGCATCTCCTGTGGCAGCTGGCAAACCACCTAAGGTTCAAGCTCTTCAAATCCTAATATTCATTCCTGGCTTTGAGTCCTACTAACCTTGACCTTTCCACAGGGATGGATGCCTCCAATAGTGGAAAACAGTGTCACATGCCTAGGAGGCCAGTCATTGATCTCGTGGCACGGATTCTCAAAGGGGTCGGTTATCTTAAGCCCCCAGTGTTAGGTAAAATGGTGGCCATGATATGAAATTATCTGTTTCCAAACCTGTAGTTAAGACTGAATGATAGAGGCTTTTCAGTGGGGTAAGACATCTTATGTTTAGGGTGTTTGTACAAATGAGCATACCATAAATCACGTGCTTCCTACTGCTGAGTCTTTATTCCTTCCAGCTAGAAAAGCAGAGGCTGGGGGTGGTCCTTCCCAGCATCATTTCTGTCAGGCCGCCTATCACAGCTCATCCTCAACACCTGGATCTCCAGCACTCCAGGCAGGATCAGAATCTGTCCCCATCAGAGGTGATCACTATCTGTCTTCAGCTCGCCCCTGTCTGTCAGGACGCCTGGCGTTCCCAGCTCTGAAATCTATGGAATTCCTGTCCTCAGTCCCAGCTGAGGCTCTGGAATAGTTTGCACTCAGCATTTCCTCCTTCCTGTGCTGGAAATCCAGGAGGCGCCGTCTGTCGGGGGTGGGGGTGGGGGTGGGGGGGGTTGGGGAGACATTTTCATGAGCAATTCTATCCCATTTTCTCCCCCTTTTCTTGTTAGTAGCTAACATCCTTCATCAAGGGGCAGCGCCTGAGTGTGTGCTTGGCAGTGTCTTCAGAGATAAGTAGTGTCTGGCGTGGAGCAGCAAGAGGTTTGCCTTAGCTGATTAAAAGCAGGCTGCCGTTGGGTAGCAGCACACATGAGCCGTGCTGATCCTTGCTAGAGAGAACTCTGAGATTGCTTCTTGTGTCACCGTTACTGTCCACACTGCTTCCTGTCACCAGTGAACCACTCACTGGGTGACATAGAACTCGGTAGCCCACACAACTCCATGGGTCCACCCACCGAGAATCGCAGTGACTGACATCACACATCGCAGCAGATCAGAATCTTTTGAAGTCCATTAATTCTCAAACTTGATTCAGGTTCATCTTGACCACCCCAGGATGTTGAGGGGAAAAGGCTTGTATTTTGAGTGAGCAGTACGAAGAGATCAGGGAAGACTGATAGCCTGATGCCATGGTGCACAATCACTTACCACCTCTTGTTCTCTGAGCAGACATGCAATAGAAGTGATACACACATGGTGGGGGAGAGGTGCGTGGATTAACCAGCCAGGTGTCTGCTAAGAGCTCTCCTCCCCCAGCTCAAAGACCTCTGGTCTTAAAATCTACAAAGGGATGAATATTCATTGTTTCGAAACACACACTTTGACATTTGTGACAGTAGCCCTAGGGGATTTAGACAGTGTTCTTAAAAACTGTAATCCCAGCTCCTCAGGAAAATTCACAGGCTCTCTCTCCCCTACATCCCTGGAAATACATGTTGAGCTCTCTGACCCTTTCAGATGCTCTCCTTTGGCAGGGCACCCACCCAACCAGGGCTTGATTAGATACCTCAGTTTTCTGTGGGAGGAGAGGTGGGCAGATCATTCCCTGTGAGTGTGGCTTGTATATAACTTGTGTTGCTGTTATTGAGGTGTTTCAGCTTCCATAGAATGGACGAAAGGAGAGTAGTTCCATCTCTTTCAGCTCTGCCAGGAAGGAGAGTAGCTTCAGCTATGAAGGCCCTGGACTTTCCAGACACAGTTGGTCAGGAACAGGCTGTGTGGGACTTATCTTTCCTCTCAGGGCTCAGAGGATACACAGGGTCTGCCCTCTCTCTTCATTAGTGCTTGGTTTCATGTTGGATCTGATATCCAAACATGACCAAAAAGACCAAAAGACCAGGAGTTTGGACTGGTAGACATCTTGTTTCTTCAAGAATGTGGAAAGCTTGCTGTGTTGAGACAAGGCCTCTTTCCAGTTTTCTGTTAACCTAGAAATAAGGATTGTAGGACTTGCCCGTGACTGTAAATAAACACAATATCTAGCACATGCACAGGGTCCTAGCAAGACACTGCAGGCTTCTGGAAGCCACACGTGTACCCCTGCCAGAGGAGTCACAGCTTGGTGGGGTTGGCCAACAGGAGAGATGAAGCTGACAGGAATCTTGCATCAAGCCTGATTTGCTGCGTCATTCCTGAAGGTAGAGCTAGAGACTCCATGTTTATAAACTGACTAAACATGGCAGTTTTATGCCTCACCCTGTTTCCACCTGAGAAGGAGCCATGTATGTCAGCAGCTGCTGTTTCCCCATCTTAATTCCTGATGCCACACCCTGTGCCTTACAGTGAAAATTGGCATGTCTCTCTACATGCAAACAAATTCAGATCTCAGTATCTGCATATGCTGATTTCATACCTGAGGATTCAGCCACCCATAGATGAGAACTATCTGGGGAGATAAAAGGAACCATACTGAATCTGCACAGATTTATTTTATTCTCTTTTCAGTCATCCTGTAATCATACAGAATGGCATTCGTTTCCACCATGCCTACTTTATATTAAGGGTCAAGGTCACTGAGAGAGTACTTTGTCTCTGAAGACGTGCACAGGTTCTATGCAGAACTGCACTGTTCGATGTGACAAACTTGAGGGCCCATGGGTTTGGGTATCTCAGGCATCTCTAAAGATATAAAGGGCTATGAAAGAAGTTACCAGAAACCAAACAAATAAAAATAATACAGGAATTTATAGTTTAACCAGCCATCCATTCTCTAAAACAAGATCACAAAGAGAAAAATGGAGACTCACATGACCACTTGAAAAGAGAAAACCAGTTAAGAATGTGCAGGACTTAAGAACTGATCTAGTAAAAATATTGCTGTTGGCGCCCTGTTTGGGCAGTGTCTTCTCATCAGTTCAGAGCAGCAGCACCCTGGGTTGTGTGTTGGAGGGGAAAGGGGCCTTGTTTGCTTCAGGGTTTTTTCCTTCTGTAGTGTTTGTTGTTTGTTTGTTGTTTGTTTGTTTATGTGTTTGCTTGCTTGGTTATTTTCCAGTTTTTTGAGTCACAGTCTTATGCTATATCCCAGCCCAGCCTGGAACTCTATATGTAGCTCAGGCTGGCCTATAACTCAAAGCAAGCCTCCTGCCTCAGCCTCTGGAGTGTTGGGATTGACAGTAGGTGTGAACTACCATAATCACTCAGAAAAAGATCAACTTCAGTCTCTCGTGGGGCTTCCTCTTCTTTATCCCCAGGGGTAGTGACTGTAGGGAGAATAGGCTTGCTCTGTGCATGATGTCATCGTCCCAGGGAGCCACTGGAGTGACTAAATTCCAGCCACCATGGGGATAAGGAGACACTGAGTGCTCACACACTGCTGTGCTTGTGCAGCCATTGGTAGCCCACTGGAGTTTCTGTGAGGTGAATCACGGGCTTCCCAAGTGACAGAGCAATCGGAGGTGTTTACCTGCAAGGAATGGAAACATGTCCATAAAACAAGACTGTGCAAAGCCTGCACAGCAACCTTATTCTTAACAACAGGCCCAAGATGGAAACAACCCAGATGTCCATCAACAGGAGAGTGAGGAAACAGAATGCAATATACTCACACAATGATTACTGGAGAAAAGAGAGAGAGAGAGAGAGAGAGGAGAGAGAGAGAGAGAGAGATGAGGAGAGAGGGGAGGGGAGGGAGGGGAGGGGAGGGGAGGAGGGGAGGGGAGGGGAGGGGAGGAGGGAGGGGAGGGGAGGGGAGAGGGAGAGGAGAGGAGGAGAGGAGAGGAGAGGAGAGGAGAGGAGGAGGAGAGGAGAGGAGAGGAGAGGAGAGGAGGAGAGGAGAGGAGAGGAGAGGAGAGGAGAGGAGAGGAGAGGAGAGGAGGAGGAGAGGAGAGGAGAGGAGAGGAGGAGTGTATGTATTACAGATCCACACTGTAACATGATTCAGTATTGAAGACCATTGTTTTGTGGAACAGAAATTGGCTGGAAAGGTCAGACACAGGAGAGCTCTCTAGGGTAATAGAAGTGTTTTATAGCTTGGTGTGAGCAGCCATTACTCATACATAGACAGTAACCAAAACTCTGTGGGGTTTAATAATTGTGCATTTTAGTGTATTTAAGTTCTAAGCCCTAGAAAGCACAACCTTGTCTCCTGCTGGGGATAGAAGAGGAGCTGCTTTGGAGAAACCCTTAGTAACTATCTTCCTGAACTAACTGGGATTCTGCTGCAACAAGGTTTACTGATAAAACTCGCTGGTGCTCTGATATACAAAAGTATATCAAAGCAACAATAACAAAGTATAACAAAGTCTACTGTCAAAAGGAATCTACTGCTTGGTGTGGTGGCCCATGCCTTTAATTCCAGAACTGAGGATGCAGAGGGAGGCTGATATCTGTGAGTTCAAGGCCAGCCTAGTCTATATACCAAGTTCTAGGCCAGCCAGGGCTACACAGAGAGACCCCACCTTAAAGAACAAAACCGAACAAACCAAAACAAATTAAAAAAATAACCTATTTCATATGTATTATTTTCCATTTATTTGCAGTACTAAGGCTGGGACTTGGGGTCTTACATCAGCTGCATCCCAGCCAGATGTCTTTAATAACACTGTGGCATTTGTAGGAACGAGAGGGATGGTGGCTTGATCTCTTCCACTCTCAGGTGCGAGTGGCAGGGAGGCTGAGCTGGCAGATTTTCGTGCTGGCAGCTATGGGTTCAAGTCTCCATTGTTCAGACACACCAGCCATGCCAGTGGACTACTTCTTGGATGTCAGGTGGTGCGTAGGAGCTAGCTTCTGAGTTATCACAAGAAATAGGGTGTTCCAGGGCCGTTCTCTTGCCTCACACAAAGTCTTCTGAGTGTCTCTCCAGAAGACTGCAAGGTATTGATTACATCAAGATGTCATCTTCTTTGTCATAAATATAAGCGGAACATTGTGCTGAGGTAGTCGCTTTATATGGGGAGGGAAGATATGACTGAGGATAGAGGAAGAACAGCGCTCAGCGCAGATTGTTTTTCTCCATCCTGTCCTGTGTCCAGTCAGTGTGTGCTTCCCAGTCCTCCTTTATGTACACTCCAGTTAAGGCTGATCATCTACCTGAGTGAGCCAAGACTGCAGGGCCAACAATGTGTGCATAGCACACCTGCCTGTCAGCCAGGCCTCCTGAGGACCATACAACTCCCACTGGTGTCTGAACCACCTACCTCCCTGAGCAGACAGAGCTGTCACCATCCTGCATAAAACAGCTTACCATAAAGCTGTCACCTGTAATTCCAGCACTCAAGACTGAAGCATGAGACTGAAGCAGAGGTTCAAGGCCAGCCTGGGCTAAAGAGTAATACCCTGTTGAAAAAGCAGAAACAAACAATGTTAACTCACATTAGAAAAGGAATAGAATTTGTTTAACCCTTCACATGCACATGAACAGAAATCAAAGTTTTGGAAAGGCAGATCTGAAAAACAGAGCTGATAGCATTTTTTGGCCTTTGACTTGAAAATAACTTTCCAAGAATAGGATAAGAAAAGGATAGAGCGGGTTTCACAGACCACAACTGAAGACTATTTCCGGCCCACATTCTAATTTGTCCTTGTGTTGTTAAGGAGGGTGGAAATCTTCTTCCCTTCTGTGTTTCTGTTTTTATTACATCCGACATTCTACAAAATTTCTTTTACTTAAAATGTGAAGCTGGTGCCTAGAGTTCCTAGTGGAAGCAGAAGCCAAGCTCCTGAGGTGAAATCTCTGTGTTCACTTGGGACCTGGGGCTCCGCTTCTCTGTGGAGGTGGGGAAAGGTGGGAGAATGGAGGGGTGGTCTTCCTGCAGTTAGGGTAGGGAGCGGGGATCCAGGGCAGGATCACCTCAGTTGTGTGGGATTAGGGCGACTCCTCTCTGGCAACGGGAACTTGGGAGAACTGTTTTTCTTCCATAGAAAGGGTCTGTGGACAGAACGGGATGCAGTGCCTCAGGGGAGCTGCACAGCGCCACACATGGGCCTTAGTCCCTTTTCCTTCTGGTAAACTATAGCCTTCTCCACACTTGTCACATCTTTCCAACGTTTCTGAGACACACTTTTGTCTGTTACGTGTGCTTTATATTCATAGCCCCTAGCTTTAAAACCAGCAATGGCAGTGCTGAAAATCTGCTCACGACGCTGTTCACTGGGAGGAGGCTTCAGATTTCCAAGGAGGGAATCCAAGTTCACGGTTCTCTTTTCCCTCAGCACCGATGGACTCTCTTTAAGTCTCTGACTCTATTTGAAGCACAGCGTCATTGTTGTGGGATTCTTCAATAAGTGTAGCAGATGTCTCTGTTCATAGCCTCCACAGTAGAGCCAGATACAGTCCTTTCATGAACCAGGCACCAACCTGGGCATTCTTAGTGACAATGAAGCCTTGGGCTCTGAGGACTGTCAGTCAGGGATACCAATCCAGCCCCTGACTCAGTTGTCTGTAGTGTGATTTAAATATTTTGTGGTTAATAACCAATGCTGGAAATTAATACAGCAGTTACTCTTTAACCAGTTTTTACCCAAATAAAAGACACAGAGACCTTTAAAATTATAATAAGTTTTAAACAATGGAGCTGGGCAGATATCAACCCTCTAAGCTATTTTGTCTACCTTCATGCCCTGAACTCCAGTATATTACTTGCCATATGTTTAGCTTGCGCTGTTCCTGCTTCATCAGGCTAGCCCTTCATGGCCATATGCTCATGGTCCATACTACCCCATGGTGACTTCCTTCTTCCTCCTCCTTCTCTCCTCATGGTCCGTACCTGAGACCCCAAGCCTGAGGACCAAAGCTCCTGCTACCTTTCTTCTGACCAGCTACAGGTTATCAGCAACTTTCATTAACCAATCAGGGATAATTGGGAGGCAAGGTTTACACAACAAAGGCCAGTGTTTGGTGTTCATGAGGCACCAGGTCTTGGCATACAGAATACATAGCGACAGACCAAACCCTAACAGTTGCCTGGTTTGGAGTGGATGTTGACCTTGCTGTCATTCAAATAGCACATGTTTTCTGTAGAAAAACAGGGATTAGAGATAGACAAAGAAATATGAGGATTCAACTCACTATTGTTGCCACCCAGACACATGTGTTGATGTGTCATTCCATGTGTTTTCCCCAATCATGTAAGCAGCTGCATATGTGAAGGGATAGAACCTGTCCAGGCCACCAGAATATGAGCCACTCCACTGACTGCATTCTGGAAAGATTCCATTTGTCTGTTTGGCTGGCTGGTTAGTTTTGTTTTCTTTTTGAGATAGGGTCTTACTACCCTTCCTCATCTGGAACTCACTGTAGACCTGGCTGGCTTTGAACTCACAGAGATCAGCTGCCTCTGTTCCTGCGTGCTGGGATTAAAGGTGTGGGTCAGCATAATTGGCCCGAAGAGTTTATTAAAAAGGAAAATATAGGACTAAAACAGGATGTTACATGTTGATAGAGACTAGCAGTCTGTATAATACCTAATACACAAAGATGCAGTAACCTGTAGTATGGAAACTACCCAAAAATCTAGTAGTTGCTCAGTACCACAAGGCTAGTTGTTTCACCTGGTCTTCTGTATAAGCTGGAATCCTGAAGAAGTAGGTTCCAACAGATGTGCTGGCAAATAAGTGCAAACAGGCAAAAAGTGAGTCTTCCTTCTTCCAATGTAGGCCTCCAGCAGAAAGTAATGGCCCAGATTAAAGGTGTGTACTACCACACTTGGATCTGGAATTTGTTCCAGGCTGGCCTTGAACTCAGAGATTTGATTGCCTCAGTCTCCTGAGATTAAAGGTGTATATTACCTTGCTTGGGTCTAAACTTTTTATGGCCACTGTGCCTCAAGATCTCCATGTCAACATCCAGGTTAGAAACCTGTGTCTTCCAGCCTCAAGATCTGGATCACAGGTGAGCCCTCCATTTCTGGACTGTAGTTCATTCCAGATGTAGTCAAGCTGACAACCAGGAATAAGCATCACAGTGACCAATTGTCACAGGGTAATTGATAGGGGTGTCATGGTTACCTTTTCCACATCAGGTAGTTTGGCAGGGAGATGGCTCCATACCTGCCATTCTCAATTTTGAGATTCCCCAGGGTTTGAGCCTGCTCAGCCTTACCAGTTCTTCTGTCTGGTGGCATGGTCCACTTGCCCCACAATCCTGGTTGCTGGGTCTGATCTCCAGGTAGAAACAGGGATAGCAGATAAAAGCCTCATCAATACCTACTGACCCTTATGTGTATGATTAAGATGCAGTATTATGGGGTGATGTTTTCTGGGCTTCCTCTGGAGAAAATGAATGCCTTGGGCTTAGTCATGAGGCTTGGTCCAGTTGTGCTGCCTTCTCCACAGCCCCCATGACAGGATCCTCAGAGGGATCTTGAAAGCCATCTGGTTAATTAGCAATGAAATCCGGCATCTCTGTCCATACAGCAAGCCTATGTATCTATCATTGCAGACTCAGGAAGCCATTGCATTCCTTCTATGTCTATGCATGTATGGTGCTCTCACAAATACTCTACTTTCTTCCTCGTGCTTTCTTTTCTTGGGATGAATTCTGAGACAGGTAATTGATAGGAAGACATACTCACATATTTTAATAGATTTGAAAGTCTCTTTGAAAAGTTGATACTCTGAATTTTGGGGAAAGGCAGGAGCCAAGCTGTGCTTGCCCTGCCCCCACCTCAAACTTCACTGTGGGTCAATACAATTGTCAAAATGCCAAGAGCCACAAGCAGAGCCACAGGATGGAAGCTCAGAGGCGGAAAGCTGTTATTAGATGTGGGCATGGCCAGCTAGCTCTTGACTAGGGACACCATGAGATTACTCTGACGGGACCTGCAGGTAGAGAGGGCAATAAGGAAGCCTGAGTTGATGCTGGGATGCCAGGCTGGGACCAGTGTGCATCCATGGGAGTTGCTCTGGGATCCTCTTGACCCTCCACCCCTGAATTCCCTGTGAGGTACCAGCCTGTCTGCTCTCCTTCCCTGCAAGCATCAACCCTGTGACCCTCGCCCCTGTGACTCACACCCCACTGTATGCTAAATTCTAGCAAAACATGTCAATGAAGTGGGAAGAAAACCCAGGGAGCAGAAGGACCCGGCTATTCTTCAACTTTGCTTCCTTAGCCCGACAGCTGCCCTGTGAAACTGCCTTGCCAGTGGCCAGCCAGTTCCATGCTCCTCACCTTTGTTTACTCAAAACCAAACTGGAAGGTACTTGGACTCTCCAGTCCCCACCATTTCTGTTAAGTCCAAGCTGGTCCTGTCCTCTGCTCTTGTCCCAAGTGTCTCACTTTACTGGTAGTTAGCTTCAGCTCTCTGCCTTACAGGCTCTGTGTTGCCAACCAAAACAGTTCCTGGGCTTAGCCTGCTGGGAACGAGGAAATCTACCAACAGCTGTACTCTGTGCCCTCTGTCCCTCTCTACTTGTCTTTTGGCTTGAGGTGTTTGGCTTGGTTTGTTGTGTGGCTGCTGTGTTGCTCATTGGAGGAAAGGGATATTGACATAGCATCTCACATAACCAGGCTGGCCCTCGAATTGGTTCTCTTGCCTCCATCTCTAACTCACTGTACCTTCTTCCCCTTGTCTTCTCAAGCCCAGCATGGTGGGTGGTGAGCACCTGTAATCCTCACCTGGCCTTGGAACTACAGGTTAAGGCAGTAGGCTCAGGAGTTTAAAGGTGGCCTGAGTTACAGATTGAGACTAGTGTCAGAAAGTCGGAGACAGAAAAGTGGCAAAAATACAAATCAAACCTAAGAAATAAAACCTCCCATAATGCCATGCACACTCATAACAGACCCAAGTGATTTCAGTTCCCTGAAGCCAAGGTCTCTGACATGGATGTCTTCCGCTTCCTTTTTTTTTTTTTTTTTTTTTTTTTTGGTTTTTTCGAGACAGAGTTTCTCTGTGTAGCTCGGGCTGTCCTGGAACTCACTCTGTAGACCAGGCTGGCCTCGAACTCAGAAATCCGCCTGCCTCTGCCTCCCAAGTGCTGGGATTAAGGCGTGTCTTCCCCTTCCAAATGGAGAGAGATCCACTGACCTTTGTGCCACTCAGTTCTGGGATGCTGAGCCCATGTAAAGGAGTCAAGGAAAGTGAGCCTCTGTAGAACGAGGAAAGGGAGCCTGAGAGAGCCGTTTATCCCACAGTAGGGTGGCTCTAACATCTCTCTCTGTGGGGACAGGAGGATTAGAACAGCATTCTGCTCAAGAGGGAGCTTGAAGTCCCGAAGCAGGGACAAGGACTAACACTGAGAGAAGGGAGGTGAGAGCCAGCGGAACTGGACAGAAGCCTGTTCATCTGTCCCTGGCTCCTCTCGATGGATTTAATACTTCCCGGTGCTCCCGTGCTACCGGATGCTCTAAACTGATTAAACCACGCCCCACTGTTTGAAAGAAACCTATAATAAGCTGTGTCTTGTGTTTCTTGCAGGCAACTATGGTCCTGAGCTCTGCATACTTCTGGTTGGGATTGTTCCTGGTTCCAACTGCGTGTTTGATTGAAGATGTGGCGTGGAGAGCGTAAGTGTAAAGCGAAGCCCGACCTTCAACCTTGCCTCTCTGTCCTTGCAGCAGCTGTCTCCCACGTGAGGGGTGTGGAGATTCAGAAGAAGCAGGGCTCCTGACCCTTAACAAAGAAGTTTTTGTTTTGTTTTATTTTAATTTAAGCTTGTGCCTCATTTTGATAGGAAATACATTAGACAGGAAAAAGAATACTGAGCAGGAGTCACATGACATTTGGTAGGGGCATTGTCTTCTGTGTGATTGCAAGGCCATTTCCAAACACAAATGTGTTTCTTCACATTTAGGAAACACGACCTGAGCCTCATTTCACATCTTAAAGCTGATGCAAGGTAGTCACCAATGGTGCCTGGCTTGAACCTCCATATGTAACTCGAAAGGAACCTTCATTCTTCCAACCAACTCACTCACAGTGGGAATCCTGCCAATCAAACTCTTCCCAGGAGTTTACAAGTCTGTAAGAAAATCACATCACAAATGCAAAATTATGATGAAGATTAAATAGAAATTAATTCAAGCTCGATTTCTGCTTCTACGTTTTAAATTATATCATTCCAAAAGTATAAAGGAAGCAATGATGTCCCAAGAGAATATTAACCTTTAATTTCATTCAGATCGAATGAGAGATCACCCCAATGCCTGTAGTATTGGTTTAAGTTCGAATGGGTCCAGTTCCTCCTAGAAACGTGGCCACGTTCCCTGAAAATTGAGACTTCTAGCTTGGACAAACCACAATTATTTCAGGGCCCTGAGGAAGTGAAGTGAGATTGTTAACCCAAGCCTTCCAGGAAAAGACATCAGGCTTCATTTTTTTCTACTCATTGCTCCCACACTCGACAGGAATTATTCTTGCCTGACAGGGATATCTTTTGAAAAAGTCTTCATTTGGGCATAGTCTTGACAACTGATGCAGAGAGAGGGGAGCAGTGATTTTCCTAGAATGTTTTTGTTTTTCTTCGGCTAGGTTTTTCAACTACTACTAAAAACCAAATGATTTTAACTCCTTAAATTCCTGTTTTGTTTGCTATAACTATGTTCTGTAAATGGCATAACCAGAACTTTTGGAATGATTCTGTATAGCCAGGAAAGGTTATTTCCTTAACCGAATAGATGCTCTGTGAGAAAATATCCATTCTGCTATTTCCTTTTTGAGCTAGTAGACCCAATTTTGGCACAATATGTTTATTCCCTAGCTGAATTTGTTGCAGCTCTGCAAATAAGTTAGTTTTAGGGACACGCTTCTTGGTTTGGCTCAGTCTCGTGGGAAGTAGTTACAGGCTCACAAATTCATCCCTAACTATCTTAATTCAGCTATCTTAAATTAATGTCATGAAAACAGAGTTTTATTGAGGTTCCTTCTGCCAAGCTGGTCTTTAGCAAAAGTATCTTTGTTCCATTTCAAAGAGAATGTTTATAGATTGCAAAGGTTCTGCCTCCTCCTGTGTTTTTAGAACCCCTTCCAACGCATTTCAAGTACAAATTCCCTGTCACCATGAAGCAAATTATCTCCTCCCTCTAACAAGACTTGTCTGGGTCCTGTTTGTAGGACCCAGGCTATAAAATTAGCACCATTTACATATTAACAATGATAAATCAGATGCTGCTGCTTCCAACTCCAACATATGGAAAGAGTAAAAGTCACTTCCTCTCCAAGGAGCTTGCCAGCTGGGTTCCAGCCGGAACCAGAGCCCCTCTGAGAGCTGAGGAGCCAACAGGGAAAGCTATCCTTGCCTGTTGTATTGTTGAGGTCCTGGAAGCTTCTGCCTGGCAGGGGTGGCAAGCACGGCTTCTCTTAGAAGTGGTCATCCCATCACCTGGCCCTACTGATTTACATAACCATTTCCTGAATGCATTTTGCTCTTGAATTATTGGAAGAAGCTAGAAGAACAGTGTGTTAAACTAGCTGATATTTGAGGGTGCCCAAAGTATATATGCCCCTTTGCAATATCTGCTTGATGCCTAGACTTCTGCCATCCCATCATGAAGAACAAGAGTTTTATGAATGTATGTGGGCATGGTTCCACTGAGCATGGGATCTATATTCTGTGTAATATTATACTCCAAGCTGGAAATATTTGCCAAGGCGAGTAAATTAGTGGCTCATTCCAAAGAGAGGGAGCATGTGGTAGATGGATTGCCCTGGTAAAGGCACAGTACTCACCTGGGATCTTTGTGTCTGAACTACAGTTATGCAAAGTTTTAGGAATGTCCTCCACACTGCCCTGCCACATACACACATACCATGTTCTACACCAGTGGTTCTCAACCTGTGTATGTGGGGTGGGTTGGGTACCTTCCGGGGTCACATATCAGATATATTACAATTCAGAACAGTACAAATTATAGTTATGAAATAGCAATGAAAATGATTTTATTTTGGGGGGTCACTGCAACATGAGAAACCACATTAAAGGGTTGCAGCATTAGGAAGGTTGAGAACCACAGCACTTCTAGCCACTGATTTCTGTTCTCTTTCTCTCTCTCTCTCTCTCTCTCTCTCTCTCTCTCTCTCTCTCTCTCTCTTTTTTTCTTTCTGCGGTTCTAGGAATTCTAACACAATCACTGTACTAGCAAATCTTCTCCCACTGAGCTACACTGTAGCCCCTGGTTTTTGGTTTGTTTGTTTTTTGTTGTGGATAGCCTTTTTATTTTTTTTATTTATTTTTTGTTGTGGATAGCCTTTTATTTTTTATTTTATTTTTTTATTTTATTTTATTTTAAAAAATAAATAAATAAAAGGCTTTCCACAACAGTTTTTTAGATAGGATCTTTCTTCTAAGCTGGATTGATATTGAGATTCTCCTGCCTCTGCTTCATGAATGCTGCGACCACAGGCCCTGACACCCCAGGGCTGATTGTCCTGTCTTTGAAAACTTCATCACAGAGCAGACCTTGACTCCAAGTGGACATCTATGCACACCTTAGACAGGGAGTGCCTCTCTCCTGGGCACCTCTTGCTTCCTTGCCCTATCCTTCACTTCCATTCCCGGACCTGGGCTGTTCATAGTAAAAAGGGAGAAACTGAGTGAGGTAATTCACTTTCCCACAAAGTTTGTCAGCTTTCTGGATGCAGATCCATTTTTAGACTATCTTAACTCAGATTTGGAGCACCATCAAAAGCCTGCCTTATTATTCCTCAAAAGGTATGAGGGCTCAAATGGCCCTATCGTTTATTAACATAATTGGTTATATGTGATCTCTGGCTAATGAGAAGCCTTGTTAGACGCATAGAGTGTAAATTGCCCAGAACTCTTTACACTATTTTAATGTCCATTAGTGTACACTCTCCCAAAACAGTCACCTGTGACAGCGCACTTAAGTAAGCTGCCAGATATGACTCTGCCTCCAGAAGTTGGTTACTGT
Source organism: Mastomys natalensis (assembly GCA_021653895.1). Classification (NCBI taxonomy): domain Eukaryota; kingdom Metazoa; phylum Chordata; class Mammalia; order Rodentia; family Muridae; genus Mastomys; species Mastomys natalensis. The sequence continues at coordinate 1,341,784 of JAJTUV010000135.1, forward strand.
CACGCTCTATAAATGATGCAAAGCTCAAGGTCACTGAGCACAGAGAAACACGCTTCCTTTTATCAAACTGTCCTGTCTCTTACCAGGCGTCACACAATACGCTCTGTAGTTCCAGACTTCATTTCATTCTAATTCCAGATAAGTAGTTAAATGGCAATAAAGGTAATTTCTGTGTACAAGTGGACCTTGGATTGCCTTTTTTTTTTTTTTTTTTAACATTCTAACCAAACCAATTTCTCTTGAAGCACACTGTGTTTTTATTTTCATCCACATTTAGAATTCAATGTTTCCACTTAACTTGCTGCCCTTGCATGCAAAAGAGGGAGCTCATAAAATAAGTTTTAGAAACAAAAGGATGAAAAGTTCATGGTGTTTCTTTTTAAAGTACCTGAGGGGACATGAAAGCAAAGAGGACTGGGACCAGGGGAGGTGGACGAGAGAAGGTAGCAGGAGTGGGGGGCTGAAAATGATTTAAAAAAAATTATTCATATGGATGTGTGAACATCTCACATTGAAACCTGCTACTTTGGACAACTAATGTTCCTAAGTAACCTAGATCCATCCTTACTTGTATCAGAGAGCTCACAGTGACTCACCTGTCAGTCACCAGATGTCCCTACTCTATCCCTTCTGTAGTCATCTGATGTCTTGAATGGGGTGAGTTGAAGGAAACCGGACCACTGGGGACAAGACACAGATAATCTAACTTCAGAGTTATGACTCAAACCTTAACCCTCAGTGAGACCTGACTACCCACCAATGCAAATGCTTCTAGGTTTTCCTTGATAACCAGTCAGTGTGAAATCACTACACACATCGCTACAGGGAGATTTAAGATCCCTTTTCTACTTCTGTCCTTTGTAGATCGTGGTTCTTAAGGAAATGGCTTTAAATTGAGGACAACCTACTCAAGTACTACATGCAGAAAGAGTAGCCCAGGCTTCCCCTGTCTCACAACCCAGGGCTTTCAACAGTGGCTGGGTTCTCAGGCTAGCTTACACAAGCAGCCTGATATAATTGCATCATCAGAGAAAACACAGTTTCTGGTTCATGGAAGGGAGAAAGCCATTGGCCTCCTGAGGCCAGTCTCTGCATGCTGCTTTGTTTTCTGCTCTGGGGTTCAGGTCCCATTACACTATTTCCACTCCATGTCTATTCTTCCTATCTCAAACCCAGCAGACTTTGTCTCTGCTGGGCCAGAAGACAGCAATAGGGCTAGCACAGAGGTTGACAGTCCTGTGCAGAAGGAGGAGGAGCATGGATTATGGACCATCTGGGCATGCGGGGAAGCATGTAAAATGACTTTGAGCAGGGTGGAGTACACCATGTAGTTTGCCATCAACACTGCCCATAAGCTTGTATGGGAACATTCAGCAATATTGGACAGTAACATTTTAATGTCCTTCCTCTCTTCTGCAAAATGTTGGCCATTTTCTCATTTATTGTTTAACTTAAAATCCCATGGTCTCCACTTTGAACTTGGTATTTTATCAATACTAAGCCTCAGAACTCCCTTTGAAGTAATTAAGGTATTATGTGTTAAAGCACGTGTGGTTTGGACTTGTTTACTCTGTGGGGAAAGATGGCAGGCACATCTCCCATGTCTTCCTGCTAGTACTCCATTACAGATTAAGGTGGAGTGCCGGGTGACCTGGCTTTATCTGAGTGGGGCCTCAGTCCTTATGAGTGAAGGCCTGCTGGGAGGTGCAAACCCCCATCTTCAAACTGTGCCAGGTCACCATATTCACTTCTGAGCAGTCCCACTCAGTGCCTGCTCCTAGTCAGTCTGCAGCTTGGTGCCGAGCAGGCTTCTCAAACACAATCCATGACCATGAAGCCCCTGCAAAGCTGTTCATGAGGAGGATACCCTGTGCTGCCCGCTCACTCTTACCTCTCATGCCTCTCTCTCTACTCAAGATGCCTCTCCCTTCACCTTGCCTGCTTTTAACTTTCTGTTGTTGCTTACATGTTCTTAACCTATACATTTCCAACCTAAGGATCAAGTTTAGCTTTGTGTACTTTAGTTTCAAACATTAAAAAAAATTAATGCATAGACACAAGATGTATTTAATGAGGTACTAGAATGTATTGAGAAACAGGAGTTAATTATTAAGCTGCTGGTGGTAGAAGGGTAATTCATTTGTCTAGCATGTGCTATGCTTGGGCTCAGTCCCCAGCATAGCAGAAACAAAAACAGATAAAACATCCTGAAACCAGAAGAGAAGCTCTTTAGAACATACTGCCTCTGGGGATGACAATGTAGTTTTTAGTTACAGCAAATTGCGCATCTAGCTGTGGGGCACAGCACAGGAGTTGAATATATGTACTTCACAGACCATGGTTTAGCTTCAATTTTAGAGGAACCTGAGATTGGCAGATTATTTGGCCATTGCGAGGGATTTAGTTTAGCCAGGGAAAGGGCGCGAGTAATTCCTCCACTATCCAAGAGGAACCAAGCATCCAGGCCAGATTCCACTGTGGCAGGAAACCAGCGCTGGATTTCCTGAGTAAGTCACAGCCAGAGGAGGATGGGAAAGCTGTACCAAGTATGTATTGACTCCAGACCTCAGACTAAGGTTTCACACTGAGAACATGAACTCTGCTCTCCTAAACCCCATCTCTGCTGAGGCAGTGGCTCTTTTCACAGTAAACAGGGAGACAAGAACTGCTAACCACAGCAAACGAGGAACCAGCACCCATGCAAAGGGAACCATTTCAAATATGTCATGCGCTTCATGACACATCCTGCAGGGGGAGTCCTCCGGACCAACTTCCTGATCTTTGGGGCTCCTATTGTCCTTAGTCGAAATTGCCTGGTTCTTAAGGTTTTGGGGAACCTGCAGTTCACACGACAGGTCTCCTCTCTGGTGCTCAGGATGGTTTGGGCTGGGGAGGTGCAGCTCCTGTGACAAGCTCAGCTTGTCCAGAGGGCACTCAGGTGTCACAGCCACTTACCATCCTTTCTCTGTCTGTCCCTCCTGCTCTAGGGCCAAGCACACCTGCAAAAAGACGCTACTGGAGGAGGTGCAGGAGCTGGAGACCAAGTCCAGAGTGATGGGCAAAGCGATGCTTCGAGACAGTAATGGAAAGAGGTGGGCTGCCCCCAGAGTGCTCTCCTGTCCCCTTCGGTTTCGTATTTCTCCTCCTTGGCTAGTTTTCAAGGGGAGCATGGTAGGCTCAGTTTCAGGCATTCTGATTACATGCTAAGAATGTGGTCATGGTGCGCTTCAAATTGCGTCTCCCCAGCAGCCATGAGAATCTGAGTTTCAGGGTCACTGGGCCTGTCCCCAGGTAATAGTAGTGGTTTTGTTGGGGTTGGGATGTGGACAAAACAGTCTTGTGAATAACCCACAGCCTAGCAATATTTTCTTAAAGGGGAGGAACAGGGATTTAAAGAGGATCCAAGAGCTGGGCCTTTTGGTTTCAGGCCCAACCATGTTACCCGAAGCTGAGCATGTAAACGAATATATGGCTAATAATGGAGAGCTTTAGCTGTCCGTGGAAGTTTCATTACAGTGTACTTCAGTAGACCTGAGGGGTATTCCCCCTTTATCTATATTTTATGTGTATGCATGTCTTTGACTGCATGTAATGTATGTCTGTGTACCACACATGTGCAGAACCCACATAGGCTAAAAAAAAAAGGGTGTCAGATCTCCTGGGTCTGGAGTTACAGATGGTTGTGGGTACTAGGAATTGAACCAGAATCCTCTGGAAGAGCAGCCAGTACTCTTAGCTGCTGAACCATCTCTCCAGTCCCTTGAAAGGGGATTTTTTTTTTTTTTTTTTTTGATGAATTACCGTGACTTGGTAGATCCAAGAAAGGTTGAGGACACTCTTGGTGCAGAAATTGCTGCCTCACCTCGTTTATCACCAAGCATGTAGCTGCTCTGCCCTATACTCAGCAGGTGATCTGGAGGAGTATGCCTTCCCTCCCATGAGTTCATCCAGTCAGGGTAGATTTATCAGAAATCTATATGTCATAGGAGGTGATGGCTCCCAGCCGAGTATCTTCTACGGTGTAGAAAGACCTCTGTGTTTGAATTGTTGGAGCATCTAGAAAAATCTGAGCACTCTTTTCCTAAGTTCCTGGAAGGAAGTCTGTAGCTAATGTGTAATGAAACAAAGACTTAGAAGTGGGGTACTTCTAGAACTTTCTACTGTGTTGTATATTATATTTGTCTGAACTATCTGTTACAGGAGTGGAATCAAAGATACTTGGTTTTTAAGGAAGGAGATTTTTGGGCTAGGACTGTAGCTTAGTCCATAAAGTTCTCACAGGCAAGCCCAGGGACCTGAGTTCAACACCGAGCATATAAAGCCAGGCATGACAGCACTTGCAAACACAGAGCTGGAGAGATTTCTGGGTAAGATGATGGATTAGAATCCTAATCACTGGACCTCAATGAAAGAAAATAGTCAATATAATACACAATGAGCTCTTTACTCCAGCACTGGTAAGGTGGAGATGGGTATATCCTCCCTGAAGCCCCTGGCCAACTGGTCTAGACTAATTGGCCCCAGGTTTCAGTCTCCAAAAAATAAAGTAGGAGGAATGACAGCCAAGGTTGTCCCCTGGCTTACACACACACACACACACACACAGACACCACACACACACACAACACAGAGAGAGAGAGAGAAGGAGAGAGAGAGGAGAAGATGAGAGATAGACAGAGAGAGAGAGAATCAAGCATTTTAAAGGTTTTAGAAATATCATCTCATATATTTTATTTATGTATAGGAAAAGGTTTTAGAGCACATGGTTGGAGTTTTGTTTTTGTTTATGGCTTGCTTAAAAATTATTTTATATTTATTTTATGTATATGTATATTTGCTTGCATATTCATATGTGTACCATGTGCCCTATAATGTTAGAAAAGGTCTGTGGATTCCTTGGAACTGGTCATAATCCAACATGTGGGTGCTGAGAACTGAACCCTGGTCCTTTATAAAAACAACAAGTGCTCTTAGCCACGGAGCTACCTCTCGAGCCCCTATAGCTTATGTTTTAATAAATGAGTGCATTAAGCATTGTGTTGGTATTTATAAACCAACAAAACAAAAATTACTGTCTTCCATAAGCTTAAAACTGGGAATGGGAAGTAGCTCGGTGGGAAGTGCTTGCCTAGCATGCCCAAGGCCCTGGACTTTATCCCAACATCGGAAGAAAAACAAAACAAACAGATAAATTTAACGTTGTGGCTAAATGGTAGATTCTTTTATATGTCAGACAATTTAGACACAGTGTTCAGCACCTATTAGATTTGCAGTGACCTACAGTATTATTTGTGACATGAAAAAGTCACATTCATGGGCTGGAAAAGTTGGAGCAGGGAACTCAGGCAAATTGAGATTAAGAGATATTCACAAAGATAAAATGCACAAATATGTGATAAACACAAGTTTGTCATCCTAAAAAGAATATGGGGCCTCTTATAGATCACAAATTCTCAAGCCCACATGAGATTGCTAAACAAGAATAAATAATTTCTAAGTAATAATGAGAATTTCAAAGCACAATTGTCAGTTCTACTGAGACACACCAGAGGAGAATATTCTGTATATTATGATACATGTTTTTGTTTCTGTGGGTGGAGGCTTCACAGGGCCTGTAAAAGTTCTTTGTGCAGCCAGGACTTGGCAGCATAGACCATCTGACTGGGGCCATCCTTGAAGTCTTAGCTTAGGGTATAAAGGACCTGGGAGGACAGTAGCAGTGAGCATGTATCAGGCAGAGTCATTCCTCCACCTCTAGTTTGCAGGGTAAGCACTTTCCAGAGATCTGGAGTCTGTGTGAACTCTGGTTGAGCCCTTAACCGTGTGCCCTTGGACAATCTGGGAATGCAGTGATGCTGTCTCCTCATCTGTTGTAGACAGCTAATGCTTTGAGGGGAGGAGGACGGTTTATGAAATGACATAGACAGAATGAGCCATTAGGAGGGTGCTAAGTCTGTGTGTTTGGTCAGAGAGTCACAGAGTGAGGGGGCTGTGGACTGTCAGTCTTGAAAGAAGAAAGAGTCTCTCTTCATAAAAAGATGGGAGCTTTGTGTTTTCATTTGTTTTGTCTTCTGTGCTGTACCAGGAATTGAATTCAGGGCCTTGCCTATGCTCCACCCCTGAGCTACACAAAGACCTTGGATTTGTCTGCAGAGGGGATAGAAACACAGCTTCATGCCATTATCTTCAGCAGGCCGAGGAGTTGCCCTAATCTAAGAGGCCTCCCTCAGGCTAAACCTAGATTTGTGGCTTCAACTCCAAAAAGAATCTCAGGCCAAGCCAGTATGAAGAAGAGTTGGATGATTTTACTGAAGACGTTTTAATATAGGCTCAGGGATGACAATCAGGAGAAAGAGACACTCAGAAAGTCATCCCCATGAGCAGGTCTCTGCCCGTGAGCAGGGAGGAGATGAAGGTAGACCCAAGTTTAAGTATGGCCTCCTCAACAGAGACACGCAATTGAGTATCTTAGAATTATTCATATACACCATTTGGGGGCTCTGATTCTATTTCAAGGTTTTTAGGACACACATACCCTTACTCTCTTGATAAGTTCAGTTATAAGGTAGTCATGGGTACCTTGGATTGATTTATAATCTGATAAAGTAAAAGCAGGAGCCACTAGAATTGCACAAAATTGTAAATTGTGTTTCTGGTAAGACTTCTAGAAAATTGCAGGTTTACTATGGGGAAGAGAGACGCCTTCAGTAGTTGTTATAACTACTGGAATTCTTGCTTCATTGCTGATGAGAGGGTTTAGGCCTTTTTCCTTCTCACTTCTCCAAGACTTTTCTTGTCTTCAAATCTCACCTTTAATGCATACCTTCACGTCTGTCTAATGGTAGGATGATGGACATGTACTGCCACACTATATACCACAGTGGCAGGGGAAACAGCCAGAGCCTTGAGCACACAGGGCAAGCATCCTACTTCTGAGCTCCCTCCCTAAGCCTCATGAATGTAAGTTTTTTGAAGTGTTTATTTTATGTGCATTGATGTTTTACCTACATGTGTGTCAGATCCACTGGAACTGGAATTATAGACAGTGGTGAGCTGCCATGTAGGTGCTGGGAATTGAACACGGGTCCTCTGGAAGAGCAGCTGGTGCTCTTACCACTGAACCATCTTTTCAGCCCATGAATATAAGTTTTAAACATCTCCTGGGTAGCACACTGTTGTGGACATTTTTAATCCCAAACCAGAGTTTCAACATCACCTTGATCATTCAGTTCCCTGATAATAGACACATGCAACCTTTATATTTACAATAAGCCTTAAACAGTACAGAGCTGAGCTATTATTATTATCTATCCTCTATGCTATTAGAATCTACTTTCCTATCGATAACCCCAAGTTATTACTTATTTTGTTTCATCTGGGCTGCTCTTAACTCCAATTGGCCAGCCCTCAGGGCCATGTTTTCTTGACCCCTAACCCATGGTGACCTTTTCTTCCTCCTTACCTTTGCCTCTCCCTCATGCTTCTCCTCTGCCTCCCCCCAGCCCCAGCCCCAGGAACCCTAAAACCTGCCTATGTCTCTTCTGCCCATCTATTTGCTGTCAGCATCTTATTTACCAATCAGAAATAACTTGGTGGCAAGGTCATATAGCATCACTTGGATCTATGTGCAGATTCTCTTGGGCAACAAGGTCTTGGGGCCCCATAATTAGTATCACAATATACAGCAAGTTACTAACCTCAATAGCGCATACCTTTAATCCCAGCACTCAGGAATCAGGCAGATCTCTAAGTTCAAGGCTACCCTGGTCTACAGAGTGAATTCCAAGATAACTAAGACTACACAAAGAAACTCTTATCTTGAAAAATCTAAAACAAATAGACAAACATCTGTTTAGTAAAATCTACCTCTCAGTGTTCAAGTGAATCTCAAAAGGTGGAGTTTGTGTTGATTTTCTACTTGCTGCATTTGAAGATCCACGCTCCTAACCTAGACTGAGTTTCATGATTTTGTTTGATTACATATGTGCGTAACTGAATGAACACATGTTCCTGTGTGTGCTTGCCACACATAAGGTCAGCCTTTCCTTTTCTTTTTTCCAATGCTTCAATGTGGGATTGCACACCAGAGATGGTGTAGGGACCCACTGTCCTCAAAAGGGTCGCATCCTTTGTTTTTCTCCCTTCTAGTCGTCCCAGGTTTGCTGTGGGCCATGTGCCCACTAGATAACAGAAGCATGCTCTTCTCTTCGGGAGGCAGTTTCATCCACTTTACCTCCTACTAGCTGCTTCATCCCTGGTCTTTGATGACTTTGGTTTACTTCTTTCACATCTGCTTGGATTCCTCGACACCACTGTCCTGGGAGGGGCCAGTAGAGAATGGGTAGAGGGTTGAACTCAGTCTTCCTTCTGATGATCTCCTAGAGCCTAGAATCTAGACTCTGGTTAAGGCACTGATCACATTGTCCTTCCTTCTCGATTCCTTCATTCCTTCTCCCCACCCATTTGACTGTCAGTTCACTTTTCCTATGCTGAGTGTGCGTGTGCACTGTATGCATGTGCATGTGTGCGCATGTGCGTTCGTGCTTGCGTGTAGTGTGTGTGTGTGTGTGTGTGTGTGTGTGCGCGCGCGCGCGCGCGCGTGTGTGTATTATTGGCTCATAGACGAAGTTCCATAAATATTAGTTGACTGAACACCTGGAAATGCAAAAGTCCAACTCAGTGAGGTGGCAGAGAGGAAAGGAAGGTCACCTGGTGTCTGGTTTGGTGGCTCAACTCAGAGGTGGCACAGAGAGAACAAGGGTGCTGTTTCACTTCATTTCCCAAAAAAAAAAAAAAAAAAAAAAAACACCTCTCTTACAGGTTAAGGATATGGGAGTTGGAGAAAGGGCTCAGCACTCACATCATGCTGCTCACAGCCAAGTGTATCTTCAGGGGATCTGACACCCTCTCCTGGAATCTGTAGAAACCTGAATTTGTGGACATACATGCATGCAAGCACACACATACATGCGCACGCACACACACATATACACATTGTTTAAAAATAACAAAAATAAAAATTTTTTAAAAGAATATATATCTAAGGGCTGGTGATATACCTCAGAAGGTAAAAGGCACCTGCTGCTAGGCCAGACAATCCGAGTACTATCCCTGAAAGAGTAGGTCTCAGATAGAATCCCAGATGGCATTAGCTCAGTGCTGTGGGTTGAACCAGGAGCAGCCATGGCTGGGCCAGCCTCTGTACCCAGTCCTCAGCCTCCGACACTCAGCTCCGTGCTCCATGGACCTTAAGGACATTCTGCCAAGCAATGGCATCTAGATCCAAGTCATTGGCAGAGAGTCTAGCATAGAAGTTTTTTAGGATAGTATTCATGGGAAATAAAACAAAAATTTTTAGGCATTAACCTTTAAAAAAAAACCTCTTTGTGCCAAATTTATAACTACAGTTTTGAGACAGTATCTAGGGTCCTTCTATATCTTATTCATTCAATAAGACAGTATCTAGGGTCATTCTGTATCTTATTCATGCATTTATAGGGGTGGGGATATCACAGGTATGCCATGGCATGTGTGTAGATGTCAGAGGACAACTTGTAGGAGTTAGTTCTTTTCTCCTACTGTGCATGTTCTAAGGATCAGACTCAGGTCATTGGGCTTAACAGCAACTGGGCTTTACCTGCTGAGCCATCTCTCCAGCCCTAGTAAACTAATTTAACCTATCCTTTTGATGAACTTGTGTAATCTTTCACTGTAGTTTAAGTAAACCATTAAGTTTTCTACAACGTGCCTATTTCAGGTTGAATCTGAATGTCTTCCGGAGGCTCAAGTTTTGAATGCCTGGTGTCTCATTTATGTTGCTATCATGGGAGGTTCCACAAATGTTGGAAAGATGAGCATAGCTGAATAGAAGTTAGATCTCTGGGGTGTACCTGCCCCTGGTTCAGCCTCACTCATTGCTCCCGCCGCCCGCTATGATGTGAATAGCTGTCTTCCAGTGCTTGCTCCCACAGCTATGGTGGGAATGAAGGGAAACACTCCACCAGGCCTTCCCTTCCCTACGGGTTTCATCCCCTTTCTATTGTTTCTTCTCGGTTTCATCACAGTGATGAAAGAGAAAGTAGCTGGTGTGATAGCTCTATGCTGTTCCTTCAGTTAATCAAGCTAACCTGGGGAATTCATGCACAAGTAAATCCTATGCTTAAGACCTTGATAAATCAAGGATTGGTCAGAGAGTTAGACCAGGAGCAGAACTGTTGCCACCTGGGTTTGTCTGTGGCTGTGCACTCTAAAGATGCTACATGTTGTGCTATCTGGGCTGATCAGCCATCCTCCCCAGAGCCCTTAGCAGGGGGCGGGGAGAGCAGGCAGACCTGCTGATCTCTGTAGAAGGGCCCCCTGGATAGCATTATCTTGTGTGTCTAAAAACAATGACCCAAAGGAAAGGACTCCTCTTTTAATGTTTTAATACTTCCCCTTCTTTATTCTAGAGTGTAACTTAAGATTTTTTTTCTGGTAGAAGAAAATCTACTATGACTACTTAATTTTAAGGTACATGTAAGGTAACAGACTAACTGTCTTCTAGCATTTTCTCTTTCTTGGTGTAGGATAGAGTGAGTTCTGTGATGTTATGCTTTCCATATGGCAAGAAATCAGCTGAATAACAGAGGAGAGGGTCTAGAAGTGGCTCTATCTTAGTCTGATGAACAAGGAGCCTCTTGTTTCATTACAGATCCTTCTCTCTGTTCATCACAGTTGGTTGGGGGAGGGGGAGAAGAAAAGGGCAGGTGGTCATGCTGGTTGTCTCCAGTTTCAAGGCCAGACAGTTCTGGTTGCTGCCTCTGGTTTCCCAGGAAAACTCAGATTCTTTCATGTAAGTGCTTTCCCTGACCTGAGGCCGGCTGGGCTTGAGGAAAGATAGGGGCCTGTCTGGCCTTGCGTCTTCTGCCAGCGATCGAGTGTCTCCCTCCGGTTTTGTGTTCTCTGAGAACACTGATGCATAGCTCTGGGGACCCTCACAGAGTGACCTCAAGAGGGAATCTGATCCCAGGTGGGTGCTGCAAAGCCTGTGTTCTCCCTTCCAGCCCCAAAGACAGCCTGGATGTCTGTTTGATCAGCCTCACTAGTGGAGGGTGATAGGAAGTGCGGTACAGACACTGCCCACAACCATGGGAATCTTAGCACAGTTCTCTCTGCTAAAGAATAGGGGCCAGCATCTGCAGCCTTCCCAGGATTTCCACAGTCACCAAAGTCAGGTAGCATGCTCTCTCTCAGTGCTACTTTTAAAACCAATGACTGTGTGTGTGTGCGCGCGTGTGTGTGTGTGTGTGTGTGTGTGTGTTCATGTGTGTGTGTGTGTGTGTGTGTGTGTGTGTGTGTATACATATATTTTTAAAAAAATCCCCAATACAACCAAATCATCCCAAACTTCAACTCAAACACCTGCTCCATTGTGACCTTTAAGCAGAAACTCCTGCATCTTTAACTGAGTATTTAGGGCTTGGGGTGTGGCTCAGGGTCAGGGCTCCTGACTATCATCAGGGTCTCTGAGCTCCAACTCTAACACCTCAAATAAATAAGTAAATAAAATCATAATAATGCTTCAAGTGTTTGGTCTTGGCATGACTGCCTTGTGGCAGTGGAATTGAGCCTTTCCCGTGAGACACCAGCATCAGTGCTGGGTTTTCCAGTATTGGCTTTACATCAGCTCAGGGGGAGAAGTGTATTTTCTCAGAGTTATGGCCGTTGGCATCATGTACCTCCGTCTTCTCTTTATTTCCTCCCTACTCCATCCACATTTTCTCCTAAAATGACTATTAGTTTTTTATTGGCCAAAAGGGTAGGAAATTATGGCATCATTTCAGCAAACCTCTCGACGCCAGGTGGCAAGTGTCTGCTTCCAACACCTGGTTGAGATTTAGTTGCCTTCCAGCTGCATTTTTTCCATGACTGTGTCATGAAGTGGAGCGAGGAGACCAGTTGCGAGACAGACAGGACGGAATGGGGCTCCAGGCCCTGCCACTCACTTAGCTGTGCAACCTTGGCTGGGTTACTAACGTCTCTGAACTTCCTCTTTTCCAGTCATGAATCTGTTTTGAGGATGAAATGGGAAAATCCACAGCATATGTAGACATTCAGAGAGTACAAACTCTCATTTCATCCTCTGCCCTAGAAGATAATCCATCTCTACTAGCCATCCCTAACTGGCTATTTTCAAGGGCTGTGGGGTTTTCCTCTAAAAGGATATGGACACAGCAGGAACTCTGTTTCCTATTGGGTCAGTGTAGAAATTTAGCTGAGCCCTAGGCATTTCAAGATAGTGGAGGCATCTAGAATAAGGTTTTGTTTTATGTGGTGCTAATAAACCAGAGCTTCACACATGCTAAGCAGGTGATATGCCACCCAGCAGCACCCCCAGTCCACAGACTAAGTTTTGTGAGAAGGTTGTATCCAGTGACAGTCTGCCTTTGGGCCACTGCCTCCAGGAGCTTCTCTGACACAGAAGAAGCTGTCCCTAACACTCTAGGCTCTCCTGGTGCTCACCTGAAATATAGTGTCCCACCAGCCCCTGCCATTTGTCCCACACAAAGCCTAGAGAAGTGGCTTCTCATGGACATCACACATAGGCTCTGGTCTTTCTCTACTGTGATCATGGCAGCTCAGGCTTCCCTTAAATTAACAAATTCTGCTGTGGTTGGGGTGGTGGCAGTCATCAAACGTGTGCTGGGATGCACCTGTAATCTCTGCATTTCAGAGACTGAGAAAAGAGGGCTTGAACTCAGGAAGTGGTGGCCATGCACTTAGGGAACTTAGAAAGACCCTATTTTTAAAAAGAAAAAAAAAAAGAAAAAGGAAGTACTCAAATATTAAAACATGCAAAAGCAGAGCATCTATCACAGAGGGCCCCCATGGACCCAAATCACAGATCCAACAAGTACCAGAATTTTGCCAGAGTTGCTGTGTAGCCCTGTTTGGGCCTAGGTTTCAGGCTGCTGAAGCATGTAAAGCAGATTATAGACATCAGTACTGTTTGTCCTTACATACTCAGGGTTATCTCCAAATATCATAGCCTGCGTTATAACATGTCTTACAGTGTGCACCGTGCTGTTGTTAAACGTGAATGTGCAATGCTATAGTCTCTGGTCACATCTAATTGTTGGCGATTGCTCCTCAGTGCCAGTGACATACTTACTCTGCAAATAGACTTTCCAGATGACCTTGGTCCTCCCTGCCCTTTTCAGGGCCAGCTGGTTTATACTGGAACAGAGGCAAGGACCACATTACCCTGCTCAAGCCTCTGCCCAATTGCAGAAGTTATTTTTAATGCCGTGGACTTACACATTGCAGTCCCATCTTATTTATGATAGGACTGTGGCTACAGGCGACTGATGGAACCAAGAGACCCAAATCTCAAAGGGGAGGTGTCCCCTCTGCTCCAGTATTGTCCCCTGAAGCGAGAGGAAAACATGGACCACCTTACAAATTCTTAGCACATGGCCAGGTAACACGGCTCCGTAGTGCCACCATTTATAATCTCATTCTCACTGCAGTGCTCAGAAGGCAGTGGGAGCCCCAGGAGCCAGACTGGGGTGCCTACCTGCCTGAAATATCTGATGGAAAGGGTCAAAGCAGGCAGGCCTGCCCAGGCTGTGTGAGAACTTGAAGTGATGGAATGAAGGCTTTGAGTTGCTGCTTCCTACTTGCAGGGGGCTAGTGTCATGAAGCAAGCATAGAAACCACCCCCAACTCCCCAAGGCAGGCTGGAGTGAAGAATTCAGAGTGGAATGGAAAGAGTTAATGGACCTCTCAACTGTCTTGATACAGATGACTTCCAGACAGAACCACCTTCCTGGGCTCCAGTATGGTCTGTGAAAGAAATTAATAAATGCGTTTCATTTTGGAAGAAGGGAAAACCACCAGTAAGGCCTACACAAAAGGGAGTGTTCTTAGAAAAACAAAGGCAGAAGGGAACAACTCTGGCAGGCAGACCATAGCTGCCCAGTCTCTAGCGGGGCTGACAAACACAGGTGAGGAAAGGCATTAGTGAAACAAAGGGAGTAAATGGTCCAGGAAATTGCAGAAGGCCTGACTGGATTACCCACTGGGGGATTGCTGAGACCTGCATCCAGGGCACAGGAAGGAAAGAGGAGGAGAGTAAACACTCAGGGAAGTAAAACACATCATTAGCGTTTAGGGAACCCCTGGGCTGCCCCTGTCAACAGAAAATAATCAATTCTCTGTAACCTTACGGTGTTAAATCCCCACAGCCTTTACTTTGATGGGCTAATGTTTAATAATTTTAAACAATTTTAAACACTGGTTGATAGTGATTACTGAGGCAAGCCCAGGCCTTCTTGTTCTCTGGGAAGACAATGTGCTTGCTGATGAGGTAGCTCATCTGAAATTCAGCTGCTCCCTGCCACAGAGAGACTGTAGAGAATGCATGGCCAGAGCAGAGAGGAGGGTGTGCTGGTGAGGTGGGCCTGAGGGTCAGCTGGAAGCTCACTGAAGCCCAGCCTCAGGTCGGAGCTTCAAGAAGACTCTGGTGTATTTATTTTTGATTCACAAGTTAGGTTCGTTTCATGGCCATTTTCTCTTCCTTTCAAGAATCATTTTTACTAAACACTATCAGTACCAACTACTATCAGTACTGACTGTCAGTACCAACCTCAGCCAGTGCTCAGACTTACCAAACCCCCTGGAAAGTACTGACAGGAGACCTGAATCCCCTCACAGGTACTGAAGGGATGTGAGAATCCTCCCCTTCCTATAAATTGGTTCTACCTCAGCCGTTTGAGCAGCCATAGGAGACTTTTGATGCTTTTGGTGGTGGACGCGTACTGTGAACAATGGCATTGCACATTCCAGGTGGGAACTGGCTCCCCAGAGGCTCTAAGGTCTCTCTCTGCCAAGCTCTGTTAAGACCTGGGGGACTGTTTGCTTTTCTAGTTGACCCTTCTCCTCCCAGCTCCAATTGTGTAAGCTCTCTTGAGCTAAACCATTCCAGGCAGGTGACCGTCTGCAGCCCTCCTGAAACTGAGCAAACAGTCTACATTTCCAGGGTCCATCTCCCTGAGAGAGTAGTCAAGGCATCCTAGAGTTTAGAATTATCTGTACAATGTGTAAGATAATTTCTGGACTCTTTGGTTCACTGGACTGTGGGAGGAAAGGAGGCTATCCAGGGAAGCACTGGACAGTTGCTTCACCCTACACTGTACCACAAAGCGTGCCTGCACTTCGCAGGTGTGGCCTCTGACCCAGATGTGAGAGTTCTGTTTGCATCTGGCACTAGGAACGCCAGATGAGGCCTGATTTAGTAATCGATGAGTATGATGAATATGACATCATTGGCCTGGTTCAACAAAAACTTAGAGAATGTCAGAGAGAGTTGCCACTGGGAGATAGACTATAGAATTCAATACGTTCAGCAGTCAATTTATAGAAATTTTGGAGAAATGCTTAATTAATAGAGGTAGAAAATTTAAAATGCCATCCCAACCTTCTCCCTGGGGAAACAAAACAAAACTGTTCTTGGCTCTAAAAACAACTATCACAGCCATCCTGTTCTGTAGCCCTTGACCCAGTGTCTGCTTATCATAGAGCTTTGGTCATCAGCTCCACACTGAGCCTCAGTTAAGTCTTCCTCTTGTGGTACAGCACTGATAATATGCTTATTCAATATTTGTTCTCTTCCCTCTGCAATTAGGATCCAGGATACCTCAGGTGGTGGTAATTGGGAGTTGCTAATGAGTAAACACATTGGCTTCATTGTAGACACAGCCAGTAGGTTGCCCTAATACAATGAAGCCAGTCACTGTGCAGTCATTGTAACAGACATGTATGGAAAACTGAGGAAATGGCCAAAGAGACAGTGGCAGGTTCCTGATGCCCTGGAGTAAGAACTCGGTGAGAAGCAAGAGATGAGGATGCTGCCAGGAGTCAAGTGAGCAGGGGTGTACTGAGCAGAGGAGACGGCTGCAGAACTCAACAGAGCAGGAGAGGAAGTGCAGGATGAAGGGCAGGTCCTACGTTTTCTTCATCATAAGGTACAAACTGACAACTCTATAGCAGAACACAGGCCAATGAGAGAACAGCAAATCAAATCTGTTTAGCAAAGTTGTGTGTGACCTGAGACCCTTCAGAAATGAGGAGCCAAAGGACTAGGACAAAGGGACACTCGATGCTTAGGGTCAATGAAGAATGGATGACATGACAACATGATTAAACAGAAACTGGGTGGAATCTAATCAACCTGGGAGAACTCTGCAAGGCTTCTCTGTGCAGCATCATGTGCTCCAACATGGGACAAGACCTCAGAAGGAGGGGTCATATGCCTAATCACAGGCAAGGTGGGGCAGAGAGTTTGCTTGCTTCAGCCGGCACAGGAAGGAGATGGTGACGTTTTGCTCTCTGG
This sequence comes from Mastomys natalensis, assembly GCA_021653895.1. Classification (NCBI taxonomy): domain Eukaryota; kingdom Metazoa; phylum Chordata; class Mammalia; order Rodentia; family Muridae; genus Mastomys; species Mastomys natalensis. The sequence continues at coordinate 1,358,156 of JAJTUV010000135.1, forward strand.
CCTTCCAAGTGTCCTTCAGCTCCCCGTACTCTGCAGTAGCATTCTGAGTCCTGGCAATCAATCCTATGGTGACTGGAAAGTCCTGATATATTCCAATTCATATCCAGTTTTGTGTTTTCATAGCTCACTTTGCAACCGGGGATAAACTCATTTGTATACTTCTCTGTGTCTAACTTACATCTCTTAACAAAATGCTCGAGTCAATACCAGAACTCAGACATACCAGTGATGGTGTCCCTGTTTTATGTTTTATGCGTGTGCAGACAGGACTGCTGGCCAATGTGTATACTCTGAACAGAACTAACTCATTTCCCTGGGCGTGGTGGCAAAAGCCTACAATCTCAGCCCTGAGAGGTAGAGGCAAGAGGATCTCAAGTTGGAAGCCACCTGGACTATATGTGAGACCCTGTCTGAGGGAAAATGAATAGATTAATTACCAAGGCTACTTTTTGTAAGAATTTTTTTTTGAAAGAAGGGTAGCCTATGATTAAAGCCTTCTCATCTGTGCCTTGTTTGTAAGACCGAGAATAAGGCCCTCTGGCCTGGTGCCCTTATAGGAGCGGATTAACCTGAAAGCACCTGTGGGTTTCACATGTTCCAACTTGATGTGGGTTACGCGAAACATGTGTTCTCATTTTGCTTAAGTATTTTTAGATATAAAAGTTATAATTTAAAAACTAGTGTTGAAAGAACAGCTAACACTGATGTAACCCTAAAAGCATCTATTAGTTTCATATTTCAACTCGGTCTCCAAATCCAGATGCATGCATTCCTCAAACGACTTGAAATACATCATGAGAATATTCATTTTAGAGAGAGTAAAGCATACCTGACTATCTTCATGTTAATTACACATGGAATTCAGAGCATAAATTGATTAGTGTTAAATGTTGATATTTGATTAAAGGCGTAGTCCAAGCAAGACTTTTACATGCACCCATTGAATTTCCTGGAAATGGCAGCCTCGGGCCTTTCTAGCTCCCATTTGTTTTCTTTTGCTCATCCATCAGACAGTCAAAGGGTTTCCAAGTGGTAGGCTATGTTAGATACCAAGGCATTGCTAGAATGGCAGCTGTCTTGTTTTCTTAAAGCATTGCTCTATCATTCAGGCCTTTCATGCCCCATTTTCCCCCTTCACCTATTCAGAAAGCATTTGCCTTTAAAAAGAACTGAGCCTAGGCTTCTGTTGAAACACCTCTGTGTAGCCACCATGGGCCTCCTTAGATGAGTTATTATCTTTTCTCCATCCTCACAGATCTTTTCAAGGCTAGGAATGGTCCAAGTTGTCACAAGCTGGAGACAAAGCCCTTTGGCTTGTACCCAATTTGTGGACAGTCCATTTCACACTGTGCAGAGGAGACTCAGAAGCCAGGGCCAACCTGGGCCTGGTTAGACACATGTGTGCTACCGCACTACTTGACAAGATTATGTCCTGTGACTGACAGCTACAGGTATGCTCTGGAACTTTTGACACACAAACACTATGTCACAATAAAGTCCTAATATGCTTTCAATTCATAACCCAGTGTAATACTACAAGCTTCATTTCTGCCACTTTCTCCTCTGTTCTTGTGACCAGAAGCTATGCAGCTTCAGTGTAGCCCGCTGGGGTTGCACTTCTGCCCTTGTGTGGATGTATGGAAGTGTCTACTTTGCCTTCCTTGGCACTTGAAAATGAAAACATCCCCTCAGACGTTTGACTTCTGTCTGTTCCTGTTGCACAGAATGTCTGCAGGCAGCTGTTAACATGTGAAAAAGGAATACACCGGCTCTTCCACAAGGCTGGCAGACATCCTCCTGTCTGAACTCTAGATTCTTACTCTTTCTGATTTTCTTCTGTTTCTTCCCCTTCTCATGAATTTTCAAAGGATATGACCACATTTCATCAAGTGTGCACCATCGTCCCTGTCATTGCTTTGTCCTGCGTATTTGCTTCTTGAACACAGCAGCAGTGTGCGAGTGCACAGGTTTCCTGCTCTCCGACCCTTGTTCTCTTATACCTCTGCTGATGCACACTAGCCCAAGACAGCAGTAGCTGCAGGCTCTGGCTCCCAGATGCACCTTCTGCTTGTCTGTTTTGATCTCTTCTGTAGTCTAAATGTTAGCTTCAGCAGGAAACAGTGACAGCAGAGTCTATGGTGGTGCTTGCAGTTTGATCTTGAAAACCATTATGTATGTGTTCAGGAGCAGCTAGACAGACCATAATCTTTCCCTTAACTACTTTTTTCTTCATAAACCATCACCCATTCACACAGTGTTCTTACAAAAGTTTTGCTCCCAAATACCTAATGGGTTTGTAGCATCATACTTTCTGAGATGTCCCTGTAAGCACCACATGTGACTGAAGAAGGCCTTCTCAAAGGCCAACATCTGCTCAGGTTTCCTCCTAATCTTCAGGAGTCAACTGGGATCAAAGAACATGTGTGAACTTTCTATTCTTGTCGCTCATTTAAAACACCAGTGCTGTTGCTTTACTATTTTGCTTGGTTTGGGGTTTGTTTCATTTTGATGCTGAGGATGAATCCAGCAAAATGCTACCAATCTCTGTATGACTGAGCTACACCCCAGACTCTGTTCTTCTCTGTGTGGTGTTTAAAACAAGCAAGTCCATGGGTCGAACCCTAAAAGTTTGTCAGACATCAAACTTGGCAGTAAAGAAGGAAGGTAATGGTGACAGATGACTAAGCCAAGAATAGAAATCCAGTAGTTTTTCATGCTGTGCTGACTAGTTTTATATCAACTTGACCCAAGCTAGAGTCATCAGAGGAGAGACCCTCAACTGAGAAAATGCCTCCATAAAATAGGCTGTAGGCAAACCTATAGGACATTTTCTTACTGAGTGATCAGTGGGAGAGGGCCCAGTCCATTATGGGTGGTGCTATCCCTGGGCTGGTGGTCCTGGGTTCTATAAGAAAGCAAGCTGAGCAAGCCATAAGGAGCAAGCTACTAAGTATCACTCCTCTATGGCTTCTGCATCATCTGCTGCCTCTAGGACCCTGCCCTGTTTGAGTCCCTGTCCTGACTTTCTTTGATGATAAACAATGCTATGAAAGTGTGAACAAATACTTTTTCCTCCCCTGATGCTTTGATCATGGGGTTTCATAATTGCAATAGTAATCCTGATTAAGACACATAGTGATGGAGAGAATTCTAGGGCAGCCCAGAGTGATGGTAATTTCTCAGCAAGTAATGAGGTATAAGATACATTCCAGCTACAGAGAATGACTTGGTAGATGTACCCTGGTCGGTATAATGACATGTCTGGACTCTACCTTTTGAGTCCAGAAAGATAATAAGAGAAAACCTGGATAGGTAAGAAAGGCTGGACCACTCATTCCACAGGATAAAGTTAGAGCTTTACTCTCTGTCATGGGAGCTCCGCATATAAGGCATGTCTACAGGTAGAAATCTTGAGTAGAGAATACTAAATCTGGCCTTCAACATTGCAGTGTGGCCATGCAGAACCAAAGTCATAATCACCAAGATTCTTCTCCCAAGCAGAACATAGTAGGACAAGCACATTTTATCTGAGAGTTTCCCCTCTTCAGGACAGTTTTGATGATAGAAAAGTCTTCTGGAGTGACTCATGCCCTTTGGGAAGAGAAGACAGAGGTAATTTTCTGTCTATACCCTTGGTCACATAACTGCCAAATATGACTAGAGAGTGCTGTCCCCTGTCTGACCACACTAAAGGCCAAAGCACTGCTACAGTGAGAAATATGGCTTGTCACTCAAGGCCACAAGTAGCTGCTCATTTAGTACAAGTAATGTGTGCTCAGAATGAAAATGGAGAACATGACCATTTAAAAGCCAGCTGTTATGGGTCACATCTGTATTACTTTTCTTGATGCTAATAAAAAAAATAAAAAAAAAACCAACTAAAGCAATGAAGGGGGCTTTATTTTGGCTCACAGTTTGAGGATGCAGTCCACCATAACTGGGAAGACACAGCAGCAGGAACATGAGGCAGCTGGTTTCATGCATCCACAACCAGGAGGCAGAGAGAAATGCTGGTGCCAAGATGACTTTCTCCTTTGTATTCAGCCTAGGACACCCCCCCCCCACTCATGTCACAGTGCTGCCTACATGCAGGATAGATCTTCCCTCCTCAGTTATACCTCTCTGGAAATGCCCACACAGACACGCACAGAGATGTGTCTCCTAGGTGATTCTAAATCCAGCCATGCTGACCATGAAGATTAACCAATATCCAGAAACAGCCCTGTAAAAATAATAACCACTGAGTATCTCTCATGGTCAGAAGGCAATAAGAGTCAAGTTCCATCCTCTTGGATGGGGTCCTGTGCCTTCACTCTGCACCCTGCCCTCAGAGGCTCTGCCCCAAGCCAGTGATCCAGAAGTAGCTTGGAGCAATAATTCCTGGGTCAGAGGAACATACTCTTCGTTGTATATAACAGAGATCCCAGGCCAACTGACCCTCTGAGTGTTGGAGCTTGAAAAATCCCCAAGCCAGACAGCACGAGAAGCCTACCAGTCTCTTCACACCTTCCCACTTGGCCCACAAGACTGTACAAAGCCTGTTTCCTGGCACCCAGCATCATCACAAGGAGGTTGTCCTGACTGGTGGGACTAGTTTTGGGAGTAGAGGTGTTGTGATTGTTTTTTGATCAGTATTCCATATATCCCAGTCTGGCCACAAAGCTACTATATAGCTGAGGATGGCTTTGGACTCAGAAATACTGCCTCCTAAATGCTAGTCTTACAGACAAGAGCCACCATGCCTAGTACTGTGTGCACCCTTGTTCACTGTTGTCCTCCATGAGACCATCAAAAACTGGGCTGTTCTGTTGTGCAAACATCTTTGAATTGGTTTAGACTTGAGTTTCCAAACACCTCCTTATAGGAAAGATAGGATGGAGTGTCCCTTGGGGTGTCCCTCAGGGTCAGGGTGAGATGGCTTTGGGGGATTAGCATGCCTCTCCAGACCTCTGGCAACTACAGAGCTAAGTCCCATTTCTCCCAGAACCCATTTTGATTAGGTTTATCTGGATTCACTACATCTCTGAGGTCTGTAATTCGTTTCTTTTTCTTTCTAGGATTACTGAGGTATGAGCAAGAAATCAAAATTGTATGTCTCAGTTTGTGTGTTCCGAGTGTTCTTGTGTCATAATGTGTTTTTTGTGCTATGAAAATATTGTCACCATGAAGCTAATTAGCATGTGCAATCCTCACAGTTACATGTTCACACAAGCTGAATGGACAATGGTGGTTTTAGCCTATTGTGACCTGTGGTGGCCTTGGCCTAGTCCTGAGTTCCCTATGTCGATTGGAATAAGGAGTTTGCTCTGGCACAATTACATAGCGACAGCACCTCCTCTAGTGCTGGTGGTTGGTGGTGGCCTTGCAGAGTGAAGATGGTGGCAGACTTGTGCTGTTTACCTGACCAGTCCAGCCTGCTCGGCGGTGCTTAGGTGATCACTGTGCAGAGACTGGGTCCTCTTGTTTAGGGCACAGTCACTGGGATGTAAGAGGCTCAGCTGCAGACCATGTACTTTTGGTTCTTCCTTGGCTCCAACTTCAGCTGTGAAGGGGGTATCTCAGCTTCCTCAGCTGAGAGGAAGCAGAAGGTGGACACCAAGCCTATGCTTCCTTGTATTGGCTCTAGAAAAAAAAAAAGCGCACCTGACCTGGAGTTCATTCACTCTCATGACACCTTATCTACCCATGATCCATCTCTTCTAGGAAGGACTCCAGGCAGCCCAAGGCATAAAGGAATTTAAAATACTCTCTGTAGCCCTCTGAGTGTGCCAAGCTGAACTGAATGTTAACCTGTTATCCAAAGTGCTGTGACCAGTACTCCAGCTGTGACTGGCAGAATGTCCCATCTGTAACACTCTTACAGAAAATTACGAAGTCCCCCAAGTGGGCAGTCATTTTCCCAGGGAGACACTGAGAGTGTGCACCTGCAACCACTTTGTCCATTCCCTCTATGAGTCTGTGCGGACTTTGCCAGCAGGTCAGGCTGTGCCAAGCACCTTGAGCCCTCATTATCTTTAATTAGTGTTTAGGAGGTTAATTAGTGGCAAGACTCATCTTTCTTTAATTACTTCAGCAGTTGAAGCAGCGGGTCCTCGAAGCCAGCTTTGAATTATGCTGTTTGTCTTAACGCTAATTTGAATTGATAAAGTCGGATGTTTACTGCACAGATGAGCATGGATAGGGTGCAAGGGAAACTTCAGAGTTGTGGACACAGTTGTTTTTACTGTAATTAATTTGCAGATTTAGTGACCTCTGGAGTTTGCTGTTTTAAAATAGTGTAACAGTCAAAACAGATAACAGTTTCAAACCTGATTTAAACCCAAAAACCCAAAAGGCGAATCTGTTTGTCATGTAAGGATGAGTTAATTAAAAGAATTTAATTGATTGCAAACTAGAGCTGACTAAGTTCATCAATAGATGAATGAAAAAGAAGATATGGCATAGATACAGCCAACAGAGCAAGCATGTGTTATACAGCCTACAGAGCAAGCATGTGTCACATGCAGGAGAATGCTTAATGATCAATTGAGCAAGGTAAGCCAGACCCAGAGACAGAAAGACCATAGTTTCTCTTATATGCAGAATTAGGCTTCAAAACAGTAAGACATGAAGAAGTGGAATTATTGGGAGGGGGCCACTGCAAGAGGGGAGGAGGGGGAAGAGAGAGCAATGAGAAGTGAATATAATCAAAAGACATGATAGACACGATGGAAATGCCATAATGAAGCCCATTTCTTGTGTCCAGTGAATGTGTGCAAACCATACAATTATATGAAAATTAGGGCTGAAGATGCAGCTAAAAGACAGAGGCAGGGGAGGGGAGGGCAGAGACAAAAATAGTAAGTCTTATAACTTATCATTATATCTCATTAGTGGTACCTGGTTGCCCTCACTTAAATTCTGATGTTGGCACCATGAAGCTGTCCTCTGTACTCTGAAGACTCACATCTCCAAACCATTAGGCCCTAGCCCAGAGGCTGATCCTGCAGCCTTGGCTGTAATCTGAATATTAGAGATGAACTGTACAGGGCGGGTATCCACCACTGAGCCGCTCCCCTCCCCTACTTCCTTCTAGTGCCCAGTGTTCTCCCCCACCCTGCCCCTTAGCAGTGACAGTCACACACCACAAAAGTGATCTTTCCTTTTTAAACATGCTCTCCACAACTACCACCATCCGCAGTTCCGTCCTTCCCTCCTTTATCCCTAACAAGGGATGTGCTCTGCTCATGCTTGGAAAGACTGAACTCTGGACCCAGGTAACATTCCCACTCGGCAGGAAATTGAATCCCAGCGGTACATGTGAGTCTGAGAAGGGACAGTAAAACGATGTGGACTTGGTCATCCCACAGTCCTAGAAATCACATCTTATATAAAGGGGCCCCCTCCATCTTGGGATATCACTGGACCAGCTCTGTCTTTGTCCTCTATACAACAGTGATTGAAAGATGTAATTTCCCAACATAGACATAGGGCCCAGTGCCCTTGTGTTTTCCATCATCATTGCTTGGTGTATTGGTCCACCCTGCCTTAACTCCTTCATCCATCCATCTCCTCAACCCTCCAACCAAATGTTCTCTTTCCTTATTTAACTGAACTGGGATGAAGACCTGGGTTTTGCTGATGCTTGGTGAAGTTTCTAGCACTGGGCCATCTCTGTCAGCCCAACAGACAACTCTGAGCATCCTCATTGGCCAGGAACTCTTTCTGGTGCTGGAGATAAAACCAAAAGACAGAATTCTTGCCATGTAGAGCTTGGTTCCCAACAGAGAATGAGGAGTTAACACCATATTCATGGTGAAAAGTGAGATCCAGAAAACAAAACCAAGTGTGGGGCTGACATGGCAGCTGCCCTGGAGTGGGGAGCTGGTCAGGAGGCTGGGAGGGAGTCTCCTCAGAGGGATGAACATAGAGTGAGTACAAAAGTCAATATAGATGCCAAGTGTGGGGAATTCGAGGGTGGGGAGGTGGAAGTGGGGGTAGGTGGGGGCACATCCTCACAGAAGCAGGAGGAGGGGGGATGGGATAGGGGTTTCCTGGGGGGGGGAGAAATAGAGTAAGGGGATAACATCTGAAATGTAAATAAAATATCCAATAAAAATTTTTTAAATTTAAAAAAAAGTCAATATAGAGGCCTGGGTGGGGGGGATAATAGTTATGTTGCTGGAGCAGAGTGAAGGAGGGGAAGAGTTGGAATGAGCTTGAGAGGAAGCAGAGGTCTTTGACTGTATGGCTTTGAAATAAGCAGTGTACATGGTCCTGTTTGTGGCTGCATGATTGTAATAGAACCCTCAGCTTCTGCAACTGAGTCTTCATGCCTAGCTTCCTGGTTCACGGGGTGGGGGTGGGGCTTGGCTTTGACTTTTGCCCCCATTGGCAAATGCACACAACCTAGATCCATTCCTCCTAGGCTTCCTTAACTTGCCCTACAGCCTGCTATAGTCCCATTCCCCTGGGCCTCCTCATTTATCTGTTCCTAGCAGTCCTACGACTCCAGCCTAACCTGCTCTAGGCTCAATCACTGTACTGCAGAGCTCAGCCTGGTATAGAGAAGCCTTCCTACCTCATTTAGAGTCATAGAATGAGATAATGGTTTCCACATGTGCTGGGGCTGTCACTGAAATTCTCCTTTGCCAGCTCAGCTAGAGAGGCCGAGTCTCTCCCTCTGGAGAGCCTGCTGGAGGTGGAGGAGGGATTCCCACCCACCAGTGGAGATTGGCAAGATAGCATTTCTTTGCAATGCTTAGAAAGACATGGGGACAGGGAGAGGTGAATGAAACAGGAGATTAGTAAAAAGTAAACAGGGATTTTTACTTTCCTTTGGAGAGTATTGGAGATTCCCATGCAATCAAGGAATAATGCGGAATCACAGGTCCCTTTTCCTATTTCCCCCAATGGTCACATCATCCAAAGCCTTAGTACAGTATCACATCCAGGAAGTTGCCATTGACATTGTAACCATCAGAACATTTCCATCACACCAGCTGCTACTCTACTGACCTAGGCTGCCAGTGAGCTGTTCTCTAGTTTGACAAAGTTGCCACTTCAAAAGTAGTAAGCATACAAATAGAATCACATAATGTATTCCTTTTATGTAGTGGCATCCCCCCAACACATACATACTTTTCTAAAGATTCTTCCAGTTTATATCACTACTTTTTCTCTTTATTGCCGAATAGTATTCCATGATACTGATACCTGGTTTAACCATTCACTCATGAAAGGGCATGTCAGTTCTCAATTTGGGCCTGTGAAAGAATAAGTATCCTTTCACAAAACTTTTGAGAGCACTGTTTTCTTTTCTATGAGATAAATGTCCAGAAGCACACTAGTGGTGTCTATGGTAGCTACATGCTTATTTTTAAGATTTATTTATTTTATATCTATTAGTGTTTTATCTGAATCATGTATGTGTAAATGTGTGTCTGGAACAAGCAGAAGACTGAAAAAGGTGTCAGGTTCCCTGGAATGTTTGTGAGCCATGATACAGGTGCTGGTCACTGAACTGGTCCACTGCAAAATATCAGTGCTTTTAACTACTGAGCCACAGCCCCGAATATTTAATTTTTGATATTTTGTCTATTGATGCTTGATTTTTGAGACAGGGGCTCACACTGAAACCCTGGCTCACCTGGAACTCACTGTGTTGACCAGATAGAGCCTGAACTTACAGGACAGTCCTGCCTCTTCTTTAAGTGCTGGTATCACAGACTGCGGGGCTAGCTGACTGTTTTGAAAAGCAGCCCTTTGTTCAGTTAATGATTCTGTGAGTCCACAATTTGGGCTGTGCATTAGCCACAGTCTTCTGATTCAGGTTTTTTGAGATATGATACGAATGTAAGCGCCAGCATTTTAAAGCATAGCGTGATAAGATTGTGACATGATTCATTATTAATTGTTTTATAGCAAGGCCATGCCATCTTCCATTTCTAGTGGTGGCACAGCAGAAAGCAATTCCTGAGAGCAGTCTCTGATGCCATTTTATTATTACTTTAGCCACTGTGATAGATGTTCACTGATGTCTTGTGAGTTTGGTTCACGTTTCCCTCCTGCCCAGTGACGCTGTCTGTGTGTGCCACCCGCTCTTATGTCTGCTGAGATGTCCTTTCCTACCTTTTGTTCATATCTAGCTGGATTACCTGCTGCTATTGAATTCTGAAGCTTCCTAATATCGTCTAAGTACTGGTTCTGTGTCAGTTATGTGGTCCACAGTGCTGTCTCCACTCTCAAGCCTGTCCTCCAAGTCTCATAGTAGAATATTCTCAGAGGAAAAATCATGAATCTCAACTGAGTTCCATTTTCCTCACGGGTTATGCTTTTGGTGACAAGTTGAAGAAGTCTTTGTGCTCTCTATTGACCCCCAATCTGGTTTTTTCCTTCAGATTCTCTATTTTTAGGCTTTGCTTTAAAGTCTGTGGTGCCTGTTAACTGTGGATAAGGTTCGTGACTTAAGAGTCTTTGTGTTGTTTTGTTTTATTGCCTGTGTGTACGTGGTTTCTCAAGAACTATTTGTTGAGAAGGCTTTTCCTTCACTGAATTGCTATTACTTATTTGTCAAAAGTTCAGCGGAGAGCAGAAGTGTGGCTCTGTGGTTGAGAGCTTGCCTCTTGGTACAAAGGAAGGGAAAGTGATTACATGGCAAGGGTTCAGGAAGGAGTTCTTACTTCTTTTCAATAACAGAAAAGTTATTGTACTTTTCTGTTCCATCTATATCTGTGTGCTTATAAAACCCATGCCACTCCCACAGCATCTGGATAACTGCAAGAATACTACACATCTTTGAATCAGGAAGACTGATAGCCCCATTGTAATATTCTTTTCCAGAAGGATTTTTAACAATTGTTCATACCTTTTCATATTAAGTATAATTTTTTTGCATGTGTCTCTCTGCGTGTGGAGTAACTGTGTATGTTCATGTATGCTTACATGTGTGTGATCGGGCACACATGTATGGAGATCCACAGCTGATGTTGGAAGTCTTCCTTAATTATTCCATATCTTATTCATTAAGGCAGAGTTTCTCAGCTGAAACCCAGAGCGGGCTGACATGGCTAGTCAGGCTGGCCAGCTTGGGCTGGAGACCCTCTGACTTCATTTTCTGCATGCTAGAATTATAGTAGACCACCACACACTCATATTTTATATGGGTGCTGGGATCCAAACTCCAGCTGTCACACTCACTGCTCATCTAGCAAGCACGCTAACCATGGAGCCACCAACCCAGACCTATTAAAGGATAACTGTACTTGGGCTACAAAAATGTTATTGGGGCTTTGAGAGAAAGCACATTAAGCCTTTGCCATATCAAACTGAGAGGACTTGACAGCTTCATAGTGCTCAGTCTCGTCGTGATCCATGCAGATGACAAATCTTTCCAGGATTATTGACATCTTTAACTTGAGTATTGTAGTTTCAGTTAACAGTATCATAAATGATCTATTAGCTTTGCATATAAATATTTCAGGCAATTCTTTGAACAGTTGTTACTTGTGTGATTTCAATTCCAGTGTCCATATACGCATCACTATATGAGCTATATCATAATTTTTGGACTTTCGCATGTCTGTATCATGTGACTTTGCTGAAGTCACCTGAAAGTTACTACTTTCTCCAATTATTCTATCAGAATGGTGATATGTCGTTTCCTGAAGTTTTCTAGACAATCTGTCATCTACAAATGCAGACACTCATTACTTATATCCTGAACCCAATGTTTTTATTTGCTTTTCTTACCTTATTGCATAGTCTAGAACTTCTAGTACCATGTTAAATAAGACTAGTAAGGAGAAACACTTTGCAATGTTCCCAAGGGAAAAACTTCAGTCTCTCTCCACTGAGTATAATATTCACGGTGGTGCTTTTTGTAGATGTTTTTCTGTAAAATTTAAAATGTTCCCATCTAATCTGCTGTTTTTGTTTGTTTTAAAACCATGAATTGACATCAACTTTTATAAGGTGCTTTACCTATTAAAAAAAAAATGTGATTTCTCCTATTCTTTTATCCTGCTAACAGGACTACTTTGATTGATTTCTGTATATTTAACCATCCTTGTATCCCCACTATAAAATGTGTTTTTATAATTCTACTGTAATGTACCTATTGTAATTGTGAGTTATAGCTTAGAATTGCTTTTTAACTCTTTGCTTTAGCCACTTTATTATAGATACATAACTGCTTACACTGTTGGTCATTTTGTCAATTTTAGTGAAGCATGGAAACATTACTTTCTTTTAAAATCCTTTCTTGTCTTCATATATAACTATTTTCTCACAATACATCAGATTATGCATAATTTCTACTTAAGCTCATCCAAGGTAACTTAGCATTGGAGAAGAAAGGAAAAACTCATTCTCCATCTGTCCTTTTTCTCTCCATCTTATGCCCCGGTCCCTTCTTTCACCATCTCCTTCTTGTGTGTAGAAATGTCTTTAGCTTTCGGGGCAGTGGTGGCGCACGCCTTTAATCCCAGCACTTGGGAGGCAGAGGCAGGCGGATTTCTGAGTTCGAGGCCAGCCTGGTTTACAGAGTGAGTTCCAGGACAGCCAGGGCTATACAGAGAAACCCAGAAAAACAAAACAAACAAAAAACAAAACAAAACAAAAACAACAACAAAAAAATGTCTTTAGCTACAAATCCCCAGTTTCTGTTTGAGAATGTTTTCTTCTTGTTTCTGAAAGAAAGTTTCCCTGGGCTGATGGCTCTTTGGTTGACTGACTGGCTTGTTGGTTGATTGGCTGGCTGGCTGGCTGGCTGGCTGGCTGGCTGGCTGGCTGGCTGGCTGGCTGGCTGGCTAGTTGGTTGACTGGTTGGCTGGATGGTTGATTGGCTGGCTGGTTGGTTGATTGGCTGCCTGGCTGGTTGGTTGATTGGCTGGCTGGTTGGTTGATTGACTGGCTGCCCTCCAGCAGGGAGAAAAACTGGTCCTCTTCCCTCAGTAGTTTTTCCACAAGGAACATACTAACGTTCCAATTAGCCTTCCCTGTAGATAGGTATTGTCTCTCTGGCTGCTTTTTGAGATCTTGCCTTTACCTTAGCCCTGATATGTTCAATTAAATCCTTTCCTGGCATGTATTTCCTCTGTTTGCCCCTCTTTAGAAGTTTAGATTTCTCTGCAACCTTGGAGCTCATTCAGCCGTTATTTCTCCCAGTGCCTTCAACCTCAGATGTTTCGTCTTGTCTGTGACTCTGAAGAGAGGAATGTTAGGTCTTCTGCCACCCCACCCTGAGACTCCTTCAGCCCTTTTGATCTCTTTTTATCGCTATTATTCAAAGCGGGTGATTTCGACTATTCCTCATCATCTAGTCCATCGACTATTTCTGCTCCTCTAGCATTTTTCTGTTAGCCCAGCCACTAGAGCTTTTATCTCAGTTATTATGGGTCTCTGTTCTAAAATTCTTTTTATCTTTGGGCCAAAATTTTCTGTTGGATGAAGTTTGCTTATAGTTGCTTATTGAAGCATTTTTGTCATAAGCACTTTAAAGTTCACTGTCCTGTCATCCTGGTGATAAAATCCGGACACTAGAGACTGTACATTTTACAGCAGCCTATATTTATCAGGGGATAGAAATAATGACCTCTGTTGATGCCTGGCTTATGGTTCTCCACTGAGCTCCCCTGACCCCCAGGGAGCAAGGGGAGGAAAGCCTCACACTGTCCTGGCTGAAAGTAGACATCCAGCTCCTTGTGGCATCTCCACCGATGCTTGTAGGAAAGTATCAATGCACCATTGGCTGTCATGGAGGACTACAGGCTCTCTGTTTTCAAAAGGTGCTGCTAGACAGCCTCTTGACAGTTTCTTCAGGGTGCAAGCCCAGACTTCCTCTTGGTCATGGCTGGTACAGGCGGAAGAGAATCACACATTTCTCTAGGGTGGCTGGCTGGGATAAAGCAGCTTGAGTTGGAAGGTTATCATACTGTGGAGCCCCAGTGGCTAGAAAGTAGAGGCTGAGCTCTTTATCTGTTCTTGTGAGCATTTGGAATTGTGAGCTCTTCAGCTCCAAGTCTGAGGTGTGAGGTCAGTGGAAACTTGGGTTCTCATTCTGTGTTTCCACAAAGGTCTTCCTCCTTAACGTCACTTTTTCAGGTGTCCAGCAGCAGCACTCAGCAAGGAGTAATGGAGTGTGTCCCCCTTCCTAGAAACAGAAGTCCCTCCAAGCAAAGATTTGACATTATCTTCAGTATTATTCTGAGCTAAAGGCTCTGATAAATATAAAATAGTAATCTTGAGAAACAGCCGTTTGTCCATTTCTCCCTAGGCTGCTGTCTCAGGTCAAGGGACAGGGTGACCACTTGCTATTAGTTTATGTTTCTTTTTGAACTTTTCTCCTGACCTTACTGGTTTGTTCAGATTACCATCCCAGCTGTCAGGCACAACAGAGCACAGTGACACTTCCAAACACCAGCAGCACCCCCGCCCGCCCGCCCGCCTGCCCTTCTTTGTTGATGCCTCCCTCAGCATTCTGCCCACAGCCTGCCAGCTTTTACCTCTGCCCCGACTGTTGGCCACGTGGACTGGCAGATCCTACCTATTCTAAAGCTGAGAGCCTGTTATGTTCCCCTTTAATTGGCTTACCCACTTGGTGTTGTACTTCTTAGGCAAATTCTCCTTTTAGCAAGAACTCACCCAAACTACTTTGTACAAAAATAAGATTTCTCCCAACACTCAGAAGCATCCTCCAGTCCCCACTGCCCGGCAGCTTGGTTAGGATTAAGGCAAGTATGCACCATGCCCCTGCCAGTCTCTGCCTTCCACCCCCATTCTGACAGTCAAATGGGAGTTGAGTCCATGGAGGACAGGAAATACTGCTTTCTCATTTTTGGAATGGAATTTAGATTGTTCATTTACATCGTCACAACCTCAGCTACACTGGCCTCCCACAATACCTTACAACCTGAATTTTAAAGAAACAGTGTTTCTTCCCTGCAAATTCAGACTTTGCTCACATTCTCTACATTTGGAATGAGCTCTCTTTCCTAGGATACTATAGATATTCTGTGGTTTTTAAAGAATAACAAGGAGGCATTTATTTGGGCCACTTTGGCAAATCTGCTACGTACTTGGTACCATCCTAGAACACACATGAAGAACCAAAGGCTGACGTGACCATGTCATAGGTACACATCAGAAGAGGACAAGCTGTCACAGCATAGTCCATGAAACTTCATACTCGTAACCAAGTCCTCTGTGCCCAGTCTGGTTCAGGCCCTGAAAGAAATGCAAGACGACAGTCTCTGGGTAACCTTACTGTGCATATAAATATCACAGTCTAAGACCATGAGTAGCCTGGTAGAGCTTGCACTAAATTCAACAGGGTAAAATGGAAGAAACAACCCAGAGAAGATTCTAGAAGACTTTTAGAGCAATAAGCACTAAAGCTGCATTCTGAACAATAGCTATATCAGCTCTGTGCTAGAAGAACGGGTTTTGTGGAAACACAACAAATTATATGTGAAGCCTTCCATTTGCTTCTGAGGTATATTAGTTAGTCTCTCTAGAGTAACAGAACTTAGAGAATTTATGAGAATGACTTACTGGCTGTGGTCCAGCTAATCCAACAGTGGCTACCTATGAATGGAAGGTCCAAGAATCCAGTTTTCATTCAGTCTACAAGGCTGGATGTCTCAGCTGGTCTTCGGTATACAGCAGAATCCCCAAGAAGTAAGCTCTAATGCCAGTAAGGAATGGACTTGCTAGCTGGGCAATACCAAGCAGGCAAAAGGCAGAGGCTTTCTTTGTCCATGTCCTTGTATAGGTTTCTAGCAAAAGACATCGTCCAGAGTAGATCTGAATTAAAGACCTGGATTAAAGGTGTGTCTTCTCGCCTCAAAAAAATCCAAATTAAAGATATGTCTTTCTACCTCAAAGATCCAGATTAGAAATGGATCTTCCCACTTCAAATTAAGCAAAAACCCCTCACAGGTGTGCTCTGTCCCTTCTTTTGAGTTTTAGTTAATTCCAGATGCTGTCAAGTTGACAACCAAGAACAGCTGTCACATGAGGCACATGAGACTTCCAGTGCCTTCCGAGTTGGTAGGTGTCTGGCTCTGCCTAAAGGGAAGGGCCTATCACAGTCCTCTCTATTTTGTTCTTGTTGTTGCTTCTTGTTTTTTGGGGTGCTGGAGGTGAACCCAGGGACTCAAGCCTCTTAGGCAAGCCCTGTACATCTATGCTTTCAAGAATGCCCAGCAGCTAATATAAAAACGAGCTTCTAAAACTACTAATCTGTTTGGGATTTTGTTTTGGCATCTTCGAATTTTAGCAGCAGCTGTGGGATCTGCTGCAGGGAGACAAAGACGGGCCGGTAGTCACTGGCTGCATTGTACTCCCATGACTAGGTGATTTCTAGTCTTGTGTGGTTCTTCTTGGGAGGAAAAGCGCTTCCTAGCAAAAATGTGGACACGAGAGCTTGTTTTTCTCCAGCACAACCCCTCCCAGTGTGCCCCGCCTTCCTCCTACTGCTTATTTTCCAGGACAGAAGAAACATAACACCTCCTTCACGTTATGTCAGCTTCTAAAAAGGGCCCGTTTGTGAGGACTTGTTGAAGCTTCAGTTTCAAAGTCATTATTGGGGAAGCACCAAGACCGCACGTAGCTCATAGCTAGGCTGAGTTCATGTTTACCTAACACCTTCCATACCAATAGATCCCGGATAGCATACCTGTTTGTGCCAGCACACAGGATAGGGGGAGCATAATCAAAGACAACACTTTACTTCAACACCCCTGCAATGCTGAAGAAATGAACTGCAAACATGCCAGCAGTTTGGAGGATGGGAAGGAATTGGTCTTGAGTCAAGACCTGTTTCTTCCTTTTTAAAATTGAATTTTACTGTTTTCAGTTGTGATGAAATGTATATAACTTAGAATTTGTCATTTTAAAGTCTATAGTTCAGTGGCATTTGCATTCACAATATTATGAACCCTTGCCAGCATCTCAGAACATGTCTTCCTAAAGGGAACCATCATGCTTTAAACATTTACCCTTCCCTCTGCTCCTGCACCTCCTGCTCTGCACCCACAGGCTGTAGGTTTCTATCTCCACACATTTACCTACTCTGGAAATTCTATATACTCATGCCTGGCCTTTGGGACCGGGTAAGTTTTTAAAGGATGTCTGTGTGTATCATGAATCATGGCTGAATTCCTCTCTCTGGTAGCAGAGCATCTAGGTGGTATTGTTGATTTAGCTGACTTTCTTGGGGGCTGTGGTTTCACCATCTTGTAGTCTCAGCAGTGGTAGAAGAAGGTTCCAGTTTCTCCACACCTTCTCCAACCCTTGTCCCATTCTAAAAGTTTATATTGTTTGCTGTTTTCATAGCCATCCTCGTGGGTTTGAAATACTGTCTCACCGTGGTTTTGATTAGTCATGAATATGTTAGAAATCTTTGCATGTACATGCTAACCAGTGTGCTTCTTCATTGTACAAACATGTACCCAAGTCCTTTGTTCATGTTTCAGTTGTCTTGTTTATGTCTTAGCTGTTCATGATTAGCAAATGTTTTTCCCATTTTGTAGTTGCCTCTTGCACTTTTGTAATCTCCTTTGATGTATTTTAAGGTGTTTGGTTTTTTTTTTTTTTTTTTTAGATTTTTAAATTTTCATGTGTATTTGACCTGTATGTGTGCCACATGTATGCATGGTACCCAAGGACAGACGAGGGCACCAGATCCCTTAGAACTGTAGTTATGGATGCATATGAACCATCATGTGACCTAGCATCTAGAATACATAAGAAACCCCTATGAATGAACAGCAGAAAGATAAACAATACAACTGCATCATAAGCAAAAGACTTGAATGAATGAACTGAACTCTGGTCCTCTGCAAGAGCAAGGGATGCTCTTGACCACTGAGCAGTCTCCCTAGCCTCGTTTGGTTTTGGAATTTTGTTTTGCTTGATTTAGCTTGGATCTTGCTATGCTGGCTATTTTGCCCACACTGGCCTCAGATTCCCGGGGTAGAAGCGATAGTTGGGTCTCAGCCTGAGTAGTGTGCACCACTGTGCCCAGTTTAAAGGTTTTAAATTTTAATGAAGTCAGTTCTAGTCTTTGTTATTGGTACTTTGTGTACAAGAAGGGGCTGTTATCAGCATCGGTTATTCTGCAAACAATAGTGGGGGTGGTGGACTTGCCTGCTGGAGCTCCAGCTGCCTCAACCAAGGGCAACTGCCCACAGTGCCCACAGTGCCTCTCTGTTATGGAGATGCAAATCTAAGCCAGAAATGTGCACCGGGTTTCTGGCTCCATTATCTCCTTGCCTTCCGTCTGGGTACTCACATGGACTTCCCTCTCGTGTGTGTCTGAGTCCTGATCACCTTTCTTTATAAGGATCAGGGCCCATCTGTATGTCATTGTACCTCTGTACAGGTCCAGTCTCCAAGTGTAATTCTATTCTGGTTTGGGCTTCAACATGGAGAGAGAGGCAAAGGAGGGAGACTTTATATCCCTCCTTATATCCCTGGTAGGAAAAGGGTGTAGGTATTCCTGGTGCCTTTGGGAGGAACAAACAAACCTTCTAGACACAGGGGCACTTTGCCACTTCTCTTTGTCCGAAGCTATGGTGTTGGGGGTGACCTGAGTCCTGACCCTCTTTGCTCTTTTGCAGGATGAATGAGCGCGACCGTCTGATCAAGAGGCTCAGCAGGAAGACACCTCCAACCCTCTTCCGAACAGGCTCCATCCAGCAGTGTGTCAGCCGTAAGTGACAGTGGGTAGCAATGAGTGGCAGGCTGCGGGGTGAGTGGGACAGCCAGGCCAGAGATGGCTGCCATACCTGGAAGAATGAGAACTTTTACTTTCTGAATGTTGAAGGTGGGTGCTCACCGAGAACAGGTACTGATGGTCCATCCACTGGGCACTTTAGCTGAGCTCTTGCCTGTCAACAGAGACGTTCTCAGTGGAGCTGTCAGCACCCCACTCCATTTCCCTATTTCCTGAAGCCCCTAGAGGGGGTGTCACACATTCAGGAGGGCACAGCATTAGAAGCCCAAACAGAGAGCATTCGTATTCAACAGCTTGTAGAGCTATGGCTTTTAGGTCCCCGCCAAGGGATCTAGGTCATAGCCATAGTCTCTGACTTAGGTAGAGGTCAAGGTATGAGAACTGATAGGATCCTCCAAAGAAAACAGTCTGCAAGGGTCTCCTCTGGACTCACACTGCAGGGGACCCCTCTAGATTCACACTGCAGGGGGCCCCTCTTGACTCATACTGCTGGGGACCCCTCTGGACTCACACTGCTGGGTCCCTGTCCTATGTCCACATCTGTGAAATGGGAACACTGTGAGAACCTAGCTGGGGTTGTTGGGAAGGCAAAATGAGATTTTATTTATATATATTAAATATCATATAATATATTAAATATAATATATCATATATTAAATATAAAATATATAAAGATAACATAGTATATTGGTCTAAAAGAGTATCGAACCTAAAGAGTTCAGTAAATGCTAAGTATTGTGGTTATTATTCAATTAGCTGAGTAACCTGGGACAATGTATGTATTTCTCAAAATTTCTACATCTTTCCTCTGGAAAAAGAAAATACAATTAAATGGCATACTTATACGCTGTCACATGAAATGTATAAAGCCTTTAGGATGGTTGCATTCATGATGTAGACCACACTGCTTCCTGAATGAATGTCTGAGAATAATCACACTGAAGAATATATGCAGCCAGGCAAGAAGACTGAGGCAGGAGGATCACCAGTCCAAAGCTGCTTGAGCTACAAAGTGAGTTCAAGGCCAGCCTGGGCAACTCAGTGAGAGCCTGTCTCAAAACAACAGTGAGATGAGGACTGGAGACAGGGCCTGGTGTCAGACCTCTTCCTTAGCATGCACAAGACCTAGGATCATTCTTCAGTACCAAACTGATTACATATGTTTGTATACATCCAGGGGACAGCTATAACTGTCTTAACAATGACATTTATTTTCACCCAACACTTGAAAGGCAAAAAGATCTACTGAACAAATATAAGAAATAAGACCACCTCTAAAGTCATGCCACAGTTACAGAAACACTTGATGGAGGGCTGGCAAGATGGCTCAGCAGTTAAGAGCACTAGCTACTCTTGCAGAGGACCCAGCTTCGATACTTAGCACCCACATAGTGGCTCACAACCATCTGTGACTTCAGTCCCAGGGAATCTGATATCTTCTGGCCTTGTCAGGCACAGTCATACACATAAAATAACAATAAATAAAATATTCAAAAATTAAACCCTCAATGAGTTCTATTAGAGCCTACTAAACAACTTAGAATGTCCCTGCCATTCACAACTGGACTTTCAAGTGCTCAGAACTCTGGGTCTAAGAAGGGCTCTGTAACTTGCATGTCCCTGTTCAACTGTCCTGCTGTCACAGACCTCAGCCTCACTGGGAACTTGAGAGACTCTAATCTTCAGCCTCAGTTGTCACCATGGTTTGTATAAGGGACAGAAAATTAATAAGTCAGAACCTTTAGCAATGATTTTAATTGCATTCTGTCATCACGGCAGAGCCCTTAAAACTGAATCCCATGACCATATAAGGAGAGAAGAGAGAGAGGCAGGCAGAGAAACAGAGACAAACAAAGACAGAGAAACAGAGAGGGAGAAAGAGAAGAGGGGGGAGGAGAGGGAGGGAATGAGGGATGAAGGGAACAGAGAGAGAGAGAGAGAGAGAGATCAGAAGCCACATACACATCCCTGTCTCTTGTCAAGTGATGCCTTGTGCTACATTGGGATCCTGCCAGCAAGTCCACTAGATATAGTCCCTCAATCTTTGGTTCCAAATCTGTGACTTGAAATGAATCTTCCTACTTTATAAGGTTCTCACCTTTGAATGTTTCTTTATAGCAACACAAAATAGACTAATACAGTTCTTATGACCTGCCAGTGTGCAGTAGTAATAACTGAGATTGGTGTTTACTGCACAGTCTAAATTTCCTTATCAGCACAATGGTTTGCATCCTCTCCAAAACTCTCCTTTTATTAAGCTACAATCAGATCTGAGGACCAAAGGAATAGAATGTAAGAGTTTTATTCTGAAATTGTGTGTGTTGGGGGGATGACTTAACTTTATCAGCTTCCCCTGATGCCCCACCCCAACAAGACAAAACAACTAAGAAATAAACCACACACCACTCAGTCTAGAAGCAGGAGCCAGGAAGGCTCACAAGAGGGTCAGGGAATGCTTCCTTCTGGTCCCTATTTCCCCATCAGGACTTCCTGAAGATGACCGAAGTGGAAAGTGCAGAGGGCTGGAGCTTCCCTGATTCCCCATAGGGATGTTCCCCCAAAATAACCTTAGAAAGAAATCTGCTTCCTGGTCAGGCTGGGAGCTGCCCGGTGGAGTCTGTGAGTGACACCCCACCCCCACCCCTGTCGTCCATCTTTGCATGACAGTCTAACTCCTACCAGGCCTCGTTTCTAAGAGGAGAAATTTTCTGCCAGGGAAACCCTTACCCCTTCCTAGAATAAATCTCTCAGCACATCCTCCTCCCTCCTTCCTTTAATTTGGTACTCGAGGGTGAAGCAGGACTTATGGCAGACAAGTTCTCTGCTGCTCATCTAGAATCCCGACCATCTCTTTACTTTCTGTCCTGAGACACGTTCTCAACTGTTGCCCCATCCGGCTTTGACCTTGCCATCCTTCTGCCCCAGGAGGGCCATTTGGTCATGCTCTGCTCACCTGAGATCAGGTCAGGATGATAGTGCTTGCCTACCTCGCTGATGAGAAAACTAGAAATCTTCACCCAGAGTTACTGAAGCATCCCCTTGCCAGCACACAGTACCCCATGTAGCCATGAAATGAAGACACTCCCAAAGTTAAATAGTTAGATGTCCAAAAGGAGACCTGTAACTAGCCTTTATTGTCCATTTACTTGTGTTTTGATAGACCTAATAATGTTTATTTTTAATGTGTTAACATTCATTTATAACTTTATCCATAACTCCCCCCCACACACACACACAGACACACACACACCAAAGGTCTAAAAGGATTAGCAATTTTTCAAATTGGACTGCCAGTTTGGACAGGCTCCTTTATGGCTTTTATGCAGAGGCCTCCCCATCCATGCAGAGTGAACTAGCGTGAATCAAGCCAGGATATGGCTACAGCCTTAGCATGATCAGCTACAGATGCACCCTGCAGCCCTCTGGTAGAGCTGAAGCTATTAGAGGTAGGCCTTGTCCCAGGCCATTTTATCTTACATAGAAGCAAGCCCAAACCCAGAATGCTTCATGAATCCAAAGGTACAAGGCCCAGTAATGGCCAAGTAAGGACAAGAAGTCCTTGTGTCCCTGGTACTTCATCCATCTGGTCACCATCCAAGATAGATGCCCAGTCAACTGACAATGCCATCTTCTCAGAGAGAACCCACTGGTCCTCTCCCCTCTTGCCTCAAAAATATTTCTAGAATCTCTCTGGGAGGCTTGCCCTTGATCACAGTGACTTCCTTCATATTGAAGTGTCTCTGCTCATGAGTCCCAGGAGCCACAGCCACAGTGCAAGCCAGAGGCATCATTCCAGCAGTTCATCCCACCCAGGGACAACTGCTGGGACTGATGACCCTCAAGGACACACAAAACTTTCCTTGTTAGAAGACTAGAGAATGAACATTGTCGACTTTGACGGTGGTAAGCAGCCTTGCTACCAAAAGGCCTGCTGGTTTTCTTTACTAGATTTTGCTTTGAAAAGGAAAGGCCATCCTCGTAGACTGCACTAAGAATGTGTCACAAAGCGCACCTTGTGTGTGGTTAGGGCAGGGACCTGAACGGAGGAGGCAGAGGGAGGAGCAGCTCCTCCTATTCCCAGAGAGCTCCAGGAGGCCATGGCCCATTTCCAGAAGATCTTTGGAAATGGAGGTGAGATACAGCCTTTGCTCCATACCTCACAGACGCAGGATGTGTGGAGCAAAGCCACCTGCTTATCTCTGTGGACAGCACCTAGCGGAAGCCCCTGTCCCCAGGGCCTATGGGCAGGGTGTGGCTTGTGGAACTTCCCATCCAGGCTGGCTTCTGCCTCTATTCAAGGACCCACCCCACTTTTGGGGGAGGGGGTACCAGGCATATGTATAGGTCAGAGGACAACTTTGTGGAGTCAGTCTCTCCTACCTTTAGCAGGGTTCCAGGATCAAAGTCATTTCCCGGCTTGCACACCAAGCACAGACTGAAGCCTCTCCCCAGCCCACTGCTGACTTTTGCCTGGCTATGGGGGCTCCTGCTCCATGGGAGCTGCTTCCCAGGTGGCTGGGCTTCCTGTTTGGGGGGATTCCTGTTTGTTGGGAATAGGCAGCAGGCAGGCGTGGGTTGTCTGTCATCTGTACTGACACTGGTGTGACCTTCCTGCCTTCACTGTGTCTCTGACTTTATCCTCCGTCCTGGGACTGCCTGCTCTGTAATCTTCTCCCTTCTGCTCAGACCCACTGTCTGAGGAACCCCCAGCCCACTCTGCATAGGAATCACTGGTGCCCACCCAAGCCTTTGGGCTTTTTGGGCAGTAGCTGACAGGAACTCCTGAAGAGCAGGAAGCCATCCTGGGGACATGGATTCTGAGGTTTTGCCACACAAATGAACAATAACATGGAGTCTTCCCCCACAGCTTTCTGTCAGCGTCCCTGCTTGTGACTGTGTCTTCACATCCTGAAGACTTTACTCTCTGTCAAATATCTGGAAAAACTAACAACCCAATTAACCAATTGACAGCTGCCTACGTTTCCTGATTTCCTTTTCCCCTTTTAAAGAATATACCAGGAATTAGGGTGGGGTGAGTTTCCTAGGATGCAGGAGGCCCTGGGTTCTATCCCCCACACTGTAACAAAGAAAAATGTTTAAAAATACTGTGCCAATGATCAGACAGCCCCACCGATAGAGCCCAGATTGGAAGACAGAGTGCCTTTACAGCTATCAGGTTTGACTGTGCTGTCTTCCTGCCAGGACATCTAACTGTGCAATGGGACTTCTCTCTCTGCCACAGCAGGAATTGCTGTGACCCAGAAGAGAGTGGGGTCACATTGCCCAGCTTTGCTTCCCAGCCACTCACTTGGTCTGTGACCTCGGGCAAGTGAAAAAGTCTCTGGGCCTTACTTTCCTCAGCTGTGAATTGGGAGCATAGTGTCATGTGTCAATGGGCGGAGTCCTTGAGCCATTTCCATGCAATGTGTAGAACCATGGTGGTACTGGCTTTGTTAAAACCCTGTGTGGCTCGGCCATACTGTGGTCATGACACTGCTGCATTTGCATACCAACCAGAACCAGTCCAATTCATAAACTAGAACTCTTTATAAACTGTGTGCTTTGCTGGCTTCTCTATTAGGGATTTTTTTTCCTGACATGTTTATGGCCTATAAAAAGTGTTAGGCAGATCAGGATATTTCCTCTTGATCAGTGGTAGGATAGTAGGGTCACGGCCCACTAGTCCATATTTATGTTTTCCACACTGAGCCCCCAAGAATTAGAAAACATACTGCTCTGATTTGGATGTCCTCCTAACACGTGTGGGCATGGAATCACTATGGTGATGGAATCGAGAGGGAAGCTTTAAGGGTGACAGAGTCACATGAGCACTATTCCAGCCAATGGATTAATGTCACCCAGGAGTGGGGTGCTGCCTCCCCCCCATGGTATGTTGCAATAAAGAAGTTTTCACCAGGTACTGCCTCTTGATATTGGACTCCCAGCCTTCAGAACTATAAACCAAACTTCCAACTCATACTTCACCTAGTCCATGGTATTTTGCTACAATTGCAGAAAGCAAACTCCTTCCGTTCTGAACCATTCCCATCCCAGTTTGGTCAGCCCCCTGCCCCATCCCTCTTGGTCAGGGTCCCCTTTGCTGTTGCAGACCTCTTCATCTCAGGCCTCTATATCCAAAGCTAAGAAAGTTCCATGACCACACAGTTTCAATGGGGTCTTTGAGGAAAGCAGTTTGTCCTTAGTCTAGAATGTTCTCTACTTCTCCCGCTAACGCTTCTTCCTGTGTGTTTCTCTAGATGGGTATGCCTTTTCTCAAGAAGAGCATGGAGCTGTTACACAGGAGGAAATAGTCCGTGCTTATGACACCACCAAAGAGAAGTCAAGGAAGAATTAAGAGGCAACGTTTCCTGATGGCTCCAAGGAAAGAGATTTGGTTTGTTGCACGCAGTGTTAACAGTTTTGTCAGAAAAGACTGGCGCCAGCAGCTGGACACCAGAAAACACATTTCTGTGGCCTTAGCCAACCAGTTTGTTAGCAACTCTCTGTCCCTGTGCAGTCCCTGGGCATAGGTGTCAGGGGAAGTCATTCTCTCAGCTTGTCTGCAGTGCTTGGCCCGACTTCTGTTTACGTTGTTATGAAGCATTCAGCTGGGCTTTGTGAGGTGTGAAATTAAAAACTTTGTTTCACCAATGCTTAAACATCAATAGCAGTGGTTCTGGGAGAGAGGAAAGGGGCATTACATTACAAGAGACCAGTCCTGTGTAATTGGAACAGGGTATACTGACTTCCTGTTTGGTGCATGCACAGATCATGTAAGCCTCGCTTTCTGCAGATTGCTCGCTCAACTTTGATTCCTGTTTTGTTTGTCTGCAGTTGGCATAAACTTCTTGATTGCAGTGAAATCAGAAAAACTTACGGCTGAGGGATGAACCTGAGAACATTTCTTTGGCTCTTTCAGCCGCAGCCTCAGCAAGGCAACCAGCCAGCGTTCCATGCCTTGCGTACCTACTTTAGGTGCGGGCCTTCAGTCTTACCATTGCTTCCCTGTGCTGTTGTCCTTGAATCTGCACAGCTGGCCCCGGGTGCCGTGCCTCACAGATGATAGCCACCCATCCAGGTTCTGTGTGTCTTTGTTCCTCTATACATTCAGATATGGATGTCAGAAATCTTTCCTCTTGCCTAGCCCCGCCCAACCCTGCCCCGCCCAACAGCTGCCCTATAAGGCCATAACTGAAGGGAAGTGGCTGCTCCATACCGAGCCTTACTTAGCTGTCCTTCTGATGGGATCCTGTGGGTGAGGGTGGCAGGCTCTGCACACCATATCCGTAGGCCTCTGGTGGCCTCTCAGAACTGACATCTGCTTCCTGGATGCTCAGAGTACATTTTGGACTTTCACTGTTTGGAAATGAGTTTATAATGGTGTCTGCGAAAGAACTGAAAGAACAAAGCTGCCCACCCCTGAGATTCTAGAATCAGGCTGAGCCAAGGAGATAGCACAGGGCAGAGAGTGGTGAGGAAGAGGACCCTCAGATCTCCCTGGAAGATAACAAAGGACATGAGACCAGAAGGCAGACACAGAGGACATTTTCACCAGGCCTCCATGGAAATTCTCACACCCAACTCTTGACAGACAGTTGTGATTAGCCCATGTACAGTATAGCAGAAACCAGACCTTGTTCCACAGATTTTTTTGGTGGGGGCAGAGGTGTTGGTTGATTTCCTTGAAGCATAGTCTTACACTGTATGCCAGTCTAACTTCGAACACATTTTATAGTCCAGGCTATCCTCAAACTCTCAGCAATTCTTCAGCCTCCCAGAAATGGTCTCCTTTCTGTATACAATGAGTTTTAGACCCAAGGCCCTCTCCAAACAGTAACTTAGACTCTAAAACAAGGAAGAGAAGTGCCCACTTCCAGTTTCATCCACTGCAGGTCACCACTCTGAGTTGGAACAGAACCTAGGGGCCCCAAGCCTGCATGTGAGAATGGGGGCCCTCCAAAAACACAGTCCTGGCAGCACTCTTTCTTCCCTTTACTTTAGCTCCCAAACTCCAAAAGCCCAGATTTTTGGATGGCTTAAGGTGAATCCCCTGGGCACCTGTTAGTGGGTAACATGGTACCCCATAACCCTAGGATGCTGTACGGGCTTAGAAAATAAAGCAGCATAGAGACGGCCGAGCAGTACAAGGTGCTGCCTTCAGGAAGGGAAAGGCCGCTATGCATTGCTTCCTGACCCCTTACTTCTGCAACATCAGGATGATGGAGTACTGAAAAACCTTGGATATGA
This sequence comes from Mastomys natalensis, assembly GCA_021653895.1. Lineage (NCBI taxonomy): Eukaryota > Metazoa > Chordata > Mammalia > Rodentia > Muridae > Mastomys > Mastomys natalensis. Next base: position 1,385,121 of record JAJTUV010000135.1, read on the forward strand.
TTTGCATTGAGCAAGAAAACTGATTCTCACTTGGGAAGTGACCAGGTTGCTGAGATGGCTTGAAAGGGGGCAGGGTGGTACAATTAACAAGAATCTTGGAAGTGACCCCTCTTTGCTCCCTGAGGCAAGTAAGAAAATCTAGTGTGCCCCACAAGCTGGAATCCTGACAGATTATACCACTCAGGAGAAACAGGAGGACGTGTGCTTCAAATCAGTGAGGCAGCCATGGTGGACATCTGAACTGCATCCCAGAGAGGCTGCGTTTGCAGAACTGTGGGGAGGAAAAGAAAGCCAACTGAATGCCCTAGGCTCTTCAACAGCTCCTCCCTCCCTTCCCCCTTCCTTCCTTCTTTCCTGTCTTTTTTCTTTTTAGTTTTTCAACTTGAAAGACTGGATTTATTTGGAAGAAAAAAAACCTTCAACCCAAATGATGGGATTTTATATCTCAAGACATTTCCCAAATGGTGTCTACAGATTACAAATCATTTTCATAGAAAAATAATTTTGTACAGATTTTACATGTATTCAAGAGACATAAGTCATCCCTGCTTTTATTTAACAGAGAGCCAAGTAGGAGATGGGAACACAACAGCTTTCTTTTGGCCAGGGCAAGTGTCTACAACCAATGGTTTTTAAAATCCTCATTTAACTGTGGGTATCCCTCTAAAAGCCTGCATCCTAGCTACTAGCCAATCAAGTCCACTTGATAAGCACTTTGCTGTGCCCACAGCTGCAGCACACTATACCAATGCTTGCACACTAAGACCAAGTTATCGTTTATCTGCAGGTACCCTGACTTCCTGCAACAGGGGAACTTGCCATCTTTGGAGCTGACCCCTACAGAGGTGCATATCAAAGCAGACAAGTCAGGGTCCTGTATTGCAGGAGAAACCAGGACCCTGTTTGATAGTTCTTTGCATTATTCCTTATTCTCAAGGGAAGTTAAGAAACCAACCCTCCTAAGCAGAAAGCCACACAGTGTAAGTCATATTATAAACCCATGCACCGGCATGGGGTTCCAGTGAAGGAAACCTTAAGACACCCTAATTAAGGTGAAAGGCCAACTCAGCTCTCCTCATGTATGCACCCTTATTCACCACCCAGGCCCATCATTTGAATTACTCTGTTCTCCAAGGGTGACAACAGCAGGAACCCACAGATGGGGTGGGGGTGGGGATGGGGGTACAGGAATGCTGGTTTGCTTGGAAAAAAAAAAAGAGATTCCAAAGGCTACAGCTGTGGTGGCCAAGATAAAATGCCTATGAGGACAGGTGTGTGACTTAGAGACTACTTTTGGGAGGCTAACAGTGTCATCGAGAACATGAGATTGCCAAAGAGACAAGGCTTTGAAAGAATTGGATGTATTCAAAAGTTCAGACGGGACAAAATCACGACATACAGGAATATTTGATTTGCTCTAGAATGTTCGAGGATAGAGAGACTAGGAGAGAGCACAGGATGTGGGGGTCTACTTAGCATGGCTGTCTCCCACCTTCTCATCCTCACCATGCAGAGACAGCAGCCTGTTTGCTTGCAGAACTGAACTTGGAGGCTGGCTTCTCCTTGGATTGTTTGGCTCAGGTGCAGATCTGGAGTCTTGATCCTTTTTGCTGTCTTTCCTATCCAGCTCCTTCCAGTGGTCTTCGTTCCCTCCATCTCCAGGGCCACAGCCGGAGATGTTCTTTGGGGACACTCACCCATCTATTTTGTTTCCTTCCTTTCTTCTCCTTCCTCAGAGGGCAGAGCCAAAGCTACTTACCATCACTTGTTAGGGACTGCCACCCTGTGTCTGAGCTCTGAGATCCAGCAGGAGGGGCAGAGCATTGCTTACCTGCCCCCCACATTCTCCTTTGGTGGAGGGGCTGGCATTACCCTTAGAGGCTGATCAGGTTTACAAGGTTTAGAGGTTGGAGAGGGACAGTCTTCTTTATGAAGTGCTTCATTTTCTAGAGACTTCCCACTCTCTCTCCTTCATGAATCTGCCCCCACGTGCTGAGGCCCCATCCGTGATGAGTCACTTCCTGTCTTCAACGGTTCTTTCCTGACTTCATTTGGCCGACTTAAGTGTCTCTGCTGGGATCGGCCATCTAGTTCTGGCTCGTCCAGCTGATCCTGCAAAGTCTCCTGCTCCCTTGTAGCCAATCTTCTGCTTCTGTTTCTCAAGCAGCTGTGTCAACAGCTTTGCCCCTCCAAAGATAGAAAGAAGCCCCTAACTGGACTGGGAAGTGCTAGCAGAGGAATCATCTTACTTAGGAGAACTCTGAGGCTTTGCATTCAGTTTGAATTTTTTGTGAGGGCCAGGAAGGAGAACTTCTGTTACCACACCTATAATCACCCTGTTCCATGACCAATCAATCACCCCATCTGTCCTAACTGTCTTCACAGTGGTCCTCACCCCATCTGTAGTCATCATCCCTATGGTACACACTACCAAATGCTCTTCTGCCACTGCCTATCCTGGACTCATACACTATAGTCTCTGCCGTCTCTGTTGTCATAGCTATCCTGGCACTCATAGTGATCTATATCTCAGCATACCCATCCGAAAGCCATCCTGCTTCGAACTGTAACGATCTCGATACTTTTCTCCAAAGCTAACATCAATTCTTCGATGAGGATAGTCCTCAAAGCTGTCTGCATCAGGACAGGCCCTCCTGTCTGTATTTGTCTTGTGAATGTCTCGATTTCTATCTTGACCAAAAGAACAGTCATCCTGTCTTAACCCAGTGTTCGATCAGTGTCTTCCACTCAAATGATCATTACCTAGAGGGTCCTCGATGATCCTCAGGGAACTGATAGGAGCACTCAGGTCCTCTAATTCACCATAGCCAAACCTTCCAACCTGTCTGGATTGTTGGGGTCACTTGGCAAGTGTTCTACACTGATATCTCATCCTCTAAGAATTCTTTAATGGAGTCTTCTGTCATGTCACAGGGCAGGTTCTCTAGGAAAACAGTGTAGGGTGAAGATTTGGGCAGACGACTCCAGTTGACATTTAGTTCCTCAGCAGCCCATGGAGCAGTGGGAGGGTGGAACCGTCTAGAGGTGCCCTATACCCATGTCATTGTTACTGTGCCAGATTAGCCGTTAAATCAGTCTAGCTGACTGATTTGGCGACCACTGCTCCTCCCCATTCCCATCTTCAACCATAAAGCCTGTTTGGAAGGTGGTCTTTCCCTTCTTAATCATTTTTGCTAAGGCAGCCATGTCAGGAGGGGAAGAGAGCACTCGAAGGCCCCACTCCCTACTCATTTTCATTTGAGAACTAAACCAGTTTGGAAAGATTAAATTAAAATTCAGCTTTTTGTTGGACACCTAGTCCTCTCTCGAAGGCCCTAAATCAGATTAGTGAATGCAAGTGTTTGTTTGGAGTTTTTGTTTTGTTTTCTTGTCTTTTGACTTTACAGTGTGCATTTTCCCAAAGCGTATTTTCTTCTTTTGAGAAGTAGACTAAACAGTCTCCGCAATAATGAGGTATACAGGCAGGAGAAAACATTTCTGGGAGGGATGGTTTTCTATTTTTTTCTCTCCTGATTAAGCTTTCTCCTAGCCAAATAACTAAATTGGGTTTTTAGGCAAGGCAGCTGTCATGGTGTGTGATGTATACTATTTATGCAGGGCCCACAGGGGAGCTGTGTCATTTGTCCTGTCTTTAAATTGAGGTCAGAGTGTCTCACACACAACCCCTCCCTGGGGAATAGAATGGACCAGACTAGGTTGCACACACTGACTGTCAGCTCGGTGGAAATGTCATGTGGGACATGTCACTCCTGTCAAATAGCTTGTGACCCTTGTGCTGGAAGGTCAGATTCGGTCAGCACTTCTAGGGCTGCCTCTAGATTGAGCTAAACTGGGTTTAGGGCTAAGTCCACCCACAGAAGGCTCTTATGTCTGACTAGATCCTGTTCTTGAAACTGTAAACAGTTCAGCCAGTATCCTTTCAACTTAGTTCTGGATTCTGCTATGCTCCCCACACCCACAGGGATGGCAGCAGTGTAGACAGCACACACTATCCCACTATCTGTGGAGACAATACCCTCCCCGTTTCTACTGGGCAGCCTGGATTAGCGCCACCTAGCAGGGTGGGGTCCTCTGTGTGATGCTTCTGGAAGCAGAGCTGATGTGTCTGCTCTGTCTCAGTGAAGAACAGTCCACATTACTAGATCAGTATTATTTTTTTCCCATCTCCCAACATTCATGCAAACACAGAGACAAAGAGCGGGGTAGGTAACTGTGCTCTGGTGAGAGGACAAGGCCTCTTTAACATTTATAAAGAAATGCACTAGACATGGCCCTGGGCTTCAGCAGAGCCCAGCTGAGCATTTTCTTTTCTTTGACAAGCCTTCAGGTATGCACAGTGAAAATCAATAACGACTAATCAAGAAGCAGTGAATGATTTTGTTGTTGTCTTGAGACAAATTGTTATGTAGTCCAGACTGGCTTTGAACTCACTGTGTACTGACGCTGTCTGTGAGCCTCTGATGCTCTTTGCCTCCTGAAAAATGTTTTATTGTATGTTTGTTTTGCTGGAACTCAGGGCCTTGTGAATGCTAGGCTAGTGTTCACCATCGAGCTACCTATGTTCCCAATCTGTGAATGGTGTTTGTCTGTTTTGTTTTTTTTTTTTAAGCAAAATTAGGTATCAAGAATCCCAACATGTAAATGGCTATGTAGGCTTTCAGATCAAATTTTTAAAATAAAGAAAGCTATCATCCGTGATCTCACACTTGTTATAATAATGAGCTTTTCTTTTGAGTCATAAGGAAGATGATTTTCGTCAGCTATTCTTGTCCTGGGATTACGCCTTAAGCTATAGTCAAGGGTCTGCAACACCATCTCTGTCTGGAACATGTGAAAGGGCTGCACAGTTCAGCCAGGGTTTGAATTACTGCCCAGGGTCATTGTCCCAAATTTCAGCTTTTGAAATGCAGCCTTCATCTCCTGGGGTCTTTAAAAACTAAACAGGGAAACTGGCCAAACAGACTTAAAGTGATAACTTAGGAAAGAAATAGGTTTATCAGATCAACCCAAAAGGTCTAGTGTGATGGTGCACACCTGTGATCCCAGCCCCTGGGAGGCCTAAACCTGAGGAACCAGGATTAGAGATCTGCCGGGGCTATACACAGTGAGTTCTGGGCCAGCCTGGGCTACATAGGAAGACTCTGTCTCAAAAAAAAAACCAAACAGAACAGATGTGATCACCCCTGTCATACTCTCTGCATGCACATCATAAATTAACAAATGTAACAACAATGGGAAAGTTAAATATAATTTTTATAATTTTAAAATAAAAGCCCCTCAAAATAAGAAAGTGTACATCAGTTGGCTGTGTTGGTGATTCTATGTTGGCTTCAAGGCTGTTCTCTATATCCATACAGTAGGGGAGATTAACTCAGGTTAGCCTTAATAGAAGGTAACCATGAAGGGTTTTCCACAGATAGCAGAGGTACGGGCCCAGGATTCCCACAATGGACTAGTAAGTATCCCTAACAGAGAAAGACCAGTATTCAACACGGTGTATGGTATCCTTCATTCCTGCGTTTTTCTCAGTACCCAGAACCCTATTGCTTCCCTTTCCACGAGCTTCACCGAACACTAAGTCTCAGACTATGTGTGTCCTATTTTTTTTTTAAAGCCTCCCGTTCGCCTAGGATGAGTGATTTTCTTGGGTGGGAAAAGAAGAGTGTGGAAGCAACATAAATCTAAGTGGTCAGAAGCTGCAAACCAATGCTGTGTGCAAACAGGGGAGAGATCAGCCCAGCCTCCACCCAGCCTAGCCTTAGGAACACCTCAATAGTCCCCAGGGAGTGGAGACAAAGGAGCGATTCTTTTTCCTCCCTGGCTGGCTCCTTTTCAGTGGACAAGCTCTTGCTCTCGCTGCCTCTGAGATATCTACTCTGCTCCCTCTTCCAGGCATCAGACCAAGAAAAACACGCTCACAGGATTAGCCCCTAGGCATTTCTTCTGACCTGGCTCAAGAAAGGAAGGAGACCTGTTTGTTTTTGAGAAATCAGGAATAAAGTGTCAGGTGGCTGTGATTTATGGCAGAAATAGGAAGAAGAAAGTTGAAATAGCATCACTACCCAAACAATCCTGCCCTGGAAAGCAGGGGTCAAGAGGGTTTATCAAAAGCGGGAGTCCTTCCTGGTGGTACATGCCTGTGATCCCAGCACCCTG